>JARQOD010000003.1:473646691-473863622 GCA_033576555.1 Oophaga sylvatica | reverse complement strand
AAGTGGATGGAAAGCCTCTTCCTGAGACCATCCAGTTCATAACGGAGACCGTGGAGCTTTAGGTGGGGATGCTAAATTCTGAGAAGATTTCTCTTCATGTGCTGTCTGGTCTCTCTTATCCTCTGCTACTAGGTCTCCCGTGGCTGCAAAAACACAAACCTGATCTGGACTGGAGGTCTGAAGAAGTACTCCATTGGGTTTCAGGTTGTCACAAAAAATGCTTTGCTCCCGTTTGTCCCATCCTGTCTCCTACTCCTGCTAATTTGCCTGGCCTGCCTGCAGCATATTGGACATATGTGGACAAGAAAGAAGCTGAGACCTTGCAAACTCATAGGTTATATAACTGACCTCCTGCCTGGCGCATCACCTCCACAAGGCAGAGTCTATCCCCTGTCCAAGGCTGAGACTCATGCTACGTCCGAGTCTTAAGGCTATCCAGCGGTTTATCGGGTTTGCAAATTATCGCCAATTTATTCAGCATTTCTCAACCTGGACTGCTACTATTTCTGAATTAACCCACAAAGGGGCCAATCCTTCGGAATGGACTCCAGAAGTAGAAGACGCCTTGTATCCCTCAAACAGGCATTCTCCTTGGCTCCTGTGCTGCATCGCCTAAACCATAACAAGCAGTTCTTCCTGGAGGTGGATGCATCGTTCACAGGGGCTGGTGCCATTCTTACTTAGAAGTCTTCATTCAGTCGCATGGTGTCATGCAGCTTCTTCTCTAAGCTCTTCTCTGCGCCAGAACGCAATTACTCTTTTGGCTATAGAGAACAGCTCGCGATCAAGCTGGCTCTGGAGGACTGGTGATACTTGCTGGAAGGAGCATTGCACCCTGTGGTAATTTTCACTGACCACAAAAATCTGGATGGTCTACCGCTTCACATAGTCTCCAATAGAGGTGTTCAGGTCACCTCTCGTTTCTGGAGGGCCACCTGTAAACTACTGGATGTTACTTTGGATTTCTCATCATCCTATCATCCTCACTTCAATGGCCAAGTGGAACGAGTCAATCAATTCGCAACTAATTTTCTTCACCCCTTTGTCAATGCTCACCACAGTGACTGGGCTGAGCTCCTTCCTTGGATAGAATTCTCTTACAATAACCACACGAGCAAGTCTTCTGCCAAATCTCCATTTTTTGTGGTCTACGGTCAACACCTCAAAGTCCCGTTTCCTGTGGCTGTCACCTCCGATATTCCTGCTGCCGATTCCCTCATCAGGAACTTTCTGAGATCTGGGAGGACAACAAACTGTCCTTAGTGAAATCCTTCGAGCAGATGAAAAGACACGCAGTTAAAGAAGTCTGGATTCGCCTCTGTTTCATCCTGTAGATAAGGTCTGGCTATCATCTAAGTATATCCATCTCAATATACAGTACTATAAATTGGGTCCCCGTTTTATCTGTCCCTTCGAGCTGTTAAAACAAATTAATCCAGTAACCTACAAGCTCAAACTCCGGTTTCCTTGTGAATCCCAATTCCTCTCATGTGTCTCTTCTCAAACCTGTTGTCCTTAGTTCTTATTTCAAGGTTCCTGGCACCACTCCTCCTCCTGTCAATACTGAGGACTTTTTTGAGGTAGAGAACATTTTGGACACCAAAAGGAAAAGAAGAAAGACCTTCTTTCTTGTGGATTGGAAGGGGTTTAGTTCTGAGGAGAGGTCCTGGGAGCCCAGTGAGAACATCCATGCCTCTCTTCTCCTGGAGAAATTTCTGGCAGGCTTAAAAAGAGAGGGTGTAAGGGGAGAATTCTGTAGTGCCTGCATCTCTGCCTGCAATCCCTCTCTCCCTGCAGACACCAGCGTACTCACCGCCATGGCTCTCGTCCTGCTCCTTCCGAATCTGTTTCTGCTCGGGGTGCATGCACCCCAAGCAGGTCCTCATGCACTGTGCTTAGGTTGCGCGCGTACACTTTCTCTTTCTTAAAGGGGCTGTGCACATTCCTCTAAAGTGTTCCAAGCCAATAGCTGGAAAACACTTAATATTTAAAGCATTACTCCAACATGGAGGTGCCTTTTCAATGTTGTGTTTGTTCCTAACACTCTTGTCAGTTCTCAAGTCCCAATGCTTGTATCTCAGCCTACTGCACCCGCCAGTTCTCATCTCAATGGCAGCAGAGCCTGCTGCACCCACCAGTGCTCACCTCAATGGCAGCTGTGCAAGTTGCACCCACCAGTGCTCACCTCAATGGCTGCCGAACCTGCTGTACCCGCCAGTGCTCACCTCAATGGCAGCTGGTCCAGTTGCACCCGCCAGTGCTCACCTCAATGGCAGTCAAGCCTGCTGCAACTGCCATTGCTCACCTCAATGGCAGCCGAGCCTGCTGCACCCGCCAGTACTTATGTCTCCGTCAGCCGGTCCTGTCTGCTCCCTCAGCTCCTGTCATCTTCTCCTGACATCTTCTCTGAGGAAAAAAAGCCGACCATAATGTCCAATCAGTGAATAGTTAGGTAATATTTATTAATGATAATAAAATACAGGAACAACAGGGAAACAACAAATCAATGTGTACACACAAAAATATTAAAAACAAGACCGCACATCCAAAATACCAAAACATGGCCAATAATTGTTATAAAAAGGCCAGAGATACAGTGCCAATCACAGTTACATGTCAAATAGAAAAAAGTGCATATCAAGAATTTATCCCTAAAGAGTGGATGACAAGATACATGGAGAAATTTAAATCCCATTAATAAAGTGCTTAGTGCATGGTGTTAAGGAAAGACTGCAACAGATATAGTTACGACATATTATCAAGTGTTACTATAAATCCATAGTGAAAGTCAAAAATTGCAAAAATTACAAAATATGCAGGCACATAAGAACACAATATGTAAGGGAGAGAGAAGAGATAAGAGTATGAGTTTTATGAATATCCATCCAAATATGGAAAAATAGTAGTACTTACTCAAGTGCTATGGATCTCACTCTCTCCTGGATGGCGTTCTCCCCAACGCATGTTTCGGCATGCTGCCTTCATCAGTTTTTAATGTTTTTATGCTTTAGCTTTTCTTTTTAATACATTTACAAAAATTTCTACATTTCTGTTTTTTTCAGTCAAGATGGGATGCAGAGTGTACATTAATGAGAAAAAAATGAACACTTTTGAATGTACCAAATGGCTGCAATGAAATAAAGAGTGAAAAATTTAAAGGGGTCTGAATACTTTCTGTACCCACTGTAATATTATTCTTTTATTAGAACTTCCTGTGTAAATAAAAAAATAAATCCATTTAAGAGGTTTTTGGTCAAATCCTGCTTTGAAATGGAAATTGGGAAAAACAAAATATAAGATTAAATATCAAATAATTCATACAGAAACAAAACAATTTAAATATTATATATATTTATATATATATATATATATATATATATATATTTATTATATATATATATATATATATATATATAAGCAGACATCCAACAGCAGGTCAAGTACACGAAGAGCTGGACAGCACCTGGCCCAGACATAATCCACTCCTACTGGCTAAAGAAATTAACAGCAGTACATGAACGCACAGCAAAGCAGATGAACCAACTGCTAGAAGCAGGCCACCACCCAGCTTGGTTAAGACAAGGAAGAACAGTGCTGATCATGAAGGATCCTCACAAAGGAACAATTCCATCCAACTACTGCCCAATAACCTGCCTTATGTTATGATCTGCTACAAGCACTAAGGAAAGAAGGGAGGTCTGTCCCTACAATAGAACTAAGCTGGATCCTACGATGTAACGGGGAACCTGATCCTGCGATCAGACCAGCTAAAGTCCTCAGCTAGTCTGAACGAAGACCTATAGATGTGAGGGAGGGATCCCTACAAGGACTAGGGACTGGGAGAAAAGATGGACACCTCCTAACAGAAGTTGTAGCAGCAAAAGGCAAAACAAAGAACATAGAACATAGAGGTCAAAAGACCAAGCAAAAACTGTCTGAGTTAGGTAACAAAGCACCTGGCTAGCTTAAGAGTATAAGTTACAATGAAGTCCAGCAAAGCCAGAAGGGTGGAGCCGGATTAAATAGGCCACAAAGGTCATGTGACCAGCAAGATAAAAAAAAACTAACAGGAGAGTTCTAACACCTTACAACAATATGGAAATTCCTATCAGGCATCATAGCCATCAAGCTACAGAACCATATGAACCAGTACATGAATCCAGCTAAGAAAGGCATTGGGACCAACACCAGAGACTCTACGCACCAGCTCCTAGTAGATAGAGCGGTCTTTCAAGACTCAAGATCCAGTCAGACCACTCTCAGCACAGCCTGGATTGGCTACAGACTATGACTCAATGCCACACATATGGATCTGTGAATTCTTGGCTCTCTACAATGTCAACAGGAAATTAAGAACCTTCCTCAGAAATTTGAGGGACTATGGAGAACAACATTGGAAGTCAACTCAAGACAATTAGCACAAATGACCATCAAATGTGGCATATGCCAAGGTGATGCACTGTCCCCATTGCTGTTCTGCATACGCTTGAACCCCCTCAGTCAGATAATTACAGAATCTAGCTATGGATACAAGTTCAAGAGTCGAAGCACCATAAGCCACCTCCTCTACATGGATGACATGAAGCTGTATGCAAAAAACGAATGAAATATCAATTCACTGATCCACCTGACAAGGATCTACAGCGAAGACATCGGGATGTCCGTCGGACTGGTGGTATTAAAGAGAGGCAAGGTAGTCAAGACCAATGGAGTGTAATTACCAGCAGGGCACATAGCAGATGTACAGACATGTTACAAGTACCTTAGCATCACACAGGGATTCGGTAACCATGATGAGGAGGCAAGGAAAGCAGCAACATCTAAATACCATCAAAGGGTGAGACATGTCCTGAAGAACCAGCTCAATTGGAAGAATAAAATCTGCACTGTCAATACATATGCCCTGCCAGTTATCAGATACCCTGCTGGCATAGTATGCTGGCCAAAAGAATAGATGGAAGCTGCAGATGTGAAGACACAAAAGCTCCTCACAAAGCATGGAGGTCTCCACCCTAAGTCTAGCACCCAAAGATTGTATACCAACAGAAAGGAGGGTGGTCGAGGCTTGATAAGCATCCAAGCCACCATCACGGACGAAACATGTAGTATCCAGGAATACATCAGAAAAAAGAAGAGATGCTGAGAGAAAGCCTAAGGCTACTTTCACACATCATTTTTTCGCCGTCAGGCGCAATCCATCCTATTTTGAAAAAGACGGATCCAGCACAGATTGTGATAAACTGATGCGACAGATCTGGTTTTTAGCCGGATCCGTCTTGAACTTTTGAACCCGAGAAATGCAGTGTGAGCATGCCCGGGAGGGGGGAGAGAGAGAGAGAGAGACTTGATTTCGTCTTTCCAGGCATGTGCACTGGACGAAAATGGAGTCCGGTGGCCGGATCAGTCGTTTGCCTGATCCGGCACCCATTGACTTCTATTGTATCAACAAGCCTGATGCGCCACTTCAGGCGCTGTCCTTTCTTTCCGGCAGAAAAAAAAAACGTTCATGGACACGTCTTGTCCGGCCGCCGCAATTCAAATTTATGCCGGATCAGGCAAAAACCGGACGAAATGGAAGGACATGTGGCGCGATCCGGTGTTAATGCATGTCAATGAGAAAAAAACGGATCCGGCTGTAAAAAAAACGGATCAGTTTTTCTCAAAAAATGGCTGATTGCGCCTGACGGCGAAAAACTGATGTATGAAAGAGGCCTAAGGCAGCAACAACAACAAATCTGGAAAGAAGAACAGGAACATGAAGCGCCATGGCAAGACAAGCCGTTGCATGGGATGTTAGGGTTCGAGTTCCCGCTGCTGCACAAGGCGAGTCTCGAACCAGTCCTGCTGCGGTCCCCCACTCGTCTCCAGCCGCAGTGGAGCCTGCTCAGCAGAGACGTCAGTCCCAGCGTCTTGCCCATTCCAGTACTGTGCAGAGACTTACTGCTGCCTCTCCTGGATCTGCTATTATAGCCAGTGCTGGAGCAGACGTCTTTGGGACGAAGTCCTGCGTTTCCCCTTCTGAGCATGCCCAGGGTAAGATCTCTCATTGGAGATCAGGGGTCACATGTTCAGGTACTGCAGCAGCTCCTATTGGTCCGCCAGGAAGGTCCTGAAACTGCATGTGTTTTGGAACAGTTTCTCATTGGTCCTTGTTTCTGGCAGGTCCTGTAGCTGTTGCTATAAAAGTGTGGCATGGCTGGGCCGCCATGCGCTAATATCAATCGTCATATGCTTTGCGCCAGTGTGGTCATGTGTGTGTGTGGTTAGGGCCCGGCTGAAATAAGCCCTAGAATACCGACTTAATCGGTGAGGAGTTTGGTATGCTAGCTGGTCAGGGTCGGTGTCCTAGATGCCCTAGATTACCTGCACAACCGGTGAGGAGTTTGATTGCCGTATCCAGGGCCTGGCGTTCAGACGTCATAGATTGCGGGTGTCTCCCGCGAGGACATTAGCGCATGATCACTTTCTATGTTCGCTTAGCAGTCAACTGTGTACCTGGATGCCTGACAGGACACAGAAGTTTTTCTCAGCGGCTCTGTGACGTAACAGGGTTCGCTTTCAACGCTAGACAGCGCCCTAGCGTGTTTATTTTGCGACTCAGTGGTGTTAAGTGAGTTCGCACACATCGCCATATAGCGCTGCGGCACTCCTTCTAGCGGCTATGTGGAATACCAGAGTTCGCACATATTGCCACAGTGCGTTACGGCGTTTATTTTGGCGACTCTGCGGGATAACAGAGTTCGCTTCTTGCGCCATTTTACTAGCAGCAGGCTCCGCCTGCACGGCACGGTGGACCCCGGGCTGCGAACGCACCTCTTTACATCATATATTTGGTGCGTTCCGCAGACCCTAACATGGGATGTACCATCAACAGATAATGGATGTGGCTGACATGTAGAAATCCTACCAATGGCTGGAGGAAGCTGGACTCCAAGACAGCACAGAGGCACTGATCATATCGGCACAAAAGCAGAAACTAATTACCAGATCCATAGAAGCAGGAGTATACCACACAAGACAAGACCCAAGGTGCAGACTATGCAAAGAAACCTCAAAAACAGTCCAATACATAGTGGCAGAATGCAAAATGCAAGCAGAAACAGCGTATACCGAACGCCACAACCAAGTAGCGGGAATAGTATAAAGGAACATCTGCACATATGGATAAGTCCAGGTGGGAGACCCAGAGAAAGTGGTGGAGAATGAAAGGGCTAAAATCCTGTGGGACTTCAAGATCCAGACAGATAAGTAGGTGTTGGCTAACTAATCAGACATTGTGATATTAGACAAAGACCAGAAGACAGCAAAGATAATAGATGTGACTTGGAGCAGTGACCCCTAAGTTGGGAAAATGGCTACAACAGATCCCAGTAGCAACAACTGAACTTTCTGTCCAGAAAAGCGCAATGCTGGGAACAACTAAGAACCCTCAAACTCCCAAGTCTCTGGTAGAGGACCAAAGAATGAGAAAGGACAAAAAATGAGAAGTTTTTTTTCATATACTGTATATAAAAATATGTATATATTGTAAGGTTTCACTCACTCGGCTGCTTCAGAGGTAAATCAGGACGCACTTCTATATCAAAAGTTCTTAGGTTTATTGCATCATAAACCATAGGGTAACATACAATACAGCTCTTCAATGCTTCAGCTCCTGCCTGGAGCCTCACTCTTCAGTCACAGAGACCTCTCTGTAATGTCCCACATGGAAACATGGAAGCCTGTCCACACTGGCAGACTCCCACACACTCTCTCCCAGGTGCAAAACACACTTCTTAACATAGGTGTAACCCCACCCATAGATGAGGTCAGGATCACATGGTTAGGTCACCTGGTCATGACCTCATCACAGGTCCTTTACCACAACACAAATCATGCCTCCATGCATATCCCGAGGAGCATACACAGTGTCCCCTAGCTGCATCAGGGGTCACTACACCACATACCTCCCCCCTCTGTTCAAACTTGTGGGGTTGAACACTTGTTACCCGACCAGAGATCCTTCTCGGTCGTCTCTGCCAGTCAAACCGTCTGGCTAAGTCGGGCCCTCTGTCAGACCACCCGCCTCCCCAGCGGTCAGTACGGCGTCGCAATTCCCCTGCACCCATACGTCCTGTCTGGTCTGAGTCCATTTCAGCTCGTCCACCACAGGTTCTCCTGCTTAGTTCACTCATCACTGAGCTAACTGAGGCATCACTATTTCTACCTCTTCCATCAGGCGCTCTTCGCCTCTCAACACTACGGATTGAAGGTGGCGGCCATCTTCTTTCCATTTCCTGCAGCTCTCTGTTGACCTGCTCCCTCTCCAGTCGTAGCTGCTCTACTTCTCTCAAGTATGACACACGATACTCCAGGAGCATCCGGATATTCCCCAGGCTCTCCCTGGATCCGACAACGAGGAATGGAACCATCCCATCTTCACCCCTGACCTGGACTTCGTCATCAGCTGGAATCCTGACTCTCGTCACACCGGACTTATTCACCATCTCCTGCATCACTTTCCCAAGTCTTCCGATGACTTTCTTCACCAGACCTCTGGGCACTTGAATGATGTCTTCCACCAATCCAAGCTGATTTTGAGCCTTTCTTGCTTGCTCCAGACGTCGAGCGGCTTCTTTATTCCTCAACGTGATCATCTGTTTCGTTCGGAGGCATTGTAGATGCATATCTCTCAGGACAGCCACTCGCTTCAATGTGACTTCCTTAGTCGACAGTATGACTAACTGTTTCATCTCTGGCACCCAGTTCACACTACATGCTTCTACCGCCTTTCTAAAGGCCTCATGCACCTCCTCACTGTCACACACTTCTCGCAGGTCTTCGGGTATCTCTATTACACACTTGAAACCCGACCCGTCACCTTCTTGGACAGACTGTTGGACCTCCTCGTCCTGAGCATTAGTACAGTTTTCCAAGACATCGCTCTCCCTTGTGTGCCCATCTGCATGGCACTTCCCTTGCTGGATTTCTTCTCCCATAGAGTTCTGGAGCTGGGCACTAGTCTCCTCCTCTATCTTGAGCTCTCGGAGAACTCTATCTCGCTCTTCTGCCATTCAGCGACACTCCTGCTGATGTTTCTCTTGTTCCTCTCTGAGCACCACCGTCTCTCTCCATAGAGCCTTGTTCATACTCTTACACGCTGACAGATGATTTCTGAGCTTAGAGACTTCCTTCTCCAGCTCCTCCACTTTGTGCTCAATCATTTGTCTCAGGACCCTTTCTCGCTCAACTGTCTATTTCACTGTTTCTTTAAACAGCTCTATCTCATGGTCCTGCTCTCTTTTAGCCAGCACATGTCGCACCATCACCTCTTTAATTACATTTTCGGCTGGGCACTCTTGCCTACACACACTCTGCCTCTCCAGAGTTCCGCCCGTTCCTGCATCCGCAGTTTCCACTGTCTCACGACTCTCGGTAACTTCAGAGAGCTCCAGCTTACTGCACTCACTTTCCCTTGCGGTCGAGTCACAGTCTGCATAGGAGTCACTCCCACTCCCCCTGTCATCCTGGAACAGCACGTCCCCACTTAGACAGGTCTCTGCCCCCTTTCCTGGAGCTCTACCGTTTCTCACGGTCACACGTCTTGTCACGTCCAAGTCCCCGAGTTGGTCTGACCCACACTTTCTCCCGGTCACCTGGAACTCTGGACTATCGCTATTAGGTGTTACCTTCTTTTCACACATCACACGACAAGGAACCACTACAGCCACCTGCTGTGATGGGGCTCCCTCCTCTGAACAACAACACACTTTATCAATTTCCCATGCCTTTTCAAATAACGTGAAGTCCCGCTTCCTCTCATAGGGGTACACTAAGTTCGGTGGTATACCAGCATAACACCCTTTTGGAATCTCCACCCACTTTTGGGCCAACATCCCCTTTTGGGTTTCCACCCCCTTATGGGACTCCGCCCCCTTTCGGGCCACTTTACTGATTTGGGCTACCACCCCCTTTTGAGGCTCCACCCCCTTTCGGGCCACAATCCCAATTTTTGGGCTACGGCCCCCTTTTGGGCAACTTTACTGATTTGGGCTACCACCCCCTTTTGAGACTCCGCCCCCTTTCGGGCCACAATCCCAATTTTTGGGCTACGGCCCCCTTTTGGGACTCCGCCCCCTTTTGGGTAACCATCCCTGTTTTGGGTTTCCGCTCCCCTTTTGGGACTCCTCCCCTTTTAGGGACACCACCCATCACTGGGGAACACACCACGGCTCTTACAGGCCCCAGTCCACACAGTACCCTTAAATAGTGACTTTCACTTAGGGCGTGTACTGGCCCTTTAAGAGTTTGTGTGCCTCGGTTCACACTGTCCTTTTTACCACACCAGCTCCTGCTGGTACTGCCACCGCTTCTGTTGCAGTCACCAACAACCAGCACCTCCAGATGCTACTCCTAAGCTGCTGTGGCTGTTACTGCAGCTCCGGCTGCTGCAGAACTTCTTGCTGCAACAGTCACTGTAGCTCCTGCTACCACAAGTCTCTGCACGCTGCGCTGTCTTGCCGCTTGTCACCTTCGTGACCCCACGAGTCACAGCCAGCCGCTTGTCACCTTCATGACTCCTCCAAGCCACAGCAAACACCTCACACGTGTTTCCAGAGAAAAAAAACAAAAAACAGTTTCTCACCAACTCTTCTCACTGATCCCGACCAGTCTAGCACGGTTGTCAAAACCGTCCCCTGTTGGTGTTAGCCACACAGGTTCCTGGAAACCTCAACCTCAGAGGTACCCAGCAAACAAAAAATACAGTCTTTCTCACTGACCCGTCAGCACACCACAGACTCCTGTCTGTCACTCTTGGCCGCAGAGATTTTCCGGACACCTCTCTCATAGAGGCATCCCACAAAGGAAAAAACAGTTTTTCACTGACCCGTCAACACACCACAGACTCCTGTCTGTTACCTGTTGATCACTCAGGTTTCCGGATACCTCCTTTTCATAGAGGCATCCCACAAGGACAAAACAGTTTCTCACTGACCCGTCAGTACACCACAGACTCCTGTCTGTTACCTGCTGGCCACGCAGGTTTCCGGACACCTCCTCTGAGGTATCTTCTCAGCATGCTTTTTGCTTACTTCTCAATGACCCCGGTCACATAACACAGACTCCTGTCTGTCACCACTGCTTAACAGTTTCTTCAGATACCTCTTATCTTCAGAGGCACCACATATAAACATCAATGCAGTTTATTCGTGACCACTGGTCACACTCACGGTTTTCACAGACCGTCCGTTCCTCCTCTGATTCCTCATTCCCAGTCCTGGAACATGTGCTCCTTGGGTCGCTGCCAGCATTCCATCCACCAATTGTAAGGTTTCACTCACTCGGCTGCTTCAGAGGTAAATCAGGACGCACTTCTATATCAAAAGTTCTTAGGTTTATTGCATCATAAACCATAGGGTAACATACAATACAGCTCTTCAATGCTTCAGCTCCTGCCTGGAGCCTCACTCTTCAGTCACAGAGACCTCTCTGTAATGTCCCACATGGAAACATGGAAGCCTGTCCACACTGGCAGACTCCCACACACTCTCTCCCAGGTGCAAAACACACTTCTTAACATAGGTGTAACCCCACCCATAGATGAGGTCAGGATCACATGGTTAGGTCACCTGGTCATGACCTCATCACAGGTCCTTTACCACAACACAAATCATGCCTCCATGCATATCCCGAGGAGCATACACAGTGCCCCCTAGCTGCATCAGGGGTCACTACACCACAATATATATATATATATATATATATATATATACTGTAATGTAACTCAAAATATTGTTACCGTATATACTCGTGTATAAGCCGAGATTTTCAGCACCTTTTTTTGTGATGAAAATGCCCCCTCTGTCACGCTGTCTAATGATATGACTACAATGTCAGTAAACTATTTATACAGGAACACACACTCTATACAACATATAGTTTAGCAACATAAGAATGTAAGTATAAAATAGATTTACCTGACACAATATCAGCAGAACTTAGGGTTAATCTTGAGGACTAGATGTGCAGAGACGATATCAGTTGAACTCAGGGTTAATCTTGAGGACTTGATGAGCTGTAACAGGAAAGAGGAGGACCGGGGTCTAACCTGACCCTACACTGGGGTCCTAACTAATCCCTTACCTTGGAGGTACTGATAATGGTTCAGAGGTCCAAGTCTCCAGCCTAACCCTGTCTCCTATCAGACCCTGAACCCTGTAATCAGTCCTAAGAAGGATCCTGATTACCACCAAAGGGATATGGGCTGATCTCAGCTAAATACACAGATTAGACATATAAGACAGACAGGATAGCACTCTCTTGCATACACACTCAAACACCGAAGGAACATAAATGGTCTGGGAAATAAACTCTAAGCAAGTTAAGCTTAAAACAACTAAGGAGCTCTCAACTAGAGTCTATACAGATTCATTCCTATCTGTGGTCTGCATGAAGTGTTTCACTGGCAACTCCCAAAGCAGACAACCAGAAACTTAAAGGAAACCAATCAACAATAATCAATTGCAGCCGGGAGAAACTGCACCCAGTCCCAGCACCGAGCACAGACAGAATTAACTCCCTAGCTGCCAAACACAAAGAAACAGCAACTCAGCTGTGAGAAGTCAAAATGTGCAACCGCGACGATCTTCGTGGCAATGCACACATGACAGTACCCCCCCTTCTACGAGGGGCCTCCGGACCCTCAGGGCCAGGCCTGCCCGGGTGAGTTCTGTGGAAGGTCCAACCAAACGATCTGCGTTAACATCAGACGCAGGGACCCACGTCCTCTCCTCCGGACCATACCCCTTCCAATGCACCAAGTACTGAAGGGACCGGCGATTCAGGCGAGAGTCAATGATTTTTGATACTTGAAATTCCAAGTTACCATTGACCAACACTGGAGGAGGAGGTAGAGGTGACGGTATGACTGGTGCCACATACCTTTTAAGTAATGACTTGTGGAACACATTATGAATTTTAAAAGTAGAAGGGAGTTCCAGACGAAATGCCACAGGATTAATTATGGAACTGATCCTGTACGGCCCGATGAATCTGGGACCCAGTTTCCAGGAGGGCACTTTAAGTTTTATATTCCTGGTAGACAACCATACCAGATCGTTCACATTCAGATCTGGACCAGAAACTCTCCTCCTATCAGCCATACGTTTGTAACGGTTCCCCATCGTACTCAAATTATTCAATACACCTCGCCACACAGAAGCAAGTGACGACGAGAAACGCTCCTCCTCAGGAACCCCAGAAGGACCCCCCCCATTGAAAGTACAAAACTGGGGATGAAAACCATATGCCCCAAAAAACGGGGACTTACCAGTGGACTCGCTCCGCCTGTTGTTAAGAGCGAACTCTGCCAGAGGCAAGAAAGATGACCAGTCCTCCTGGTTCTCCGAGACAAAACACCGGAGATATGGCTCTAAACTCTGATTCAGACGCTCTGTCTGACCATTGGTCTGTGGATGAAAAGCCGAGGAAAACGATAATTGCATCCCCCGACGTAAACAAAATGCCCTCCAAAATTTGGACACAAACTGAGACCCCCTATCTGACACCACATCAGAAGGCAACCCATGAAGTCTCACGATCTCCCTAATGAACACCTGCGCCAGAGTTTTAGCATTAGGGAGTGCAGGAAGAGCAACGAAATGTGCCATCTTACTGAACCTGTCAACAACCACCAGTATGACAGTATTCCCTGACGACGGAGGAAGATCCGTAATGAAGTCCATAGATAAATGAGTCCATGGACGCTCCGGAAGTTTCAAGGAATACTGTCATACTGGTGGTTGTTGACAGGTTCAGTAAGATGGCACATTTCGTTGCTCTTCCTGCACTCCCTAATGCTAAAACTCTGGCGCAGGTGTTCATTAGGGAGATCGTGAGACTTCATGGGTTGCCTTCTGATGTGGTGTCAGATAGGGGGTCTCAGTTTGTGTCCAAATTTTGGAGGGCATTTTGTTTACGTCGGGGGATGCAATTGTCGTTTTCCTCGGCTTTTCATCCACAGACCAATGGTCAGACAGAGCGTCTGAATCAGAGTTTAGAGACATATCTCCGGTGTTTTGTCTCGGAGAACCAGGAGGACTGGTCATCTTTCTTGCCTCTGGCAGAGTTCGCTCTTAACAACAGGCGGAGCGAGTCCACTGGTAAGTCCCCGTTTTTTGGGGCATATGGTTTTCATCCCCAGTTTTGTACTTTCAATGGGGGGGGTCCTTCTGGGGTTCCTGAGGAGGAGCGTTTCTCGTCGTCACTTGCTTCTGTGTGGCGAGGTGTATTGAATAATTTGAGTACGATGGGGAACCGTTACAAACGTATGGCTGATAGGAGGAGAGTTTCTGGTCCAGATCTGAATGTGAACGATCTGGTATGGTTGTCTACCAGGAATATAAAACTTAAAGTGCCCTCCTGGAAACTGGGTCCCAGATTCATCGGGCCGTACAGGATCAGTTCCATAATTAATCCTGTGGCATTTCGTCTGGAACTCCCTTCTACTTTTAAAATTCATAATGTGTTCCACAAGTCATTACTTAAAAGGTATGTGGCACCAGTCATACCGTCACCTCTACCTCCTCCTCCAGTGTTGGTCAATGGTAACTTGGAATTTCAAGTATCAAAAATCATTGACTCTCGCCTGAATCGCCGGTCCCTTCAGTACTTGGTGCATTGGAAGGGGTATGGTCCGGAGGAGAGGACGTGGGTCCCTGCGTCTGATGTTAACGCAGATCGTTTGGTTCGGACCTTCCACAGAACTCACCCGGGCAGGCCTGGCCCTGAGGGTCCGGAGGCCCCTCGTAGAAGGGGGGGTACTGTCATGTAATGTCACGCTGTCTAATGATATGACTACAATGTCAGTAAACTATTTATACAGGAACCACACTCTATACAACATATAGTTTAGCAACATAAGAATGTAAGTATAAAATAGATTTACCTGACACAATATCAGCAGAACTTAGGGTTAATCTTGAGGACTAGATGTGCAGAGACGATATCAGTTGAACTCAGGTTTAATCTTGAGGACTTGATGAGCTGTAACAGGAAAGAGGAGGACCGGATTCTAACCTGACCCTACACTGGGGTCCTAACTAATCCCTTACCTTGGAGGTACTGATAATGGTTCAGAGGTCCAAGTCTCCAGCCTAACCCTGTCTCCTATCAGACCCTGAACCCTGTAATCAGTCCTAAGAAGGATCCTGATTACCACCAAAGGGATATGGGCTGATCTCAGCTAAATACACAGATTAGACATATAAGACAGACAGGATAGCACTCTCTTGCATACACACTCAAACACCGAAGGAACATAAATGGTCTGGGAAATAAACTCTAAGCAAGTTAAGCTTAAAACAACTAAGGAGCTCTCAACTAGAGTCTATACAGATTCATTCCTATCTGTGGTCTGCATGAAGTGTTTCACTGGCAACTCCCAAAGCAGACAACCATAAACTTAAAGGAAACCAATCAACAATAATCAATTGCAGCCGGGAGAAACTGCACCCAGTCCCAGCACCGAGCACAGACAGAATTAACTCCCTAGCTGCCAAACACAAAGAAACAGCAACTCAGCTGTGAGAAGTCAAAATGTGCAACCGCGACGATCTTCGTGGCAATGCACACATGACACCCTCGGCTTATACACGAGTCACTGGGCAGAAACCAGTGGGGGAGGGGGTGCCGTGGCAGGAGCCGTGGCTGGGACTTCATGCTCACCCTCCACGTGCCATCGCTGAACGTCCCGGCAATCCTGCGTTGTCCCCGGCTTCCTGCAGCTCTCCTGTGCTGAGCGGTGACGTAATACCGCTCATTAAGGTCATGTAATATGGATGCGACGCCACTCCCATAGGCGTGGTGTCCATATTCATGGCCTTATTGAGCGGTATTACGTCACCACTCAGCACAGGAGAGCTGCAGGAAGCCGGGGACAAAGCAGGATTGCCGGGACGTTCAGCGATGGCACGGGGAGGGTGAGTATGATGGAGGAGGATGGGGGAGCATGGAGGAGGACAAGGAGCATGGAGCAGGACGGGGGAGGACGGAGAGCACGGAGCAGGGGCGAGGAGGAGGATGGAAAGCACAGAGGAGCAGGACGGGGAGGATGGAGAGCACGGAGGAGCCGGAGCAGGACGGGGAGGATGGAAAGCACAGGGAGCACGGAGCAGGAGGGGGAGCCCGAGGAGCACGGAGCAGGACAGGGGAGGATGGAAGCACAGAGGAGCACGGAGCAGGACGGGGGGGGCACAGAGGAGGACGGAGCAGGAGGGGAGGGACGAAGCAGGAGGGGGGAGCACAGAGGAGGACGAGCAGGAAGGGGGGAGCACAGCGGAGGATGGAGTAGGAGGGGGAGCACAGAGGAGAATGGGGGAGCACGGAGCAGGAGCGGGGGGAGCACAGCAGGACGGCGGTTTATACACCCGGTTTATACTCAAGTCAATAAGCTTACCCAGTTTTCCGTGGCAAAATTAGGGGCCTCGGCTTATACTCGGGTCGGCTTATACTCGAGTATATACGGTACTTTAATTTATAAATGAAGAAATAATTTATGAATGAATAAAACTTTAATTTTGTCACTATAGATATAAATCTTATATGTATACATATACAGTATATACAGCTGTGGCAAAAATTAAGAGACCACTTCAAAAATTTTCAGTTTGTCTTAATTTTCTCTTTATAGGTATATTTTTGAGTAAAATGTAAATTGTTCTTTTATTCTATAAACTACTGATATGTCTCCGAATTGCCAAGCAATAAATGTTGTATTTTTTTTCTAAAAATGAGAAATGGTCAAAATTAAATAAAAGAACCAGTGCTTTAAGACCTCAAATAATGCAAGGAAAGCAAATTCATAATTATTTTAAAACAATACTAATGTTTTAACTCAGGAAGAGTTCTGAAATCAATATTTTGTGGAATAACCAGAATTTTTAATCACAGCTTTCATGCGTCTTGGCATGCTTTCCACCAGTCTTTCACACTACGCTGGTGCAAAAACTTAAGCAGTTCTTCTTTGTTAGATGGCTTGTGACTATCCATCATCCTCTTGATTACATTGCAGAGGTTTTCAATGGAGTTCAAGTCTGGAGATTGGGCTAACCATGACCGGGTTTGGATGTGGTGGTCTCTTAATTTTTGCCAGATCTGTGTATATATATACTTTATATATATATATATATATATATATATATATATACAGTACAGACCAAAAGTTTGGACACACCTTCTCATTTAAAGATTTTTCTGTATTTTCATGACTATGAAAATTGTAGAATCACATTGAAGGCATCAAAACTATGAATTAACACATGTGGAATTATACATTACACTTTACAAAAAAGTGTGAAACAACTGAAAATATGTCTTATATTCTAGGTTCTTCAAAGTAGCCACCTTTTGCTTTGATTACTGCTTTGCACACTCTTGGCATTCTCTTGATGAGCTTCAAGAAGTTAGAACCTTGATTTTTAAACTCTTTCTGTGAAGCAATGGACTTTTGGATCATTTGATAGTTAATAACAGATATGTAATTTTCTATGTACCATACATAGATTTGATCACAGGGATAACTTAATTTAGGAGAGTTTCATACTGGTATTTGATAATATTTTACCCTGTCTGATTTAACACAATTGACTCTATTTCTTTTCCTTTCACAATACTGATCTTTTATATCAATACCAAGCCATTTCACACATTTAAACAAATAATCTATTTATGCCGCAATACCACGGATTACAGAATCTAGGAATCTAAATTTATTTACAAGTTTTTATCATACATTGTGATTTGACATTTTCAATGAGAGTTCTCTACAACGGTTCAAATATGGACATGAATGTAAACGTACATTCCTTCCGTCCAATCCTTAAGTTTAGAATAATATCAATGTCTGGACAACTGTCTTTGGTTGCACACCAGATCAAATGTCTCAATCTGTCAGTATCATTTATCCATTGATGTTATTCGTTATCACAAGACATTTTTAACATAAAGCGTCTGGAAAAAATCACAGGAATCCACATTTTAAACAACTGATTCTTCCCATTATTGGTTAAATCAAACTTATCAGCAAAGTTCTCAAATATCTCTGAATTTCAACACACATGGATTTTTACATCATATTTTGGTATGATTTTTCATAATTTTAACAATTTTTCCTAACTTTAATTTGGAGTTGGGTCTCTGTGGCTACTAAGTTATCTTCTATTTCTAGTGGCCTTTATACGCTCATTCAAAAATTCCAAGGAACCCACAGCATAAAGGCAAATGAACAGCGTCCAGTCATATGTCTTTATCAAATATGACAGGTCAAAGTGTTGTCATTATGGCGGAATAAACTTCAACCTTTGTAATGCATTATCCAGGACGGGACGCTGTTCATTTGTCTTTATACTATCTTTACATAGCAATGTTTGGCTTTCTCTGATAAATACTTATGAAATAAGTCAATCAACTTTGAAATATTTTTCAATTTCTCTTTTTCTTTATTAAAGGATGCCAGCTTTAACTCTAACTTTAGATTTTCCATTTCACATTCTGCATATAAGCTGAGTCATAAAACTTCTAAATTAGACTCATCTAAAGATGTAAATCTTTGTCTCCTTTGCTTAGAAAATGAAGTAATAACATCCAATTTTCTTACCTTGAGATATCTTAGCTTATAGTTACTTTGTTAGACTACACTGGGTTCTGTATACATAATAGTGCAAAAGGTGGGCTCTAAATAGTGTGGAGCTAGATTCAGATCCAATCACATTGTAGCCATGTATTCCTATGTATTGTTGATGTTTATTATGTATAAGATATGTATGTTTATTGTAATGTGGGATGTGGCTACAATGTAATTGGATCTGAATCTAGCTCCACACTATTTATAGCCCACCTTTTGCACTATTATGTATACTTGATAAAGATCCTGTTAGGATCGAAATGTATTTTTATGGCGGAATAAAGTTTCCTTTTTTCACCAAAACACCTGGATGGAGCAATGTATTTTTCTATTTTGATTGTACTTCTCCAAGAAAGTTCCTTGGAATGGATACGGGCGCCCTAACTCTGTGAGTGATGTTTGCTATTCTTTTACCTTTACACTGGGTTCCCGGTCATCAGCATGTCTATCCTCAGCACTTCTGGCACTTGTAGAACGTCTGGTACTTGTCAATAAATCTGGCACTTCTTAGTCCTCATCAGAAAATTCTAGGTTCGCCAGACAACGCAGAAGCTTGATTCTTTTATTTTTTTAACCTCTGGTCACTTCCCCCTTCAAGGTTTGAGGTTGGGTTTCATAATTCTATGCTCCACTCCTGGCTGGCTTGCCATTTGTTAAACATACTTATTTTGTATATTTATTTGTTCAGGACTTCTTACAAGATGTGATATGCCAAAGAAAATGTCACAATAACTCTTATTGTAGTTATTTATTGGATTATACACCAAAAATAATAATTGCAGCAAAATATAAATTATGTGAACAAAGAGATTGTTCATTTGTCCATAATTAGTTCATTAGTTGAAGTTCATCCATTCTTTCCTGGATTCTTAATGGTAGTTTGTGTCTGTCTGCGACAATTTCATGGCTTCTCAGCCTGATATTAGTTTATAGCTTTCTGCTTTACCTTTGTCTGGTTATCAAAAATGGGGGGACACCATATCTGTTTTTAAAATATTTATTTAGTTTCCAGCAGCGACTTGGAAGTCAGCAATGCATCCAGTTGTCTTCCCAATGCTGTTTCCATCCATATTTTTAGTGATTTTTCTTCCCCCAGCCCTTCTCTTAGAGTCTCCCAGAAAAATGTTTGAATTTTGCATTGACTTCCGTTATACTTGTTACTCGAGTCGAGCACATCTGAGCGTCCGAACAGCTCGATTCAAGAACCGAGCACTCAAGCATTTTAGTGCTTGTTCGTCACTAATTAGAACCTGTGATTTTTCTCATTCAGATGAAATAAAACTAAATGGTACACTTTTTTGCAGAATAGTTAACAGGTGATAAACCCCAAAAGAGTGATACAAGAGCAGAATCCAATAAAGAGGCTAAGATAAGCAACACAAGATATACAGTAAATGACAAGAAGGGTATTCGCAGGCTAGGTTCAGCAGTCAGATCTTCTATTTTAAATTTATCAGTTCATGGTGTCTTTAAAGCAGGCCAGTCACTATGGATTCAGGATGTGGCCCCTGGTGAAGTTTGGAGTACCAGCAGTCGCAAGCAGGAGCATAGCACTAGAGTGTGGTTACACCTATGAAAAATGCCTCCTGCAGTCTTCAAAATGATGTTATAATTCTCTACACACTTAAATATTACCTTAGTAGTTTCTCGGATAGATGTAGTTGTGTGAAAAAGTGTTTGCCCCCTTCCTGATTTCCTATTCCTTTGCACGTTAGTCACTAGTGATGAGCAAGTATGCTCGTTGCTTGGGTTTTCGCGAGCATGCTCGGGTGGTCTCTGAGTATTTGGAAGTGCTCGGAGATTTAGTTTCTGTTGCCGCAGCTGCATAATTTGCGGCTACTAGACAGCCTGAATACATGCAGGGATTGCCTGTTTGTTAAGGAATCCCCACATGTATTCAGGCTGTCTAGCAGTCCAAATCATGCAGCTTCGGCGACAGAAACTAAGTCTCCGAGCATCTTTTTAAGGTCATTCCACAGCATCTCTGTTATGTTTCGGTAGCTGAGGAGTGCAGGCAAAAAAGGCAATACACCAGAGCAGTTGGAATCTATGAGATTGCAGTACCCTGACTAACCACAACAACTAGATATAGGAAAGATGTGTATCTTCGTACCGTGTTAGCCAGTAGATAGAAAAATATTTAGACTTGAGAGTCCTCAGTGGTTGATACCTTTTAATGGCTAACTGAAAAGATGGTAACAAATTGCAAGCTTTCGAGACTACTTCTTTGTTGTGAATGGGTTTGAGATGAGTTCTGAGCAGAGGCTCCCTCTGGTGGTTACAAGCGGTACTAGTGAGGATTGGGAATCAGGTGTTACTGATTGGTCTTATTTAAGGGAATCATTTTCCCATCAGGGTTGCCGGTGATCAATTGTTCTGGTCTGAATCCTTCTTTCCAGTTTCCCTTGTAGCCTGCTGTGTCGTGTCTGCATCTCCTGCTATCAGATAAGACAATTTCTTATTTTGTGTTTTTGCTATATTTTTGCATTTTGTCCTGCACTTCTGTGGGGGCCTTCTGGGTCCCCTCCGGGGGCTTTTGCCCTCTCAGTTTAGTCCAGCCACTGTGTTTTGTACTTTTGCTTTTTGCAGTTTTTTCAGTGGCTGCTGTTTTTGTTACACCAGAGAACTAATTTAGGTGGTAGAGGTCGTGTGATCTCAGGTGATTTTGAAATTAGTAGAGTTGGTGCCTTTCAGGGTTTTCTGGGATTGCAGTAAGTGCCCTTCCTATCCTTTTCTATTTAGTTAGTTTGGGCCCCAGCGTTTGCTCATACTATTTTCTTTCTGTGTCAGTATTTCCTCTTGTCTAACCGCCATTACATGTTTGGGGGCTTTCTATTATCTTTGGGGTTCTGCTCCGGGGCAGATAGCTTTCCTATTTCTATCTTTAGGTGTAGTTAGTTTCTCAGGCTGTGACGAGGCGTCTAGGACCATCGTAGGAACGCTCCACGGCTGCCTCTAGTTGCGGTGGTTAGTCAGGGTACTGCAATCTCATAGATTCCAACTGCTCTGGTGTATTTCCTTTTTTACCTGCACTCCTCAGCTACCGTAACAAAACAGTATCACCGGCCATAAAAATTGTATGGTACTCACAGAAGGGAAAAAATATTTTGAAGGAAGAAAAGTTGTCAGAGATATTTTTCTGTTTGTTGCATTTTTTTTTTTTTTTTTTCCCTCTGTATCTCTGGGTGCTGGGGAGGATCTTTTCTCCCAATGGAGTTTGCACAGTTGTCTGGCCGTGTGGATCAGCTTGCCACTGAGGTTCGGAGTATTGCTGCATATCTTGCTAGGTTGCCTGTTGTGGAACCTAGGATCCCCATGCCAGATTTGTTTTCAGGGGATCGAGCTAAGTTTCAGAATTTCAAAAATAATTGTAAATTGTTTCTTGCCTTAAAATCTAAGTCCTCAGGAAACGCAGCGCAGCAGGTTCAAATTGTCATCTCTCTCCTGCGCGGCGATCCTCAGGATTGGGCTTTTTCCCTCACACCTGGGGATCCTGTTTTGAGTGATGTTGATGCATTTTTTCAGGCTTTGGGGTTATTGTACGATGAGCCTAATGTCACTGATCAAGCTGAAAAAGCCTTGTTGGCATTAAATCAGGGGCTTGATGACGCTGAGTTATACTGTCAGAGATTCCGTAGGTGGGCAGTCCTGACCAAATGGAATGACGACGCTTTGGCGGCCCTTTTCCGGAAGGGTCTGTCGGATAATGTAAAGGATGTTATGGTGGGATTCCCTGTCCCCTCTGGTCTCAATGATTCTATGTCATTAGCGATTCAAATTGACAGACGTTTGCGTGAGCGGAGAAGTATGCGTGGAGTGGTGTTGCCTTGTGAGCCAGCTGCTGAGCCCATGCAGTGTGATGGAGTGGTGTCTGGGGCACAGCGTCATGAGTTTCGAAAGCGCAATGGGTTATGTTTCTACTGTGGTGATGCCTCTCATGCTATTTCAGTCTGCCCTAAGCGGGGAAGACGTTTTGCACGCTCAGTTGTCTTGGGTGGTGTTCAGACTAAGTTTTTATTAACTGTCACTCTGATATGCTCTCTGTCCTCATTTTCTGCTCAGGCTTTCGTTGATTCTGGAGCAGCTATTAACCTGATGGATTATGATTTTGCTAAACGTTGTGGATTTCCCTTGATACCCCTACAGAAGTCTATTCCCCTACTGGGGATCGATTCTACCCCTTTGGCTGAGAATAAACCCCAGTTTTCTACTCAGGTGATAATGAGGGTTGAACCTGATCACCAGGAGTGCTGCAAATTTTTGGTTCTATATAATCTGCATGACATTATCGTGCTGGGTTTCCCTTGGTTACAGTCTCATAATCCTGTTTTGGATTGGAAATCTGTGTCTGTAACCAGTTGGGGCTGCCAATGTGTTAATACCAACACTCCTGTTTTTTCTGCCTCCCCCCAGGCTGAGGATGTTCCTGACTTTTTGTTTGATTTTTCTGATGTGTTTAGCGAAAGTAAATCTGCATCCTTACCTCCCCATAGGAGCTATGACTGCGCTATTGAATTAGTGCCTGGTAGTAAATTCCCTAAGGGTCGCCTTTTTAACTTGTCTGTACCTGAACATGACGCTATGCGGTCTTATATCAAGGAATCATTGGAGAAGGGTCATATCAGACCATCCTCTTCACCCTTAGGTGCCGGTTTTTTCTTTGTGGCCAAAAAAGATGGTTCATTAAGGCCGTGTATTGATTATCGTCTCTTGAACAATATTACTGTGAAATATCAATACCCGTTACCCTTGATTTCTGACCTGTTTTCCAGGGTGAAAAACGCTACTTGGTTTACCAAGCTTGACCTCAGGGGGGCGTATAACCTTATTCGCATTAAGCACGGGGATGAATGGAAGACGGCATTTAACACCCCTGAAGGGCATTTTGAGTACCTTGTGATGCCCTTTGGGCTCACTAATGCTCCTTCCGTCTTCCAGTCCTTCATGAATGACATTTTCAGGGATTTTGTGGACAAGTTTCTGATTGTTTATTTGGATGATATCTTGATTTTTTCTAATGACTGGGACTCTCATGTGAAACATGTTCGAACTGTATTCCAGATTTTGAGAGAGAATGCTCTGTATGTGAAGGGATCAAAGTGTCTTTTTGGCGTACAGAAGATCTCATTTCTGGGATTCATTTTGTCCCCATCTGTTATTGAAATGGACCCGGTCAAGGTTCAGGCCATCTGTGATTGGGTCCAACCTACTTCATTAAAGGCTCTTCAGAGATTTTTGGGTTTGCCAATTTTTATCGTAAATTTATTGGTAATTTCTCTGTTATTGTTAAACCATTAACTGATTTGACCAGAAAGGGTTCTGATGTGGTGAATTGGCCTCCTGAGGCAGTCTCTGCGTTTCAGGAACTTAAGCAGAGATTCACTTCTGCTCCTGTTCTACGGCAGCCTGATGTTTCTCTGCCATTTCAGGTGGAGGTTGATGCCTCTGAAATTGGGGCAGGTGCCGTTTTGTCCCAAAAAGATCCAGAGACCTCTAAAAGTAACCCTTGTGCCTTTTTCTCTCGAAAATTTTCTCCTACTGAACGTAATTATGACGTGGGTAATCGGGAGTTATTGGCCATGAAGTGGGCTTTTGAAGAGTGGAGACATTGGCTGGAGGGAGCCAAACATCAGGTGGTGGTCCTTACGGACCATAAGAATCTGGTCTATCTGGAATCTGCCAAGCGACTCAATCCTAGACAGGCCAGGTGGGCCTTGTTTTTCACACGTTTTAATTTTGTGGTTTCCTTTCTTCCTGGCACTAAGAATGTTAAGGCGGATGCCCTCTCGAGGAGTTTCCTTGCGGACTCTCCTGAGCTATCTGATCCCTCTGTTATTTTGAAGGAGGGTGTAGTTCTTTCCGCCATCTCGCCTAATTTGAGACTTGCTCTGGAGGGGTGTCAGGAGGATAGGCCCGAGCGCTGCCCTGTTGGAAAGTTGTTTGTCCCGGACCGATGGAAAAAGAGTGTGATGTCTGAGATTCATTGTTCCGCATTGGCTGGGCATCCCGGAATTTTTGGTACCAGAGACTTGGTTAGTCGGTCCTTTTGGTGGCCTACCTTGTCTCGCGATGTCAGGGAATTTGTGCAGTCCTGCGGGACTTGCTCTCGCTCCAAGCCTTGCTCTCGCTCTAGTGGTTTGTTGATGCCATTGCCTGTGCCCAAGAGACCATGGACCCATATCTCTATGGATTTCATTTCCGATCTTCCTGTTTCTCAGAGAATGACCACCATCTGGGTAATTTGTGATAGGTTTTCCAAAATGATACATCTTGTGCCATTACCTAAGTTGCCTTCCTCCTCTGAATTGGTGCCGTTGTTCCTTCAGCACGTGGTTCGTTTACACGGCATTCCTGAGAACATTGTGTCTGACAGAGGAGTCCAGTTTGTTTCCAGATTTTGGAGGACTTTTTGTTCTAAACTGGGTGTTCAATTGTCTTTCTCCTCGGCATTTCATCCTCAGACCAATGGTCAAACTGAGAGAACAAACCAGACATTGGAGACTTATCTAAGATGCTTTGTGTCTGCTGATCAGGATGACTGGGTCTCTTTTTGCCTTTGGCTGAGTTTGCTCTTAATAATAGGGCTAGCTCTGCCACTTTGATGTCTCCGTTTTTCTGTAATTCTGGGTTTCACCCTCGATTTTCTTCAGGACAGACGGAGGCTTCTGTCTGTCCAGGTGTTGACTCTGTTGTTGAGCGTATGCAGCAGATTTGGGACCAGGTAGTGGAGAGGTTGTCCCTCTCTCAGGAGAAGGCCCAGCGGTTTGCTAACCGCATAGGACTGATGGTCCTCGGTTTAAAGTGGGGGACTTGGTCTGGTTGTCCTCAAAGAATATTCCTATGAGAGTAGCATCTCCTAAATTTAAGCCTAGGTTCATTGGACCTTATAAGATCATGGAGATTATTAATCCTGTTTCTTTTCGTTTGCTTCTTCCAGGGACATTTAAGATCCATAACGTGTTCCACAAGTCCTTGTTGAAGAGGTTTGTTGAGCCAGTGGTTCCTGCTGCTGTGCCTCCTGACCCTGTTTTGGTTGAGGGCAATCTGGAGTATGTGGTTGAGAAAATATTGGATTCTCGTTTTTCTAGACGAAGACTCCAGTATTTGGTTAAATGGAGAGGTTATGGTCAGGAAGATAATTCTTGGGTGTTTGCTTCGGACATCCATGCTAGGAGACTTATCCGTGCATATCATAGAACTCATCCTGACCGACCTGGTTGCTCAAATGAGGGTTCGGTGACCCTCCTCAAGGGGGGGTACTGTTGTGAATGGGTTTGAGATGAGTTCTGAGCAGAGGCTCCCTCTGGTGGTTACAAGCGGTACTAGTGAGGATTGGGAATCAGGTGTTACTGATTGGTCTTATTTAAGGGAATCATTTTCCCATCAGGGTTGCCGGTGATCAATTGTTCTGGTCTGAATCCTTCTTTCCAGTTTCCCTTGTAGCCTGCTGTGTCGTGTCTGCATCTCCTGCTATCAGATAAGACAATTTCTTATTTTGTGTTTTTGCTATATTTTTGCATTTTGTCCTGCACTTCTGTGGGGGCCTTCTGGGTCCCCTCCGGGGGCTTTTGCCCTCTCAGTTTAGTCCAGCCACTGTGTTTTGTACTTTTGCTTTTTGCAGTTTTTTCAGTGGCTGCTGTTTTTGTTACACCAGAGAACTAATTTAGGTGGTAGAGGTCGTGTGATCTCAGGTGATTTTGAAATTAGTAGAGTTGGTGCCTTTCAGGGTTTTCTGGGATTGCAGTAAGTGCCCTTCCTATCCTTTTCTATTTAGTTAGTTTGGGCCCCAGCGTTGCTCATACTATTTTCTTTCTGTGTCAGTATTTCCTCTTGTCTAACCGCCATTACATGTTTGGGGGCTTTCTATTATCTTTGGGGTTCTGCTCCGGGCAGATAGCTTTCCTATTTCTATCTTTAGGTGTAGTTAGTTTCTCAGGCTGTGACGAGGCGTCTAGGACCATCGTAGGAACGCTCCACGGCTGCCTCTAGTTGCGGTGGTTAGTCAGGGTACTGCAATCTCATAGATTCCAACTGCTCTGGTGTATTTCCTTTTTTACCTGCACTCCTCAGCTACCGTAACATAACACTTCTTTGCCTGATGAAGAGACCGGAGTAGTCTCGAAAGCTTGCAATTTGTTACCATCTTTTCAGTTAGCCATTAAAAGGTATCAACCACTGAGGACTCTCAAGTCTAAATATTTTTCACAACAACTAGAGGCAACCGTGGAGCGTTCCTACGTTGGTCCTAGACGCCTCGTCACAGCCTGAGAAACTAACTACACCTAAAGATAGATATAGGAAAGCTATCTGCCCCGGAGCAGAACCCCAAAGATAATAGAAAGCCCCCAAACATGTAATGGCGGTTAGACAAGAAGAAATACTGACACAGACAGAAAATAGTATGAGCAAACGTTGGGGCCCAAACTAACTAAATAGAAAAGGATAGGAAGGGTACTTACTGCAATCCCAGAAAACCCTGAAAAGAACCAACTCTACTAATTTCAAAAACACCTGAGATCACACGATCTCTACCACCTAAATTAGTTCTCTGCTGTAACAAAATCAAAACAGCAGCCACTGAAAAAACTGGAAAAAGCAAAAGTGCAAACATCAGTGGCTGAACTAAACTGAGAGGGCAAAAGCCCCCGGAGGGGACCCTGAAGGCCCCCACAGAAGTGCAGGACAAAATGCAAAAATCAAGCACAAAAAGAAAAAGAAGAAAATGTCTTATCTGTTAGCAGGAGATGCAGACATGACACAGCAGGCTACAAGGGAAACAGGAATCAAGGATAGAGACAAGAACAATTGATCACCGGCAACCCTGATGGGAAGGTGACTCCCTTATATAAGACCAGTCAGTAACACCTGATTCCCAATCCTCACAATCTTCACAATCTTCACTGGACAGACCAGTACTGCTTGTAACCACCAGAGGGAGCCTCTGCTCAGAACTCATCTCAAGCCCATTCACAACAGTACCCCCCCTTGATGAGGGGTCACCGAACCCTCATTTGAGCAACCAGGTCGGTCAGGATGAGTTCTATGGTACGCACGGATGAGTCTCCTAGCATGGATGTCCGAAGCAAACACCCAAGAATTGTCTTCCTGACCATAACCTCTCCACTTAACCAAATACTGGAGTTTCCGTCTAGAAAAACGAGAATCTAATATTTTCTCAACCACATACTCCAGATTGCCCTCAACCAAAACAGGGTTAGGAGGTACAGCAGCAGGAACCACTGGCTCAACAAACCTCTTCAACAAGGACTTGTGGAACACGTTATGGATCTTAAAAGTCCCTGGAAGAAGCAAACGAAAAGAAACAGGATTAAGAATCTCCATGATCTTATAAGGTCCAATGAACCTAGGCTTAAATTTAGGAGATGCTACTCTCATAGGAATATTTTTTGAGGACAACCAGACCAAGTCCCCTACTTTAAACCGAGGACCATCAGTCCTATGCCGGTTAGCAAACCGCTGGGCTCTCTCCTGAGAGAGGGACAACCTCTCCACTACCTGGTCCCAAATCTGTTGCATACGCTCCACAACAGAGACAACACCTGGACAGACAGAAGCCTCCGTCTGTCCTGAAGAAAATCGAGGGTGAAACCCAGAATTACAGAAAAACGGAGACATCAAAGTGGCAGAGCTAGCCCTATTATTAAGAGCAAACTCAGCCAAAGGCAAAAAAGAGACCCAGTCATCCTGATCAGCAGACACAAAGCATCTTAGATAAGTCTCCAATGTCTGGTTTGTTCTCTTAGTTTGACCATTGGTCTGAGGATGAAATGCAGAGGAGAAAGACAATTGAACACCCAGTTTAGAACAAAAAGTCCTCCAAAATCTGGAAACAAACTGGACTCCTCTGTCAGACACTATGTTCTCAGGAATGCCGTGTAAACGAACCACGTGCTGAAGGAACAACGGCACCAATTCAGAGGAGGAAGGCAACTTAGGTAATGGCACAAGATGTATCATCTTGGAAAACCTATCACAAATCACCCAGATGGCGGTCATTCTCTGAGAAACAGGAAGGTCGGAAATGAAATCCATAGAGATATGGGTCCATGGTCTCTTGGGCACAGGCAATGGCATCAACAAGCCACTAGAGCGAGAGCAAGGCTTGGAGCGAGAGCAAGTCCCGCAGGACTGCACAAATCCCTGACATCACGAGACAAGGTAGGCCACCAAAAGGACCGACTAACCAAGTCTCTGGTACCAAAAATTCCGGGATGCCCAGCCAACGCGGAACAATGAATCTCAGACATCACACTCTTTTTCCACTGGTCCGGGACAAACAATTTTCCAACAGGGCAGCGCTCGGGCCTATCCTCCTGACACCCCTCCAGAGCAAGTCTCAAATTAGGTGAGATGGCGGAAAGAACTACACCCTCTTTCAAAATAACAGAAGGATCAGATAACTCAGGAGAGTCCGCAAGGAAGCTCCTCGAGAGGGCATCCGCCTTAACATTCTTAGTGCCAGGTAGAAAGGAAACCACAAAATTAAAACGTGTGAAAAACAAGGCCCACCTGGCCTGTCTAGGATTGAGTCGCTTGGCAGATTCCAGATAAACCAGATTCTTATGGTCAGTAAGGACCACCACCTGATGTTTGGCTCCCTCCAGCCAATGTCTCCACTCTTCAAAAGCCCACTTCATGGCCAATAACTCCCGATTACCCACGTCATAATTACGTTCAGTAGGAGAAAATTTTCGAGAGAAAAAGGCACAAGGGTTACTTTTAGAGGTCTCTGGATCTTTTTGGGACAAAACGGCACCTGCCCCAATTTCAGAGGCATCAACCTCCACCTGAAATGGCAGAGAAACATCAGGCTGCCGTAGAACAGGAGCAGAAGTGAATCTCTGCTTAAGTTCCTGAAATGCAGAGACTGCCTCAGGAGGCCAATTCACCACATCAGAACCCTTTTTGGTCAAATCAGTTAATGGTTTAACAATAACCGAGAAATTACCAATAAATTTACGATAAAAATTGGCAAAACCCAAAAATCTTTGAAGAGCCTTTAATGAAGTAGGTTGGACCCAATCACAGATGGCCTGAACCTTGACCGGTCCATTTCAATAACAGATGGGGACAAAATGAATCCCAGAAATGAGATCATCTGTACGCCAAAAAGACACTTTGATCCCTTCACATACAGAGCATTCTCTCTCAAAATCTGGAATACAGTTCGAACATGTTTCACATGAGAGTCCCAGTCATTAGAAAAATCAAGATATCATCCAAATAAACAATCAGAAATTTATCCACAAAATCCCTGAAAATGTCATTCATGAAGGACTGGAAGACAGAAGGAGCATTAGTGAGCCCAAAGGGCATCACAAGGTACTCAAAATGCCCCTCCGGGGTATTGAATGCCGTCTTCCATTCATCCCCTGCTTAATGCGAATAAGGTTATATGCCCCCCTGAGGTCAAGCTTGGTAAACCAAGTAGCGTTTTTCACCCTGGAAAACAGGTCAGAAATCAAGGGTAACGGGTATTGATATTTCACAGTAATATTGTTCAAAAGACAATAATCAATACACGGCCTTAATGAACCATCCTTTTTGGCCACAAAGAAAAAACCGGCACCTAAGGGTGAAGAGGATGGTCTGATATGACCCTTCTCCAATGACTCCTTGATATAAGACCGCATAGCGTCATGTTCAGGTACAGACAAGTTAAAAAGGCGACCTTTAGGGAATTTACTACCAGGCACTAATTCAATAGCGCAGTCATATTTCCTATGGGGAGGCAAGGATGCAGATTTACTTTCGCTAAATACATCAGAAAAATCAATCAAAAAGTCAGGAACATCCTGAGCCTGGGGGGAGGCAGAAAAAACAGGAGTGTTGGTATTAACACATTGGCAGCCCCAACTGGTTACAGACACAGATTTCCAATCCAAAACAAGGATTATGAGACTGTAACCAAGGGAAACCCAGTACGATAATATCATGCAGATTATACAGAACCAAAAATTTGCAGCACTCTTGATGATCAGGTTCAACCCTCATTATCACCTGAGTAGAGAACTGAGGTTTATTCTCAGCCAAAGGGGTAGAATCGATCCCCAGTAGGGAATAGACTTCTGTAGGGGTATCAAGGGAAACCCACAACGTTTAGCAAAATCATAATCCATCAGGTTAATAGCTGCTCCAGAATCAGCGAAAGCCTGAGCAGAAAATGAGGACAGAGAGCATATCAGAGTGACAGTTAATAAAAACTTAAGTCTGAACACTACCCAAGACAACTGAGCGTGCAAAACGTCTTCCCCGCTTAGGGCAGACTGAAATAGCATGAGAGGCATCACCACAGTAGAAACATAACCCATTGCGCTTTTCGAAACTCATGACGCTGTGCCCCAGACACCACTCTATCACACTGTATAGATTCAGAAGCGGTTCACAAGGCAACACTATTCCACGCATACTTCTCCGCTCACGCAAACGTCTGTCAATTTGAATCGCTAATGACATAGAATCATTGAGACCAGAGGGGACAGGGAATCCCACCATAACATCCTTTACATTATCTGACAGACCCTTCCGAAAAAGGGCCGCCAAAGCGTCGTCATTCCACTTGGTCAGGACTGCCCACCTACGGAATCTCTGACAGTATAACTCAGCGTCATCAAGCCCCTGATTTAATGCCAACAAGGCTTTTTCAGCTTGATCAGTGACATTAGGCTCATCGTACAATAACCCCAAAGCCTGAAAAAATGCATCAACATCACTCAAAACAGAATCCCCAGGTGTCAGGGAAAAAGCCCAATCCTGAGGATCGCCGCGCAGGAGAGAGATGACAATTTGAACCTGCTGCGCTGCGTTCCCTGAGGACTTAGATTTTAAGGCAAAAAACAATTTACAATTATTTTTGAAATTCTGAAACTTAGCTCGATCCCCTAAAAACAAATCTGGCATGGGAATCCTAGGTTCCACAACAGGCAACCTAGCAAGATATGCAGCAATACTCTGAACCTCAGTGGCAAGCTGATCCACACGGCCAGACAACTGTGCAAACTCCATTGAGAGAAAAAATCCTCCCCAGCACCCAGAGATACAGAGGGAAAAAAAAAAAAAATGCAACAAACAGAAAAATATCTCTGACAACTCTGACAACCGTTTTTTCTTTCACAAATTTTTTCCCTTCTGTGAGTACCATACAATTTTAAATTTTGGGCCGGTGATACTGTTATGTTTCGGTAGCTGAGGAGTGCAGGCAAAAAAGGCAATACACCAGAGCAGTTGGAATCTATGAGATTGCAGTACCCTGACTAACCACAACAACTAAAGGCAGCCGGTGGAGCGTTCCTACGTTGGTCCTAGACGCCTCGTCACAGCCTGAGAAACTAACTACACCTAAAGATAGATATAGGAAAGCTATCTGCCCCGGAGCAGAACCCCAAAGATAATAGAAAGCCCCCAAACATGTAATGGCGGTTAGACAAGAAGAAATACTGACACAGACAGAAAATAGTATGAGCAAACGTTGGGGCCCAAACTAACTAAATAGAAAAGGATAGGAAGGGTACTTACTGCAATCCCAGAAAACCCTGAAAAGAACCAACTCTACTAATTTCAAAAACACCTGAGATCACACGACTCTACCACCTAAATTAGTTCTCTGCTGTAACAAAATCAAAACAGCAGCCACTGAAAAAACTGGAAAAAGCAAAAGTACAAACATCAGTGGCTGAACTAAACTGAAGGCCCCCACAGAAGTGCAGGACAAAATGCAAAAATCAAGCACAAAAAGAAAAAGAAGAAAATGTCTTATCTGTTAGCAGGAGATGCAGACACGACACTGCAGGCTACAAGGGAAACAGGAATCAAGGATAGAGACAAGAACAATTGATCACCGGCAACCCTGATGGGAAGGTGACTCCCTTATATAAGACCAGTCAGTAACACCTGATTCCCAATCCTCACAATCTTCACAATCTTCACTGGACAGACCAGTACCGCTTGTAACCACCAGAGGGAGCCTCTGCTCAGAACTCATCTCAAGCCCATTCACAACACATCTCAATCGGATTAAGGTCAGAACTTTGACTAGGCCACTCCACAGTCTTAATTTTGTTTTTCTTAAGCAATTCAAAGATGGACTTGCTGGTGTGTTTTGGATTATTCTCCTACTGCATAACTCAAGTGAGTACAGCTTGAGGTCATGAACAGATGGCCAGACATTCTCCTTCAGGATTGTTTGGTAGATGGCAGAATTCATGGTTGAATTTACTACAGCAAATCTTGAAGCAGCAAAACAGCCCCAGACATCACACTACCACCACATTTTACTGTTGGCATGATATTCCTTTTCTGAAATGCTGTATTGCTTCTACGCCAGATGTAATGGGACATACACCTTCTAAAAAGTTGAAGTTTTGTCTTGTCAATCCACAGAGTATTCTTCCACAAGTCTTGAGGATCATCCAGATGTTTTCTGGCAAAACTGAGACGAGCCTTTATGTTTTTATTGCTCAGCAGTGGTCTTTGTCTTGGAACTCTTTTTGTCCAATCTCTTTCTTATGATGAAGTCATAAACACTGACTTTGACTAAAACAATTGAGGCCTGTAGTTCTTCAAATCTTGTTATGGGGTCTTTTGTGACCACTGTTCCATGTTTTCGCCAGTTGTGGATATTGGCTTTCACTGCGGTTCACTGGAGTATCAAAGCATTAGAAATGGCTTTGTAACCTTTTCCAGACTGATAGATCTCAGTTACTTTGCTTCTCATTTGCTCCAGAATTTATTTGGATTGTGGCATGATGTCTAGTTTTTGAGCATCTTTTTGTCTACTTCAACTTTGTCAGTCAGGTCCTATCTAAGTGATTTCTTGATTGAGAACAGGTGTAGTAATCAGGCCTGGGTGTAGATAGAGAATGTGAACTCCGCTTCTCGAAGATGTGATAAACCACAGTTAATTTATGATTTAAGGAGGGGGCAATCATTTTTCACACAAGGCCCTGTAGGTCTGGATTTAGTTTCCCTTTAATAATTCATTTAAAAACTGCATTTTGTGTTTATTTGTGTTATCTTTGTCTAATACTTAAATTTGTTTCGTGATCTGAAACATTTAAGTGTGACAAACATGCAAAAGTATAGGAAATCAGGAAGGTGTAAACACTTTTTTTTTTAACACAACTGTATATTTGGGATGTTGCTGTTAATGTCAATTTATTTATGTAATAAACCTCTTTCCGGATGTCACTGTCTTATGCAGTCAACATTTAATCACAATACAATATTGTTTTCTCTTATTTGAAGCTTTATTTTAATTTCTTATAGCACAGAGCTGTAACGGCTCCCGAAAGAACAATATGTAAAATTGACTATTGTGCTTCATTGGTGTTCAGCACAATATCTCATTTAATAGTTGCAGGGCTCCCTCTACTGGTACACTACTTTCACTAAAGGTAATCCTTTTATTGTAGTACTATGGTTTTCTTGCTCTTTTCAAGATGCAAAAATTTACAGGGAAAGGAAACTTTTACATGCAGAAAATATGAAAATTTTCACTAAACTATACATATTAAATAAACTGTACCTTTACACAAGCTATATTAGTCTACGATTTTTGGTCAAATGTAAAAAAGCACGTGTTTTTACATGTATTTTAATTGCGTTTTGTTGTTATTCCTAAGATGAATGTATCTCAGTCTGTGTATCTTTTTTAATATTTAGTTTTTTACGCCTTACCGACATAGGACATTGGGTTTGGTGCACTCGACATACTGTGGCTGCTAACTACATCATACAGTGGGTATCTTTCTGCTCAGTGCAATTGCTACTCTTTAACCATTTAGATGCTGCTATCAATCTCTTTAAATGGTTCTGATTAATGTGGGTTTCTGATCAAGATGATGAGTTATCATTAGAGTTAGGGGCTTACTGAAGGCCCTCATTGCCACCATCCTTATACACTCACAAGCAAAGGGGTAACAATGTTTTGAATTTTTTACTGTCAGGCTCCTTATCTCATCATCCACTACTGCTGTGAATATACCATCATTTTATGGACAATCATCTTGGTTATCTTATACAGAAATTTGATTTGCAACTATTTAGCATATTCTTAGTTATGTAGATTCTTTTCATGTCACTACATTGTTATTGTTTTGCTCCTGGTGGAGGAAAAATCTTTTTTTTCCTGTATACTACAGAATACAACCTGTTGTCACATTGCCTGATAGTTCAGTTTGTTATTAGGTTGATTCCCAAGCGAAAGGTCAATGGCTCAAATCGAGGAGCAGCCATGAAGAAGCACAGCAGTTTGAGCAGATCCTTCAGTTACAAAATCAACATATAGCTCTGGTCCCTCCACCCACCATTCCACTCCCACCTTTCAGATTTGGATGAGACCGTGACAGATTTCGTAGATTCATCAACCAGTACAGATTGTACTTTGGTGCACACCCTGCTCACTTCCATTCTGCCAGAACAAAAGTATTGTGTATCAGTAAGCTACTGAGGCATAAAGCTTGACTTGGGCCAGCCCCAGTATTAAAACTCATGATAATCGACTTAATGATCTAGAGTCATTCCTAGCTGCCATCAGCCAGGTGTTTGATGACCTAATCATTGTGCAACAGCTTTAGCTACACTGATGGCTCTATGTCAGGGTAAGCACTCTGTTGTAGAGTACGACACAGAATTTAGACAGTGGGTGATTGATACTGCATGTAATAATATTTCAAAATGATCTTTTTTTAAGAATAGACTCTCCAGCGCACTCAAAGATGAACCAGCCCAAGACGGTGCTGCCAGAAATTTTGATGACTTCATTCACCATTGTATTCGTATAGACACCCGATTATCAGAGAGAAGATTGGAAAATTGGAATTCAAACTGGTCCTGTAACAGTAACCATTATCTACCTGATTAAACCCCCAGTCCCAGAGACATTGAAATAAAGAGTCCTCACATATCTGAAGGTGATCCATGCAGGTTGACAGCCTGTTAAAACATGAGAGAAAAGAATGGAAACTTGTGGAAAATTGGTGTTTTTTGTTGTGGCAAGTCTAACCATTTTTATCAATTGTCCTTCTCAACTATGTAAAACAGTGACAATGGTAGCGGATCCCAACTTTTCCGATGAATATCAGTCTTCTCTGAACCAGCGCCTCCAGTGAATGGGGTCATCCATTTAATTTCCTCTATTGCACCCACCATTAAATAAGAAAACAAGAACTCTCATTGCTTAAATTTCTATCAAGTTTCAAGTTGATTCTCTATGGATTTCCACATATGCCATGATTGATTCACGAGCAAACAGAATTTTTTATGGACATCCCTTTTGCACAGGAACATAGGGTAAATATTCAAAACAGACTTTCATCTATTATTATGAAATCTGTTGACGGATCTCCACTAAATTAGGGACCATTGAATCGAGAGACTGCACCCGTGAAGATAGTTATGGAACCTAATCACCATGAGGTTTTATCCTTCTTATTAATCTCATCTCCACATTTTACAATAATCCTGGGGTTTCCATGGCTACAGACTCAAAATCCAACAATCAATTGGAAAACCAAAGTTTCTTTTCCATCTACTGTACACTTCCGTCAGGCTTCAAATGAAGAGGTTGCAGAAGATCCTCAACAATCTTCTAAACTACCATCTCCAGTGGGGAAAATAAGTATTTGATACACTGCCAAATTTGCACATTTCCCCGTCTTCAAAGAATGGAGTGGTCAGTATGTTTTCTTGTAGGTATACTTCAACTGTGAGAGATAGAATCTTAAAAATAAATACAAAAAATCACATTGTATGATTTTTACATAATTAATTAGCATTTTATTGCATAAAATAAGTATTTGATAAAATAGAAAAACAGGACTTAATATTTGGAACAGAAACCTTTGTTGCAATTACAGAAGTCAGATGTTTCCTGTAGTTCTTCACCAAGTTTGCACACACTGCAGCAGGGATTTTGGCCCATTCCTCCATTCAGATCTTCTCCAGATCTTTTAAGTTTTGGGGCTATCACTGGGCAACAAAGGTCTTCTACTGGGTTCAGGTCTGGAGACTTGCTAGGCCACTCCATGACCTTGAAATACTCCTTACAGAGCCACTACTTAGTTGCCCTGGCTATTTGTTTCAGTCTAATGTCATGCTGGAAGACCCAGCCACAACCCATCTTCAATGCGCTTACTGAGAGGAGGTTGTTGGCCAAAATCTCACGATACATGACCTCTTCCATCCTCTCTTCAATGCAGTGCAGTCATCCTGTCCCGTTTGCGGAAAAGCACCACCTAAAGTATGAAGTTTTCTGCACCATGCTTCACGATTGAGATGGTGTTCTTGGGAATTTACTCATCCTTCTTTTTCCTCCAAACACAGTGAGTAAAGTTGATACCAAAAAGTTCTATTTTTCACATCTGACCACATGACCTTATAATAATAATAATAATCTTTATTTATATGCGCCAACATATTCCGCAGCGCTTTACAGTTTAACAGTTTCAAAACACAAGTCATAGGTAACAACGTTAACAATACAATAATTAAAGCAAAATAAGCCGACCCTGCTCGTGAGAGCTTACAATCTACAATGAGGTGGGGGAGATACAAAGCACAGGTGTGTATATACAATATACCTTCTCCCATGCCTGCTCTGGATCATGCAGATGGTCATTGGTGAACTTCAAACGGCCTAACATGTGCTGGCGTGAGCAGGGGGACCTTGAATGCTCTGCAGGATTTTAATCCATGACGGCGTAGAGTGCTACTAATGGTAATGTTTGAGACTGTGGTGGCAGCTCTCTTAAGGTCACTGTCACCTGGTGGTCCTGCCATGTAGTTCTGGGCTAATTCCTGACATTTCTCAGAATCATCTTTACCCACGAGGCGACACCTTGCATGGAGCCCCAGACCAAGGAGGATTTAGTTATTTTGTGCTTCTTTTCTAATAATTGCGCCAACAGTTGTTGCCTTTTCGCCAAGTTGCTTGCCTATTGTTCTGTAGCCTATGCCAGCCTTGTGTAGTTCTTCAATTTTTTCCCTGGTGTCCTTAGCTCTTTCATCATGGCCATGGTGGAGAGGTAGGAGTGTGATTGACTGAGGGTGTGGGCAGGTGTCTTTTATACAGGTTACAAATTCAAACAGGTGGAATTACAGGTAATGAATGCAGAGTAAAAGGGTTGGTAGGTGATCAAATATTTATTTCACGCAATAAAATGCAATTTAATCAGTTAAAAATCATACATTGTGATTTTCTGTTTTTTTAATTCTAGATTTTGTCTCTCACAGTTGAAATGTAAATGTGATATAAATTACAGACTTCTCCATTATTTCGGTGATAGCAGGAGAGACTTACAATGGGTATGTGTTGGTCATTACATTTGCACCAATTTATTTCTGCACATGCACATGCATTTATGTTGCCTGATTGTGTCTGGCTGAATCCATTTGTGCATACTATGATGTGCTGAGATATTCATGTTTATTCAATTTATGTTTATGCACTTTATATATTTTTGGATTTATCGCCACAAGTTGTACTCTATGTGTTACAATTTATTGGTGCTTGACCTTATATCACAATATTCCTTAGTCTTTTATTTTATTTCCTCTATCCCATTTGGTGCACTGTACTTGTGTCGTATTCCTTTCCTCTTATATGTTATTTTGCTTTGTCAATTATGACCATGATATTTATGTATTAAATTTGAATAAAATTTGTTATTTTTCTATATATCTCTCTTTGAGTGATGTGTTTGGATACTTTGTATCCACCTTTTGCTTCTCCATTATTTGTAGGTGGGAAAACTTGCAAAATCAGCAGTGTATCAAAAACTTATTTACCCCACTGTACACATAAGGAATTTGCTCATCTATGTGACAAGAAAAATGGTAACAAACACCCTTCCCTTGGGCCGTATGATTTTCCAATTGATCTATTGCCTGAAGCAGCAAAACCCTTTGGAAGCATTTACCCACCGGCAGAGCAGAAATTAAAAACACTCAAGCAAGACAAAGATGAAAATTTAGCTAAATGGATTATTCATCTATCTTCATCATCAGCAGGTGCGCCAATATTTTTTGCGTTGATTGTGGAGAATTGAACAAAATTACTGTAAAGAATCATTATCTTCTGCCTTTGATCCCTGAGTTGCTGGAAAGAGTTCACCATGGAAAGATGGTCACAAAACTAGATCTTCGAGGGGCATATAACTTGGTTTGTGTTAGACCAGGAAATGAATAGAAATCAACATTTAGATCACGGGCACTTTGAGAACTTAGTCATGTCATTTAGACTTTGCAATGCTCCTGAAACATTTCAGAATTTCATTAATTACATTTTAGAGACTTGTTTGATCAATTTGTAGTCATTTTTCTGGATGATATACTAATATTTTCTAATTCTGCAGAAGAACATCAGAATCATGTGAAAACTGTGTTAGAGCATCTAAATACTCACCATCTGTATATTAATGTGGAGAAATGGGAGTTTCATAAAACAGAGATCCAGTGCTTGGGCTATATAAATGAAAAGGTTCGTTGGATGTAGTAAACAGCAGGAAACACAGAAGGGGTTAACAGAGATTTACTTAGAAAACTTAGAAATAGGTATTCAGAGGAACCTCCACGCAGGGAGGTGAGTCTGCAAAATAGTGAAGTACACAATAAACGTAACAAGAAAGGGAGAAGTGAAAGTTATGACATAGGTTGAAGTTGTGGTTGGGAGGTGGTTGGAACAGCTTCCAACGGCATCGCAATCTGTGAACAAAGTCTCTGGCTCTGCTGTGTAGGAACGAGTTGCACTGTCTCCTGACCGGAGCTGTGGGTTCTGAGTCCGCTGATCTTGGGTCCGTTGGGGCGTTAAGGAGAGTGCGGTACAGCAGGAGCACAACACCGTACAGACTGCAGGGGGAATAAGGCCTCGCACGGAATCACAAAGTTCAGGAACAGAAGTCACGTCAGCTGTACTGCACGTTATGGGTCTGGTACGTGATGGGACAATCAGTGGGGGAGTTGAAAGTCGGGAAGTCTGCAAAGGGCTGGAGTAAGTAGCGGTAGGTAAGGAGAGGGAGTCAACCTTCTTCCTGCTCTGTAGTCGCCATCCAGTGTTCCAAGTCTCCTTACTAAAGCTATTTGTTCCAAATCCTTTTCAAGGGTATTGTCTACCTCCTCTTGATCCTATTGAAGTGAACAGGCAAGAACATTACATAGTTGAAAATGTCATGTGCTCCTGAGTATTCAGAAACAAGTTGCAGTACTTAATAAAGTGACAAGGCTACAGCTATGAAGATAACTCCTGGGAACCTGTAGAAAATATCAGTGCTTCTTGACTGCTTAAGGAGTTTCCCCAAAAATACCAACATGCCAAGCATTGTCCAGAGGCTACTGTTAAAAGGGGGGGAGTGATGTTAGGATCCCTGTTTCCTTCTTCCACTAGTGGCTGCTATTGTTCACCTTAATTGTGCTGCAATTTCACTCCTTACCACTGAAGGCTGCTGTTGTGTTCTACAATTGCCCTTTAATAAGATGACATATTCTGAACCTGTGGAACCCATCTTTTTTCCTGTTTGGGTCTACTTAAAGCCACATGGATCTCTCACTCAATGCTTGAGCATTGTGTCTAGCTGTGAGCCTAGTTCCAGTCTCCAGAATGTTATTTATTTCAAGATTGTTTCCTACAATCCTTTGTTATCTCAAGAACAAATATTACCGCTTGCTGATCCAGCTCGTGCTCCTTCAGCCACTTGATTCCAGCAGCGCTACACCAGTATCGTAACAGGCAACCATTGTATGATGGCTCTCCACTGCTCCCCACACACTATGATGGCGCAATATGATTACCCCAAACACCTCAACACTGTATGATGTCAGCAACACACAATATAATGTCCCTAATACCTTTAAAATTAAATTTAATAAATATTTTAACACCAAAAGTAAAAATATTGCCCCCTTAAAAGGAATCCATCATAAAAAAAAATGCTATTAACCTGCATATATTGGGTTAATCTACAGGTTAACAGCATTCTGAAGCTTCCCGGTGCCCACACTGTGAGCCCTGCTGCCGGAAGGAAATTAACTTTGTTTCTCGGCATGATAAACTTTTTCTAATGGAGTTTGCAAGACACAGAGAAGTCTGGTAATAATAATAATAATAATAATAATAATCTTTATTTATATAGCGCCAACATATTCCGCAGCGCTTTACAGTTTAACAGTACTAGCTCTCATAAAAAGAATACAGAAGCACTTGGCTAAGAAAACACTCCTGTGTATAAGGGAGAGATAGCTGTAGGCCAGAAGATCAGGCGAACAATCATTAGACCAATATCTGACCATTGTGTATGGGAGCCCTTTAGACTAACAGGATCAGTACCATGTGATTGGAAGATAGCCGATGTAGTACAGATATTTAAGAAGGAAAAGAAAAGGGATACCGTCCAGTAAGTCTGACATCAGTGATGTGTAAAATTTTACCTGCAGAAATATATTGCAGATAATATAATAACTGACAACCAGCATGAATTCAAGAAAGGTACATGGCTTGTGAAAGTATTCACCCCTTTGGCATTTGTTTGTGTTTTGCTACCTCACAACCTGTAATTTCAGCTGTAAGTTGTTTTGGATAAGTCTCTACGATCCTGCCACTGGGATTTGTGCACATTCCTCAAGGCTAAACTGCTCCGGCTCCATCAAATTAGATGGTTTCCTCTGGTGAACAGCAATCTTCAAGTCTCAATTGGATTAAGGACTGGGCTATGACTAGTGCACTCCAAAACATTTGCACATTATCCCTTAAACCACTCGAGTGTGGCTTTAGCAGTATGCTTTGGGTCATTGTATGGTTGGAAGCTGAGCCTCCGTCCCAGTCTCAAATCAATGACAAACTGAAAGGTTTTGCTCAAGAATATCCCTATATTTCACATCATCCATCTTCCCCTCGACTCAAACTATTTTCCCTGTCCTTGCTGCCGAAAAACATCCCCACAGCATAAAGCTGCCATCACCATGTTTCACTGTGGGGATGGTGTTGTTGGGGTGATGAGCTGTGTTGGTTTAGCGCCAAACATAATGTTTACATTGGTGGCCAAAAAGTAGATTTTTGGCCTCTTCTAACCACAGCACCTTCATACATATTTTCGGGGAGTCTCGTACATTTCTTTAGGTAAATTCAAAATGAGCCTTAAAATTTTTGTGCACAAGAAAAGGCATTTTTCTTCCCACTTTTCCATAAAGGCCACCTTTATGGAGTGTGCGGCTTATTGTGGTCGTATGGACAGATACTCCAGTTGCTGCTTGGGAACTCTGCAGCTCCTTCAGTGTTACCTTTGGTCTCTGTGCTGCCTCTCTGATAAATTTCCTTCTTACCTGGGCTGAGAGATTTGGGTGGGTGGTCCTCTCTTGACATGCTTGTTGTGGTACCATGTTCTTTCCATTTGATGATAATGGATTTGATGTTGCTCCAGGGGATCATCAGAGATTGGGATATTTTTTATATAACCCAACCCTGACTTGTTTGGAGATCTCCTTGGTCTTTATGGCGTTGCTTGGTTAGTGATGCCTCTTGCTTAATGGTGTTGCAACCTCTGTGGCCTTTCAGAAAAGGTATGCATACAGTAGTGTTCAAAATAATAGCAGTCCAATATGACTAACCAGATTAATTAAAGTTTTTGGTATAAATTTTATTACCACACGTCAGAAAATTGATCAAGTTGGTGTTGTAGATTCTAAGAAAACCAACAGACTCAGCATTCATGATCTGCATTTTTTGAGTCTGTGTATTAAAATAATTAACTGAAAGCGGATGTGTTCAAAATAATAGCAGTATGGAGTTCAATTAGGTCAATCATTCTGTGAAGAAACTTGTGTGAATCAGGTGTCTCATGCATTTCTCCTTTAAAGACTGATAAATATGGGTAATTTGAGACACTGTTCAGAAGAGCATTGTACTTTGATTTAAAAGTTGATTGGAGAGGGTAAAAGTCATAAAGAAGTGCAGACAGTGATAGACTGTTCAGCTAAAATTATCTCCCATGCTTTAAAATGGAAAGCCAAACCAGAGAGACATGAAAGAAAACAGAAGACTACCATTCAAATGGAATTGAAGAATGGCCAGAATGGCAAAGGCTCAGCCAATGATGAGCTCCAGGATGAACAAAGACAGTTTCAAGTTACCTGTGAGTACTGTGACAGTTAGAAGATGCTTGTGTGAAGCTAATCTCTTAGCAAGATGTCCCCACAAACTCCCACTGATAAAAAAAGATGTACTGAAGCGGATACAATTTAACTCCCACTGATAAAAAAAGATGTACTGAAGCGGATACAATTTGCCAAAGAACACATCAACTGGCCTAAAGAGAAAAAGAGAAACATTTTTTGGACCGATGAAATTGTTCTTTGTGAGTCTAAATGCTGCAGGCAGTTCGTCAGACGACCCCCAAACTCTGCATTCAAGCCACAGTACACTTTGAAGACAGGGAAGCATGGTGGTACAAGCATAATGATATGGCCATGTTTCTCTTACTATGGTGTGGGATCTATTTACCGCATACCTGGGATCATGGACCAGTTTGTATATATTAAAATATTTGAAGAGGTCATGTTGCCTTATGCTGAAAAGGATATGCCCTTGAAATGTGTGTTTCATCAAGACAATGACCCTAAAAACACCAGTAAACCATCAAAATTATTGTTCTAGTCCAATAAAATTGAGGTTATGGAGTGGCCAGGCCAATCCCAAACCTTAATCCGATAGAATACTTGTGTGGGTGACATTAAAAATGCCATTTCTTAGGCAAAGCCAGCAAATGCCAAGAAATTGTGGGATGTAGTCCAAGCATCCTGGGCTGGAATAACAGTTGACAGGTGTCAGAAGTTGGTTGACTCTATGCAACATAGATGTGAAGCAGTTCTAAAAAACTGTGGGTATACAATAAATATTAGGTTAGTAATTCACAGGAATGCGAAATCCACAAAAAAAGTACATATTGTGAGTTTGTAAAGACAAATGCAGATACTGCTAATTTTTCAAAAAGCTCCAATTTAATTTTTACAGTTGTACTCAAAGGTTTACATAGCCCAGCAGAATTTTTGCTTTCTTGGCATTTTTTCAGAGAATATGAATTATAACACCAAAACTTTTTCTCTACTCATGGTTAGTGGTTAGGTGAAGCCATTTATTGTCAAACTACTCTTTTTAAATCATAGTGACAACCCAAAACATCCAAATGACCCTGATCAAAAGTTCACATACCATGGTGTTTTTTGCTTGATAACATGCGCAGAAGTTGACCCAAATGGGTTTGAATGGCTACTGCTTGTAATCAGTGTGAGTGCATAAAAGCTGAGTGAGTTTCTGGAATCCTGACAGACTCTTGCATCTTTCATCCAGCCACTGATGTTTCTGGATTGTGAGTCATGGGGAAAGCAAAAGAATTGTCAACAGATCTGCGATATCAAAGGAATTGATAATGGCAGTCAGCAGCGTTCAAACTGTGATTAACAAATGGAAAATCTGGGGCTCTTTAAAAACAAAACCACGGTCAGGTAAACGAACAAAAAATTAGTCCACAACTGCCAGGAACATTGTTCGAGATGCAAAGAAAAACCCTCAAATAACATCAGCTGAAATACTGGACTCTCTGAAAACTAGCAGTATGGTTGTTTCAAGATGCACAAGAAGGAGGCACTTGAAGAAAAATGGGTTGCATGGTCGAGTCGCCAGAAGAAAGCCATTACTGTGCAAATGCCACAAAGTACAAAGTCTACAATATGCAAAACAGCATTGAGACAAACCTCAAAACTTCTGGAACAAGGTAATTTGGAGTGATAAGACCAAAATTGAACTTTTTGGGCACAACCATAAATGTTACATTTGGAGAGAGGTCAGCAAGGTCTATAATGAAAGGAACACCATTCCTACTGTAAAGCACAGATGTGGATCGCTGATGTTTTGGGGATGTGTGAGCTACAAAGGGACTGGAAACTTGTTCAAAGTTGAAGGAAAGATGAATGCAGCACATTATCAGCAAATACTGGAGGCAAATTTGTAATCATCAGCCCGAAAGCTCTGCATGGTATGTACCTGGACGTTCCAACATGACAACGATCCAAAACACAAGGCCAAGTCGACCTTTCATTGGCTACAGCAGAACAAAGTGAAGGTACTGGAGTGGCCAGCTCAGTCTCCTGACCTCAATATCATTGAGCCACTTTGGGGAGAGCTCAGGTGCCCAGTTCATGCTAGACTGCCCAGGAATTTACAGGAACTGGAGGCCTTTTCCAAGAACAGTGGGCAGCTTTACCATCTGAGAAAATAAAGAACCTCAAGCACAACTACCAAAAAAGGCTTCAAGCTGTCATTGATATTAGAGGGGTCAATACACTGTATTAAGAAATGGGTATGTGAACTTTTATCAGGGTCATATGGATGTTTTGGGTTGTCATTATGATTTAAAAAGAGAAAACACAGTATTTGACAATAAATGGCTTCACCCAACCACTAACCATGAGTCGAGAAAAAGTTTTGGTGTTATTCACATTCTCTGAAAAAAGGCCAAGAAAGCAAAAATTCTACTGGGGTATGTAAATTTTTGAGCACAACTGTAGTTACAAATTATATAAATTTCTCTTCATGTTTTGAATTAGAAAACAGTGTGCAATTTCCCAATGCATGGAAATCAAAACTAGTATAAAGATTTTGTGATTAACTCATGTTTTGAATACACTGCTATTATTTTGAACACTACTGTATACTGTCAGCTATGTGACACTTAGATTGCTCACAGATGAACTTCCTTTCACTAAGAATGTGACTTAAGAACATAATTGCTTGCAACAGAAATTTGTAGGGGCTTCATAGCAAAAGGAGTGAATACATATGAACATGCCAATTTTTAGTTATTCGATCCCATAAATTTAATTTATGCCTATATTTTTCTCACTACATCAACTTAGACTTATTTAAAGGGAACCTGTCAGCAGGATTGTGCACAGTAACCTACCCACAGTGTCAGGTTGGCACCGTTATACTGATTAAAATGATACCTTGGTTGATGAAATCCATCTTGTGCTTGTTGTTTAATCTTTATTTTCAGTTTTGAGTTAATGATATGCTTGCACTCCGGGACGGCCTGTGGGGGAAGGTCCTCATGTGGTGCTCTTCTTATATATTCATCTGTATGGCTTCTGACAGGTCACTGATCCCTCAGTGATCTGCCCCCTAGTTTACATAATATTATATATATTGTAAAAAAAAAATCACCTGTAGCAGGCAGGCGCCAATGGTGGTGCCTGAGCTGCAGCATGATCGCATGTGTAGTGTGTATTAAATTGTTTTATTGGATAATACAAGTAAATTCCTTTAAAAAAGCCTTCTCCAAGATGGTGTCGCCGGCACCTGTGCAGTAGCATCTATCTGCATTTGCCGATAGATACTACTTCGTAGGCACCGGCGGCGCCATCTTAGTGGAGACAATTTTTTTTTCTTTAGCAAGATCGCCAATAGATGCTACTGCAGAGGCGAGGCTGGCGCTATCTTAGTGGAGACAATTTTTTTTTTGCTCTAACAAGATGACCATCAAAGTCTGCATTCCAAAACGTCACTACTTCCCTTCCAAGCCCCGATGTGTGCCCAAACAGTAGTTTTCTCCCACATATGGGGTATCAGAGTACTCAGTACAAATTGGAAAACAACTTTTGGGGTCCAATTTCTCCTATTACCCTTGGAAAAATTAAAATTTGGGGACTAAAATAATTTTTGTGGGAAAAAAATATTTTTTATTTTCACGGCCGGGCGTTACAAACTTTAGTGAAACACTTGGGGTTAAAAGTGCTCATAACACATCTAGACAAGTTCCTTGGGGGGTTTAGTATCCAAAATGGGGTCACTTGTGAGGTTTTCACTGTTTAGGCACATCAGGGGCTCTCCAAACGCGACATGGTGTCCGATCTCAATTCGAGCCAATTTTGGTTTGAAAAAGTCAAACGGCGCTCCTTCCCTTCCGAGTTCTGCCATAAACCAAACAGTGGTTCCCCCCACATATGGGGTATCAGTGTACTACGGAAAAATTGCACAACAACTTTTCGGATCCAATTTCTCAAGTTACCTTTAGGGAAATTAAAAATTGTGGACGAAAAGATCATTTTTGCTGAAAAAATATGATTTTTTATTTTCACAGCTCTACGTTAAAAACTTCAGTGAAGCACTTTGCAGTGCAAAGTGCTCAACACACACATCTAGCTAAGTTCCTTGAGGGTCTAGTTTCCAAAATGGTGTCACTTGTGGGGGTATCCACTGTTCAGGCACATCAGGGGCTCTCCAAACATGACATGGGTCCGATCTCAATTCCAGCCAATTTTGCGTTGAAAAAGTCAATTGGCGCTACTTCTCTTCTGAGCTCTGCCTTAAACAGTGGTTTTGGGGATATATATTAGGGTATATATTGGGTATTGGCATGTTCAGTAGAAATTGCACTGTACATTTTGGGGTTCATTTTTTCCTATTACTAGAGTTGAGAGAAACTGGTTGGTCAACTTCAAAAAGCACGACTTTCCCCAAAGTCGGGTTTCGCCTAGCGAAACCCGACCATAGCGTGAGGTCGGTCACGTGTTCGGCGACCATAGCGCTAAAGTCGGTTTTCCCATAATGCTTCCAGGGCATTTTCTCAGGCAATAAGCAAGGACGCAGACTGTGGGCAACACGATGACATGAGCAGCGGCCAGCACCATCTTAGAGAAGGGCATTGCAGTGATTGGCTTGCTTTGTGTGGCGACACAGTGCCTATAAAAGCCCTCACCGCTGACTGCCATTTTACTTCTGCCGATCTTAGTGTAGGGAGAGGCTGCTGATGCTGGTTCTCAGCAGGGAGAGCGTTAGGCAGGCAAACAATACTAATTTTGTGCTTGTGCTCATAGCAATTAGATGTACACTTAGTGTGCAGTGACAGTGGAGGAATTTCTTGTGTGCAGCAGCGCTGGTTCTTAGGCTGCCTGCCAGTGACAGGGGAGGAATTGCTTGTGTGGAGAAGCAGAGCTAATTATTAGGCTGCCTGCCAGTGAGAGGGGAGGAATTTTTTGTGTGCATTAGCAGAGCTGATTATTAATCTGCCTGCTATCTATTACTGTGTGTAGCCTGATGTGCTGCCTGCTTTTTAACACAGCATCTATACAGCACTAATACCTGAATTTTTTTCTGCACAGTTACAGAGTGTTCATTTTTTCCCACACCGTATAGAGATGTAAGCTCCTCACACTACCGTGGACCGGCTGGTATCATGGACAAATACATGTTGACTATCTGTGTGTGACTCCGGAAATATTAACGCAGATTTCAATTTTCCTAAACACTGTATACTGCTGTACGCTACTGATAGAGTACACTTTTTCTGATTTTCATATTCTGGTGTTATCTAGACTGGGCCTGTGACCGTGTGTCTTACTCCTGAAATATATACGGAGATTTACAATTCCCCCAACACTGTATACAGCTGTACGATACTGATACAGTACACGTTTTCTGATTTTCATATTCTGGTGTTATCCAGACTGGGCTGTGACCGTGTGTCTTACTCCTGAAATATATACGGATATTTACAATTCCCCCAACACTGTATACAGTTGTACGATACTGATACAGTACACGTTTCTGATTTTCATATTCTGGTGTTATCCAGACTGGGCCTGTGACCGTGTGTCTTACTTCTGAAATATATACGGAGATTTACAATTCCCCAACACTGTATACAGCTGTACGCTACTGATAGAGTACACTTTTTCTGATTTTCATATTCTGGTGTTATCTAGACTGGGCCTGTGACCGTGTGTCTTACTCCTGAAATATATACGGAGATTTACAATTCCCCAACACTGTACACAGCTGTACCATACTGATACAGTACACGTTTTCTGATTTTCATCTTCTGGTGTTATCCAGACTGGGCCTGTGACCGTGTGTGTTACTCATGAAATATATACAGAGATTTACAATTCCCCCAACACTGTATAAAGCTGTACGCTACTGATAGAGTACACTTTTTTGATTTTCATATTCTGGTGTTATCTAGACTGGGTCTGTGACCGTGTGTCTTACTCCTGAAATATATACGGAGATTTAAAATTCCCCCAACACTGTATACAGCTGTACGATGCTGATAGAGTACACTTTTTCTGATTTTCTTATTCTGCTTTTATTCAGACTGGGCCTGTGACCGTACGTCTTACTCCTGAAATATATATGGAGATTTAAAATTCCTCTCACACTGTATACAGCTGTACGCTACTGATACAGTACACTTTTCTGATTTTCATATTCTGGTGTTATCCTGACTGGGCCTCTGACTGTGTGTCTTACTCCTGAAATATATACGGAGATTTACAATTCGCCCAACACTGTATACAGCTGTATGCTACTGATAGAGTACACTTTTTCTGATTTTCATATTCTGGAGTTATTCAGACTGGCCCTATGACCGTGTGTCTTACTCCTGAAATATATACAGTGATTTAAAATTCCCCCAACACTGTATACAGCTGTACGCTACTGATAGAGTACACTTTTTCTGATTTTCATATTCTGGTGTTATCTAGACTGGGCCTGTGACCGTGTGTCTTACTCCTGAAATATATACGGAGATTTACAATTCCCCAACACTGTACACAGCTGTACATACTGATACAGTACACGTTTTCTGATTTTCATTTCTGGTGTTATCCAGACTGGGCCTGTGACCGTGTGTGTTACTCATGAAATATATACAGAGATTTACAATTCCCCCAACACTGTATAAAGCTGTACGCTACTGATAGAGTACACTTTTTTGATTTTCATATTCTGGTGTTATCTAGACTGGGTCTGTGACCGTGTGTCTTACTCATGAAATATATACGGAGATTTAAAATTCCCCCAACACTGTATAAGCTGTACGATGCTGATAGAGTACACTTTTTTGATTTTCTATTCTGCTTTTATTCAGACTGGGCCTGTGACCGTAGTCTTACTCCTGAAATATATATGGAGATTTAAAATTCCTCTCACACTGTATACAGCTGTACGCTACTGATACAGTACACTTTTTCTGATTTTCTATTCTGGTGTTATCCTGACTGGGCCTCTGACGTGTGTCTTACTCCTGAAATATATACGGAGATTTACAATTCCCCAACACTGTATACAGCTGTATGCTACTGATAGAGTACACTTTTTCTGATTTTCATATTCTGGAGTTATTCAGACTGGCCTATGACCGTGTGTCTTACTCCTGAAATATATACAGTGATTTAAATTCCCCCAACACTGTATACAGCTGTACGCTACTGATAGAGTACACTTTTTCTGATTTTCATATTCTGAGTTATCAGACTGGGCCTGTGACCGTGTCTTACTCCTGAATATATACAGAGATTTACAATTCCCCAACACTGTATACAGCTGCACACTACTGATAGAGTACACTTTTTCTGATTTTCATATTCTGGTGTTATCCAGACTGGGCCTGTGACCGTGTGTGTTACTCATGAAATATATACAGAGATTTACAATTCCCCCAACACTGTATAAGCTGTACGCTACTGATAGAGTACACTTTTTCTGATTTTCATATTCTGGTGTTATCTAGACTGGGCCTGTGACCGTATGTCTTACTCCTGAAATATATACGGAGATTTACAATTCCCCCAACACTGTATACAGCTTTACGATACTGATACAGTACACGTTTTCTGATTTTCATCTTCTGGTGTTATCAGACTGGGCCTGTGACCGTGTGTCTTACTCGTGAAATATATACGACATTTACAATTCCCCCAACACTGCATAAGCTGTACGATACTGATACAGTACACGTTTTCTGATTTTCATCTTCTGGTGTTATCCAGACTGGGCCTGTGACCGTGTGTCTTACTCCTGAAATATATACAGGAGATTTACAATTCCCCCAACACTGTATACAGTTGTACGATACTGATACAGTACACGTTTTCTGATTTTCATCTTCTGGTGTTATCCAGACTGGGCCTGTGACCGTGTGTCTTACTCGTGAAATATATACAGACATTTACAATTCCCCCAACACTGCTATAAGCTGTACGATACTGATACAGTACACGTTTTCTGATTTTCATCATTCTGGTGTTATCCAGACTGGGCCTGTGACCGTGTGTCTTACTTCTGAAATATATACGGAGATTTACAATTCCCCCAACACTGTATACAGTTGTACGCTACTGATAGAGTACACTTTTTCTGATTTTCATATTCTGGTGTTATCTAGACTGGGCCTGTGACCGTGTGTGTTACTCCTGAAATAAATACGGAGATTTACAATTCCCCCAACACTGTATACAGCTGTACGCTACTGATAGAGTACACTTTTTCTGATTTTCATATTCTGGTGTTATCTAGACTGGGCCTGTGACCGTGTGTCTTACTCCTGAAATATATACGGAGATTTACAATTCCTCCAACACTGTACACAGCTGTACCATACTGATACAGTACACGTTTTCTGATTTTCATCTTCTGGTGTTATCCAGACTGGGCCTGTGACCGTGTGTGTTACTCATGAAATATATACAGAGATTTACAATTCCCCCAACACTGTATAAAGCTGTACGCTACTGATAGAGTACACTTTTTCTGATTTTCATATTCTGGTGTTATCTAGACTGGGCCTGTGACCGTGTGTCTTACTCCTGAAATATATACAGAGATTTAAAATTCCCCCAACACTGTATACAGCTGTACGATGCTGATAGAGTACACTTTTTCTGATTTTCTTATTCTGCTTTTATTCAGACTGGGCCTGTGACCGTGCGTCTTACTCCTGAAATATATATGGAGATTTAAAATTCCTCTCACACTGTATACAGCTGTACGCTACTGATAAGGTACACTTTTTTACTGATTTTCATCTTCTGGTGGTATCCAGACTGGGCCTGTGACCGTGTGTCTTACTCCTGAAATATATACGGAGATTTACAATTCCCCCAACACTGTATACAGCTGTACGCTACTGATAGAGTGCACTTTTTCTGATTTTCATATTCTGGTGTTATCCAGACTGGGCCTGTGACCGTGTGTCTTACTCCTGAAATAAATACGGAGATTTAAAATTCCCACAACACTGTATACAGCTGCACACTACTGATACAGTACACTTTTTCTGATTTTCATATTCTGGTGTTATCCTGACTGGGCCTCTGACCGTGTGTCTTACTCCTGAAATATATACGGAGATTTACAATTCGCCCAACACTGTATACAGCTGTATGCTACTGATAGAGTACACTTTTTCTGATTTTCATATTCTGGAGTTATCGAGACAGGCCCTGTGACCATGTGTCTTACTCCTGAAATATATACAGTGATTTAAAATTCCCCCAACACTGTATACAGCTGTACGCTACTGATAGAGTACACTTTTTCTGATTTTCATATTCTGATGTTATCCAGACTGGGCCTGTGACCGTGTCTTACTCCTGAAATATATACAGAGATTTACAATTCCCTGAACACTGTATAAAGCTGTGCGCTACTGATAGAGTACACTTTTTCTGATTTTCATATTCTGGTGTTATCTAGACTGGGCCTGTGACCGTGTGTCTTACTCCTGAAATATATACGGAGATTTAAAATTCCCCCAACACTGTATACAGCTGTACACTACTGATAGAGTACACTTTTCTGATTTTCATAATCTGGTGTTGTCCAGACTGGGCCTGTGACCGTGTGTCTTACTCCTGAAATATATACGGAGATTTACAATTCCCCCAACACTGTATACAGCTGCACACTACTGATAGAGTACACTTTTTCTGATTTTCACATTCTGGTGTTATTCAGACTGGGCCTGTGACCGTGTGTGTTACTCCAGAAATATATACGGAGATTTACAGTTCCCCCAAAACTGTATACAGCTGTACGCTACTGATACAGTAAACTGTTATGAATGTGCTGGAGATGGTTTCTGAGCAGAGGCTCCCTCTGGTGGTTGCAGACAGTACTGAACCTTACAGCGAGGAATGGCAATCTGGGATCATGGACTGGTCTGATATAAGGGAGGTTCCCTCCCATGATGGTCGCCGGTGATCAATTGTTCTTGTCTCAATTGTGGTTCCTGGTTCATTTGGAAGCCTGATGGAGTCTTGCATGCATCTGCTGCTTTCAGATAAGATATTTTCTGCTTTTCTTTTTGTGCTTGCTTTTTGCATAATTTTCTGCACTTTTGTGGAGGTCAGCCGGGTCCCCTCCTGGGGCCTGTACTCCTCTCAGTTTATCTGTAGCCACTGCTATTTGTTCATTTGCTTTTTCCTGTTTTTTCAGTGGCTGCGGCTTAGTTTTGTTACACCAGAGTTCTGATTTAGGTGGTGGATATCGTGTGATCTCAGGTGTTTTTGCAATCAGAAGAGTTGGTATTTTTTAGGGTTTTTTGTTGGATTGCAGTCAGAATTCTTTCCTGTACTTTTCTGTCTAGACGGATTGTGCCCCAGCGTTTGCTCATTCTATTTTCTGTCTGTGTCCGTGCTTCTTCTTGTCTGGCCGCCATTGCATGTTTGGGGGCTTCCTATTTCTTTGGGGATCTGCTCCAGGACAGATAACTTTCATCTTTCTGCCTTTAGGTGTAGTTATCTCTCAGGCTGTGACGAGGCGTCTAGGATCAACGTAGGAACGCTCCACGGCTACCTCTAGTTGTGTGGTTAGTTCAGGTTACTGCAATCCAATAGGTTCCAGCCTCTCTGGTGTATTGCCGTTTTTGCTCTTTGTCCTCAGCTATCGAAACATAACAGTATCACTGGCCCAAACTGAAAATTATATGGTACTCACAGAAGGGAAAAATAGTGTGGAAAGAAAAAAAAAAAAAAAGTTGTCAGACTTGTCAGAGATTTTTTTGTTTGTTTGTTGCATTTTTTCCCTCTTATTCTCTGGGTGCTGAGGAGGATTTTTTTTTCTCTCAATAGAGTTTGCACAGTTGTCTGGCCGTGTGGATCAGCTTGCCACTGAGGTTCGGAGTACTGCTACCTATCTTGCTGGGTTGCCGGTTGTGGAACCTAGGATTCCCATGCCAGATTTGTTTTTGGGGGATCGGGCTAAATTTCTGAATTTCAAACATAACTGTAAGTTGTTTTTTGCCTTAAAACCTAAGTCCTCAGGGAACGCAGCACAGCAGGTTCAAATTGTCATCTCTCCTGCGACCCTCAGGATTGGGCTTTTTCCCTGACACCTGGGGATCCTGTTTTGAATGATATTGATGTATTTTTTCTGGCTCTGGGGTTATTGTACGATGAACCTAATGTCACTGATCAAGCTGAAAAAACCTTGTTGGGATTAAATCAGGGTCTTGAAGACGCTGAGTTGTACTGTCAGAAATTCCGAAAGTGGGCAGTCCTGACCAAATGGAATGATGATGCTTTGGCAGCCCTTTTTCGGAAGGGGCTGTCAGAGAATGTAAAGGATGTTATGGTGGGATTCCCTGTCCCCTCTGGTCTCAATGATTCTATGTCATTGGCTATTCAAATTGACAGACGTTTGCGTGAGCGCAGAGGTATGCGTGAGATGGTGTTGCCTTGTGAGCCAGCTCCTGGGCCCATGCAGTGTGATGGAGAGACTTCTGGGGCTCAGCGTCATGAGTTTAAAAAGCGCAATGGGTTATGTTTCTACTGTGGTGACGCCTCTCATGCTCTTTCCGTCTGCCCTAAGTGGGGAAGACGTTTTGCACGCTCAGTTATCTTGGGTAGTGTTCAGACTAAATTTCTGTTGACTGTTACCCTGATTTGCTCCCTGTCCACATTTTCTGCTCAGGATTTTGTTGATTCAGGAGCAGCTATTAACCTGATGGATTTTGACTTTGCCAAACGTTGTGGGTTTCCCATGATACCCCTGCGGAAAGTCTATTCCCCTACTGAGCATTGATTCTAACCCTTTGGCGGAGAATACACCTCAGTTTTCTACTCAGGTGATTATTATTATTATTATTATAGATTTTTATAGCGCCATTTATTCCATGGCACTTTACATGTGAAGAGGGGCAAATATAGACAAGTACAGTAAACATGAGCAATACAAGGCACACACAAGTACAGAAGGAGAGAGGACCCTGCCCGCAAGGGCTCACAGTCTACAGGGATGGGTGAGGATACACTAGGAGAGGGAAGAGCTGATCGTGCGGTGGTTCAGTAGACTGATGATCACTGCAGGTTGTAGGCTTGTCGGAAGAGGTGGGTCTTCAGGTTCTTTTTGAAGGTTTCCATGGTAGGCGCGAGTCTGATGTGTTGGGGTAGAGAGTTCCAGAGTATGGGAGAGGCACGGGAGAAGCTTTATATGCGGTTGTGGGAAGAAGAGATAAGAGGGGAGTAGAGGAGGAGATCTTGAGAGGATCGAAGGTTGCGTGTGGGTATGTACCGGGAGACCATGTCACAGATGTATGGAGGAGACAGATTGTGGATGGCTTTGTAGGTCATGGTTAGGGTTTTGAATTGGAGCCTCTGAATGATAGGAAGCTAATGAAGGGCTTGGCAGAGAGGAGAGGCTGGGGAATAGCGGGGAGACAAGTGTATTAGTCGTGCAGCAGAGTGCAGGATGGATTGGAGTGGTGCCAGAGTGCTAGAGGGAAGTCCAGAGAGTAGGAGGTTGCAGTAGTCGAGGCGGGAGATGATGAGGGCATGCACTAGTGTTTTTGTACTTTCATGGTCAAGGAATGCACGGATCCGGCAAATATTTTTGAGTTTGAGACGGCAGGAGGAGGCTAGGGTTTGGACATGTGGCTTGAAAGAGAGGGCAGAGTCGAGGATCACTCCGAGGCACCGAGCTTGCGGGACTGGGGAAAGTGAGCAGCCATTGATGTTAATGGACAGGTCTGGTGGGGGGGTAGAGTGAGATCGGGGAAAGATGATAAATTCTGTTTTGTCCATGTTCAGTTTTAGAAAGCGAGCAGAGAAGAAAGCAGAAATAGCAGACAGACATTGTGGGATTTTGGTCAGTAAGGAGGTGAGGTCAGGTCCAGATAGGTAGATCTGCGTGTCGTCGGCGTAGAGATGATACTGAAGACCATGGGATTCTATAAGCTGTCCCAGGCCGAGGGTGTAGATGGAGAAGAGTAGGGGTCCAAGAACTGAGCCTTGGGGAACACCGACAGACAGGGGGCGAGGTGAGGAGGTGGTGTGGGAGAGGGAGACATTGAAAGTTCGGTTTGTTAGATATGATGAGATCCAGGATAGGGCCAAGCCTGTGATGCCAAGAGATGAGAGAATCTGTAACAGGAGGGAATGGTCCACAGTGTCGAAGGCAGAAGACAGGTCCAGGAGAAGGAGGACAGAGTAGTGACGCTTGCTCTTGGCGGTTAGTAGGTTGTTGGTGACTTTAGTTAGGGCAGTTTCAGTTGAGTGATGCAGTCGGAAGCCTGATTGTAAGCGGTCAAAGAGGGAGCAGGAGGAGAGGTAGGAGGACAGTTCAAGATGGACATGCTGTTCCAGTAGTTTTGAGGCATAAGGGAGAAGAGATATCGGGCGATAGCTAGACACAGAGGATGGGTCAAGGGAGGTCTTTTTGAGAATGGGTGTGATCGAGGCATGTTTGAAGGATGAGGGGAAGACACCATTTGTAAGTGAGAGGTTGAAGAGGTGTGTTAGAGTAGGGGTGAAGACGGTGGCGAGGCTAGGGATGAGGTGGGATGGCAGCGGGTCAAGCATGCAAGTGGTGAGGTGTGATCTTGATAGGAGGGTGGGAAAACTGATCTTCTGTCATGGTGGAGAAGTTGGCTTTGGAGGAAGAGGGTTGAGCAGCTAAGAGGGGCAATGGGGCTGTGGGCCAAAGCTTTCTCTGATCGTATCGATCTTCTGCTTAAAGAAAGAGGCAAAGTCTTCAGCAGAAATGAGAGGAGAAGGGGGAGGTGCTGGGGGACAGAGTAGAGAATTGAAAGTGTTGAAGAGCTGTTTAGGGTTGTGAGACAGGGAGGATATGAGAGATGAGAAGTAAGTTTGCTTTGCAGCAGTGAGTGTGGATTTGAAGCTGGTGAGGGACTGCTTGTATGCGGTTAGGTGCTCGGCAGAGCGGGATTTTTTCCATCTCCGCTCAGCAACCCTGGAAGCCCGTCTGAGTTCTTTGGTGAGGCTGGTCAGCCAGGGCTGCCTGTTGATTGTACAAGTTTTGCTATGTGTGAGGGGGGCAGCCGAATCAAGTGCTGCTGTTATTGCAGTGTTATAAAAGGTGGCAGCAGAATCTGTGTCATGAAGTGAAGATATGTCTGTAAGAGGGAGGAGGGACTCAGAGAGCATTGGTAAATTGAGGTGTTTGAGATTTCTGCGAGGGTGAGTGAGTTTGTGGAGTGGGGGTTGTGCACTAGAAGAGGAGAGAGAAGAGAACATCAGTAGGTTGTGGTCAGACAGGGGAAGGGGTGAGTTAGTGAGATTAGTAAGGGAACAGAGTCGGGTTAAGATAAGGTCGAGCGTGTGGCCATCTTTGTGAGTGGCCGCAGAGGACCATTGAGTGAGGCCAAAGGAGGCAGTGAGCGATAAAAGTTTAGAGGCCGCTGGGGTGGAAGCATCAATGGGGATGTTGAAGTCACCCATAATGATAGTGGGGATGTCAACAGAGAGGAAATGGAGCAGCCAGGTGGTGAAGTGATCGAGAAAGGTGGAGATGGCAAGTTCTGGGGGGCGGTAGATGACAGCCAGCTGGAGGTTGGAGGGGGAGTAGATGCGGACAGAGTGCACCTCAAATGAGGGAGTAGTAGCGGAGGGGGGTAGTGGAATTGGGGCAAAGGAGCAGGTGTCAGATAGGAGCAAACCAACTCCTCCATCACTTTTTTGCTGGGGCGGGGGGTGTGAGATAGGTGGAATCCACTGTATGAGAGTGTAGCTGGTGAGGCTGAGTCAGAGGGGGTGAGCCAGGTTTCGGTGATGCCAAGGAAGGAGAGTTTATTGGTGATGAAGAGGTCGTGGATAAATGACAGTTTATTGCAGACACAGCGTGCGTTCCATAGTGCTCCAGGTACGGGGACCGGGGGAGTGGGGGCTGGGTGAATGGGTATGAGGTTATCATGGTTGCGAAGACGTCTAGAGGATCGTGGCAGGGTGATAGAAGTGAGTGTGGGGATGTGTTGAGGAGGGCCAGGATTTGGGGATATGTCACCAGCAGTGAGGAGTAACAGACAGAGCGTTAGAAGGTGGGAACAGGATAAGACATGGTGTGGCCGTGTGTTTCTGGAGAAAAAGGATTGAACGTGGAGGAACAGTTCTGAGGAGAAGGTGAGATGTCTGGGGAGAATGGAGGGGAAAATGACTACTTCCTTACTAGGTGGGGGGATTACAGGGAATAGGAAAAAAGTAAGTAGTATGGGGGTGAAAGTGAAAAGAAAAGGAAACATGGTAGTGGTTATGAATTCTGTCAACTTACTGTCAAATTCCAGTCCAATTCTAGTCTAATTCATAGTATAGTAATTAGAAATCTGTAATTTGAAAGATGGAAGTTGAAAGATGGAGGTCAGACTCGTCTTGTCAGACTCATGTCTGAGGCTAAATGTGCACTTGAGAGGAAGCAGCTGTGAGGGGGGTTGTGGGCGTGATTACCCAGACCACATGGTCACAGTTAAGCAAAGCTAATAAAAGAGGGGGAAGGGACTGGCAGCTCAGGTATGCATGGAAGACACAAGGGGAATGAATGCATTGTGAATACAGGAAGATGGGTAAGTGAAATGCCAGGGATACTATATGCACTTCATAAACAGTCAAAAAAAGAGAAAAAGCTGCATAGATGATTGCATACCATGCAAAATTAATGCAGTTCACAAAACACAGTCACAGGAATTTGGCAAAGCTGGGGAAATTTGGTTCATACCATGCAAAATTAATGCAGTTCACAAAACAGTCACAGGAATTTGGCAAAGCTGGGGAAATTTGGTTCATACCATGCAAAATTAATGCAGTTCACAAAACACAGTCACAGGAATTTGGCAAAGCTGGGGAAATTTGGTTCATACCATGCAAAATTAATGCAGTTCACAAAACACAGTCACAGGAATTTGGCAAAGCTGGGGAAATTTGGTTCATACCTGTAGGAAGAGGTGAAACAGCTTGATTAGAGTGGTACAGGTGATATTGCAGGAGCGATGAGTGGCCAAATGCATTCTAGAATTCTAGTCTAATTCATAGTATAGTAATTAGAAATCTGTAATTTGAAAGATGGAAGTTGAAAGATGGAGGTCAGACTCGTCTTTCAGACTCATGTCTGAGGCTAAATGTGCACTTGAGAGGAAGCAGCTGTGAGGGGGGTTGTGGGCATGATTACCCAAACCACATGGTCACAGTTAAGCAAAGCTAATAAAAGAGGGGGAAGGGACTGGCAGCTCAGGTATGCATGGAAGACACAAGGGGAATGAATGCATTGTGAATACAGGAAGATGGGTAAGTGAAATGCCAGGGATACTATATGCACTTCATAAACAGTCAAAAACAGAGAAAAAGCTGCATAGATGATTGCATACCATGCAAAATTAATGCAGTTCACAAAACACAGTCACAGGAATTTGGCAAAGCTGGGGAAATTTGGTTCATACCATGCAAAATTAATGCAGTTCACAAAACACAGTCACAGGAATTTGGCAAAGCTGGGGAAATTTGGTTCATACCATGCAAAATTAATGCAGTTCACAAAACACAGTCACAGGAATTTGGCAAAGCTGGGGAAATTTGGTTCATACCATGCAAAATTAATGCAGTTCACAAAACACAGTCACAGGAATTTGGCAAAGCTGGGGAAATTTGGTTCATACCATGCAAATTTAATGCAGTTCACAAAACACAGTCACAGGAATTTGGCAAAGCTGGGGAAATTTGGTTCATACCATGCAAAATTAATGCAGTTCACAAAACACAGTCACAGGAATTTGGCAAAGCTGGGGAAATTTGGTTCATACCATGCAAATTTAATGCAGTTCACAAAACACAGTCACAGGAATTTGGCAAAGCTGGGGAAATTTGGTTCATACCTGTAGGAAGAGGTAAACAGCTTGATTAGAGTGGTACAGGTGATATTGCAGGAGCGATGAGTGGCCAAATGCATTCTAGAATTCTAGTCTAATTCATAGTATAGTAATTAGAAATCTGTAATTTGAAAGATGGAAGTTGAAAGATGGAGGTCAGACTCGTCTTGTCAGACTCATGTCTGAGGTGATAATGAGGGTTGAACCAGATCATCAGGAGAGTTGCAAATTTCTGGTGCTGCATAATCTGCATGACATTATTGTACTAGGTTTCCCTTGGTTACAGTCTCATAATCCTGTTTTGGATTGGAAATCTGTGTCTGTGACCAGTTGGGGCTGCCAATGTGTTAATACTGACACTCCTGTTTTTTCTGCCTCTCCCCAGTCTCAGGATGTTCCTGACATTTTGACTGATTTTTAGGCTGTATTTAGTGAAAGTAAATCTGCATCCTTGCCCCCTCACAGGAGCTATGATTGCGCTATTGAATTAGTGCCTGGTGGTAAATTTCCTAAAGGTCACCTTTTTAACTTGTCTGTACCTGAACACGAGGCTATGCGATCTTATATCAAGGAGTCATTGGAGAAGGGTCATATCAGACCATCCTCTTCACCCTTGGGCGCCGGATTTTTCTTTGTGGCCAAAAAGGATGGTTCATTGAGGCGTGTATTGATTATTGTCTCTTGAATAAGATCACTGTGAAGTATCAATATCCGTTACCCTTGATTTCTGACCTGTTTTCCAGAGTGAAAAGTGCTAGTTGGTTTACCAAGCTTGACCTCAGGGGGGCGTATAACCTTATTCGCATTAAGCACGGGGATGAATGGAAGACGGCGTTTAATACCCCAGAGGGGCATTTTGCGTACCTAGTGATGCCCTTTGGGCTCACTAATGCTCCTTCCGTCTTCCAATCCTTCATGAATGATATTTTCAGGGATTTTGTGGATAAATTTCTGATTGTTTATTTGGATGATATCTTGATTTTTTCCAATGACTGGGACTCTCATGTGAAACATGTTCGGACTGTGTTCCAGATTTTGAGAGAGAATGCACTGTATGTGAAGGGATCAAAGTGTCTTTTTGGCGTACAGAAGGTCTCATTTCTGGGATTCATTTTGTCTCCATCTGTTATTGAAATGGACCCGGTTAAGGTTCAGGCCATCTGTGATTGGGTCCAACCTACTTCATTAAAGGCTCTTCAGAGATTTTTGGGTTTTGCCAATTGTTATCGTAAATTTATTGGTAATTTCTCCGGTATTGTTAAACCATTGACTGATATGACCAAAAAGGGTTCTGATGTGGTGAATTGGTCTCCTGAGGCAGTCTCTGCGTTTCAGGAACTTAAGAAGAGATTCACTTCTGCTCCTGTTCTACGGCAGTCTGATGTTTCTCTACCGTTTCAGGTGGAGGTTGATGCCTCTGAAATTGGGGCAGGTGCCGTTTTGTCCCAAAGAGATCCAGAGACCTCTAAGAGTAATCCTTGTGCCTTTTTCTCTCAAAAATTTTCTCCAACTGAACGTAATTATGACGTGGGTAATCGGGAGTTATTGGCCATGAAGTGGGCCTTTGAAGAGTGGAGACATTGGCTGGAAGGAGCCAAACATCAGGTGGTGGTCCTCACGGACCATAAGAACCTGGTTTATCTGGAATCAGCCAAGCGACTTAATCCTAAACAGGCCAGGTGGGCCTTGTTTTTCACACGTTTTAATTTTGAGGTTTCTTTTCTTCCTGTCACTAAGAATGTTAAGGCGGATGCCCTCTCAAAGAGTTTCTTCGCGGACTCTCCTGAGTTATCTGATCCTGCTGTTATTTTGAAAGACGGTGTAGTACTTTCAGTCATCTCGCCCAATTTGAGACTGGCTCTGGAAGGGTGTCATGAAGATAAACCTGAGCACTGCCTGTTATGATTTGGTAGCTGAGGAGTGCAGGTAAAAAAGGCAATACACCAGAGCAGTTGGAATCTATGAGATTGCAGTACCCTGACTAACCACCACAACTAGAGGCAGCCGTGGAGCGCTCCTACGTTGGTCCTAGACGCCTCGTCACAGCCTGAGAAACTACTACACCTAAAGATAGAAAGAGGAAAGCTATCTGCCCCGGAGCAGAACCCCAAAGATAATAGAAAGCCCCCAAACATGTAATGGCGGTTAGACAAGATTAAGTACTGACACAGAAAGAAAATAGTATGAGCAAACGCTGGGGCCCAAACTATCTAAATAGAAAAGTATAGGAAGGGCACTTACTGCAATCCCAGAAAACCCTGAAAAGCACCAACTCTACTAATTTCAAAAACACCTGAGATCACACGACCTCTACCACCTAAATTAGTTCTCTGGTGTAACAAAATCAAAACAGCAGCCACTGAAAAAACTGGAAAAAGCAAAAGTACAAACATCAGTGGCTGAACTAAACTGAGAGGGCAAAAGCCCCCGGAGGGGACCCTGAAGGCCCCCACAGAAGTGCAGGACAAAATGCAAAAATATAGCACAAAAACAAAAAGAAGAAAATGTCTTATCTGATAGCAGGAGATGCAGACACGACACAGCAGGCTACAAGGGAAACAGGATTCAAGGATTGAGACCAGAACAATTGTTCACCAGCAACCCTGATGGGAAGGTGACTCCCTTATATAAGACCAGTCAGTAACACCTGATTCCCAGTCCTCACAATCTTCACTGGACAGACCAGCACCGCTTGTAACCACCAGAGGAAGCCTCTGCTCAGAACTCATCTCAAACCCATTCACAACAGTACCCCCCCCTTGAGGAGGGGTCACCAAACCCTCATTTGAGCAACCAGGTCGGTCAGGATGAGTTCTATGATACGCACGGATAAGTCTCCTAGCATGGATGTCCGAAGCAAACACCCAAGAATTGTCTTCCTGACCATAACCTCTCCATTTAACCAAATACTGGAGTTTCCGTCTAGAAAAACGAGAATCTAATATTTTCTCAACCACATACTCCAGATTGCCCTCAACCAAAACAGGGTCAGGAGGCACAGCAGCAGGAACCACTGGCTCAACAAACCTCTTCAACAAGGACTTGTGGAACACGTTATGGATCTTAAATGTCCCTGGAAGAAGCAAACGAAAAGAAACAGGATTAATAATCTCCATGATCTTATAAGGTCCAATGAACCTAGGCTTAAATTTAGGAGATGCTACTCTCATAGGAATATTTTTTGAGGACAACCAGACCAAGTCCCCCACTTTAAACCGAGGACCATCAGTCCTATGCCGGTTAGCAAACCGCTGGGCCTTCTCCTGAGAGAGGGACAACCTCTCCACTACCTGGTCCCAAATCTGTTGCATACGCCTCACAACAGAGTCAACACCTGGACAGACAGAAGCCTCCGTCTGTCCTGAAGAAAATCGAGGGTGAAACCCAGAATTACAGAAAAACGGAGACATCAAAGTGGCAGAGCTAGCCCTATTATTAAGAGCAAACTCAGCCAAAGGCAAAAAAGAGACCCAGTCATCCTGATCAGCAGACACAAAGCATCTTAGATAAGTCTCCAATGTCTGGTTTGTTCTCTCAGTTTGACCATTGGTCTGAGGATGAAATGCCGAGGAGAAAGACAATTGAACACCCAGTTTAGAACAAAAAGTCCTCCAAAATCTGGAAACAAACTGGACTCCTCTGTCAGACACAATGTTCTCAGGAATGCCGTGTAAACGAACCACGTGCTGAAGGAACAACGGCACCAATTCAGAGGAGGAAGTCAACTTAGGTAATGGCACAAGATGTATCATTTTGGAAAACCTATCACAAATTACCCAGATGGTGGTCATTCTCTCTCAAAATCTGGAATACAGTTCGAACATGTTTCACATGAGAGTCCCAGTCATTAGAAAAAATCAAGATATCATCCAAATAAACAATCAGAAATTTGTCCACAAAATCCCTGAAAATGTCATTCATGAAGGACTGGAAGACGGAAGGAGCATTAGTGAGCCCAAAGGGCATCACTAGGTACTCAAAATGCCCTTCAGGGGTATTGAATGCCGTCTTCCATTCATCCCCGTGCTTAATGCGAATAAGGTTATACGCCCCCCTGAGGTCAAGCTTGGTAAACCAAGTAGCGTTTTTCACCCTGGAAAACAGGTCAGAAATCAAGGGTAACGGATATTGATATTTCACAGTAATATTGTTCAAAAACGATAATCAATACACGGCCTTAATGAACCATCCTTTTTGGCCACAAAGAAAAAACCGGCACCTAAGGGTGAAGAGGATGGTCTGATATGACCCTTCTCCAATGATTCCTTGATATAAGACCGCATAGCGTCATGTTCAGGTACAGACAAGTTAAAAAGGCGACCTTTAGGGAATTTACTACCCGGCACTAATTCAATAGCGCAGTCATAGCTCCTATGGGGAGGCAAGGATGCAGATTTACTTTCGCTAAACACATCAGAAAAATCAATCAAAAAGTCAGGAACATCCTGAGCCTGGGGGGAGGCAGAAAAAACAGGAGTGTTGGTATTAACACATTGGCAGCCCCAACTGGTCACAGACACAGATTTCCAATCCAAAACAGGATTATGAGACTGTAACCAAGGGAAACCCAGCACGATAATGTCATGCAGATTATACAGAACCAAAAATTTGCAGCACTCCTGGTGATCAGGTTCAACCCTCATTATCACCTGAGTAGAGAACTGAGGTTTATTCTCAGCCAAAGGGGTAGAATCGATCCCCAGTAGGGGAATAGACTTCTGTAGGGGTATCAAGGGAAACCCACAACGTTTAGCAAAATCATAATCCATCAGGTCAATAGCTGCTCCAGAATCAACGAAAGCCTGAGCAGAAAATGAGGACAGAGAGCATATCAGAGTAACAGTTAATAAAAACTTAGTCTGAACACTACCCAAGACAACTGAGCGTGCAAAACGTCTTCCCCGCTTAGGGCAGACTGAAATAGCATGAGAGGCATCACCACAGTAGAAACATAACCCACTGCGCTTTCAAAACTCATGACGCTGTGCCCCAGACACCACTCTATCACACTGTATAGATTCAGAAGCAGGTTCACAAGGCAACACTATTCCACGCATACTTCTCCGCTCACGCAAACGTCTGTCAATTTGAATCGCTAATGACATAGAATCATTGAGACCAGAGGGGACAGGGAATCCCACCATAACATCCTTTACATTATCTGACAGACCCTTCCGGAAAAGGGCTGCCAAAGCGTCGTCATTCCATTTGGTCAGGACTGCCCACCTGCGGAATCTCTGACAGTATAACTCAGCGTCATCAAGCCCCTGATTTAATGCCAACAAAGCTTTTTCAGCTTGATCAGTGACATTAGGTTCATCGTACAATAACCCCAGAGCCAGAAAAAATGCGTCGACATTACTCAAAACAGGATCCCCAGGTGTCAGGGAAAAAGCCCAATCCTGAGGATCGCCGCGCAGGAGAGAGATGACAATTTGAACCTGCTGCGCTGCGTTCCCTGAGGACTTAGATTTTAAGGCAAAAAACAATTTACAATTATTTTTGAAATTCTGAAACCTAGCTCGATCCCCCAAAAACAAATCTGGCATGGGAATCCTAGGTTCCACAACAGGCAACCCAGCAAGATAGGCAGCAATACTCCGAACCTCAGTGGCAAGCTGATCCACATGGCCAGACAACTGTGCAAACTCCATTGAGAGAAAAGATCCTCCCCAGCACCCAGAGATACAGAGGGAAAAAAATGCAACAAACAGAAAAATATCTCTGACAAATCTGACAACCTTTTTTTTTTTTTTTTTTTTCACAATATTTTTCCCTTCTGTGAGTACCATACAATATTAAATTTTTGGCCGGTGATACTGTTATGATTTGGTAGCTGAGGAATGCAGGTAAAAAAGGCAATACACCAGAGCAGTTGGAATCTATGAGATTGCAGTACCCTGACTAACCACCACAACTAGAGGCAGCCGTGGAGCGCTCCTACGTTGGTCCTAGACGCCTCGTCACAGCCTGAGAAACTAACTACACCTAAAGATAGAAAGAGCAAAGCTATCTGCCCCGGAGCAGAACCCCAAAGATAATAGAAAGCCCCCAAACATGTAATGGCGGTTAGACAAGATGAAATACTGACACAGAAAGAAAATAGTATGAGCAAACGCTGGGGCCCAAACTATCTAAATAGAAAAGGATAGGAAGGGCACTTACTGCAATCCCAGAAAACCCTGAAAAGCACCAACTCTACTAATTTCAAAAACACCTGAGATCACACGACCTCTACCACCTAAATTAGTTCTCTGGTGTAACAAAATCAAAACAGCAGCCACTGAAAAAACTGGAAAAAGCAAAAGTACAAACATCAGTGGCTGAACTAAACTGAGAGGGCAAAAGCCCCCGGAGGGGACCCTGAACGCCCCCACAGAAGTGCAGGACAAAATGCAAAAATATAGCACAAAAACAAAAAGAAGAAAATGTCTTATCTGATAGCAGGAGATGCAGACACGACACAGCAGGCTACAAGGGAAACAGGATTCAAGAATTGAGACCAGAACAATTGTTCACCGGTGTCACGCTGTCTAATGATATGTATATAATGTCAGTAAACTATTAATACAGGAACAACACTCTATACAACAACTAGTATAGCAACATCAGCATGTAAGTATAGAATAGATTTACCTGACACGATATCTGCTGAACTCAGGGTTAATCTTGAGGACTTGATGAGCTGAAACAGGAAAGAGGTGGACCGAGATCTAACCTGACCCTAAACTGGGGTCCTAACTAATCCCTCACCTTGGAGGTACTGATAATGGTTCAGAGGTCCAAGTCACCAACCTAACCCTGTCTCCTATCAGACCCTGAACCCTGTAATCAGTCCTAAGAAGGATCCTGACTACCACCAAAGGGATATGGGCTGATCTCAGCTAAATACACAGATTAGACATATAAGACAGACAGGATAGCACTCTCTTGCATACACACTCAAACACCAAAGGAACATAAATCGTCTGGGAAATAAACTCTAACCAAGTTGAGCTTAGAACAACTAAGGAGCTCACAACTAAAGTCTATACAGATTCATTCCTATCTGTGGTCTGCATGAAGGTTTCACTGGCAACTCCCAAAGCAGACAACCAGGAATTTAAAGGAAACCAATCAACAAATAATCAATTGCAGCCGGGAGAAACTGCACCCAGTCCCAGCACCGAGCACAGACAGAATTAACTCCCTAGCTGCCAAACACAAAGAAACAGCAGCTCAGCTGTGAGAAGTCAAAATGTGCAACCGCGACGATCTTCGTGGCAATGCACACATGACAGTACCCCCCCTTCTACGAGGGGCCTCCGGACCCTCAGGGCCAGGCCTGCCCGGGTGAGTTCTGTGGAAGGTCCGAACCAAACGATCTGCGTTAACCAGGGGCCCGTCCTCTCCTCTGGACCATACCCCTTCCAATGCACCAAGTACTGAAGGGACCGGCGATTCAGACGTGAGTCAATGATCTTTGATACTTGAAATTCCAAGTTACCATTGACCAACACAGGAGGAGGAGGTAGAGGTGACGGTATGACTGGTGCCACATACCTTTTAAGTAATGACTTGTGGAACACATTATGAATTTTAAACGTAGAAGGGAGTTCCAGACGAAATGCCACAGGATTAATTATGGAACTGATCCTGTACGGCCCGATGAATCTGGGACCCAGTTTCCAGAGGGCACTTTAAGTTTTATATTCCTGGTAGACAACCATACCAGATCGTTCACATTCAGATCTGGACCAGAAACTCTCCTCCTATCAGCCATACGTTTGTAACGGTTCCCCATCGCACTCAGATTATTCAATACACCTCTCCACACAGAAGCAAGTGACGACGAGAAACGCTCCTCCTCAGGAACCCCAGAAGGGCCCCCCCATTGAAAGTACAAAACTGGGGATGAAAACCATATGCCCCAAAAAACGGGGACTTACCAGTGGACTCGCTCCGCCTGTTGTTAAGAGCGAACTCTGCCAGAGGCAAGAAAGAAGACCAGTCCTCTTGGTTCTCTGAGACAAAACACCGGAGATATGTCTCTAAGCTCTGATTCAGACGCTCTGTCTGACCATTGGTCTGCGGATGAAAAGCCGAGGAAAATGACAATTGCATCCCCCGACGTAAACAAAATGCCCTCCAAAATTTGGACACAAACTGAGACCCCCTATCTGACACCACATCAGAAGGCAACCCATGAAGTCTAACGATCTCCCTAATGAACACCTGCGCCAGAGTTTTAGCATTAGGGAGTGCAGGAAGAGCAACGAAATGTGCCATCTTACTGAACCTGTCAACAACCACCAGTATGACAGTATTCCCTGACGACGGAGGAAGGTCCGTAATGAAGTCCATAGATAAATTAGTCCATGGACGCTCCGGAAGTTTCAAGGGTAAAAGGGTCCCAGACGGACGGGTATGAGGGGTGTTAGAGCGAGCACACACCCCACATGACGCGACAAAATTTATAACATCTTTATTAGCATTAGGCCACCAAAACCGGCGAGAAAGGAGATCTAAAGTAGCCTTACTCCCTGGATGTCCTGCTAGAGCAGAATTATGATGTGCCTCAATAACCTTTTGTCTCAACAGATTTGGGACAAACAGTCTCCCTGGAGGTCCTGCAAGGGCGTCCCCCTGAGCCTCTAACACCTCCTCCTCAAGCTCAGAAAATACAGCCGACACTACCACCCCCTCCTGAAGGATAGGACTCGGGTCATCCGTTTTCCCGGCCCCTGGGAAACTGCGAGACAAGGCATCAGCCTTTACATTCTTAGACCCCGGGCGATAAGTGACGACAAAATTAAACCTGGTAAAAAACAACGACCATCGAGCTTGTCTGGAATTCAGACGCTTAGCGGATTCCAAATACAACAGGTTCTTGTGATCAGTAATAACGGTAACCGGGTGGACTGCCCCCTCCAAAAAGTGACGCCATTCTTCAAAAGCTAACTTAATGGCCAAAAGTTCCCTATTGCCGATATCATAATTCCTTTCGGCGGACGACAATTTCTTAGAAAAGAAAGCGCACGGATGCCATTTACCAGGGACGGACCCTGGGACAATATAGCACCCACCCCTACGTCAGACGCATCCACCTCCACAATGAACGGCTGAGATGCATCTGGTTGGATGAGAACGGGTGCCGAAGCAAAACATTTCTTCAAAGAGGAAAAGGCTTGGCAAGCTTTGTCCGACCATTTAGAAAAATCCGTCCCTTTTCTTGTCATGTCAGTGAGAGGTTTGACGACAGATGAGAAATTACAAATAAATTTCCGGTAGTAGTTAGCAAACCCCAAAAAACGCTGCAGAGCCTTAAGATCCCCTGGCTGATCCCATTCAAGCACTGCTCTCACCTTTTCAGGGTCCATACGGAAACCGGAGGCTGACACCAAAAAACCCAAAAACTGAAGTTCCTGTACGGCAAATACACACTTCTCCAGTTTGGCGTATAATTTATTGTCTCGCAAGATCTGCAACACCTGTCTCACATGCTCCTGATGAGACACAAGATCTGGCGAGTAAATTAAAATGTCGTCCAAATATACAACCACAAACAGCCCCACAAGGTGACGAAAAATGTCATTAACAAAATGTTGGAATACTGCTGGTGCAGTAGTCAGACCAAAAGGCATGACTAGGTTCTCATAATGTCCCTCCGGCGTGTTAAACGCCGTTTTCCACTCATCCCCCTCTTTTATCCTAATCAGATTATACGCCCCCCTGAGATCCAATTTAGAAAACCATTTGGCGCCAACAATTTGATTGAAGAGATCAGGAATAAGAGGGAGTGGATACGGATCTCGAACAGTAATCCGATTAAGTTCGCGGAAATCCAAGCAAGGGCGTAGGCCTCCATCTTTCTTCTTCACAAAGAAGAACCCCGCGGCTACTGGGGAAGATGAAGGTCTAATATGCCCTTTGGCCAGACTTTCAGAAATATAATCTTTCATAGCCTGCCTCTCAGGACCAGAAAGATTATACAACCTAGCTTTAGGCAACTTAGCATCAGGAAGGAGATTAATAGAGCAGTCATACACGCGATGAGGAGGCAACTCCTGACACCCCTCCTCAGAGAAAACATCCCCAAAATCCTCCAAAAAAGGAGGCAATGTACTAGGCACGACCGCACTGATGACTGTGTTCATGCAGTTGCTTTTGCAAAACTCACCCCATTGGCTTATTTCTCTGGACTGCCAATTAATCACAGGGTTATGTTTAACCAACCAAGGAAGTCCCAACACAATGGGAGTAGGTAGACCCTCCAACACATAACAAGATAATTGTTCCCTATGTATTGCCCCTACCCGAAGGTCAATGTTATGAACCTCATGAACAAAGCTACCTTGGCCGAGAGGCCTGGCGTCAATGGAGAATATAGGGATCGGTTTGACCAATACTCTCAGATGCATACCTTGAGCCTGAGCAAACTGAGCGTCAACCAGATTAGCCCCGGAACCACTATCAAGAAGAACAGACAATCTCTCCACTCTCGTACCAACTACCACCTCCACTGGTACAAGGAACTGAGAAGAACTGGCGGATGAAATACATACTACCAGGTTGTCGTCCACCACACAACCTGGGATTAACAGTTTTCCGGCGACTTTTGGCTCAACAAGGCACGGGATGGACATTCTCCAACAAAATGTCCCTCTTTCCCGCAGAAAAAACATCTTATAGTCCTGCGGCGTACCGCCAATCCCCTCCTACGAAATGATGTCCCTCCCAACTGCATAGGCTCATCCGAACAGACAAGGGGAACCTCAACATAAGGACTTTAGTGGTAGGTGGAGAAACAACAGGGAGTGGGGTTACCTCACCCCTCTCCCGAAGCAGTCTATCAGTACGGATAGCTAAGGCCATAGCAGCCTCCAGAGAAGGAGGAGACTCATACTGAGCCAAAACGTCTTTTAATTTATCAGAAAGCCCATGACAAAACTGGCTCCTAAGAGCTGGGTCATTCAAATGAGTATCTGTGGCCCATCTACGAAACTCAGAAGCAAATTCCTCTGCCGGACGATCTCCCTGCTGTATCTTACGTAATTTTGTCTCAGCAAGAGAGACCCGATCTGGGTCATCATATACCAATCCCAGGGCAGTAAAAAATTGATCTACAGACAGTAGAGCCGGGGATCCCGGAGGAAGGGAAAATGCCCAGGATTGAGGGTCCCCTTGCAGAAGTGAGATAACAATTCCCACTCTCTGCTCCTCACTCCCTGATGATCGAGGCCGAAGCCGAAAATACAATTTACATGCCTCCCGGAAGGTGAAAAATTTGTCTCGCCCACCAGTGAACCTGTCCAGGAGAGCAACCTTAGGTTCAACTCTGGTTTGCTCCAGGGGAGACAAAACTTTGGACTTAATGTCCGTCAGCTCCATGGATAATCCCTGCAACTGCAGAGCCAGCTGGGCTACTGGATCCATGGTAACTGGAGATAATTTTTATGGCCAGTGAAAATGTCACGCTGTCTAATGATATGTATACAATGTCAGTAAACTATTAATACAGGAACAACACTCTATACAACAACTAGTATAGCAACATCAGCATGTAAGTATAGAACAGATTTACCTGACACGATATCTGCTGAACTCAGGGTTAATCTTGAGGACTTGATGAGCTGAAACAGGAAAGAGGTGGACCGGGATCTAACCTGACCCTAAACTGGGGTCCTAACTAATCCCTCACCTTGGAGGTACTGATAATGGTTCAGAGGTCCAAGTCACCAACCTAACCCTGTCTCCTATCAGACCCTGAACCCTGTAATCAGTCCTAAGAAGGATCCTGACTACCACCAAAGGGATATGGGCTGATCTTAGCTAAATACACAGATTAGACATATAAGACAGACAGGATAGCACTCTCTTGCATACACACTCAAACACCAAAGGAACATAAATGGTCTGGGAAATAAACTCTAACCAAGTTGAGCTTAGAACAACTAAGGAGCTCACAACTAAAGTCTATACAGATTCATTCCTATCTGTGGTCTGCATGAAGGTTTCACTGGCAACTCCCCAAGCAGACAACCAGGAATTTAAAGGAAACCAATCAACAAATAATCAATTGCAGCCGGGAGAAACTGCACCCAGTCCCAGCACCGAGCACAGACAGAATTAACTCCCTAGCTGCCAAACACAAAGAAACAGCAGCTCAGCTGTGAGAAGTCAAAATGTGCAACCGCGACGATCTTCGTGGCAATGCACACATGACAACCGGCAACCCTGATGGGAAGGTGACTCCCTTATATAAGACCAGTCAGTAACACCTGATTCCCAGTCCTCACAATCTTCACTGGACAGACCAAGAGGAAGCCTCTGCTCAGAACTCATCTCAAACCCATTCACAACAACTGCCCTATTGGGAAATTGTTTGTCCCAGACCAGTGGAAGAAGAGTGTGATGTCTGAGATTCATTGTTCTGCGTTGGCTGGTCATCCCGGGATTTTTGGTACCAGAGACTTGGTGAGTCGGTGCTTTTGGTGGCCTACTTTGTCTCGTGACGTCAGGGAATTTGTGCAGTTCTGTGGGACTTGCTCTCGTTCCAAGCCTTGCTCTCGCTCTAGTGGTTTGTTAATGCCATTACCTGTGCCCAAGAGGCCATGGACCCATATCTCTATGGATTTTATTTCCGACCTCCCTGTTTCTCAGAAAATGACCGTTATCTGGGTAATCTGTGATAGGTTTTCCAAGATGATACATCTTGTGCCATTACCTAAGTTACCTTCCTCCTCCGATTTGGTGCCTTTGTTCCTTCGGCACGTGGTTCGGTTACATGGCATTCGGAGAACATTGTGTCTGACAGAGGAGTCCAGTTTGTTTCCGGATTTTGGAGGACATTTTGTTCTAAACATGGTGTTCAATTGTCTTTCTCCTCTGCATTTCATCCTCGGACCAATGGACAAACCGAGAGAACAAACCAGACCTTGGAGACTTATTTGAGATGTTTTGTGTCTGCTGATCAAGATGACTGGGTCTCTTTTTTGTCTTTGGCTGAGTTTGCTCTTAATAATAGGGCAAGCTCTGCCACCTTGATGTCTCCATTTTTTTGCAATTCTGGGTTTCACCCTCGATTTTCTTCGGGACAGGCGGAGGCTTCTGTCTGTCGGGGTTGACTCTGTTGTGGAGCGTATGCAGCAGTTTTGGGACCAGGTAGTGGAGAGGTTGTCTCTCTTTCAGGAGAAGGCCCAACGGTTTGCCAACCGGCATAGGACTGATGGTCCTCGGTTTAAAGTGGGGGACTTGGTTTGGTTGTCCTCAAGAAATATCCCTATGAGGGTTGCATCTCCAAAGTTTAAGCCTAGGTTCATTGGACCTTATAAGATCATGGAGATTCTTAATCCTGTTTCCTTCCGTTTGCTTCTTCCAGGGACATTTAAGATCCATAACGTGTTCCACAAGTCCTTATTGAAGAGGTTTGTCGAGCCAGTGGTTCCTATGGCTGCGTGTTATGAATGTGCTAGAGATGGTTTCTGAGCAGAGGCTCCCTCTGGTGGTTGCAGACAGTACTGAACCTTTCAGCGAGGAGTGGCAATCTGGAATCACGGACTGGTCTGATATAAGGGAGGTTCCCTCCCATGATGGTTGCCGGTGATCAATTGTTCTTGTCTCAATTTTGGTTCCTGGTTCATTTGGAAGTTTGCTGGAATCCTGCCTGCATCTCCTGCTTTCTGATAAGATATTTTTTGCTTTTCTTTTTGTGCTTGCTTTTTGCATTGTTTTCTGCACTTTTGTGGAGGTCAGCCAGGTCCCCTCCTGGGGCCTGAGCTCCTCACAGTTTTTCTGCAGCCACTGTTATTTGCTCATTTGCTTTTTCCTGTTTTTTCAGTGGCTGCGGCTTGGTTTTTGTTCACACTGAGACCTGATTTAGTGGGTGGCGAGATCGTGTGATCTCAGTATTTTTGTAATCAGAATTGTTGGATTTTTGTAGGGTTTTCTGGGTTGCAGAAAGTAATCTCTCCTGTCCTATCCTATTTAGTCAGCTTGTGCCCCAGCGTTTGCTCAGTCTATTTTCTGCCTATGTTTGTATTTTAATCTTGTCTAACCGCCATTATATGTTTGGGGGCTTCCTATTTTCTTTGGGGATCTGCTCCGGGGCAGATAGCTTTCATCTTTCTGCCTTTAGGTGTAGTTATCTCTCAGGCTGTGATGAGGCATCTGGGATCAACGTGGGAGCGCTCCACAGCTGCCTCTAGTTGTGTCGTTGGTTTAGGAATCTGCAAAACATCAGTTACCAACATCTCAGGTGTTCGGCTGCCCTGCTGTTGTTCCTGTTCTCCTCAGCTACCGAAACATAACAGTAGGATCAGATAACTCAGGAGAGTCCGCAAAGAAACTCCTCGAGAGGGCATCCGCCTTAATATTCTTAGTGCCGGGAAGAAAAGAAACCTCAAAATTAAAACGTGTGAAAAACAAGGCCCACCTGACCTGTCTAGGATTAAGTCGCTTGGCTGATTCGAGATAAACCAGATTCCTATGGTCCGTGAGGACCACCACCTGATATTTGGCTCCTTCCAGCCAATGTCTCCACTCTTCAAAGGCCCACTTCATGGCCAATAACTCCCGATTACCCACGTCATAATTACGTTCAGTTGGAGAAAATTTTTGAGAGAAAAAGGCACAAGGGTTACTCTTAGAGGTCTCTGGATCTCTTTGGGACAAAACGGCACCTGCCCCAATTTCAGAGGCATCAACCTCCACCTGAAACGGTAGAGAAACATCAGGCTGCCGTAGAACAGGAGCAGAAGTGAATCTCTGCTTAAGTTCCTGAAACGTAGAGACTGCCTCAGGAGGCCAATTCACCACATCAGAACCCTTTTTGGTCAAATCAGTCAATGGTTTAACAATACCGGAGAAATTACCAATAAATTTACGATAAAAATTGGCAAAAACCCCAAAATCTCTGAAGAGCCTTTAATGAAGTAGTTTGGACCCAATCACAGATGGCTTGAACCTTGACCGGGTCCATTTCAATAACAGACGGAGACAAAATGAATACCAGAAATGAGACCTTCTGTACGCCAAAAAGACACTTTGATCCTTTCACATACAGTGCATTCTCTCTCAGGAGAAGGCCCAACGGTTTGCCAACCGGCGTAGGACTGATGGTCCTCGGTTTAAAGTGGGGGAATTGGTTTGGTTGTCCTCAAGAAATATCCCTATGATGGTTGCATCTCCAAAGTTTAAGCCCAGGTTCATTGGACCTTATAAGATTATGGAGATTCTTAATCCTGTTTCCTTCCGTTTGCTTCTTCCAGGGACATTTAAGATCCATAACGTGTTCCACAAGTCCTTATTGAAGAGGTTTGTCGAGCCAGTGGTTCCTATGGCTGCGCCTCCTGACCCTGTTTTGGTTGAGGGCAATCTGGAGTATGTGGTTGAGAAAATATTGGATTTTCGTTTTTTTAGACAGAAACTCCAGTATTTGGTTAAGTGGAGAGGTTATGGTCAGGAGGACAATTCTTGGGTGTTTGCTTCGGACATCCATGCTAGGAGACTGATCCGTGCCTATCACCGAGCTCATCCTGATCAGCCTGGTTGCACAAGTGAGGGTTCGGTGACCCCTCCTCAAGGGGGGGTACTGTTATGAATGTGCTAGAGATGGTTTCTGAGCAAGGCTCCCTCTGGTGGTTACAGACAGTACTGAACCTTTCAGCGAGGAGTGGCAATCTAGAATCACGGACTGGTCTGATATAAGGGAGGTTCCCTCCCATGATGGTTGCCGGTGATCAATTGTTCTTGTCTCAATTTTGGTTCCTGGTTCATTTGGAAGTTTGCTGGAGTCCTGCCTGCATCTCCTGCTTTCTGATAAGATATTTTTGCTTTTCTTTTTGTGCTTGCTTTTTGCATTGTTTTCTGCACTTTTGTGGAGGTCAGCCAGGTCCCCTCCTGGGGCCTGAGCTCCTCACAGTTTTTCTGCAGCCACTGTTATTTGCTCATTTGCTTTTTCCCGATTTTTCAGCGGCTGCGGCTTGGTTTTTGTTCACACTGAGACCTGATTTAGTGGGTGGCGAGATCGTGTGATCTCAGTATTTTTGTAATCAGAATTGTTGGATTTTTGTAGGGTTTTCTGGGTTGCAGAAAGTAATATCTCCTGTCCTATCCTATTTAGTCAGCCTGTGCCCCAGCGTTTGCTCAGTCTATTTTCTGCCTATGTTTGTATTTTCATCTTGTCTAACCGCCATTATATGTTTGGGGGCTTCCTATTTTCTTTGGGGATCTGCTCCGGGGCAGATAGCTTTCATCCTTCTGCCTTTAGGTGTAGTTATCTCTCAGGCTGTGACGAGGCGTCTGGGATCAATGTGGGAGCGCTCCACAGCTGCCTCTAGTTGTGTCGTTGGTTTAGGAATCTGCAACCCATCAGTTACCAATATCTCAGTTGTTCGGCTGCCCTGCTGTTGTTCCTGTCCTCCTCAGCTACCGAAACATAACAGCTGCACCTCCTGACCCTGTTTTGGTTGAGGGCAATCTGGAGTATGTGGTTGAGAAAATATTGGATTCTCGTTTTTCTAGACAGAAACTCCAGTATTTGGTTAAGTGGAGAGGTTATGGTCAGGAGGACAATTCTTGGGTATTTGCTTCGAACATCCATGCTAGGAGAGTGATCCGTGCCTATCACCGAGCTCATCCTGATCGGCCTGGTTGCACAAGTGAAGGTTCGGTGACCCCTCCTCAATGGGGGGTACTGTTATGAATGTGCTGGAGATGGTTTCTGAGCAGAGGCTCCCTCTGGTGGTTGCAGACAGTACTGAACCTTACAGCGAGGAATGGCAATCTGGGATCACGAACTGGTCTGATATAAGGGAGGTTCCCTCCCATGATGGTCGCCGGTGATCAATTGTTCTTGTCTCAATTGTGGTTCCTGGTTCATTTGGAATCCTGCTGGAGTCTTGCATGCATCTGCTGCTTTCAGATAAGATATTTTCTGCTTTTCTTTTTGTGCTTGCTTTTTGCATAATTTTCTGCACTTTTCTGGAGGTCAGCCGGGTCCCCTCCTGGGGCCTGTACTCCTCTCAGTTTATCTGTAGCCACTGTTATTTGTTCATTTGCGTTTTCCTGTTTTTTCAGTGGCTGCGGCTTAGTTTTGTTACACCAGAGATCTGATTTAGGTGGTGGAGATCGTGTGATCTCAGGTGTTTTTGCAATCAGAAGAGTTGGTACTTTTTAGGGTTTTTTGTTGGATTGCAGTCAGAATTCTTTCCTGTACTTTTCTGTCTAGACGGATTGTGCCCCAGCGTTTGCTCATTCTATTTTCTGTCTGTGTCCGTGCTTCTTCTTGTCTGGCCGCCATTGCATGTTTGGGGGCTTCCTATTTTCTTTGGGGATCTGCTCCGGGGCAGATAGCTTTCATCTTTCTGCCTTTAGGTGTAGTTATCTCTCAGGCTGTGACGAGGCGTCTAGGATCAACGTAGGAACGCTCCACGGCTACCTCTAATTGTATGGTTAGTTCATGTTACTGCAATCGAATAGGTTCCAGCCTCTCTGGTGTATTGCCGTTTTTGCTCTTTCTCCTCAGCTACCGAAACATAACAGTAAACTCTTTCTCCTTTTCATATTCTGGTGTTATCCCTACTGAGCCTGTGACCGTGTGTGTTACTCCTCAAATATATTCGGAGATTTAAAATTAACCCAGCACTGTATACAGCTGTACGCTACTGATACAGTACACTTTTTATGCTTTTGATATTCTGGTGTTATCCATTCTGAGGCTGTGACCGTGTGTCTTACTCATCAAATATATACGGAGATTTAAAATTAACCCAGCACTGTATACGGCTGTATGCTTCTGATACTGTACACTTTTTTGTTTTTTATATTCTAGTGTAATCCATACTGAGCCTGTGAGAGTCTGTGTCTGTTACTCCGCAAATATATACGGAGATTAAAATTTTTCACCTTCACCGTATACAGCTGTACGCTTCTGATACTGTACCATATATCTGCTGTTATTTTGGGTGCATTTCCACAAACATGAGGAAGTATGGTGGAAGAGGCCGCAGACGTGGTCATGGGGGGCTACCTGCTACTGATGGTGGTAGTGGTGGTGCATCTGCTGGTAGTGCCAAAAGCACAATAGCACCTATGGCAGGAGGTGTTGAGCCTGCCTCATTGTCTGGCTCCAGAAGGCCAGGAAGGCTCCCTTTTCTGGGAGTAGGTAAACCGCTTTTAAAGCAAGAGCATCAGGAACAGGTTTTGGCTTACATTGCCGAAACAGCCTCCAGCTCTATCTCCTCCTCTTCTGGAGTTTCAAAAGCTCCAAGCACTGAGTCATCAGTGCAGGCTTCTGGTCAGGAACAACCACTCACCCCCACCAAAAGTGAAGGATGCGGCAGGCCACACTTCAGATTTCTCCATGGAGCTCTTTTCACATACCATGCCTGGGTTATCAAGTCAATCCTGAATTCCCCAGTCCAAGATGAATCTGACATGGAGTGCACTGATGCACAGCCACTGCTAGATGATTGTGCTGGTACATTCAACCACAGCACTGCATTGCCCTCGCAGTATACTGAGCCAGAATGTGACCCTGATGAAACTCAGGTACCCCTTCCCACATACTCTACCACCTTACACGGTGACACAGAGGAAGGTGCAGATGAAATTGGACAGAAGGTGATGGATGACCCAGTTGTTGACCCGGATTGGCATCCATTGGGGGAAGAGGGTGTCGCTGGCAATTGCTCAGAAGAGGAGAAGGATCCGCAGCAGGCATCGACATCTCAGCAGAAGTTATCTGGCAGGCCTGTAGCAGTCCAAAAAGGTGTTAAGACAACAAAAAGTGTTGCAGGACAGCTTGGCCAGACGGTCAAATTAGCACCGCGTGCAAGCCCTGAAAATTTATACCATAGTAGTGTCACGCTGTTCTGTCTGTACTTGGTTGTCGGCGTGACAATACATGACTTTGCTTTAAAACCCTTTGCTCCTTTCTCCCTAATTGAGCTGGGATACTGTTGGCTGTTACCTGTATGGAGCCTGCTCAGTTCCCTGCTCTGCTGCGTAGCTGTTCATGTGGTGTTAAGTCTTTTCTTTGCTGCATGACTATCCACATGTGCGGTCCCTGGTTGCCGCTGTGGAAGCTGTCCGCGGGTTGTGAGGTCATTTGCAGCTGGTGCATGACTTTCCACATGTGTTTGGGCATGCAGCCGCTGCCAGGTGCCCTGAGCCTCAGTTCCTTCACTGATTGTGTGTAATGGTTTCTGATTCTGCTAAGGGCATGCATGGCCACACCTCCCCTGCTTTTATCAGGGTTAATGTGTGTACTTGAAATGCTGTCCCCAGCCAATTGCTGTGGGGAAGCTCCTATATAAAGGCTCCCTGCCCTATGGGCGGGGCCTTAGCTACTCACAAAGATTCTGAATCTTGCCATGTGTGTTGTGTGTTCCTGCACCTCTCCAGTCTATGTTTTGGTACCAAAGTCCTTGCCTTGATTCCTGTTTGGTCCTGTTCCTGCACGTGTCCTGTAGACTGTATATCCAGGCCTCAATCCTTGATCCTGTACCTGACCCTGTCTGAACTGTATCCTGCACCTCTCCTGTTTATGTTTTGGTACCAAAGTCCTTGCTTTGATTCCTGTTTGGTCCTGTTCCTGCGCCTGTCCTGGAGGCGGTATATCCAGGCTTGAATCCTTGACCCTGTACTTGTTCTGTACCTGACTCTGTCTGAACTGTGTCTGCTGAGTTATGTTCCTGGAAGTCCTTCTGTGTCCTGAACCCTGTGCCCAGTGACTTTGACTCTTTGCTAACTGACTTTCTGTGATATAACCTGGGTTCATCTTGGAAGTAGGAGTGCGGTGTGTCTGCTGAGTTTCTGCTACTCTGTGCTCAGCTTGTTATTCAGTGCTATCCCCAGCCGGCTCCTGTTCAACCCGGCGGGGCTTGCACCAGACCGCTTGGGTTCCTTTTTAGGTTGCTGCCAGATGTCCGGAGTCCGATGACCGTGGCCTCTTGCCTGGAGCCTGATGACCACGGCCTGATTTCCGATGTCTGAGGACCACTTCCAGATGTCCGGATCCTATCCTTCCCTGCCTGATGCCCGGAGCCTGCCGATCGTTGCCAGATGTCCTGAGCCTGATACTGGGGCCTCATGTCCGGAACCTGATGTCCGCAGGCCGATGTCCGGAACCTGTCGATCGTTGCCAGATGTCCGGAGTCCGATGCCAGTGTTCTGATGTTCCTGAGATCCAGTCCGTGTTCCTGTGTCCGTGTTCCTGATGTCCAGTCCGTGTTCCTGATTCCATGTTCCTGAGTCCGTGTTCCTGTGTTCGCGTTCCTGATGTCCAGTCTGTGTTCCTGTGGCCGTGTTCCTGATGTCCAGTCTGTGTTTCTGATTCCATGTTCCTGAGTCCGTGTTCCTGTGTCCGTGTTCCTGATGTCCAGTCCGTGTTCCTGTGTCCGTGTTCCTGATGTCCGGTCCGTGTTCCTGATGTCCAGTCCGTGTTCCTGATTCCGTGCTCCTGATGTCCGGTCCGTGTTTCTGATGTCCGGTCCGTGTTCCTGATTCCATGTTCCTGAGTCCGTGTTCCTGAGATCCAGTCCGTGTTCCTGTGTCCGTGTTCCTGATGTCCAGTCCGTGTTCCTGATGTCCAGTCCGTGTTCCTGATTCCGTGTTCCTGATGTCTAGTCCGTGTTCCTGATTTCCTGTCCCTGTTCCTGAGTCCGTGTTCCTGATGTCCGGTCCATGTTCCTGAGATCCAGTCCATGTTCCTGAGATCCAGTCCATGTTCCTGATGTCCAGTCCGTGTTCCTGATGTCAGGTCCTTGTTCCTGATTCCATTTTCCTGTGTCCATGTTCCTGAGGTCCAGTTTGTGTTCCTGAGTTCATGATCCTGATGTCCTCGTGTGTCCTGTCTGCGTCCTTATGACCTCATGTACCCTGATGTCATGCCTGTGTCCTGATGTCCCACCTATGTGTGCCGCGGTGATCCGTTGGTGCCTTGGGGTCCTCTGGGTGGTACCCTTCTGGGAGGTGTGGAATCGGGAGCCAGGCATAGTCATGTTTGATTTATGTACTGTGTGTCTTTACTTTATTACTTTAGTAAACTTTACTTCCTCTATACTTGAAGCGGTGCGGTGTAATGAAGTTCTACGTGTCTCTTCCTTGTCCACATGCTCAGCTGCCACAGAACCGCTTCTCGGCTGCAGCCAATCGTGACAAGTAGGAAGAGTCCAGTGTGGCATTTTTTTGACCAAAATCCTATTGATGAGGCAAAGGTTATCTGTAAGAAGTGCGGAAGGACCTTTAGCCAAGGGAAAAATCTCCGAAATTTGAATACCAGTTGCATGCTTGGACATGTAAACACCATGCACTTGCAAGCGTGGACAGACTACGAAACCTACAAATCCCCCCAGGGCCGGCGTCAGCACCTGGCGCACCGGTCAAGTGCCGGTTCCCTGAGCAGGTGGGGGGGCCGACTCATGGGCGACGGCACTGGCACAGGGCCCCTCATAATACAAAAAATTGTCTCTGATGGTGGGAGTGCCCACTCGCCATCAGACACACCGATGTACTATGTGGGGGCCCTGTGCCAGTGCCGTTGCCCACGAGTCGGCCCCCCTGCTTGCTCAGGGCCCCAGCACTTGCAATACTTACCTCTCCCTGCTCCAATGCTGTGACGTCTTCTGCATTTCCTGACAGTGACATTCAGCTTAGAGAGCGCGATGACGTGACGTCTGTCTGCCCTCTGCCTAAACAGTCCAAGTGCAGAGAGCTGTAACATGGAGACGCTGAGGAGTCTAGAGTAGAGCAGTGCACAGCGAGGAGAGGTATTACATTTTTTTTTAATGTTTGGAGCAATATATGGGGAGCATTATACACTGGAGAATAATATATGGGGCCCAGCATACACTTGAGCATTGAAAATGGGGCAGAGCAGACACTGGAGCAGCATCCATGGGGTCCATCAGGGGTGGACATATCATTGGTGCAACCTGTGCAGCCGCACAGGGGCCCAAGAGGTGAGGGGGCCCATTTATACCTCCAAAGCAGGTGCAATTTTACATTTTTAGGAGATCTTGGGCTGCAAAGGGTCCATGTATTGTTCTTGCACAGGGGCCTTTTTATGTCTTTTCCACCAGTGGGGCCCATCATATACTGGAGCATTCTAAAAGGGGGAAAACAGACCCTGGAGCAGCATTTACAGGGACCATTATACACTGGATCATTATAAATGGGGCCCATTATATATGGAGCATTATTTGGGCCATAAGACACTGGAGCATCATCCATGGGGCCATCATAAACTGGAGCATTGTAATGGGGCAGATCAGACACTGGAGCAGCATCATGAGGCCATCATATACTGGAGCATTGTAAATGGGGGACAGCAGACACTGGAGCAGAATTTACGGGGCTCATTATACACTGGATCATTAATAATGGGGCCCATTATATATGGAGCATTATTTTGGCCCATAAGACACTGGAGCATCATCCATGGGGCCTAAATAATACAGGAGCATTCTAAAAGGGGGAAAACAGACACTGGAGCAGCATTTACGGGGACCATTATACACTGGATTATTATAAATGGGGCCCATGATATATGGAGCATTATTTTGGCCCATAAGACACTGGAGCATCATCCATGGGGCCCATCATATACAGGAGCATTCTCAATGGGGCAGATCAGAGACTGGAGCAGCATCCATGGGGCCCATCATATACTGTAGCATTGTAAATGGGGGACAGCAGACACTGGAGCAGCATTTACGTGGCCCATTGTACACTGGATTATTATAAATGGGGCCTATGATATATGGACCATTACTTTGGCACATAAGACATTGGAGCATCATCCATGGGGCCCAAATAATACAGGAGCATTCTAAAAGGGGGAAAACAGATACTGGAGCAGCACTTACGGGGACCATTATACACTGGATTATTATAAATGGGGCCCATGATATATGGAGCATTATTTTGGCCCATAAGACACTGGAGCATCATCCATGGGGCCCAGCATATACAGGAGCATTCTCAATGGGGCAGATCAGAGACTGGAGCAGCATCCATGGGGCCCATCATATACTGGAGCATTGTAAATGGGGGACAGCAGACACTGGAGCAGCATTTACGGGGCACATTATACACTGAATCATTAATAATGGGGCCCATTATATGTGGACCATGATTTTGGCCCATAACACACTGGAGCATCATCCATGGGGCCCAAATAATACAGGAGCATTCTAAAAGGGGGGAAACAGACACTGGAGCAGCATTTACGGGGCCCATTATACACAGGATCATTAATAATGGGGCCCATTATATATGGAGCATTATTTTGGCCCATAAGACACTGGAGCATCATCCATGGGGACCATCATATACTGGAGCATTCTCAATGGGGCAGATCAGACACTGGAGCAGCATCCATGGGGCCCATTATATACTGGAGCATTCTCAATGGGGCAGATCAGAGACTGGAGCAGCATCCATGGGGCCCATCATATACTGGAGCATTGTAAATGGGGGACAGTAGACACTGGAGCAGTATAAAAGGGGCCCATGATATATGGAGCATTATTTTGGCCCATAAGACACTGCAGCATCATCCATGGGGCCCAAATAATACAGGAGCATTCTAAAAGGGGGAAAACAGACACTGGAGCAGCATTTACGGGGACCATTATACACTGGATCATTTTAAATGGGGCCCATGATATATGGAGCATTATTTTGGCCCATAAGACACTGGAGCATCATCCATGGGGCCCATCATATACAGGAGCATTCTCAATGGGGCAGATCAGAGACTGGAGCAGCATTCATGGGGCCCATCATATACTGGAGCATTGTAAATGGGGGACAGCAGACACTGGAGCATCATCCATGGGGCCCATCATATGCTGGAGAATCATATGGGGTTAATTATTTATGGGGCATCATGTAGGATATGGAGCATCTTATGGGGCACACATGGAGCTTGATGAATTGTGGTTTGTGTTAAAGGGGCCCACTGACACTCTTTGGCCCGGGGCACACGAAAACCAGGAGCCAGCCCTACCCGCCCCCACAAGTTTAGCCAAATAACCCCAGTTTTCAATGCGTAACTATTAGTATAAAGTTTATTAACGTTGGCAAGCTTAAGTAATAACAATTTATGCATTGAAATGAGCACTGTAGGTGTGTTTACTGTCCTTCACTCCATGTCGACTTTGCTTCCCCATTGACTTGCATTGCGTTTCGTGTTTCAGTCGGATCCCCGACTTTTCCCGATAGTCGGCCGATTTTGTTCGACCCGACTTTTGAGAAAGCCGGGTTTCATGAAACCCGACTCGACCGAAAAAAGGGAATGTCGCTCATCTCTACCTGTTACCCTTGTGAAATTAAAAAAAAATTAGTCTAAATTTACAGTGACTTTAAATGTGAGGTGGTCCCTAAAAAAATGGTTTTGTAAATTTTGTTGTAAAAATAAGAAATCGCTGGGTCAACTTTTAACCCTTAGAACTTCCTAACAAAAACAATTTTGTTTCCAAAATTGTGCTGATGTAAAGTTGACATGTGGGAAATACTATTACCTATTTTGTGTGACATATTTCTCTGTTTTAAGGGCATTAAAATTCAAAATCTGAAAATTGTAACATTTTCCAAATGTTTGCCAAATTTCCATTTTTTACACAAATAACGCAAGTTATATTGAAGAAATTTTACCACTAACATGAAGTACAATATGTCACAAAAAACATTCTCAAAATCACCAAGATCCATTGAAGCGTTCCAGAGTTATTACCTCATAAAGGGACAGTGGTCAGAATTGTAAAAATTGGCCCGGTCATTAACATGCAAACCACCCTCAGGGGTAAAGGGGTTGAACTCTACAGCAGAGCAGGGAGATACGATCTCCCTGCACTGCCACCAATGATATACCGCCAATGGCAGGAGGTCACAAGGCCACTCTGGGGCCCCATGATTCGAGGGCCGCTGGAATCGGGGCCCCCTCATAACATTGCAAGTTCAACTGTATCGTCATTCTGAAAGCTGATACATTTGAAAGAAATGGTAAAAGAGGGAGCACCTCCTCCCCATCATTCTTCCTCAGCGTCTAACGTCGGGTGAGTATTGTATTTTTTTTTTAATCAGTAAGAACATTGTGGTGGCTAGAATACTGTACGGAGGACTATGGGGAGTGCATTATATTGCATGGAGAACTATGAGGAGTGCATTATGTTGTATGGAGGCCTATGAGGAGTTGTTAGAACAGGGCCTGAGCCACTACACAAATTTCCTTCCTCCTTGCAGGGACACCAGCGTGCTCACTTACCTTTTAACTTCACATCTATTTCCTCCCAGGACCAGCACACGACATGCAGGTCTCCTTGGAGCGTGCTTAGGAGGCAGGTACTTACTGCAGGGGCAGCACGTGCATCTAAAAATGTCCCAGGCCAATAGCTTGAAGACGTCTGATATGATATTTAAGGCACCCTCCCCTGTTGGGAAGTGCCTTAACAACTCTAGCTTCCTGCTACCTAGTTGTAAGGTCCCTGTACCAGAGCCTGATCTTGTCCGTCATGCCTGCACTGTCCGAACATAATCCTGTCCATCCTGCCTGCACCTGATCCTGTTGGCCCTGTCCTCGACCGTGAGCCATGACTGCGAGAACAAGACTGTAGAGGTAATTTCTCTTGGGCAATGATGTTACACCCTTGAGAAATAACCGCGAGTATCCTCTGCAGTCTCGTTCTCATTGTCTCATCATCGCTGTGAGTCAAGACCATGAGTGAGACTGCAGAGACTACTCACGGTCATTTCTCACAGGCATAATGTCATCGCCTGTCGTGGCTCATGGGCCATGACGTTACAGATGTGATCACGCATGAGGAAATCAGTGGATGACGTGAGACCTAGATGGATGTTGTGGGATCTGCAGAGGATATTTTTAAATTAATAAACAGGTAAACCAGTGAATGTGTGGGGCAGTCTTAATTTAAAAAAAAAAATTTTTTTCCTTTGTGTATTTTTCTTTTAACTTACTGGGTTAGTAATAAAGACCAATGATAGATGCCTCTCCCTTACTAACCTATGGGCTTGATGTCAGCTGACATTACAAAGCTGACATCAACCCCAAAAACAAATACCTGATTGCCACCGCACCAGAGCAATCGGGAAGAGACAAGGCTAAATGACAGAACTGGCGCATCTAATGGATGCGCCATTTCTGGGGTGGCTGTGGAGGGGACCAATTTCCATGGCCCATTTCAAGCCTATTAAGATCAGCACGCAGTTGTCTGTTTATCCCTTACTGGTCAAAAATAGGGGGCAACTCATGTCATTTTTTTGGTTGAGTTCCCAGTTTTTAATAACCAGTAAAGGCTACGCAGACAGTTAAGAGCTGTTATTAATAGACTGGGAACCTTTATGCATATTTGTCTCTTCCCAAAATAATAACACCAGCTCACAGCTGTCTGCTTTCCCTTGGGTAGTTATTACTAAAAATAGGGGGGACCTTGTTTTTTTTTCATTTTGGGGTTGATGTCAGCTTTGTAATGTCAGCTGACATTAAGTCCAAGATTCAGTAATGGAGAGGCCATAAGTTTAAAGCAAAAAACACACAAAGAAAAAATCCATTATTTGTACAAAGCACTCCCAAACCCTCTTTTACCCATTTATTACCTTTAAACAAAACCCAAAAAGGTTTATCAAAAATCAGTCCCACGTACCACGATGATCCCCAACTGTTATGATTTGGTAGCTGAGGAGAGCAGGCAAAAAAGGCAATACACCAGAGAGGTTGGAATCTACTGGATTGCAGTACCCTGACTAACCACCACAACTAAAGGCAGCCGTGGAGCGTACATACGTTGGTCCTAGACGCCTCGTCACAGCCTGAGAAGCTAACTACACCTAAAGATAGAAAGAGGAAAACTATCTGCCCCGGAGCAGATCCCAAAGAACATAGGAAGCCCCCAAACATGTAATGACGGTTAGACAAGAGGAAATACAGACACAGACAGAAAATAGTATGAGCAAACGTTTGGGCCCAATCTTCCTAGAAAGAAAAGGATAGAAAGGTCACTTACTGCAATCCAAAAAACCCTAAAAAAATACCAACACACTAATTGCAAAAACACCTGAGATCACACGACCTCTACCACCTAAATTAGTTCTCTGGTGTAACAAAACTAAGCCGCAGCCACAGAAAAAACTGGAAAAGGCAAATGAACAAACAACTGGCTGAACTAAACTGAGAGGAGCACAACCCCCGGAGGGGACCTGGCAGACCCCACAGAGGTGCAGGACAAAATGCAAAAAGCAAGCACAAAAAACTAAAAGAAGAAAATGTCTTATCTGTTAGCAGAAGATGCAGACACGAAACAGCAAGCTTCAAAGTGAACCAGGAACAAAAGTTGAGACCAGAACAATTGATCACCGGCAACCCTGATGGGAGGGAACCTCCCTTATATAAGACCAGTCAGTAACACCTGATCGCCAATCTTCACAATCTTCATTAAATAGTTCAGAACTGTTTGTAACCACCAGAGGGAGCTTCTGCTCAGAAATCATTTCTAGCACATTCACAACAGTACCCCCCCCTTGAGGAGGGGTCACCGAACCCTCATTTGGGCAACCAGGTCGGTCAGGATGAGCTCTGTGATACACACGGATGAGTCTTCTAGCATGGATGTCCGAAGCAAACACCCAAGAATTGTCCTCCTGACTATAACCTCTCCACTTAACCAAATACTGGAGTTTCCGTCTAGAAAAACGAGAATCCAATATTTTCTCAACCACATACTCCAAATTGCCCTCAACCAAAACAGGGTCAGGAGGCACAGCCATAGGAACCACTGGCTCGACAAACCTCTTCAATAAGGACTTGAGGAACACGTTATGGATCTTAAATGTCCCTGGAAGAAGTAAACGAAAGGAAACAGGATTAAGAATCTCCATGATTTTATAAGGTCCAATGAACCTAGGCTTAAACTTAGGAGATGCAACTCTCAACCATCAGTCCTATGCCGGTTGGCAAACCGCTGGGCCCCCTCCTGAGAGAGGGACAACCTCTCCACTACCTGGTCCCAAATCTGCTGCATACGCTCCACAACAGAGTCAATACCTGGACAGACAGAAGCCTCCGTCTGTCCTGAAGAAAATCGAGGGTGAAACCAAAATTGCAGAAAAATGGAGACATCAAGGTTGCAGAGCTAGCCCTATTATTAAGGGCAAACTCAGCCAAAGGCAAAAAAGAGACCCAGTCATCCTGATCAGCAGACACAAAGCATCTCAGATAAGTCTCCAATGTCTGGTTTGTTCTCTCAGTTTGTCCATTGGTCTGAGGATGAAAAGCCGAGGAGAAAGACAATTGAACACCAAGTTTAGAACAAAAAGTCCTCCAAAATCTGGAAACAAACTGGACTCCTCTGTCAGACACAATGTTCTCAGGAATGCCGTGCAACCGAACCACGTGCTGAAGGAACAAAGGCACCAATTCGGAGGAGGAAGGCAACTTAGGTAATGGCACAAGATGTATCATTTTGGAAAACCTATCACAAATCACCCAGATAACGGTCATTCTCTGAGAAACAGGAGGTCGGAAATGAAAACCATAGAGATATGGGTCCATGGTCTCTTGGGCACAGGCAATGGCATCAACAAACCACTAGGGCGAGAGCAAGGCTTGGAGCGAGAGCAAGTCCCGCAGGACTGCACAAATTCCCTGACGTCACGAGACAAAGTAGGCCACCAAAAGGACCGACTAACCAAGTCTCTGGTACCAAAAATTCCGGGATGACCGGCCAATGCGGAACAATGAATCTCAGACATCACACTCTTTTTCCACCGGTCTGGGACAAACAATTTCCCAATAGGGCAGAGTTCGGGTTTATCCTCCTGACACCCTTCCAGAGCCAGTCTCAATTGGGCGAGATGGCGGAAAGAACTACACCCTCTTTCAAAATAACAGGAGGATCAGATAACTCGGGAGAGTCAGCAAGGAAACTCCTCGAGAGGGCATCCGCTTTAACATTCTTAGTGCCAGGAAGAAAGGAAACCACAAAATTAAAACGTGTGAAAAAACAGGCCCACCTGGCCTGTCTAGGATTAAGTCGCTTGGCTGATTCCAGATAAACCAGATTCTTATGGTCCGTGAGGACCACCACCTGATGTTTGGCTCCCTCCAGCCATAGCGGCTTCCAATGACGCGGGAGGGTCATACTGTGCCAATACATCCTTTAATTTGTCAGATAAACCTTGACAAAACTGGCTCCTAAGAGCCGGGTCATTCCACTGGGTGTCCGTGGCCCACCTACGGAACTCGATCAGAATTCCTCCGCCAGACGATCTCCCTGCTGGATCCTACGTAACTTAGATTCAGCAAGGGAGATCCGATCCGGGTCATCATATACAAGACCCAGAGCTGCAAAAAACCTATCCACTGACTGGAGAGCCGGGGAGCCCGGGGGAAGGGAGAACGCCCATGATTGTGGGTCCCCTTGTAGGAGCGAGATGACAATTCCCACCCTTTGCTCATCACTCCCCGATGACAGTGGCCGCAGCCGAAAGTACAATTTACATGCCTCCCGGAAAACAAAAAACTTGTCTCGCCCCCAGTGAACCTGTCAGGGAGAGCTACTTTAGGTTCTGGTCCGGCTTGCTCCGGGGGGTACAAAACTTGGACTTAACGTCCGCCAGCTCCATGGACAAACTCTGCAACTGCCGAGCAAGACTGGCTACTGGATCCATGGTAGCTGGAGAATTTTTTTTTTTTTTATGGTCGGTGAAAATGTCACCTGTTACTGCATACATGAGGTCCGGGGTCTATGCTGACCCTAAGCTGGGGTCCTGACTAATCCCTCTACCTGGAGGTACTGTTGATGGTACAGAGGTCCAGGCCGCCAGCGTAATCCCTACCTCCTGAGGATCCCTGAACCTCAGTGATCTAGTCCTGAGAAGGACCCTGATCACAACACCGGGGACTGGAAGGTATATGCCTAGACACAGTAATAGACGAACAAGACAGTACAAGGGGTAAACTAAAATCCACCTTGCATACCAAACTCTCACCACAAAAAACAGAGGGAACACCAACGGGTACGGAGATAAATGATAAAGCGAGGAGGGGAGAAAAGACCACACCAGGTACTCTTCAATTCAGACTTCACAACACCACGATCCGCTCTGCTGGTCTGCATGAATGCTTTCACCGACATTTCCCTAGCAGACTGGCAGGTATTTGAAGGAATCCAATTACAGCAACATTAATTGCAGCTGGGCGAGGCTGGCTTTGTCTAGCACAGAGAGAGGGAGAATTAACTCCCTCACTGCCGAAAAACACCCAGCACCAGAAACTCAGCTGTGAGAAGTCAGGGTGTGCAATCGCGACGATCTTCGTAGCGACACACCCGTGACAAATAATTAATATAAAAACATGAAAATACATATATATATTGTAAGGTTTTCCTCACTCGGCTGCTTCAGAGGTAATTCAGGAGACACTTTCTTATGCAAAAAGTCTTTAGGTTTATTGCATCATAAACCATATGGTAACATACAATACACTCTTCAATGCTTCAGCTCCTGCCTGGAGCCTCGCTCTTCAGTCACAGAGACCTCTCTGTAATGTCCTGCCTTGGACACATGGAAGCCTGTCCACACTGGCAGACACCCACACACTCTCACACAGGTGCAAAACACACTCCATTACATAGGTGTAACTCCACCCACAGGTGAGGTCAGGAATCACATGGTTATGTCACATGGTCATGACCTCACCACAGGTCCTTCAGCCACACCATTACATACAGGTTTTATCCCAGGTATTTAGACACAAGCCCCTTGGGTGGGTTTGTAGGTGACTGGACCCGCCCAGCTCTCCTAGTCACCTGGAAGCCTCCCAATATATAGTACAACTCAGTAGTAGATCTGCTGAACCAAAACATATCCAGGCTTCCATCACAGGGCCACCCACCTCTGTGATATATAACGTCCATCCATCACATGCCTCCATGCATATCCCGAGGAGCCTACACAGTTCCCCCTAGCTGCATCAGGGGTCACTACACCACATACCTCCCCCCTCTGTTCAAACTTGTGGAGTTGAACACTTTTTACTCGACCAGAGATCCTTCTCGGTCGTCTCTGCCAGTCAAACCGTCTCTCTAAGTCGGACCCTGCTACTAATCTCTTTGGTAGGCGTCTGTCCTCCGACTCTGTCACATCTGTTGCTGACGAGGCCCCCCTGTCAGGCCACCCGCATCCCCAGCGGTCAGTACGGCGTCGCAATTCACTTGCACCCATACGTCCTGTCTGGTCTGAGTCCTTTTCATTTCGTCCACTACAGGTTCTCCTGCTTAGGTCACTCATCACTGAGCTAACTGAGGTATCACTATTTCTACCTCTTCCATCAGGCGACCTATTTCCTGTATTATCTCCAGCTTGAGGACTTCTCGTCTTAAGCGAACCTCTTCGCCTCTCAATACCAGGGTTGAAGGTGGCGACCATCTTCTTTCCATTTCCCGTAGGTTTCTGTTGACCTGCTCCCTCTCAAGTCGTAGCTGCTCTACTTCTCTCAGGTACGACACACGATACTCCAGGAGCATCCGGATATTCCCAAGGCTCTCCCTGGATCCGACAACGAGGAACGGAACCATCCCGTCTTCACCCACGACCTGGACTTCGTCATCAGCCGGAATCCTGACTCTCTCACACCAGACTTATTTACCATCTCCTGCATCACTTTCCCGAGTCTTCCGATGACCTTCTTCACCAGACCTCTGGGCACTTGAACGATGTCTTCCATCAAGCCAAGCTGATTTTGAGTCTTTCTTACTTGCTCCAGACGTCGAGTGGCTTCGTGATTTCTCAACAGGATCATTTGCTTTGTGCGGAGACAATGTAGGTGCATGTCCCTCAGGATAGCCACCCGCTTCATCGTGACTTCCCTAGTCGACAGTATGACCAACTGTTTCATCTCTGGCACCCAGTTCACACTGCATGCTTCTACTGCCTTTCTAAAGGCCTCATGCACCTCCTCAATGGCACACACTTCTCGCCTGTCTTCGGGTATCTCTATTACACACTTGAAAAGGACCCGTCACCTTCTTGGACAGACTGTTGTACCTCCTCGTCCTGAGGTTAGTACAGTTTTCCAAGACATCACTCTCCCTTGTGTGCATGGCACTTCCCTTGCTGGATTTCTTCTCCCAGAGATTTCTGGAGCTGGGCACCAGTCTCCTCCTCCATCTTGAGCTCTCGGAGAACTCCATCTCGCTCTTCTGCCAAGCAGCGACACTCCTGCTGATGTTTCTCTTGGGCCTCTCTGAGCACCTCCGTCTCTCTCCATAGAGCCTTGTTCATACTCTTACAGCTGACAGACGATCTCTGAGCTTAGAGACTTCCTTCTCCAGCTCCTCATTAAGGACAGTCACCTGACCGGTACCTGACCCTGACTCTTCCTCATCATTTTGCTTCTTAGAGGATGTAGCCTGTCCCGCCTTTCCACGGCCCCTGCGGCGAGAGGAAGATCGGCCATTTTTACTCGGCTCCACGTTACTGCACTCGCTTTCCCTTGCGGTCGAGTCACAGTCTGCACAGGAGTCACTCTCGGGGCCCCTCCCGTTACCCTCTAACCGGGTGTCCGTTCTAGAGGTCTTAACTACCACAACGTCATGGGTTCTGTTGTCATACATTTCAGGGGACATCATGTCAGTACGTCGGGCAGACGCATCCTTTCCTCCTGTGTCACTGTCTGACTCGTCAGTTTTGGGAGGTGTCACTGTCCCAATGTCTGCCACCCCAACAGTAGAGAGGCCTCCCTCCTGCTGTAAAGGAACTCCCCTGTCCCACAAGCCAGAGAACAGTTTAGAGTCCCGACCTATGACCACTGGACACGACAAATTAGGGATTATAGCGACATCCTGTCCTGCAATGTCCCAGCCTGTCTCAAAGATTACCCTGGCCACTGAATAATCCTTTGTGTCCCCATGGATACAGGTGACCCCGACCTTTCTTCCAGGTATTTGAAACCCGTCAGGTGCAACCCTCACTAGAGTCACCGGACTCCCCGAGTCGACCAGACCCACCACCTCTTCATGGTGTATCTGCAGGGTACACCCCCATAGTAGTGTGCCGGGCGGATAGTTCCTAAGGCAGACTGGACCATATAACATATTTGCCCCTGGCAACAGTTTGTCTGGACCTCCCCTTTAACATTGGGATCCTCCACCCCTTTTTTGCCAACCGCCCCCTTTTGGGACTCCGCCCCCTTTTGGGCCACCATCCCTTTTGGTTGCCACCCCCTTTTGGGACTCCGCCCCCTTTTGGGCCATCACTCCTCCTTGGGTTATACACCGTGGACTCCCCCCACGGCTCTACCAGACCCCAGTTCGCACAGACCCTTATGTCTCTTTGGGCTGGTACTGTTCCTTTAAGAGGTCACCCACTCTGGACCTCTGATGTCCTTATGGTACCTCCCCAGCTCCTGCTGGTACTGTCACCTTCCGCCAGCACCTCCGGCTACCGCGCACAAGCCGCTGCTGCCACTGCAGCTCTTGCTGCTGCAGAACCTCTTGCTGCAAGTCACTGTAGCTCCTGCTACCATAAGTCTCTGCACGCTGCGCTGCCTTGCCGCTTGTCACCTTCGTGACCCCACGAGTCACAGCCAGCCGCTTGTCACCTTCGTGGACTCCGATGAGCCACAGCACAAACCTCACACGTGTTCCAGAAAAAAAAACACCAAAAAAAAAAAAAAAATAGTTTCTCACTGATTCTTCTCACTGATCCCGACCAGCCTAGCACGGTTGTCAAGACCGTCCCCTGTTGGCGTCAGCCACACAGGTTCCTGGAGACCTCAGCCTCAGAGGTACCAGCAAACACAAAAATACAGTCTTTCTCACTGACCCGTCAGCACACCACAGACTCCTGTCTGTCACTCTTGGCCACAGAGATTTCCGGACACCTCCTCTCTCAGAGAGGCATCCCACAAAGGAAAAAACAGTCTCACTGACCCGTCAGTACACCACAGACTCCTGTCTGTTACCTGTTGGCCACGCAGGTTTCCGGACACCTCCTCTGAGGTATCCTCTCAGCATGCTTTTTGCTTACTTCTCAATGACCCCGGTCACATAACACAGACTCCTGTCTGTCACCACTGCTTAACAGTTTCTTCAGATACCTCTTATCTTCAGAGGCACCACATATAAACATCAATGCACAGTTTATTCGTGACCACTGGTCACACTCACGGTTTTCACAGACCGTCTGTTCCTCCTCTGGTTCCTGATTCCCAGTCCTGGAACATGTGCTCCTTGGGTCGCTGCCAGCATTCCATCCACCAATTGTAAGGTTTTCCTCACTCGGCTGCTTCAGAGGTAATTCAGGAGACACTTTCTTATGCAAAAAGTCTTTAGGTTTATTGCATCATAAACCATATGGTAACATACAATACACTCTTCAATGCTTCAGCTCCTGCCTGGAGCCTCACTCTTCAGTCACAGAGACCTCTCTGTAATGTCCTACCTTGGACACATGGAAGCCTGTCCACACTGGCAGACTCCCACACACTCTCACACAGGTGCAAAACACACTCCATTACATAGGTGTAACTCCACCCACAGGTGAGGTCAGGAATCACATGGTTATGTCACATGGTCATGACCTCACCACAGGTCCTTCAGCCACACCATTACATACAGGTTTTATCCCAGGTATTTAGACACAAGCCCCTTGGGTGGGTTTGTAGGTGACTGGACCCGCCCAGCTCTCCTAGTCACCTGGAAGCCTCCCAATATATAGTACAACTCAGCAGTAGATCTGCTGAACCAAAACATATCCAGGCTTCCATCACAGGGCCACCCACCTCTGTGATACATAACGTCCATCCATCACATGCCTCCATGCATATCCCGAGGAGCCTACACAGTGCCCCCTAGCTGCATCAGGGGTCACTACACCACAATATATATATATATACAGTCATGGCCAAAAGTTTTGAGAATGACACAAATATTATATTTTCACATGATCTGCTGCCCTCTGGTTTTTATGTGTGTTTGACAGATGTTTTTATCACAGACAGAAATATAATAATTGCAAACATATGAGTAACAAAAGCTTATATTGACAGTTAGAATGAGTTAATGCAGCAAGTCAATATTTGCAGTGTTGACCCTTCTTCTTCAGGACCTCTACAATTCTCCCTGGCATGCTCTCAATCAACTTCTGGACCAAATCCTGACTGATAGCAATCTATTCTTGCACAAGCAATGCTTTCATTTTGTCAGAATTTTTAGGTTTTTGTTTGTCCACCCGTCTCTTGATGATTGACCACAAGTTCTCAATGGGATTAAGATCTGGGGAGTTTCCAGGCCATGGACCCAAAATCTCTATGTTTTGTTCCCTGAGCCATTTAGTTATCACCTTTGCTTTATGGCAAGGTGCTCCATCATGCTGGAAAAGGCATTGTTGATCACCAAACTGCTCTTGGAGGGTTGGGAGAAGTTGCTCTTGGAGGACATTCTGGTACCATTCTTTATTCATGGCTGTGTTTTTAGGCAAGACTGTGAGAGAGCCGATTCCCTTGGCTGAGAAGCAACCCCACACATGAATGGTTTCAGGATGCTTAACAGTTGGCATGAGACAAGACTGGTGGTAGCGCTCACCTTGTCTTCTCCAAATGAGGCGTTTTCCTGATGTCCCAAACAATCGAAAAGGGGATTCATCAGAGAAAATAACTTTACCCCAGTCCTCAGCAGTCCACTGCCTGTACCTTTTGCAGAATATCAGTCTGTCCATGATGTTTTTTCTGGAGAGAAGTGGCTTCTTTGCTGCCCTCCTTGAGACCAGGCCTTGCTCCAAGAGTCTCCGCCTCACAGTGCGTGCAGATGCACTCACACCTGCCTGCAGCCATTCTGAGCAAGCTCTGTACTGCTGGTAGCCCGATCCCGCAGCTGAAACACTTTTAAGAGACGGTCCTGGCGCTTGCTGGTCTGTCTTGGGCACCCTGAAGCCTTTTTGGCAACAATGGAACCTCTCTCCTTGAAGTTCTTGATGATGCTATAGATTGTTGACTGAGGTGCAATCTTTCTAGCTGCGATACTCTTCCCTGTTAGGCCATTTTTGTGCATTGCAATGATGACTGCACGTGTTTCTTTAGAGATAACCATGGTTAACAGAAGAGAAACAATGATGCCAAGCACCAGCCTCCTTTTAAAGTGTCCAGTGGTGTCATTCTTACTTAATCATGACAGATTGATCTCCAGCCATGTCCTCATCAACACCCACACCTGTGTTAATGGAGCAATCACTGAAAAGAGGTTAGCTGGTCCTTTTAAGGCAGGGCTGCAATGATGTTGAAATGTGTTTTGGGGGATAAAGTTCACTTTCTAGCCAAATATTGACTTTGCAAGTAATTGCTGTTAAGCTGATCACTCTTTATAACATTCTGGAGTATATGCAAATTGCCATTAGAAAAAGTGAAGCAGTAGACTTTGTAAAAATTAATATTTGTGTCATTCTCAAAACTTTTGGCCATGACTGTATATATATATATATATTTATATTATAGTGAGTATGTCACAAAAATGGTAGGCTCAATAGAAATAACCAGGCAGTAGTCCACACAAAAAAGTGTATATAAAGTAGGACCCAAAAGAACACTATGTGTGACCAACCTACAAAATGAAAGTGACCATGTGCAGTGAAACATAATGCCAATTAGAATGTGCAGCAATACGAAGTGAAATACTGAAACCGTGCACAAGAAAAATGCCCCAAAAAAAACTAATAACTTGTGGACACAATACCTGGGAGCCAAACAACAGCTGATTGCCTCAGATAACGCGCCCCGACGCGTGTTTCGGAAATGTATTCCTTCGTCTGGGGGGATCAAGTGTATACAGTGTGTGTATGTGGTGCATATGTCATACAGTGTGTGTATGTGTGTGTGGTGTGTATGACATATACAGTGTGCGTGGTGCGTACGGCGTATACAGTGTGTGTGTGGTGTGTACGGCATATACAGTGTGTGTGTGTGTGTGTGATGCGTACGGCATATACAGTGTGTGTGTGTGTGCGTGGTGCGTATGCAGTGTGTGTGTGTGTGGTGTGTACGGCGTATACAGTGTGTTTGTGTGGTGCGTATACAGTGTGTGTATGTGGTGCGTACAGCATATACTGTGTGTGTGGTGCGTAAGGCGTATACAGTGTGTGTGTGTGTGTGTGGTGCATACGGCGTATACAGTGTGTGTGGTGCATACGGCGTATACAGTGTGTGTGTGGTGTGTACGGCATATACAGTGTGTGTGTGGTGTGACGGTGTTCCGCTGGTGGTACCGCGCAAGAGGCTGGCACCAGCAGTTTCCATATTGAGACACCCATCACTGGGGTGTCCGAATATGGCGGTCGGTGAACTTCCGCCGCTTGAAATTCTGGGATCCGGACACATCTGGACGGAACAGGATGTGAAGACATTAAGATAAGTATATATTAGATGATTAACCACTTAAAGGGATTGTCCAGGACTTTGGTTGATTTTTTGCTCTGGAGGGAAGATCTTGCTAACTGCCTGCCTGTTGTGCCCTGCGCCAAATCTCTGACAGTTCAGGGCAGTACACAGCGTTCCTGCCGGCGATTCTGTGACTTCCGATCATGTCAAGTTTATGAGAGCAGCATCTTCCTTTCAGCTCTGCGGTGGCAATCAGCAGCGACGCTCAGTCGACAGAACAGACTGGAAAATGAAGAGCTTCTCTATTGACTTTTTTTCATACTTTTCACTGACTTTAATAGTCCCCTTAGGAGACTTAAAACTGCGATCGCCAATCACTTTTACTATACAAATCTTCAGCCCTGCTATGTGTAGTAGAAATCATGATTCTCTATGAACGCAGGCAATAAGCCGTCATTCACAGGAGATTCACAACGACAGGCAATAGGGTCCTTTGCAGATCCCGGTTGTCATGACAACTTATCGACGTGCCGCGATCAAGTGACAGAGGCACCGATGGCCGGGACATGTGACGCGCTTCAGGCTGGCGTGTATTAAAGGCACTTGATGGCTGATTAAATCAGTCATCAAGTGCAGGGAAAGATGTGGGCTCAACTTCAGATCATGCAACAAAGGCAAGAACACGACCTTTGATATAAATATACATCAAAGATTGTGAAGGGGTTAATGAATTGGGTAAATTCTGTGGCCAGCTCTGTGTAACATTGTTGTTTTCCTTTTTTCTATGGCTTGCAGCATTACCAATGTTAAAGGGATTGTATCATGTTCAGTCTTCAGGAGAACACCGTTTCCCTGCCTCTCTGCTTCCGGGAGGGAGCACTCCTGACTAATAGTTCAGACCAGCCGAATTTTACTGCTTGCAAAGCTGTGAGCTCATCAATGATAGAAGCAAAGGCAGCTTGATCTCAGTAGTATTGGAGGAGCTTCACAACTATGATTACAAGCCAGGCTCGGACTGGCCCACAGGGTAACAGGGGAATACCCGGGTGGGCCCCTGTGCAGATCTGGGCCTCCAACCCCACTGTATGGGCAGTACTTGGCATAATTCACTTGATTCACTTTGTACAGAAAACAGCAGCATCTCATCATTCAGTAACCAAACTACCCAGTTTATTATTATAAAGAGATAGAGGTAAATTTGTGAATGAGGGTAGAGTAATAATTGTATGCAGCTGAAAAGTGGGTCGTCCAAAATCAATGTTACTGGTGGGCCCTTGGCACCCCAGTCTGACACTGTTGCAAGCTGTAAAGAAAAAAGCTTATAAGCACAGGATTCCTTTCCTGGGAGACTGGTCACCACTGACTGCAGCAATGGCCGCTAACCAAGGCAACAAGCAGTAAAGTATAACATTAATTATCCCTCTTCTTCAGAACAAATCAAGTTTTTTTATTACATGTAAATTACAAAGTTTCTTGCTTTTACAAGCACTTTACAATGTTACTAATTAGGGATGAGCAAGTAGTGAAATACTCGGACTCGCTGTACTCGTTACGAGTAGCTCCTAATACTCTGTTATTCGTGACAAGTAGCCAGTCCAATGTAAGTCTATGGGAAATGCGAGTAATGGGCAGAGAATGTGTGTGGGCGAAGACTATGGGCATCGTCCGATGGGACTACTTGTCCCATTCGGCTATGCCTGCTACAGTGAAAGCATTAGCGGATGATGGAAAAGTAGTATTCCCATCATCCAGCTAATGTGGTGAATGTAAAAAAAAAAAGACATACAGAACATGCAACATATAACATACAGTACATACACATAACATAGGCTATGACTATGATGCTGCGCAGCGAGCCAATCACAGTAATGCCAAAACAAAGAAGGCGGCGGCTTTACTGTGATTGGCTAATACATGGTGGGTGGGAGATCCGAATATTGCGAGGCGAGTAGTGAAATTTACTCGCTAGGATTCGAGTACCTCGAGTACCGCATTACTCGCCGAGTACCGAATCCTAACAAGTATACTCGCTCATCCCTATTACTAATTTAATATAATGAGAATAACAATTAAGGACGACAATTCCATGTTGCCTTATTAAGGGGAATCGCCGATAGATGCTACTGAGCAAGCACGGTCGGTGCCATTTTGGGAGTTTTTTTTTCAGAATCAATGTATATGGCTAAATAAAACAATTTAATGCACATTATACATGCGATCATGCTGCAGCGCAGGGCCGCTGCCTGCTGAAGGTGATTTTTTTTTTGTCAATACATATAATAATCAGTATGTAAACTAGGGGGCAGGTCACTGAGGAATCGGTGACCTGTCAGAAGCCACACTGATGAATACCTAATCAGAGCACCACATGAAGACCCCCCACAACCGCCCCGGAGCACAGGCATGTAATGAACTTAGAACTGAAAATAAGGATTAAACAACCACAGGACGGATTTCATCAACCAAGGTATAATTTTAATCAGTATAACCGACCAGACACTGCAGGTTACTCAGCACAATCCTGCTGACAGGTTCCCTTTAAGTCATGGCTATTGTTCTTTAAAAGAAAAAAAAAAAATTCACTGAAATCAAAATTGGGAACCAATAGTCACAGCAGTCCCTCTCCTACAGTGAAACAATAGAAAATCACTTCTTTATTGAAATGTCAGATAAGAGATCCCCGGCCTCCTATACATCAGAATTCATGGGTAACAACAAAAATACAATAAATGAAATACAGGGTAATCCGGGCAGCTAGCTGTCTGGGGTCAGCACCAATCAGCAATGAAGTCCCAAGAGGTTATTTGACTTCCTCAGAAATTGGTCCCTAATCTTATTAGGGACAGGGTCTGATATGGTGATAATTTCATTGTGGCATAGATAGGTAATATAAAAGCAACAAGTAATCTAAAATGAAAATAGTCTGGATTTTATAACATCTCATTCTAAAGTTCCTCAACAGAAGCAGGAAACCCCTTAGGCTGGTTTCACACATCCGGCGGGCGCCTTGCGGCGCCCCCGGAATTTTCCCGCAGCGCCGCATCTGAAAATCTGATGCGCCGCATGCGGCTTTTTTCGCATTGACATGCATTAGCGCCGCATGGCGCCGCATGTCAATGCGTTGCATGCGGTTTTGTCCGGATGCGGCGCAAATGTACATTGCGGCGTCCGGAAAAAACGCTGCATGTAACGTTTTTTTTTTTTGCCGGATGGTTTCTTATCTCTCCAAGCATCAGAAACCATCCGGCAAAAAACCGCATTTTGGCCGCCGGATGTGTGAAAGCTTTTCACATGCGGCGCTGCGGCTAAATGCCGGGGGCGCCGTTTAGGCGCCCGCCGGATGTGTGAAACCAGCCTTAAGTATAACGTTATTCTAATAGAACTAGACAGAAAGGCTCTTGTTAACATTTGCATGAGCAGCTGAGCAAATCAGATATCCTTCTGGCTTAGAAAGACTTTATGCCTCCTCTGAGCCCAAGCTTTCCCTCAGCTGTTTCTGACCTTCTTACAACTGGATTAGCTGACAATCACCTGATCGCTTTGTACTGGATTCCCTCTCGTAGCCTGCGCTGCCAGTTTAGACAGTTCTCCTGGATCATGGTAATGCCATCTTTTCTGTTCTGAGAACAGGTTTGCCTTGTGATATCAACATCCACAGAAAAACCTCCCTCATGTGTGCAAAATTCAATTTTTAGCCACAATGTCCTCATTTATTACAGGGGGCAAAACATGTAGGAAGGAATCTTACATGGTGCGCCTGCCCCTGTGTTGTGCACCCTGTGATACTTTGGTTTATGTGCTCATGTCTTGTATTTTTAGGTGGATCACCTATTAGAATTCTTACTTAAATCTTTTTTAAGACTGAAGGTAGATTTAAAGAGTAACCGTCATTTTAATTTTTATTTCATAAAGTACACGTTAAATTTGTAATATGTCTTATCAAAGAAATCTGTTTCTTTCTCTGCGAGTATTGATCAGTCATTGCCAAAATTCTTAATTCTGAGGTAAAATCTGTATTCAGTGAAGACAGACTTTCCCATTACTGAGATGGGAGATGACAGCTGATCAGGTTCTATACAGACGGGAAGAGAGACGAGCTAGCGACAGAATTCCTCCTCCGCCTTTCTACATAGAATCTTACTAAATAAAAATTAAAACGACAGTTATGCCTTAACCCCTTCACCCCGAATAATAATAACTCTGGAACACTTTCACAGATCCCACTGATTCTGAGAATGTTTTTAGTGACATATTGTACTTCATAATAGTGGTAAAATTTGTTTGACATGACTTGAGTTTACTTGTGAAACAAAAACGCTAATTTGGTGAAAATTTTAAAAATGTTGCAATTTTCAAACTGTAAATTTTTGCTCTTAAGTCAGTTACAAAGTTATAACAGTTAAAAGTTGACCAGCAATTTCTCATTTTTTCAACAAAATTTACAAAACCATTTTTCTTTAGGAACACGTTACTTTTGAAGTTACTTTGTAGGGTCTAAATGACAGAAAATACCAAAAAAGTCTATTAACTCTTCGGGTGCTTCACAGGAATTAATGGCATGTAAAAGGAAAAAAAATTAACATTTAACTTTTTTCGCACAAATTTTACTTTTGACCCAAATTTTTTATTTTCACAAGGGTAACATGAGAAAATTGACCCCAAAAGTTGTGCAATTTCTCCTGAGTACACCGATACGCCATATGTGGTCGAAAACTACTTTTGAGGCACAGTGCAAAGCTCAGAAGGGAAGAAGTGCCATATTGGAGTTCAGATTTTCCAGGACTAGTTTGAGAGTGCCATCTCACATTGGCAGAGCCCATGAAGTGCCAGAACTGTAAATCCCTCCATTAGAAACCCCATTTTACAAACTACACTTTTCAATTAATTCATCTACGCTTTCAGTAATCATATTGATACTACAGGTGTGTCACAGAATTTTATGTCATTGGGCAGTGAAGTAAAAATAATTATATTTTTACCACCAAAATTTTGTTTTAGCTGAGGATTTTACATTTTCAAAATGGCACCAAAACTTGTCCTACAATTTCTGCTGAATCTAGAAATACCCCATATGTTGCTGTGCAGTACTGCTTAGCCATATGGCGAGACTTGGGAGGGGCGGAGCGCTGTTTGCCTCCTGGAGCGCAGATGTTCCTAGAATAGTTTGCGGACTCCATATACAGAGCCCCTATGGGCTAGAAGAGCAAAATTCCCCCTCACGTGACCCCATTTTGGAAATTCTACCCCTTTAGGAATTTATCTACAGGTATAGTGACAATTTTGACTCCATTGGTGTTTTCTAGAAACAAGCAGCAGTGGATGTTGCTGAGTGAAAATTGCCAACTGCTGTTGTAGTGACTAGTTCGTTGTAGCGTACCAGTACGTTGTAGTGACCAGTGCGATGTAGTAACCAGTAGTGATGGGCGAACCAGTCGATGTTCAGCTGATCAGTTTAAAAAAGTTCATTTCGGGTACCAGAACAGTACCCGAACTCAGACCCCAGTCACATGGAGTCACATGTAATCAGCCTGAACATCCATTGTTTGCCACACTGTCAATTGCATGACAGCGCGGCAAACACTGCCTCTGATCAGTGATAAGATCATTACTGCCAGTCAGAGAGTCGTGACTCCCACCCGGTCAGATAACAGTAAGCGGAAATGCAGCAAAGAAAAGAACTACCAAAAAAAATCGCACACTCAACCAAATCAATAATGAAAATGTACAAAATGTTTTATTGACATGTAACCACAAGTGAAATAAAAACATTTAAAAAATACGGGTAGTGGTAAGACATCTGCCTGCACATATAAAGAATAACATACATATGAATATGAAATATCAACCAATCCAGAAAGGCTGGAGTCAAAATAGCCATACATGTATAATGACCATATTCAGAGGGTCCTAGAAGTATATTATATACCAATATCTATGATAAAGAAAAGGGGATCATACACATAAAAGGATCCCTAGAAGAGTATCAAGAGTCCCTCATGAAACAGAACACCTGCTCACAAATGAGGCTCTCAAAGGGCCCCAAGCACAAAACCTTTATGGACAAAATGAATGAGCACATTACCCAGCCAGCAAGTCCTCAAAATAAAGGAACCGCATGCGGCAGAGATCAGAACCACGACCCGGGGAGAGAACCCACGCGTTCCTCCGTAGCTAGTACGGCTTCATCAGGGAAGTGAAAGACAAGTGTCCCAAAGCACCCTTAAATACCTTGTTAATGTGAAAACATACAGCACATGTAGAGCAGGAAGTAGGAGTTAACTAATGAAGCGATCGGGTAAGAAGCTGCGGAGTACAGACATCTCTGACACCACAAAGAGAATGCGCATGCGTGCAGCGGAACGCATATGAAGCGCGTCCATATAAGGAAAACCGCGCTTGCGCAGTCACCATGTAAAAAAGGGCCGGCCACCCGGGAAGCAGGTATGTATGGACACACAGGGGTAAAAACACACAGGGGGAAAGCACGCATGTCTATACATCATTCGTATCCACATATACACCAAATCATACATGGAAAATAGAAAAGGAAAAGTGTCACAAAGTTTTATTACATATTTGAAAAGGACCTACAACGGGAGATATAATCAGAAAAACATTAATCGGGACCTGCCATAGATCCACTGGTTAGTGAAAAAGATTATTTATAGTCCAACCATATCTTGATAGAAGAAAATCTCCCATATAGCATACCATATCCCCTCCCAAGAGAAGGGAAATATGAATACCTTTTTTTGTGTACATGGTACGAATTCCCAGGACATCTAAGATTCTATATAGGGGACCATACTCAATAATTTGGCATCCCAAAAAGTACCATCTGGGGGCATTTATAAATGGCAGAAAACACCCTATATGAAGTAGCCCAAGAAATCCATCATAACATATTAAGTGTATGACCGAGACTAGAAAAGAATGGTCACAAAAAGGTCAGTAATGGATCCGAAAGCTCAAGGCCCCAAGGCCTGACAGTCACCCAATACCATTGAATTTTGTCCATACAGGTGAGACCAAGGAAGGAATTAGTTGCTCCCAACTTTCTGGCTGGGTAATGTGCTCATTCATTTTGTCCATACAGGTTTTGTGCTTGGGGCCCTTTGAGAGCCTCATTTGTGAGCAGGTGTTCTGTTTCATGAGGGACTCTTGATACTCTTCTAGGGATCCTTTTATTTGTATGATCCCCTTTTCTTTATCATAGATATTGGTATATAATATACTTCTAGGACCCTCTGAATATGGTCATTATACATGTATGGCTATTTTGACTCCAGCCTTTCTGGATTGGTTGATATTTCATATTCATATGTATGTTATTCTTTATATGTGCAGGCAGATGTCTTACCACTACCCGTATTTTTTAAATGTTTTTATTTCACTTGTGGTTACATGTCAATAAAACATTTTGTACATTTTCATTATTGATTTGGTTGAGTGTGCGATTTTTTTGGTAGTTCTTTTCTTTGCTGCATTTCTGATCGTCTCACTACCAATCGCACCTTCCGATATTATGCCTTAATTATTTTAGTGCGCCCATATTATCTTGTTCAGATAACAGTAAGCGACCGCAACTGTGACCGGAGGTAAAAAGTTTACCTCCAGTCACAGAGGCGTCATCTGATGGGAGTATTACTCCCATCAGACTTACTCTTGCTGTCGCTTACAACAGTGAGAGTAGGTACCAGCTGAAGGAAGTATTCATCAGCCGGTGCCAGCGTAAAAATAAATATATATTTTTTTAAAAATGGCTTGGGTTCCCCTGTATTTTTGATAAACAGCCTGACAAAATTGACAAGCCTCAGCTGTCAACCTTCTCATGGCTGGTTATCAAGAATAGAGGAGTCCCCATGGCAATTTTAACAATTTTTTAAATAAATAATTTAATAAAAACGGCGAGGTGCCCCCGCCCCTCATTTATGACAACCAGCCAAGCTAAAGCATACATCTGGGGGCTTGTATTTTCAGGCTGGTAAGGGGCCATGGATATTGGCCTTCCGCAGCCTCAAAATAGAAGCCCGCAGTGGCTCCAAAAAGGTGCATAAATAAGATGCTACAACTCTAGTGCTTTGCCCAGCTTTTCAACATTTGCCCTGTGGCAGTGGTAAGTGGGGTAATATTTGTGGGGATCAGACATCAAACATCTACCATCAACTTATGGAAGTTCCCCAAACATCAGTATGTATATTACAGGTAGAAAATAATGACTCTGTCACATATGCTCAATGCTCACACATAATGTATTGCTATGCCACGGAGCCAGGCCCAATCCCGACGCTCGTTTCGCGATTAACTTTATCAAATAGGGATAATATTTGCAAGGCTGCAAAGTCCAGACAATGGCACTATAAGGGTATGTGCACACATTGCGGATTTAGATGTGGATCCGCAGCATTTTTGGCCGTAAAGATTTGCATCAAATCCGCAGTGTAGTGCACCACCAATGTTAGTCTATGGGTAATTGAGAATTGGTGTGCACATGCTGTGGAAAAAACATGCGGATTTGCAGCATTTTATTTTCCACAGCATGTCAATTCTTTTTGCGGATCTGCAGCGTTTCTGCACCCATTGACTACCATTGAGTCAGTCAAATCTATAGCAAAACCGCAGGTTTAAAAAGATCTGCGGTTTTGCTGCGGAGTTGCGTGCGATAAACACTGCAGATAGGGAGGAGGAAGAGTGTGTGGGCGGAGACTATGTGTATGCGGTGAATATGTGCGGGTCTGTGTGCGGGTGTCTGTGTCTATCTGTGTGTTGTGTGGGTCTGTGTGTCTGTGTGTGGGTGTGTGCGCAGCTGAGTGTGTGTGTGTGCATGTCTGTGTGTAGGCAGGCATCGTCCGATGGGACTACTAGTCCCATCCGGCTATGTCTGCTACAGTGACAGCATTAGCCGATGATGGGACAGTAGTAGTCCCATCATCTGGCTACTGTGTTGACTAGTAAAAAAAAAACACATACAGACATACAGTAAACATACACATCATACAGCTAACCCCGACGCTGTGCGTGTGTGTGTCATTGTACAGTGGGGCTGTGTGTGTCGTTATACAGTGTGGCTGTGCGTGTGTGTCATTAATGCATTTGGAGCGCCCACTGGGGCCCGTGGGGTACTCGGAACCGGGCCGTTCACTACTTAAAGGGGATGTCACGGTGGCAGTGACCCGGTCCGTGGCCCCGGGTGTCCATGCAAATATGGTGTAAATGAAATTAAAGGAAAAGGGGATTTTTAAAGGGAAATGTTCGTAATGCCACCTGTTGTTTGTGGTCAGAGGGGACCACCGCTGTAATGCAGATCCTCTGGAACTAGTGGTGAGGCAGCAGAGTTGGTATAGCTCCCCACAGCTGGAGCTAAGTCCCAGGGCAGATGTAGTATGTTCAAGATAGTAATGATGTAGTATTTGGCAAGGGATGTAGCAGTGCTGAGTGGGTGTTGCAGGAAGAACTTGAAATGATACAGTCAAGTGCAGTTTCCAAAGGTTTAACTCACAGTTTTGCATGTAAAGTGTCCAGGGCACTGGCTACAGATGGTTCTGGAGTTCCTATTGCCTGGAAACAATTTGGGTTCCACCTTACCAGGAGGATTTAGAGGCCTTCCTGCTGCGCTCTATGTTCCTGGCCTCTGCTACTTATAGCTAAGCTGCGGCCCTATTCTCTGTGTTGTTTTTCCAACCTGTATAGCAGGCAGAGTGAGCCTATCAAGGGCCCCATCTCTTCTCACTGGCAACCCTGGCTCTTGTGTTACTGCTGTGCTGGCAGGTGTCAGTGTGAACAGAGAACTTGCAATTCTCTGTTCTCCAGATGTGACTGTCGGGCTTGGAGTCCCCAACTTGTCCAGGACTCTGGCGTCCTCTTTTTTCAGTTCTCTGCTCTAGGTGAGCTGTAGCATACAGCTCCTTTCCCACGAGCTTCCCTCCACACGTCCTCTCTCGTCCCTGTCTACAGACAGACTCTCTAACTCCTCCCCAACCCAGAATGTTCCAAGGAAGCTCCCCTGAATTCAGGTGTTAGAACTTCCCCTTCTGGTCTGGAGTAGGAAAAGTGTTGCATGCTGTGTGTTACCTGGCAAGGGGTTTCCTTGTTGTTTCCAGGCATGGCATCACCCCCTGTGAAGGAAGCAATGCCACTATGGCAACCAGACTCCTGGGGTGCCACACATTCACTCAGTGTCATTCTATGTGACTGCAGACTTGTGAATCCTCACATTGTTCGCAGTGCTGTGGTTATTAGGCGGGTGTGTGACTGCAAGTTTGTGATTTGCGTACATGCAGTCACATGCCGGCTAGACTTGCACGGCCTAATGCAACTATATTGAGCAAGGCCAAAAACAGTCTAGTAGGAATGTGGCTGGGAATATATATATATATGGCATGGTTGCAGTCACAAGACCACCTGTTCCCAGTGCCGGCACCAGAGAATCTTCACAGCGCACAGTGCACACAATGTGAGGATTCACACATAGTGACTGTAGACATGTAGCTTAAAGTGCACCTGTCACCTGTGTTGGCTGCTATAAGTTGCAGCCACTGCCTTTCCAGGACTTATCTGCAGCATTCTATAATGCTGAAAGATAAGAAAAAGTAAGCTTTATTATACTCACCCGGGGGGGCGGTCCAGTCCGATGGGCGTCGCTGGTCCAGGTCTGGCGCCTCTCATCTTCTTGTAATGCCATCCTCATGTTGCTTCATCGCTCTCCAGCATCGCGCTTTTGCACAGGCGTACTCATCTGCCCTGTTGAGGGCAGAGCAAAGTACTGCAGTGCGCAGGCGCTGAGCCTCTCTGACCTTTCCCGGTGCCTGCGCACTGCAGTATTTTGCTTTTCCCTAAACAGGACAGATAAGTACACCTGCGCCGGAGAGCAATGAAGCAAGCAGGAGGACTGCATCGCAAGAAGATGGGAGGCGCTGGACCTGGACCTGCAACACCCATCGGACCGCACTGCCCCCGGGTGAGTGTAATGAAACTAATTTTTCTTATCTTGCAGGTCGGATTGGGGGCTTATCTACAGCATTATAAAATTCTGTAGATAAGCCCTGAAAGGCAGTGGCCGCATCTTATAGCGGCCAAAACTGCTGACAGGTTCCCTTTAAGATCCGACAACCCCTTTAAGGATGGGCTGCTATTCATGGGCCACTGCTGTGTGCTTGCCCCCCAGACTAAAATTTGCCAGCCAGCCCCTGGTTTAGGCACACTGTGGTGCTCAGAAGGGAGTGGGGGAGCATTTGGATTTGGGAGCGCAGAATTTGCTGAATTTGTTTTGTTGTGCAAGGAGCCATTTCGCTTTTTTTGCAGAGCCTTTGTTCTACACGTAACGTGGAAGCCTCCTATACTTCCATTAACAGATAATGGATCTGAGTTGGGACTTGCTTTTTTGTGGATTGAGTGGAAGCTTTTGTTGGGAACATTTTACACAACATTTGGCATCACATTTATCCAGAGCCCTACACAGAGGACTAACTTTACAGTTTCCATCTAAAAATCCGAGCAACTCATTATAATAAGGCAACAGAGTTACTCTGGACTCCGTCTGGCCTCTATTCGGTGTTGTCCTTTTTTTTCAGAAGTGCACAAAACTGTGGTAGACCTCGCTTTTATTCACCTAAAAAGATGGATAGTGCCAGTCATAGGCCAAACAGCATCCACAGTGCGTCCATCTGCCTCTTTATAGAGAATCTTGCGTTGGGGGTTCTGTATGAATCACATATTTCAGAGATTTACATTGAAACCCTGGTGTAAGTGCTCAGCATAGAGTGCAGGATAAATGTGAGCCGAGCCTTACTGCGATCTTTAGGAGGTAGAATGAACAAATCAACAGCTGGTGAAAAGTTGGTTTTATATATATTTTATGCTGATTCTTGTGAGGTATAAGTGATTAAGCGACTTTATTCTTCGGGTCGGTGCGATTGCAGCGATACCTGATTTATATTTTTATTTTATGCTTGGCTGCTGTCACACACTAAAAAACAATTTTTTTGCAAATACTATTGTTTACTTCACCATATTTTGAGAGCTATAATTTTTTCATATTTTGGCTGACAGAGTCTTGTGACGGCTTGTTTTTTGTGGGATGAGTAGACGTCTTTATCGGTACCATTTTCTATCTATATGACATTTTTTAATCACTTTCTATTCCGATTTTTGGGAGGCAGAATGAACAAAAACCAGCAACTCAGGAATTGTTTTCTGCTTTTTTTATGCCGTTATGCATGTGATAAAATTGATAAGGCTTATTTTATTCTTCAGGTCAGTACGATTACAGTGATGACATTTTTATCATTTTTTATGTATTGGCGCTTTTACACAATAAAAGCTATTTTATAGAAAAAATAATTACAGTATGTAACGCAATTTTTGTCTTAAGCTTTTAAGTGCTATATTCCAGTTACTCATGCCTAAATAGTCAAGAAAAACTATTTAATTATAGACTTTGCTTTTGTGACCAGGACAATGAAATATTCAGTTTTATGTATTTGCATAGGGAAATCGAAATTGTTCATCTTTTCTTTTTTTTTTATAAAGTTACAAAAACAATGTATATGCGTTAAATATTGGTCAAGATGAACAAGAGTGGTTTAGAAGTGAGTAGCTTTTGTTGATTTACGATTATATTGCAAATCACTTTCACAAATCAACCCCCAAATATAGTCTTTCATCAAGTTCTTGTTATACTGTCCTTGGTAGCGTCGTTCAAAGTCCTTTATATCCTGATGAAAGCACTTGCCTTGCTCTTCTGAGTAAGCCCCCATGTTTTCCTTGAATTTGTCAAGATGAGCATCCAAGATATGTACTTTGAGAGACATCCTACAGTCATGGCCAAAAGTTTTGAGAATGACACAAATATTATATTTTCACATGATCTGCAGCTCTCTGGTTTTTATGTGTGTTTGACAGATATTTTTATCACAGACAGAAATATAATAATTGCAAACATATGAGTAACAAAAGCTTATATTAACAGTTAGAATGAGTTAATGCAGCAAGTCATTATTTGCAGTGTTGACCCTTCTTCTTCAGGACCTCTACAATTCTCCCTGGCATGCTCTCAATCAACTTCTGGACCAAATCCTGACTGATAGCAGTCCATTCTTGCACAATCAATGCTTTCATTTTGTCAGAATTTTTAGGTTTTTGTTTGTCCACCCGTCTTTTCATGATTGATCACAAATTCTCAATGAGATTAAGATCTGGTGAGTTTCCAGGCCATGGACCCAAAATCTCTATGTTTTGTTCCCTGAGCCATTTAGTTATCACCTTTGCTTTATGGCAAGGTGCTCCATCATGCTGGAAAAGGCATTGTTGATCGCCAAACTGCTCTTGGAGGGTTGGGAGAAGTTGCTCTTGGAGGACATTCTGGTACCATTCTTTATTCATGGCTGTGTTTTTAGGCAAGACTGTGAGAGAGCCGATTCCCTTGGCTGAGAAGCAACCCCACACATGAATGGTTTCAGGATGCTTAACAGTTGGCATGAGACAAGACTGGTGGTAGCGCTCACCTTGTCTTCTCCGAATGAGGCGTTTTCCTGATGTCCCAAACAATCGAAAAGGGGATTCATCAGAGAAAATAACTTCAACCCAGTCCCCAGCAGTCCACTGCCTGTACCTTTTGCAGAATATCAGTCTGTCCATGATGTTTTTTCTGGAGAGAAGTGGCTTCTTTGCTGCCCTCTGAGACCAGGCCTTGCTCCAAGAGTCTCTGCCTCACAGTGCGTGCAGATGCACTCACACCTGCCTGCTGCCATTCCTGAGCAAGCTCTGCACTGCTGGTAGCCCGATCCCGCAGCTGAAACACTTTTAAGAGACGGTCCTGGCGCTTGCTGGTCTTTCTTGGGCGCCCTGGAGCCTTTTTGGCAACAATGGAACCTCTCTCCTTGAAGTTCTTGATGATGCGATAGATTGTTGACTGAGGTGCAATCTTTCTAGCTGCGATACTCTTCCCTGTTAGGCCATTTTTGTGCATTGCAATGATGACTGCACGTGTTTCTTTAGAGATAACCATGGTTAACAGAAGAGAAACAATGATGCCAAGCATCAGCCTCCTTTTAAAGTGTCCAGTGGTGTCATTCTTACTTAATCATGACAGATTGATCTCCAGCCATGTCCTCATCAACACCCACACCTGTATTAATGGAGCAATCACTGAAAAGAGGTTAGCTGGTCCTTTTAAGGCAGGGCTGCAATGATGTTGAAATGTGTTTTGGGGGATAAAGTTAATTTTCTAGCCAAATATTGACTTTGCAAGTAATTGCTGTTAAGCTGATCACTCTTTATAACATTCTGGAGTATATGCAAATTGCCATTAGAAAAAGTGAAGCAGTAGACTTTGTAAAAATTAATATTTGTGTCATTCTCAAAACTTTTGGCCATGACTGTACATCGCATTTTTCTAAAGTTCTTTATCAGAGTCTGAACCAGTTGCACATATCTCTCATCCTTGTGATTGCCCAGGAAACCATGCACCACTGCAGCAAAGCAGCTCCAAGCTGCTTTCTCTTTTCTAGTCAGCTTTTTTACAAATTCTTCGTTCTCTAGAATCTGCTTGATTTGTGGTCTGACGAAGATTCCAGCTTTTACCTTTGCCTCAAACAGCTTAGGAAAGAGATCTTGTAGGTACTTGAAAGCTGTCGATTCTTTGTCGAGAGCTGTGACAAACTGTTTTATCAGGTCTAATTTGATGTGCAGGGTAGCATCAGCACTTTCCATGGGTCCACCAATGGCTCCCACTTCACGTTATTATTTCCTAATATTAGTGTATTGAACTGTATGATATACAATTATACATATTCTTCTATAGCAGCAAAAAATGTTGCACTTGTTTTAACAACAGTTCTTTTAAGCTGTAATGAGGAATTTATAAAATTAAAATCTTGATATCTTAGCTGTCAACAATTGTTCACCTTATCCTCAAGAGTTCTCTTGCAGTATTCACATGTGAAATGAGGCGCCCATGGTTTGTCTTCATCCCCTATAGGCATGACGAAGTAGGCTCTGTAGGCCTCACACATCTTAGAAGATGCCGCCACGTTGTATCTTTTAGCTTGTGTTTTTATAAATTCGCCACAAATGTAGCAAAATGCATCCGCCGGATACTTATAACCTCTTGGATCCTGTATTTATACTACTTTATCGACAGTTCTCGCATTTCCGGAAGCTTCTCGCGGTCTACACAATGTTGCACGTTTTGCTAAAGTTCGAGAAAACATAGATTTCAAATTATCAATGTCCTAACCACAAAAGCAAACTTTCTTGGGATTTTTTTCCATTTTATTTTCATTTTAGTCATAAGTGATTGGGAAAACACCATTGTTACCCAAGGACAAACCAAAAATTAAAATTTGTTACATAGTGTTATTTTTGCATCGTTTTATTCTGAGTGCTATAACTTTTTTATTTTTCCGCTGATGGATCTGTATGGCAGCATGTTTTTTTGCGGGAAAAGATGACATTCGTCTTTTTTCTCATGTTTTACTCCATTTTTTGTTCGGCGGTATGATGATAAAGCACCATTTTTTTGCCTAGTTTTTTATTTATTTTTTTATGGTGTTCAATAAAGGGGTTAACTAGTGGGAAAGTTTTATAGAATAGGTGATTCTGGATAATTTTGTTGTTTTTATTTAACTTTTTTACTTTGTCCCACTACTCTGTCCTCACTTTTTGCAATCTGATTGCTTGCAAAGCATAGTAAAGCAGGAGCTTAGCTATCCTTTACAAACTGTCAGCGCTGCACTGACAGGCAAGCTTGCTACACCATGCTCTGAGCTTGATCTAGCAAGTTTAATAGCTCTGGTGACCCGGATGTTGTCATGACGACATCGGGTCACCATGGCAATGATCGGCCCTTCGTGATGACGTCGCGGGGATGCCAATCGGACAACAAAGGGAACTCCCTTCCTCTGCTCGCCTGCTAAATTCTGTGATCGTTGTTATTTAGTGGGTTAACCCCTTCCCGACCTGTGACGCCACGTAGGCGTCATGAAAGTCAGTGCCAATCCGACCTGTGACGCCTATGTGGCGTCATGAAAGGATCGCGTTCCTGCGGGTCAGGTGACCGGGGTCACTGAAAGGTCACCCGACCCGCAGGCACAAGACCCTTTGTGCTTCACCACAGGGGGTTGGCTTAACCCCCCCGTGGCCACGATCACTCTGATTGGCTGTTAAAAGTGAAACAGCCAATCAGAGCAATGTGTAATATTTCACCAATAAAATTGGTGAAATATTACAATCCAGCCATGGCCGATACTGCAATAGTCTCTGCCATGGCTGGAGACCGAGAACCGACCCCCCCCACACCATGTCACGGCGGTGATCGGCCGCCGCCACCGAAAGATGGCGGTGATCGGTCACTTCCGTCACTAACAGCTCCCCTCGTCCTGGCCTCCGCTGCCCCCACCTTCCGATCCCCCCCCTCACCTTCCGACCCCCATACTCACCTCTCCTGGTCCACCGATGTCCCTGGATCAGTCCCGGCGGCTGCCCGGGATTCTTCATGGGCGCCGCCATCTTGGAAAATGGCGGGCGCATGCGCAGTGCGCCCTGAAGAGTCCAGAAATTTATTTTGACCACTGTGATAAACTGTCAAGGTGATCAAAATAAAAAAAAAGTAAGTGAACCCCCACTGTCATAGGTAGGGTCAAATAATAAAATAAAGATTTTTTTTTTCCTATTAGGCCCTGTGCACACGTTGCGGATTTTGCTGCGGATCCGCAGCGGATTTTCCTGCAGATCCGCAGCAGATCCAGAAACCATGTACAGTACAATGCAAATAAATGGTAAAAAAAAAACGCTGTGCACATGCTGCAGATTTTTCAGCGCGGATTTGCTGCGGTTTTAAATCCGCAGCATGTCAATTCTTTGTGCGGATTCCGCAGCGATTTTACACCTATTCATTATAGGTGTAAAACCGCAGGGAAAAACCGCACCAAAACCATATTAAATCGGCGCTAAATACGCAGGTAAAACGCAGGTCATTTTACCTGCGGATTTTAGAAAAATACACAAGTGAATCCGCAATGTGTGCACGGGGCCTCAGGGTTAGGGTTAGGCTGGGTTCATATTGCATTATGGCAGTCCGTTAGATGGACTGTGTTTCACCGCGGTGTAACGCAGTCCATTAACGCTACCATTCACCCCATTTGCTGTGCGCATCGCAACGCATGCCGTGAAGCGGCATGCGTTCGCGACGTGTCGTCATTCAGTGACTGAGCCTTGGACACAGGCTGCAGCGTCTGGGCTCCGTCACCGCTAGCACAGATGAATCATCGCTGATTCCTCTGCACTAGCAGGTATAGCATAACACGATCGCGTTATGCTATACCGTTACCAGCCCATCAACGCTACGTGTTGAACGGGCTGGTAAAACGCAATATGAACCCAGCCTTAGGGTTAGGGTTAGAACTAGGGTTAGAGTTAGAACTAGGGTTAGGGTTGGAATTAGGGTTAGGGTTGGAATTAGGGTTAGGGTTGGGATTAGGGTTAGGTTTGTGGCTAGGGTTAGAGTTAGGATAAGTGTTAGGGGTGTTTTGGGGTTAGGGTTGGGATTAGGGTTAGGCTTGTGGTTAGGTTTATGGTTAGAGTTGGGATTAGGGTTAGGGGTGTGTTGGGGTTAGGGTTATGGTTAGGGTTTGTATTAGGGTTAGGAGTGTGTAGGGGTTAGGGTTGGGGTTAGGGGTGTGTTGGGGTTAGGGTTGGAGTTAGAATTGAGGGGTTTCCACTATTTACGCACATCAGGGGGTCTCCATACGCGACATGGCACCACCATTGATTCCTGCAAATTTTGCGTTCAAAAAGTCAAATAGTGCTCCCTTTATTCCAAGCCCCGACGTGTGCCCAAACAGTGGTTTGCCCCCACATATGGGGTATCAGAGTACTCGGGAAAAATTGCACAACAACTTTGGGGGTCTAATTTCTCCTGTTACTGTTGGGAAAAAAAATTGGGGACTAAAAAAGTTATTTTTGTGGAAAAAAAATGATTTTTTATTTTCACGGCTCTGCGTTATAAACTTCTGTGAAGAACTTGGAGATTCAAAGTGCTTACCACACATCTAGAGGAGTTCCTTGGGGATCTAGTTTCCAAAATGGGGTCACTTGGGGGGGTTTCTACTGTTTAGGCACATCATGGGCTCTGCAAACGTAACATGACACCCGCAGACCATTCCATCAAGTCGGCATTTCAAAACGTCACTACTTCCCTTCCGAGCCTCGACGTGTGCCCATACAGTAGTTTTCTCCCACATATGGGATATCAGCGTACTCAGGACAAATTGGACAACATCTTTTGGGGTCTAATTTCTCCTGTTACCCTTGGGAAAATAAAAAAATTGGGGACTAAAAGATCATGTTTGTGGAAAAAATATGATTTTTTTATTTTCATGCCCCGGCGTTAAAAACTTCTGTGTAGCCCTTGGGGGTTCAAAGTGCTCACCACACATCTAGATAAGTTCCTTGCGGGGTCTAGTTTCCAAAATGGGGTCACATGTGGGGAGTTTCTACTGTTTAGGCACATCAGGGACTCTGCAAACGTAACATGACGCCCGCAGACCATTCCATCAAGTCGGCATTTCAAAACGTCACTACTTCCCTTCCGAGCCCCGAAGTGTGCCCATACAGTAGTTTTCTCACACATATGGGATATCAGCGTACTCAGGACAAATTGGACAACAATTTTTGAGGTCTAATTTCTCCTGTTACCCTTGGGAAAATAAAAAAATTGGGGACTATAAGATCATGTTTGTGGAAAAAATATGATTTTTTTATTTTCATGCCTCGGCGTTATAAACTTCTGTGTAGCCCTTGGGGGTTCAAAGTGCTCACTACACATCTAGATAAGCTCCTTGGGGGGTCTAGTTTCCAAAATAGGGTCACTTGTGGGGGTTTCTACTGTTTAGGCACATCAGGGGCTCTGCAAACGCAACATGACGCCTGCAGAACATTCCATCAAGTCTGCATTCCAAAATGGCGCTCCTTCCCTTCTGAGCTCTCCCATGCACCAAAACAGTGGTTCCCCCCCACATATGGGGTACCAGTGTACTCAGGACAAACTGTACAACAACTTTTGTGGTCCAATTTCTCCTGTTACCCTTGTGAAAATAAAAAATTGCGGGTTAAAAAAATCAGTTTTTGAGGAAAAAAATGATTTTTTATTTTCACGGCTTTGCATTACAAACTTCTGTGAAGCACGTGGGGTTCAAGGTGCTCACCACACATCTAGATAAGTTCCTTGAGGGGTCTAGTTTACAAAATGTGGTCACTTGTGTGTGGGGTTTCTACTGTTTAGGCACATCAGGGGCTCTGCCCGCCCGCAGACCATTCCATCAAGTCGGCATTTCAAAGCATCACTACATCCCTTCCGAGCCCTGACGTGTGCCCAAACAGTGGTTCCCCCCCACATGTGAGGTACTAGCGTACTTAGGACAAATTGGACAACAACTTTTGGGGTCCAATTTCTCCTGTAACTATTGTGAAAATAAAAAATAGTGGGCTAAATTATCATTTTTTGAGAAAAAAAAATGATTTTTTATTTTCACAGCTCTGCGTTATAAACTTCTGTGAAGCACCTGGGGGTTCAAAGTGCTCACTGTGCATCTAGATAAGTTCCTTAGGGGGTATAGTTTCCAAAATGGGGTAATTTGTGGGGAAGCTCCAAAGTTTAGGCATACAGGGGCTCTCCAAACATGACATGGTGTCCGCTAACGATTGGAGCTAATTTTCCATTCAAAAAGTCAAATGGCGCTCCTTCCCTTCTGAGCCCTGCCGTGCACCCAAACAGTGGTTCCCCCCCACATATGGGGCACCAGCGTACTCAGGAAAAACTGGACAACAACTTTTGGGGTCCAATTTATCCTGTTACCCTTGGGAAAATAAAAAATAGTGGGCTCTGTGTTTATAAACTCCTGTGAATCACTTGGGGGTTCAAAGTGCTCACTACTCATCTAGATAAGCTCCTTGGGGGGTCTAGTTTCAAAATTGGTGTCACATGTGGTTTTTTTTCACTGTTTAGGCACACAGGGGCTCTCCAAAGGCGTCATGGTGTCCGCTAAGGATTGGAGCCAATTTTCCATTCTAAAAGTCAAATGGCGCTCCTTCCCTTCTGGGCCCAGCCGTGCGCCCAAACAGTGGTTTATGACCACATATGAGGTATCGGTGTACTCAGGAGAAATTGCCCAACAAATTTTAGGATCCAATTTATACTGTTGCCCATGTGAAAATGAAAAAACTGAAGCTAAAAGAAAATTTTTATGAAAAAAAAGTACTTTTTTTTTTTTACGGATCAATTTGTGAAGGACCTGGGGTTTCAAAGTGCTCACTATGCATCAAGAGAAGTTCCTTGGGGGTATAGTTTCCAAAATGGGGTCACTTTTGGGGAGCTCCAATGTTTAGGCACACAGGGACTCTCCAAATGCGACATGGCAACCGCTAAATATTCCAGCATATTTTCCATTCAAAAAGTCAAATGGCGTTCCTTCCCTTCTGAGCCCTGCCGTGCGCCCAAACAGTGGTTTATGACCACATATGAGGTATCAGTGTACTCAGGATAAATTGCCCAACAAATTTTAGGATCCATTTTATCCTGTTGCCCATGTGAAAATGAAAAAACTGAGGCTAAAAGAAAATTTTTGTGAAAAAAATGTACTTTCTTTTTTGTACAGATCAATTTGTGAAGCACCTGGGGGTTCAAAGTGCTCACTCTGCATCTAGATAAGTTCCTTGGGGGTCTAGTTTCCAAAATGGGGTCACTTGTGGGGAGCTCCAATGTTTAGGCACACAGGGACTCTCCAAATGCGACATGGCAACCGCTAAATATTCCAGCATATTTTTCATTCAAAAAGTCAAATGGCGCTCCTTCCCTTCTGAGCCCTACCATGCACCCAAACAGTGGTTTATGACCACATATGAGGTATCTGTGTACTCAGGATAAATTGCCCAACAAATTTTAGGGTCCATTTTATCCTGTTGCCCATGCAAAAATGAAAAAATTGATGCTAAAAGAAAAATTTTGTTGGAAAAATTAAAATGTCCATTTTTTCCTTCCACGTTGCTTTAGTTCCTGTGAAGCACCTGAAGGGTTAATAATCTTCTTGAATGTAGTTTTGAGTAGCTTGAGGGGTGCAGTTTTTATAATGGTGTCACTTTTGGGTATTTTCTGCCATATAGACCCCTCAAAGTGACTTCAAATGTGAGGTGGTCCCTAAAAAAAATGGTTTTGTAAATTTTGCTGTAAAAATGAGAAATCGCTGGTCAACTTTTAACCTTATATAACTTCCTAATAAAAAAAAATGTTGTTTCCAAAATTGTGCTGATGTAAAGAAGACATGTGGAAAATGTTATTTATTAACTGTTTTGTGTCACATAACTCTCTGGTTTAACAGAATAAAAATTCAAAATTTGAAAATTGCAAATTTTCACAATTTTGGCCAAAGTTCCATTTTTTTCACAAATAAACGCAAAAATTATCGACCTAAATTTACCACTAACATGAAGTCCAATATGTCACGAAAAAAACATTCTCTGAATCGCTATGATCCGTTGAAGCGTTCCTGAGTTATTACCTCATAAAGGGACACTGGTCAGAATTGCAAAAAATGGCCAGGTGATTTAGGTCAAAATAGGCTGGGTCATGAAGGGGTTAAAGTGCCGTGAGCAGTGCGGGAATTGCTCCTGGCACTGAGTGCTGGGTGTCACCTGTCAGAATCAGCTGACACCAGGTGGCCATCACCCACACTGCCTCCTGTGCATGGGAGATCGCCATGACGTATTTATGCTGCATCAGTCGTGAAGTCCTTGTACTTGGCCACACTAATGACTTGTGTAGATGCAAAACTATGTTCTTGTCACTAGCATCTATTTATGCTCTTTTCTTCCATTTCATTATTTTATTTGCCTTAGCAGCAGCTGCCTGGCACTGGTAACTGAAGTTGAGTTTGCTGTCCATACGCCCAAGTATTTTTCAGTGACAGTTTTACATAGTGTCTTACAATTCAATACATAATTCAATACATAATTATACATTTTATTTCCTCTGCCCAAGTGCACAGCCTTACATTTATCTACATTAAACTCCAATTACAAATTTCTCAGCCCAAGCCCCCAGCTTATATAAACTCCTCAGTAACATTAACTCCTCTGTTGTAAATGTGTTAGAAATGAATTTTGAGCAGAAGCTCCCTCTGGTGGTTACAAACAGTACTGAACTATTCAATGAAGATTGTGAAGATTGGCAATCAGATGTTACAGACTGGTCTTATATAAGGGAGGTTTCCTCCCATCAGGGTTGCCGGTGATCAATTGTTCTTGTCTCAACTTTGGTTCCTGGTTCACTTGGAAGCTTGCTGTGTCTTTCCTGCATCTTCTGCTAACAGATAAGATATTTTCTGCTTTTACTTTTGTGCTTGCTTTTTGCATTTTGTCCTGCACTTCTGTGGAGGTCAGCCAGGTCCCCTCCGGGGGCTTGTGCTCCTCTCAGTTTATCTGAGCCACTGTTATTTGGTCATTTGCCTTTTCCAGTTTTTTCAGTGGCTGCTGCTTAGTTTTGTTACACCAGAGAACTAATTTAGGTGGTAGAGGTCGTGTGATCTCAGGTGTTTTTGCAATTAGTGAGTTGGTATTTTTTTAGGGTTTTTTTGGATTGCAGTAAGTGTCCTTCCTATCCTTTTCTTTTTAGGAAGATTGGGCCCCAACGTTTGCTCATACTATTTTCTATCTGTGTCTGTATTTCCTCTTGTCTAACCGCCATTACATGTTTGGGGGCTTCCTATGTTCTTTGGGGATCTGCTCCGGGGCAGATAGTTTTCCTCTTTCTATCTTTAGGTGTAGTTAGCTTCTCAGGCTGTGACGAGGCGTCTAGGACCAACGTAGGTACGCTCCACGGCTGCCTTTAGTTTGTGTGGTTAGTCAGGGTACTGCAATCCAGTAGATTCCAACCTCTCTGGTGTATTACCTTTTTTGCCTGCTCTCCTCAGCTACCAAATCATAACAGTACCACCGGCCAAACCGAAAATTATATGGTAGTCACAGAAGGGAAAGATAGTGTAAAAAAGAAAAAAAAAAGGTTGTCAGAGTTGTCAGAGATATTTTATTTTTTTTTTCCCTCTTTTTCTCTGGGTGCTGAGGATTTTTTTTTTTCTCTCAATGGAGTTTGCACAGTTGTCTGGCCGTGTGGATCAGCTTGCCACTGAAGTTCGGAGTATTGCTACCTATCTTGCAGAGTTGCCGGTTGTGGAACCTAGGATCCCCATGCCAGATTTGTTTTTAGGGGATCGAGCTAAATTTCTCAATTTCAAAAATAACTGTAAGTTGTTTTTTGACTTAAAACCTAAGTCCTCAGGGAACGCAGCACAGCAGGTTCAAATTGTCATCTCTCTCCTGCGCGGCGATCCTCAGGATTGGGCTTTTTCCCTGACACCTGGGGATCCTGTTTTGAGGACGCTGAATTGTACTGTCAGAAATTCCGAAACTGGGCAGTCCTGACCAAATGGAATGATGATGCTTTGGCAGCCCTTTTTCGGAAGGGTCTGTCAGAGAATGTAAAATATGTTATGGTGGGTTTCCCTGCTCCCTCTGGTCTCAATGATTCTATGTCATTAGCAATTCAAATTGACAGACGTTTGCGTGAGCGTAGAGGTATGCGTGGAATAGTGTTGCCTTGTGAACCAGCTTCTGAACCCATGCAGTTTGATAGAGTGGTGTCTGGGGCACAGCGTCATGAGTTTCGAAAACGCAATGGGTTATGTTTCTACTGTGGTGACGCCTCTCATGCTATTTCAGTCTGCCCTAAGCGGGGAAGACGTTTTGCACGCTCAGTTGTCTTGGGTAGTGTTCAGACTAAATTTCTGTTGACTGTTACCCTGATTTGCTCCCTGTCCACATTTTCTGCTCAGGCTTTTGTTGATTCAGGAGCAGCTATTAACCTGATGGATTTTGATTTTGCTAAACGTTGTGGGTTTCCCTTGATACCCCTACGGAAGTCTATTCCCCTACTGGGGATTGATTCTACCCCTTTGGCTGAGAATAAACCCCAGTTCTCTACTCAGGTGATAATGAGGGTTGAACCTGATCATCAGGAGAGTTGCAAATTTTTGGTGCTGTATAATCTGCATGACATTGTTGTACTGGGTTTCCCTTGGTTACAGTCTCATAATCCTGTTTTGGATTGGAAATCTGTGTCTGTAACCAGTTGGGGCTGCCAATGTGTTAATGCCAACACTCCTGTATTTCTGCCTCTCCCCAGGCTCAGGATGTTCCTGACTTTTTGACTGATTTTTCTGATGTTTTTAGCGAAAGTAAATCTGCATCCTTGCCCCCCCATAGGAGCTATGACTGCGCTATTGAATTAGTGCCTGGCAGTAAATTCCCTAAAGGTCGCCTTTTTAACTTGTCTGTACCTGAACATGACGCTATGCGGTCTTATATCAAGGAGTCATTGGAGAAGGGTCATATCAGACCATCCTCTTCACCCTTGGGTGCCGTTTTTTTCTTTGTGGCCAAAAAGGATGGTTCATTAAGGCCGTGTATTGATTATTGTCTCTTGAACAATATCACTGTGAAATATCAATATCCGTTACCCTTGATTTCTGACCTGTTTTCCAGGGTGAAAAGTGCTACTTGGTTTACCAAGCTTGACCTCAGGGGGGCATATAACCTTATTCGCATTAAGCACGGGGATGAATGGAAGACGGCATTTAATACCCCAGAGGGGCACTTTGAGTACCTAGTGATGCCCTTTGGGCTCACTAATGCTCCTTCTGTCTTCCAGTCCTTCATGAATGACATTTTCAGGGATTTTGTGGATAAATTTCTGATTGTTTATTTGGATGATATCTTGATTTTTTCCAATGACTGGGACTTTCACGTGAAACATGTTCGGACTGTGTTCCAGATTTTGAGAGAGAATGCTCTGTATGTGAAGGGATCAAAGTGTCTTTTTGGCGTACAGAGGATCTCATTTCTGGGATTCATTTTGTCCCCATCTGTTATTGAAATGGACCCGGTCAAGGTTCAGGCCATCTGTGATTGGGTCCAACCTACTTCATTAAAGGCTCTTCAGAGATTCTTGGGTTTTGCCAATTTTTATCGTAAATTCATTGGTAATTTCTCTGTTATTGTTAAACCATTGACTGATTTGACCAAGAAGGGTTCTGATGTGGTGAATTGGCCTCCTGAGGCAGTCTCTGCGTTTTAGGAACTTAAGCAGAGATTCACTTCTGCTCCTGTTCTACGGCAGCCTGATGTTTCTCTGCCATTTCAGGTGGAGGTTGATGCCTCTGAAATTGGGGCAGGTGCCGTTTTGTCCCAAAGAGATCCAGAGATCTCTAAAAGTAACCCTTGTGCCTTTTTCTCTCGAAAATTTTCTCCAACTGAACGTAATTATGACGTGGGTAATCGGGAGTTATTGGCCATGAAGTGGGCTTTTGAAGAGTGGAGACATTGGCTGGAGGGAGCCAAACATCAGGTGGTGGTCTTCACGGACCATAAGAATCTGGTTTATCTGGAATCAGCCAAGCGACTTAATCCTAGACAGGCCAGGTGGGCCTTGTTTTTCACACGTTTTAATTTTGTGGTTTCCTTTCTTCTTGGCACTAAGAATGTTAAAGCGGATGCCCTCTCGAGGAGTTTCCTTGCGGACTCTCCTGAGTTATCTTATCCTGCTGTTATTTTGAAAGAGGGTGTAGTTCTTTCCGCCATCTCACCCAATTTGAGACTGGCTCTGGAAGGGTGTCAGGAGGATAAACCTGAGTGCTGCCCTATTGGGAAATTGTTTGTCCCAGACCGGTGGAAAAAGAGTGTGATGTCTGAGATTCATTGTTCCGCGTTGGCCGGTCATCCCGGAATTTTTGGTACCAGAGACTTGGTTAGTCGGTCATTTTGATGGCCTACTTTGTCTCGTGATGTCAGGGAATTTGTGCAGTCCTGCGGGACTTGCTCTCGCTCCAAGCCTTGCTCTCGCTCTAGTGGTTTGTTGATGCCAATGCCTGTGCCCAAGAGACCATGGACCCATATCTCTATGGATTTCATTTCCGACCTCCCTGTTTCTCAGAGAATGACCGTTATCTGGATGATTTGTGATAGGTTTTCCAAAATGATACATCTTGTGCCATTACCTAAGTTGCCTTCCTCCTCCGAATTGGTGCCTTTGTTCCTTCAGCACGTGGTTCGGTTACACGGCATTCCTGAGAACATTGTGTCTGACAGAGGAGTCCAGTTTGTTTCCAGATTTTGGAGGACTTTTTGTTCTAAACTTGGTGTTCAATTGTCTTTCTCCTCGGCTTTTCATCCTCAGACCAATGGACAAACTGAGAGAACAAACCAGACATTGGAGACTTATCTGAGATGCTTTGTGTCTGCTGATCAGGATGACTGGGTCTCTTTTTTGCCTTTGGCTGAGTTTGCTCTTAATAATAGGGCTAGCTCTGCCACTTTGATGTCTCCATTTTTCTGCAATTTTGGGTTTCACCCTCGATTTTCTTCGGGACAGACGGAGGCTTCTGTCTGTCCGGGTGTTGACTCTGTTGTGGAGCGTATGCAGCAGATTTGGGACCAGGTAGTGGAGAGGTTGTCCCTCTCTCAGGAGAGGGCCCAGCGGTTTGCCAGCCGGCATAGGACTGATGGTCCTCGGTTTGAAGTGGGGGACTTGGTCTGGTTGTCCTCAAGAAATATCCCTATGAGAGTTGCATCTCCTAAGTTTAAGCCTAGGTTCATTGGACCTTATAAGATCATGGAGATTCTTAATCCTGTTTCCTTTCGTTTACTTCTTCCAGGGACATTTAAGATCCATAACGTGTTCCACAAGTCCTTATTGAAGAGGTTTGTTGAGCCAGTGGTTCCTATGGCTGCGCCTCCTGACCCTGTTTTGGTTGAGGGCAATCTGGAGTATGTGGTTGAGAAAATATTGGATTCTCGTTTTTCTAGACGGAAACTCCAGTATTTGGTTAAGTGGAGAGGTTATGGTCAGTAGGACAATTCTTGGGTGTTTGCTTCGGACATCCATGCTAGGAGACTGATCCGTGCGTATCACAGAGCTCATCCTGACCGACCTGGTTGCCCAAATGAGGGTTCGGTGACCCCTCCTCAAGGGGGGTACTGTTGTGAATGTGTTAGAAATTAATTCTGAGCAGAAGCTCCCTCTGGTGGTTACAAACAGTACTGAACTATTCAATGAAGATTGTGAAGATTGGCAATCAGATGTTACAGACTGGTCTTATATAAGGGAGGTTCCCTCCCATCAGGGTTGCCGGTGATCAATTGTTCTTGTCTCAACTTTGGTTCCTGGTTCACTTGGAAGCTTGCTGTGTCTTTCCTGCATCTTCTGCTAACAGATAAGATATTTTCTGCTTTTATTTTTGTGCTTGCTTTTTGCATTCTGTCCTGCACTTCTGTGTAGGTCAGCCAGGTCCCCTCCGGGGGCTTGTGCTCCTCTCAGTTTATCTGAGCCACTGTTATTTGGTCATTTGCCTTTTCCAGTTTTTTCAGTGGCTGCTGTTTAGTTTTGTTACACCAGAGAACTAATTTAGGTGGTAGAGGTCGTGTGATCTCAGGTGTTTTTGCAATTAGTGAGTTGATTTTTTTTTAGGGTTTTTTGGATTGCAGTAAGTGTCCTTCCTATCCTTTTCTTTCTAGGAAGATTGGGCCCCAACGTTTGCTCATACTATTTTCTGTCTGTGTCTGTATTTCCTCTTGTCTAACCGCCATTACATGTTTGGGGGCTTCCTATGTTCTCTGGGGATCTGCTTCGGGGCAGATAGTTTTCCTCTTTCTATCTTTAGGTGTAGTTAGCTTCTCAGGCTGTGACGAGGTGTCTAGGACCAACGTAGGTACGCTCCACGGCTGACTTTAGTTGTGGTGGTTAGTCAGGGTACTGCAATCCAGTAGAATCCACCCTCTCTGGTGTATTGCCTTTTTTGCCTGCTCTCCTCAGCTACCAAATCATAACACTCCTCAGTGACCGAGTCAATTTTGACAATTGTGGCCACTGTCACTTTTTGAGGTTATACTTCTGGAACGCTTCAACATATTCCACTGATACGGAGACTGTTTTTTTTGTGACATATTGTGCTTAATGTTAGTGGTAAGATTTCTTCGATATTACTTAATTTATGAAAAAAATGGAAATTTGGCAAAAATTTAGAAAATTTTGCAGTTTTCAAACTTAATTTTTGTGCCCTTAAATCAGAGAGTCGTGTCACACAAATTAGTAAATAAATAACAATTCCAACATTTCAACTTTATATCAGCACAATTTTGGAAACATCATTTTTTTTTCATGTTAGGACGTTATAAGGGTTAAAAGTTGAACAACGATTTCTCATTTTTCCAACAAAATTTACAAAACCATTTTTTAAGGACCACCTCACATTTGAAGTGATTTTGGGGGGTCAATATGACAGAAAAACCCAAAAATGACACCATTCTGTTAGCACCACCATCTCCGGCATGTCACTTCACTCACCAGTGCTGCGGTCGTTTCTTCCCTTTCCCATGCTCTGCATGCTTCTATCAGAGCTTCCAGCTGGGCTCCCAGCCATTTGCTTAGGGTGTGCATGCTCCAGCCCTCTTAAAGGGCCAGTGCATGCACTTGCTATTTCCTCCCCAACCAATGGCTAAGAGGCATTATGCATATATTGCTTCCTCCTCACTGGGGGAGGTGCCTGAGCAACCTTCCTGTTCTGCAGTCTATGTTGTGTAAGGTTGCGTACCAGTCCTTGCTGCACTCTGGTGCAGATCCTGCCTGCTGCACTCTGGTGCAGATCCTGCCTGCTGCACTCTGGTGCAGATCTTGCCTGCTGCACTCTGGTGCAGATCTTGCCTGCTGCCCTCTGGTGCAGATCCTTCCTGCTGCACTCTGGTGCAGATCCTTCCTGCTGCACTCTGGTGCAGATTCCTGCCTGGGTGCACTCTGGTGCAGACCCTGCTTGTTGCACTCTAGTGCAGATCCTGCCTGCTACACTCTAATACGAACTCTGCCTGCTGCACTCTGATACGAACTCTGTCTGCTGCACTCTCCAGTCTGTCCTACTGGGTCCAGCTGCTGCTCATCCATTGGTCTCTCCTGGAGTGGCATCTAGTGTTCATTGGGAGCCAAGTCTAACCTCACCATCAGAGGCTCTAGTGAACAGTCAGGTGCTCGCTTAGTCACGCCCCTCCAGGCTTTCCATGGTCCGTGGCACAGGGGTTCCACAAACCACATCCGTGACAGTTTGCTCAGGCCATAGACCCCGCTGGACCCCGGATCCTAGCTGTTCGGTCAGTGTACCAAGAGCTCTGACGACAGAAAGACGTGCAGGAGGAGCTGTCCATGCAGTTGCAGTCCATAACTACCAAGTTGGAGGCCTTAAACATTTCTCCAGAGTTCCCGCATGTTGAAGCAGCCGTGTCTTCTCTGGAAACTTCTCAGACAGTTTGCTTAGTTCGAGGTTCAGGTCCCCGACTCACAGCTCTACCACGCTTTGCCGGCAATCCGAAACTCTGCCGCGGGTTCATCAATTAGTGTCGGCTACATTTTAAACTTCTTCCTCACCACTTCCCGTTGGACCAAGCAAAGGTGGAATTTCTTATGTCACACCATGGAGGGGAGGCCCTGGTGTGGTTGATGAGAAAGAGAGGACCCGATTATCTCCGATTTGCCTGCATTCTTGGAAGTTTTCCGCAAAGTATTCGATGAACCCGAAGCACATCTGCAGCTTACGCTCTTCTCCATTTACGTCAATCCAATTAATCTCTGAGGCAATATGCGGTACACTTCCACATTCTGGTGTTCGAACTCAGTTGTAATAATGAAGCTTTGGTGGTGACATTCTGGGAGGGGCTTTCCGGAGACATTAAGGATGAGCTAGCCGGTCGAGACCTACCAACTATCTTCGACCTTATCTCCCTCGCCATCCGTATAGACATTTGATTTCGAGAGTCTGCCTGTGAGGTGGTACGTGAAAGATGGCCGCAGCACCTGGCTCCGTCTTTTCAAAGGCCATTTGTTCCTTCTGTCGAGGTCTCACCTGAACCCATGCAGGTCGACCACTTTGCTCTTGCCAGTTAGCGACAGAGGGATTATTATTAATATTTATTATTATTATTTATCGCTGCGCTAAAGGCCAGTGCCTGTATTGTGGAGACATGGGTCACTCCATTAGAGCCTGTCCGGTGAAGCCGAAGAAACTCCAGCAACTAGGGACGGTAGGAGAGGCCTCCCTAGATGGAAAAGACATCTCTCTACCCCTGACCCTTACTATAGCTTGTGACAACTAGTGAATCACAGTTTGTTGAGTCAGTGTATTTGGATTCCGGGGCAGTAGGAAATTTTATCCTCCAGGCTGTAGTGGATCAGTTCCAAATCCCAGTTCATCAGCTCCAAAACCCTCTGGCAATAACATCCGTCAATGGGAGAACTCTTCAGGAGACGGTTTGTCTCGCTACTGAACTGCTTGAGGTCCATATTGGGATGCTTCAAACTGAGAGGTTAGTCTTCTACAGTGGGTACAGAAAGTATTTAGATACTTAAATTTTTCACTCTTTGTTTCATTGCAGCCATTTGGTAATTTCAAAAAAGTTAATTTTTTTCTCATTAATGTACACTCTGCACCCCATCTTGACTGAAAAAAACAAATGTAGAAATTTTTTGCAAATTTATTAAAACAGAAAAACTGAACTATCACATGGTCATAAGTATTCAGACCTTTTGCTCAGACACTCATATTTAAGTCACATGCTGTCCATTTCCCTTTGATCCTCCTTGAGATGGTTCTACTCCTTCATTGGAGTCCAGCTGTGTTTAAATAAACTGATAGGACTTGATTTGTAAAGGCACACACCTGTCTATATAAGACCTCACAGCTCACAGTGCATGTCAGACCAAATGAGAATCATGAGGTCAAAGGAACTGGCAAAGGAGCTCAGAGACAGAATTGTGGTAAGGCACACATCTGGCCAAGGTTACAAAAGAATTTCTGCAGTACTCAAGGTTCCTAAGAGCACAGTGGCCTCCAGAATCCTTAAATGGAAGAAGTTTGGGACCACGAGAAGTCTTCCTAGACATGGCCTTCCAGCCAAACTGAGCAATCATGGGAGAAGAGCCTTGGTGAGAGAGGTAAAGAATAACCCCAAGATCACTGTGGCTGAGCTCCACAGATGCAGTAGGGAGATGGGAGAAAGTTCCACAAAGTCAACTATCACTGCAGCCCTCCACCAGTCGGGCCTTTATGGCAGAGTGGCCAGACAGAAGCCTCTCCTCAGTGCCAGACATATGAAAGCCCACATAGAGTTTGCTAAAAAAAACACATGAAGGACTTCCAGACTATGAGAAATAAGATTCTCTGGTCTGATGAGAGGAAGATAGAACTTTTTGGTTATAATTCAAAGCAGTATGTGTGGAGAAAACCATGCACTGCTCTTCATCTGCCCAATACAATCCCAACAGTAAAACTTGGTAGTGGCAGCATCATGCTATGGGGGTGTTTTTCAGCTGCAGGGACAGAAGGACTGGTTGAAATTGAAGGAAACATGAATGCAGCTAAGTACAGAGATATCTTGGATGAAAACCTCTCCAGAGTGCTCTAGACCTCAGACTTGGCTGAAGGTTCACCTTCCAACAAGACCGTGACCCTAAACACACAGCTAAAATAACAAAGGAGTGGCTTCAGAACAACTCTGTGACCATTCTTGACTGGCCCAGCCAAAGCCCTGACCTAAACCCAATTGAGCATCTCTGGAGAGACCTGAAAATGGCTGTTCACCAACATTCACCATCCAACCTGATGGAACTTGGGAGGATATGCAAGAAATAATGGAAAATGATCCCCAAATCCAGGTGTGAAAAACTTGTTGCATCCTTCCCAAGAAGACTAATAGCTGTATTAGCTCAAAAGGGTGCTTCTACTCAATACTGAGCAAAGGGTCTGAATACTTATAACCATGTGATATTTCAGTTTTACTCTTTTAATAAATTTGCAAAAATTTCTACATTTCTGTTTTTTTCAGTAAAGATGGGGTGCAGAGTGTACATTAATGAGAAACAAAAGAACTTTTTTGAATTTACCAAATGGCTGCAATGAAACAAAGAGTAAAAAACTTAAAAGGGGTCTGAATACTTTCCGAACCCACTGTATGTCACACAATATACTTAATAAGTAACATTTCCACATGTCTACTTTACATCAGCACAATTTTGGAACCAAATTTTTTTTTTGTTAGGAAGTTATAAGAGTTAAAAGTTAACCAGCGATTTCTCATTTTTACAACACCATTTTCATTTAGCGACCACATCACATTTGAAGTCACTTTGAGGCGTCTATATGATAGAGGATACCCAAATGTGACACCATTCTAAAAACTGCACCCCTCAAGGTGCGCAAAACAACATTCAAGAAGTTTATTAACCCTTCAAGTGCTTCACATGAATTTTTGGAATGTTTAAAAAAAATGAACATTTAACTTTTTTTCACAAAAAATTTACTTCAGATCCAAATTTTTTATTTTCCCAAGGGTAACAGAGAAATTGGACCCCAAAAGTTGTTGTGCAATTTGTCCTTAGTACGCTGATACCACATACAGTACAGACCAAAAGTTTGGACACACCTTCTCATTCAAAGATTTTTCTGTATTTTCATGACTATGAAAATTGTACATTCACACTGAAGGCATCAAAGCTATGAATTAATACATGTTGAATTATATACTTAACAAAAAAGTTTGAAACAACTGAAAATATGTCTTATATTCTAGGTTCTTCAAAGTAGCCACCTTTTGCTTTGATTACTGCTTTGCACACTCTTGGCATTCTCTTGATGAGCTTCAAGAGGTAGTCACCGGAAATGGTTTTCACTTCACGGGTGTGCCCTGTCAGGTTTAATAAGTATGATTTCTTGCCTTATAAATGGGGTTGGGACCATCAGTTGTGTTGTGCAGAAGTCTGGTGGATACACAGTTGATAGTCCTACTCAATAAACTGTTAGCTGCCGCTAATAAAAGTGACAGCAGGAGCTGCTGATGTGGGTATTGATCATCTGCTGCCTGCACTATAAATAAATAAATGAAAAACATGGCATTGGTTCCCTTGTATTTTCTATAACCAGCCAAGCAAAACTCTCAGCTGAGGGCTGTAGCCCTCAGCTGTCAGCTTCAGCAAAGTTGGTTATCAAGAATATAGGGGTCCCCACACTGTTTTTTTTTTAATTAATTATTTAAATAAATAAATAAATAATTTAAAAAAAACAGCATGGAGTACACCCATTTTTGACAACCAACCTTGCTAAAGGTCACAGCTGGGGGAATGGTATTCTCAGGCTGGTAAGGGGCCATGGATATTGACCCCCCCCAGCTTAAAAATAGCAGCCCGCAGCTGCCCAGAAAAGGCGCATCTATTAGATGTGCCAATTTTGGCGCTTTGCCCGGCTCTTTCACTTACCTTGTAGCGGTGGCAATTGGGATTCATATTTGTGGGGTTGATGTCACCTTTGTATTGTCAGGTGACATCAAGCCCACAGATTAGTAATGGAGAGGCGTCTATAAGACACCTATCCATTACTAATCCTATAGTTACTGTATATGGTAAATAAAGACACAGCCAGAATAAAGTCCTTTATTAGAAATAAGACTAAACACACTTTTCCATTTTTATTTAAAAATAGCAAACACAGTTATACTCACATAATGCCTAATTCCTAATGCCTAATTCCACCGAATCACTTGTGGCAAACCATACAAACCTGTAAAAAATGCTAAAATTACAAATAAAAAATACGTATAAAAAAAACTGTACGAACAACACCATCTGAAACACATGCATATTATGTTTAATTACACTGTATACAGCCTAAGGGCTCATGCTCGACTTGCGATTAAATCGGACGAATTCAATCCGATAAAAATTGGATTGAATTGGATTGTAATCGCAGATCAAATTGCATCACGCAATACAATTCAATGGGTGCGATAAAAAAATCAAACAGCACTCGCACAGCATTCGTACCATGCTGTGCAATTTTTACGCTTACCCCGGCAATGGAGGTGTTAGCAGCGGATTAACCAGCGTAACATCCGGAGTCGGCAACAGAGAATGTAGATTTATTCACATCCAATATAGACAGCTTACAACACAGCATGAAATGTGATCAGCCTGATATCTGCTATGGCTGCAGCATGAAAAACATTACAACAACACAGGAAGAGAAGGAGGAGGCATCCTGTCTGTGAGTGAGGGGTTTTTTTTTTACAAAACTTTGTTAACAACCTCACAATATGCACAACATATCAAACAGTACAGTAGTAGTTGTTGCAATACATACAAATCAATATGCATTATTCCAACACCCCCACTCAACAACTACTTATCCTCTTATTCCCATTGTGGTTCTCAATTCTTGGAACCTGGCTCATGGCAATGGCTTTGTCATAATGTCAGCTAGCATCTTATCAGTTTCACAATAGACAAACTGAATTATGCCACGATCTATCAAATCACGTAGATGATGGTGTCTGACGTCAATGTGCTTGGTTCTAGCACTGATCTTTTCACTGCATGCAAGTTTAATGCATCCTTGGTTGTCGTCATAAATCACCGTCGGCTGAGTTGACGGTTTGCCAAGATCGTCTATCAATTGTCTTAGCCAAACGACCTCCAGGCTTGCATAGGCTGCGGACACATACTCCGCTTCTGTGGATGACAAGGCAACAGACACTTGTTTCCTACTAGACCAGGAGATTGAACTTTCTCCAACTTTAAACAAGTATCCGCTTGTGGATTTACGATCACGCGAATCACCAGCCCAATCCACATCTACATAGCCGGTAAGTTCTAGATCTCCCGCTGCAGATAGTTTTAAATTTACATCTTGCGTTTCTTTCAAATATCGCAGAAGTATTTTAACAGCATTCCAGTCTCTTTGGCGTGGTTTTTCCGCATATCTGCAAAGGATTCCAACTGTTGTTGTGATATCCGGTCGAGTCATAGTTGATATGTACAGAAGTGCCCCCACTGCCTGATGATATTTCTCATTGTTAGGCAACAGGTCATCTTCTTCTTCCAGCTTCAGGTAGGATGGTTCCATTGGGGTTGATATACCTTTGGCCTCTGACATTCCAAATTGATTCAGAATCGAATTAATTTTTGCAGTTTGGTTTAGAAGAAAACTCCCATCTTCCTCTCTCTGGATTTGGATTCCTAGATAATATGTTACACTTCCAAGGTCTTTTGTTTCAAAATGCTGATTCAGAATTTCAGTCATTTTTCCAATTTCTGAGTCTTCTTGATGAACTACAATCACATCGTCCACATATAAGAGAATATACATCGACTTTCCATCTGTATATTTTGTGTATAAGCATGGATCTGCTTGACCTCTTTTAAATCCTTCTTCCAACAAGACTTTATTCATCTTGGTGTTCCATGCTCTTGCTGATTGCTTAAGACCATAGAGAGATTTTTGTAGTTTGCAAACAAGATTCTCTTCACCTCTTTTTACATAACCTTCAGGTTGAGTCATGTATAAGTCCTCCTCAATGTCACCATTTAAGAAAGCAGTTTTTATATCCAAATGTCTGACATACATCTTTTGTACAGCAGCTACAGCTAACAAAGCTCTGAACGTAGTCTGTTTAGCGACTGGAGCAAATGTAGCATCGTTATCTTCGCCATACTTTTAAGAATATCCTTTTGCGACCAACCTTGCTTTAAATCTGTGGACTTTACCTTCAGAGTCATATTTGGTTTTAAAGACCCACTTGCACTTGATTGCCTTTTTGCCCTGTGGTAGCTTGGTGAGTTTCCAAGTTTGGAGTTGATGAAGCGACTTGATTTCCTCATTAGCGGCATCAATCCACTTTGTTCTTTCATGGATAGGTAGTCCTTGCATTTCATCCCATGACTGCGGCTCTGACTCAGGTAGTGTCTTGACAATGTAGGATAGACGTTTAGCTAGTATACCATTGTTTGATCTTGACGATCTTCTGATTTCAGATTCTTCTGATTTTTCTGTTGTTCCTTCAGTGGTTGAAGAATCCAGCCAGACTTCTACATCCTCCTTGTTGTTGTCTTGTAATTGTGACTTCAGCTGGACTACTGGCGTGATGTCACAAAACTTGGGTGATACAAAGTTCTCATCAATCACTACATCTCTGCTTATTGTGACCTTGTTTGTTTCTGGGTGTAGAATCCTATAATCTTTCTGGGTTTCACTGTAGCCTACCAGGATACCTTCTTTAGCGTGAGATTCCCACTTAGTTCGCTTTTCTTTGGGAATATGTACAAATGCTTTACTTTTGAATATTCTTATGTGGTGCAGTTTTGGCTTTCTGCTGTTCCATTGCTCAAATGGAGTTTTCTCTGTAGCTTTACCTGGTAGTCTGTTCTGAAGATAGCAAGCTGTCATGATTGCCTCACCCCAATATGTTGTAGGCAGATTTGCATCAAATAACATACTTTCACTTTCACAGAGTGTTCGGTTCCTTCTTTCCGCAACACCATTTTGCTCAGGGTTGTACAGTACAGTGGTCTGAAATAGGATTCCATTTTTCTTTAGAATACTCTGTGTCTCATTGCTTGTATATTCAGTCCCATTATCTGCACGTAGAATCTTTGGCATTCTTCCAAATTTATTATATACCTCAGCTACATATATTTCAAGTTTCTCTGGAACTTCTATCTTGCTGTGAAGCAGATGGACAACTGTATATCTGGAATGATCATCAATAAATGTGAGAAAATATCTCTTCTTCCCAGGAGTCTGAGTGCTCATTGTACCACAGACATCTGTGTGTATTAAATCTAGGTACTGTTCTGTTCTTGTAGTACTTCTCTTAGGAAAAGCTTTTCTAGACATTTTCCCTTTGATGCAGCTAGTACACTTCATTGTCTGGTTACATAGATCAATTGTGATATCATCAGCTAGTTGCTTCTGAACTAACTTTCTTATTGCTTCTGGGTCTCTGTCTGCCAGACGCCTATGCCATACATGAATACAGTTATTGTGCTCTTGTTGAGCAGTATACACACACTCTTTACATTTCAGCTGATAAAGTTCATCTGTGATTTTTCCCTCTGCTAGTGTGTGACCCTCTTTTGAGATGATGCAGCTATCATGCTTAAATGTAACTTCATTTCCTTGTTTTGTGAGTTTCTTCACAGATAGTAAATTACTCTCAAGACTAGGCACATAGAGCACATCTTTTACTGGGATCTTCCTGCTTTGTGTTGGTGAGATTTGACAATCAATATAACCATCTCCTATGCCTTCTGAACTCATGTACTGACCATTAGCCATAATCACTTTCTCTGACTTATTTTGATTAAGCTTAGAAAAGAAGTCTCTGTTATTAGTCATGTGACTAGTTGCTCCAGAGTCTATACACCATGCATGCTTTGATGTATTTGCACTGACAGTAAATGCAATTTCAGTATTCACAGAATCATTTTCTCCAGACACAGCACTCTTAACCCTTTGCTGACTGTTTTACTTTTTCAGCTGATTCATTCTAGCTTTCCAAACTCTGCAGTCGGCTTTCAAATGTCCTGATTTCTTGCAAACAAAACATTCACGTGTTTCTTTTAGGTGCTTTCTGTTATCATATAGACTCTGTGTTTGTAAAGCAGACTCTGTCTTGGTGCTTATACATTCTGCCTTCCGTTTATATTCATCTATAAGCTTCCCTCTTACATACTCCAGAGTAATGATAACAATGAAAAGAAACGATCAAAGAGTCCCAAAGTAAAATACAAAATATTTTATTAATCATGAATTTATGAAAAAGCAGGGAAACAACAGTGACAAAGGCTCATGCCAATAAGCACTAGTGGGAAAAACAGGACGCTGTCACGCTGTATAGCAGATATATATATATGTGATGACAGTAATCTATATCAAAAGGGCAACATACAATATAACATGCGCATAGATATATGATAACATAGAATTACCTGACAGAAAGTCCAGTGGGTCAATACGGAATCCGTTATACGCTGTCTCCGGCTAGAGGGTGACCGGGGTCTATGCTGACCCTAAACTGGGGTCCTAACTAATCCCTCTACCTGGAGGTACTGTTAAAGGTACAGAGGTCCAGGCCACCAGCGTAAACCCTGTCTCCTATCAATCCCTGCCAACTGTAATCTAGTCCTAAGAAGAACCCTGATTACCACCAAAGGGAATGAACAGGTAACGGTTAATGAACAGAAAGACATACAAGAAAGACAAGAAATAAAGTAAATAAAGTCTTACATACAACACTCACACACAGTAGGAACACCTAAGGTCTCAGAGATAAACTATAAGCTATAAGAGTAAAAACAACTAAGGAGCTCTTAGCTTAAGTATTCTCAGAACCGATCCAGTCTGCTAGACTACATGAATGCTTTCACCGGCATCTAACAAGCAGACTGGCAGGTATATGAAGGAATCTAATTAGAACATAATCAAAAGCAGCCGGGCGAGGCTGGACCTAGTCTTAGCAAAGAGCTAGGTAAAATTAACTCCCTCATTACCAAACACAAAGAAACAGCAACTTAGCTGTGAGAAGTCAGAGTGTGTAATCGCGACGATCCTTGTGGCGATACACCCATGACAGACGCACACAGGTGGAACATTGGCCAATTATATAGATAACAAATATTCACAGATCTGCAAGAGCAGAGATTGCATATATATAAATAATGGCCAAAGCAGTCATTAAGATGTTAATATGGCTGCAGGATTGCATATAATAATAATAATCAAGATGTCCCAGGATGATAATATTAACTCCATAATTATGAACATGAGGAATTACATCAGAGTTTATAGAGTATCCAGGGCATATCTGCTAACTAAACACATGGAACATCACAAAGTTGTAGTTAATGCCATGAAAAGTAACGGTATACCTGTTTAGATAGAAGACTGACACCAGGTGCATCCACCGTCGCACCTGGTGTCAGTCTTCTATCTAAACAGGTATACCTCTCGATTCCTCTGGAGCCATTGTTGTTTGTTCATTTGCCTTTTCCAGTTTTTTTTTCTGTGGCTGCGGCTTAGTTTTGTTACACCAGAGAACTAATTTAGGTGGTAGAGGTCATGTGATCTCAGGTGTTTTTGCAATTAGTAGCGTTGTTTTTTTTTTAGGGTTTTTTTGGATTGCAGTAAGTATCCTTCCTATCTTTTCTGTCTAAGTCAGATTGGGCCCCAGCGTTTGCTCATACTATTTTCTGTCTGTGTCTGTATTTTCTCTTGTCTAACTGCCATTACATGTTTGGGGGCTTCCTATGTTCTTTGGGGATCTGCTCCGGGGCAGATAGCTTTCCTCTTTCTATCTTTAGGTGTAGTTAGCCTCTCAGGCTGTGACGAGGCGTCTAGGACCAACGTAGGAACGCTCCACGGCTGCCTTTAGTTGTGGTGGTTAGTCAGGGTACTGCAATCCAGTAGATTCCAACCTCTCTGGTGTATTGCCGTTTTTGCCTGCTCTCCTCAGCTACCAAAACATAATAGTATCACCGGCCAAACTGAAAATTATATGGTACTCACAGAAGGGAAAAATAGTGTGGAAAAAAAAAAAAAAAGTTGTCAGAGTTGTCAGAGATTTTTTTTTTTTTTTCTGTTTGTTGCTTTTTTTTCCCTCTTTTTCTCTGGGTGCTGAGGAGGATTTTTTTTTTCTCTCAATGGAGTTTGCACAGTTGTCTGGCCGTGTGGATCAGCTTGCCACTGAAGTTAGGAGTATTGCTACCTATCTTGCAGGGTTGCCGGTTGTGGAACCTAGGATCCCCATGCCAGATTTGTTTTTAGGGGATCGAGCTAAATTTCTGAATTTCAAAAATAACTGTAAGTTGTTTTTTGCCTTAAAACCTAAGTCCTCAGGGAACGCAGCACAGCAGGTTCAAATTGTCATCTCTCTCCTGCGCGGCAATCCTCAGGATTGGGCTTTTTCCCTGACACCTGGGGACCCTGTTTTGAGTAATGTTGATGCATTTTTTCTGGCTCTGGGGTTATTGTACGATGAACCTAATGTCACTGATCAAGCTGAAAAAACCTTGTTGGCATTAAATCAGGGGCTTGAGGACGCTGAGTTGTATTGTCAGAAATTCCGAAAGTGGGCAGTTCTGACCAATGGAATGATGATGCTTTGGCAGCTCTTTTTCAGAAGGGTCTGTCAGAGAATGTAAAAGATGTTATGGTGGGTTTCCCTGCTCCCTCTGGTCTCAATGATTCTATGTCATTGGTGATTCAAATTGACAGACGTTTGCGTGAGCGTAGAGGTATGCGTGGAATGGTGTTGCCTTGTGAACCAGCTTCTGAGCCCATGCAGTGTGATAGAGTGGCTTCTGGGGCACAGTGTCATGAGTTTCGAAAACGCAATGGGTTATGTTTCTACTGTGGTGATGCCTCTCATGCTATTTCAGTCTGCCCTATGCGGGGAAAACGTTTTGCACGCTCAGTTGTCTTGGGTAGTGTTCAGACTAAATTTCTGTTGACTGTTACCCTGATTTGCTCCCTGTCCACATTTTCTGCTCAGGCTTTTGTTGATTCTGGAGCAGCTATTAACCTGATGGATTTTGATTTTGCTAAACGTTGTGGGTTTCCCTTGATACCCCTACGGAAGTCTATTCCCCTACTGGGGATTGATTCTACCCCTTTGGCAGAGAATAAACCCCAGTTCTCTACTCAGGTGATAATGAGGGTTGAACCTGATCATCAGGAGAGTTGCAAATTTCTGGTGCTGCATAATCTGCATGACATTATTGTACTAGGTTTCCCTTGGTTGCAGTCTCATAATCCTGTTTTGGATTGGAAATCTGTGTCTGCAACCAGTTGGGGCTGCCAATGTGTTAATGCCAACACTCCTGTTTTTTCTGCCTCTCCCCAGGCTCAAGATGTGCCTGACTTTTTGACTGATTTTTCTAATGTGTTTAGCAAAAGTAAATCTGCATCCTTGCCCCCCCATAGGAGCTATGACTGCGCTATTGAATTAGTGCCTGGTAGTAAATTCCCTAAAGGTCGCCTTTTTAACTTGTCTGTACCTGAACATGACGCTATGCGGTCTTATATCAATGAGTCATTGGAGAAGGGTCATATCAGACCATCCTCTTCACCCTTGGGTGCCGGTTTTTTCTTTGTGGCCAAAAAGGATGGTTCATTAAGGCCGTGTATTGATTATCGTCTCTTGAACAATATCACTGTGAAATATCAATATCCGTTACCCTTGATTTCTGACCTGTTTTCCAGGGTGAAAAGTGCTACTGGTTTACCAAGCTTGACCTCAGGGGGCGTATAACCTTATTCGCATTAAGCATGGGGATGAATGGAAGACGGCGTTTAATACCCCAGAGGGGCATTTTGAGTACCTAGTGATGCCCTTTGGGCTCACTAATGCTCCTTCCGTCTTCCAGTCCTTCATGAATGACATTTTCAGGGATTTTGTGGATAAATTTCTGATTGTTTATTTGGATGATATCTTGATTTTTTCCAATGACTGGGACACTCATGTGAAACATGTTCGGACTGTGTTCCAGATTTTGAGAGAGAATTCTCTGTATGTGAAGGGATCAAAGTGTCTTTTTGGCGTACAGAGGATCTCATTTCTGGGATTAATTTTGTCCCCATCTGTTATTGAAATGGACCCGGTCAAGGTTCAGGCCATCTGTGATTGGGTCCAACCTACTTCATTAAAGGCTCTTCAGAGATTCTTGGGTTTTGCCAATTTTTATCGTAAATTTATTGGTAATTTCTCTGTTATTGTTAAACCATTGACTGATTTGAACAAAAAGGGTTCTGATGTGGTGAATTGGCCTCCTGAGGCAGTCTCTGCGTTTCAGGAGCTTAAGCGGAGATTCACTTCTGCTCCTGTTCTACGGCAGCCTGATGTTTCTCTGCCATTTCAGGTGGAGGTTGATGCCTCTGAAATTGGGGCAGGTGCCGTTTTGTCCCAAAGAGATCCTGAGACCTCTAAAAGTAACCCTTGTGCTTTTTTCTCTCGAAAATTTTCTCCAACTGAACGTAATTATGACGTGGGTAATCGGGAGTTATTGGCCATGAAGTGGGCTTTTGAAGAGTGGAGACATTGGCTGGAGGGAGCCAAACATCAGGTGGTGGTCTTCACGGACCATAAGAATCTGGTTTATCTGGAATCAGCCAAGCGACTTAATCCTAGACAGGCCAGGTGGGCCTTGTTTTTCACACGTTTTAATTTTGTGGTTTCCTTTCTTCCTGGCACTAAGAATATTAAGGCGGATGCCCTCTCGAGGAGTTTCCTTGCGGACTCTCCTGAGTTATCTGATCCTGCTGTTATTTTGAAAGAGGGTGTAGTTCTTTCCGCCATCTCGCCCAATTTGAGACTGGCTCTGGAGGGGTGTCAGGAGGATAAACCCGAGCGCTGCCCTGTTGGGAAATTGTTTGTCCCAGACCAGTGGAAGAAGAGTGTGATGTCTGAGATTCATTGTTCCGCGTTGGCCGGTCAATTTTTGGTACCAGAGACTTGGTGAGTCGGTCCTTTTGGTGGCCTACTTTGTCTCGTGACGTCAGGGAGTTTGTGCAGTCCTGTGGGACTTGCTCTCGCTCCAAGCCTTGCTCTCGCTCTAGTGGTTTGTTGATGCCATTGCCTGTGCCCAAGAGACCATGGACCCATATCTCTATGGATTTTATTTCCAATCTCCCTGTTTCTGAGATAATGACCGTTATCTGGGTGATTTGTGATAGGTTTTCCAAGATGATACATCTTGTGCCATTACCTAAGTTGCCTTCCTCCTCCGAATTTGTGCCTTTGTTCCTTCAGCACGTGGTTCGGTTGCACGGCATTCCTGAGAACATTGTGTCTGACAGAGGAGTCCAGTTTGTTTCCAGATTTTGGAGGACTTTTTGTTCTAAACTTGGTGTTCAATTGTCTTTCTCCTCGGCTTTTCATCCTCAGACCAATGGACAAACTGAGAGAACAAACCAGACATTGGAGACTTATCTGAGATGCTTTGTGTCTGCTGATCAAGATGACTGGGTCTCTTTTTTGCCTTTGGCTGAGTTTGCTCTTAATAATAGGGCAAGCTCTGCCACTTTGATGTCTCCATTTTTCTGCAATTTTGGGTTTCACCCTCGATTTTCTTCGGGACAGACGGAGGCTTCTGTCTGTCCGGGTGTTGACTCTGTTGTGGAGCGTATGCAGCAGATTTGGGACCAGGTAGTGGAGAGGTTGTCCCTCTCTCAGGAGAAGGCCCAGCGGTTTGCCAACCGGCATAGGACTGATGGTCCTCGGTTTAAAGTGGGGGACTTGGTCTGGTTGTCCTCAAGAAATATCCCTATGAGAGTTGCATCTCCTAAGTTTAAGCCTAGGTTTATTGGACCTTATAAGATCATGGAGATTCTTAATCCTGTTTCCTTTCGTTTACTTCTTCCAGGGACATTTAAGATCCATAACGTGTTCCACAAGTCCTTATTGAAGAGGTTTGTCGAGCCAGTGGTTCCTATGGCTGCTCCCCCTGACCCTGTTTTGGTTGAGGGCAATCTGGAGTATGTGGTTGAGAAAATATTGGATTCTTTTTTTTCTAGACGGAAACTCCAGTATTTGGTTAAGTGAGAGGTTATGGTCAGGAGGACAATTCTTGGGTGTTTGCTTCGGACATCCATGCTAGGAGACTGATCCGTGCGTATCACAGAGCTCATCCTGACCGACCTGGTTGCACTAATGAGGGTTCGGTGACCCCTCCTCAAGGGGGGGTTACTGTTATGAATGTTTTAGAAATGAATTCTGAGGAGAAGCTCCCTCTGGTGGTTGCAAACAGTACTGAACCATTCAATAAGGATTGGCAATCAGGGATCACGGACTGGCTGGATATAAGGGAGGTTTCCCCCCATCATGGTTGCCGGTGATCAATTGTTCTTGTCTCAACGTTGTTTCCTGGTTCACTTGGAAGCTTGCTGAGTCTTGCCTCTTCTCCTGCTCTCAGATAAGATATTTTCTGTTTTTTGTTTTTGTGCTTGCCATTTGTATATTTCTCTGCATTTCTGTGAGGTTGGCCAGGTTCCCCTCCCCGGGGGGCTTGGTCTCCTCTCGGTTCCTCTGGAGCCATTGTTGTTTGTTCACTTACCTTTTCCAGTTTTTTTCTGTGGCTGCGGCTTAGTTTTTGTAACGGGTCTGGTGGGTGGAACTACTGACGAGACAGGTCAGGTTGGTGGAACCACAAAGCTTTATTATACAAGAGAGTTTACTTGTAAGAGAGCGGGTGGCACCCGGGAAAAGGGCAGGGAATCACGGCAGGGGATATAGGTAGTCTCTGGACAGGCAGGTTTGTCACAGCAAGTGACCAAGGCAGTCTCTGGGACAGGCAGGTTGTCACAGCAAGTGACCAAGGCAGTCTCTGGGACAGGCAGGTTGTCACGGCAAGTGACCAGGCGGTATCTGGGCAGGCAGGTTGTCACAGCAAGTGACCAAGGCAGTCTCTGGGACAGGCAGGTTGTCACAGCAAGTGACCAAGGCAGTCTCTGGGACAGGCAGGTTGTCACGGCAAGTGACCAGGCAGTCTCTGGACAGGCAGGTTGTCACGGCAAGTGACCAAGGCAGTCTCTGGACAGGCAGGTTGTCACGGCAAGTGACCAGGCAGTCTCTGGACAGCAGGTCGTCACGGCAAGTGACCAGGCAGTCTCTAGAACAGGGCAGGCATATACGACCTGATATGGTGGAGCCTCCAGGTAGGCTACAGTCGGATGGCAGATGATCGCTCCCAGGTGAGCAGGCAAGAGCCGTGGATCTCTGCAGATGATGTCCGAACTTCCGGATGGAGCTGCAGTCGGATGGCAGATGATCGCTCCCAGGTGAGCAGGCAGGAGCCGGGGATCTCCGCAGATGATGTCCGAACTTCCGGATGGAGCTGCAGTCGGATGGCAGATGATCGCTCCTAGGTGAGCAGGCAAGAGCCGGGGATCTCTGCAGATGACGTCCGAACCTCTGGATGGAACTGCAGACGGATGGCAGACAGGCAAGCCGACAGGTAACAGGCAGGTAACTGGAATCAGGAGCTGATGGCTGAAACAGAGTTAGACTGCACAGGAACAACATTGCTCGGGCACCTACATTAAGGAGGAAGCCCTTAATATAGGGTGGAGTCCTCCAGCATTGGCTGGAGACTGATTAGGAAAATGCGCGCGGCTCCTTTAAGAGCGGGGAGGGTGCGGGCGCGCGCCCTAAGGCCAGTAGCAGGGAAGGAGCGCGCGGGACCAGCAGGGCGGAAGGAGGACACCGAGGATGCCAGAGGCGCAGAGGAGGCTGGGAGCACTGAGGACGCTGAGCGCAGGTGAGGAGAGCGACGTCCCTGTCTGGCAGCAGGCAGGAACGCGGGCGCTACAGTACACCCCCCTCTAGGCTCCTCCTTCTTTAGGCCAGAAAGAAATTTAGCTAGGATAAGAGGGGCATGGATGTTCTCCCGAGGCTCCCAGGTTCTTTCCTCAGGACCAAACCCCTTCCAATCCACCAAAAAATAAGTCTTTCTTCCTACCCTTTTTGTGGCCAGAATGTTCTCTACCTCAAATTCATCATCAGCAGACACTGGAGCAGGAGGTGTACCTGTAGACTTAAAAAAAGAGTTAAGAACCACAGGTTTGAGGAGAGATACATGAAAAGAATTAGGAATTCTCAAATTGGCCGGGAGTTTCAATTTATAGGACACCGGATTGATCTGACTGATGATCTCAAAAGGACCGATGAACCGAGGACCTAACTTGTAGGATGGAATTTTGAGTCGAACATATTTGGACGAAAGCCAGACCTTGTCCCCAGGACGGAATTGAGGAGGATCCAGACGTTTTTTGTCAGCATGTCTTTTCATGCGCTCGGATGACTGAATGAGTGCGGACCGGGTACTCTCCCAGATGGAGGAGAATTCTCTAACCAGAGATTCCGCAGCTGGATTGTCCACAGAGATGGAAACAGGGACAGGGATCCGAGGGTGCTGACCGAAGACTACAAAAAACGGAGACTTGGTGGAAGATTCGCTCTCATGATTATTGTAGGAGAATTCAGCCCAAGGCAGGAGCTCCACCCAGTCAGAATGGTGGGCATTAACCAAGTGTCAAAGATAACTGGTCAAATTCTGATTTATTCGTTCAACTTGTCCATTGGACTGTGGGTGGTAAGCGGAGGAAAAATCCAGGGTGACGTCTAGCAACTTACAAGTGGCTCTCCAGAAACGTGAGGTGAACTGAACCCCACGATCCGACACAATGTGACGAGGCAGACCATGAAGACGGAAGATGTGGCGGATAAAGTCTTTAGCCAACTCGGGTGCAGACGGAAGACCTGGCAGAGGAATGAAGTGAGCCATCTTGGAAAAGCGGTCAGTGACCACCCAAATGACTGTACAACCAGCAGAGACGGGAAGATCAGTAATGAAGTCCATGGCTATATGCTGCCAGGGGGCAGCGGGTACAGGAAGCGGAAGAAGACGGCCGGTAGGCAGGTGTCTCGGAACTTTGTTGCGGGCACAGGAAACACAGGCAGAAACAAAGTCTATTACGTCTTTGTGCAGGGTAGGCCACCAATAATGCCGGGTAATGAGTTGGAGGGTCTTTTTTTGACCAGCGTGGCCAGCGAGTTTAGACGAGTGACCCCAATGTAGGATTCTCTTCCGATCGGTTTCTGATACGAACGTCTTACCAGGAGGGAGACGATTTAGACTCACGGGAGCCACCTGCATCACTCTGGCGGGATCGATGATATGTTTAGGCTCATCTTCGAGATCCGACACCAGGAAAGACCGAGACAAGGCATCCGCCTTGACGTTTTTGTCAGCTGGGCGAAAATGCAAAAGAAAATCGAAGCGAGCAAAAAACAAGGACCACCGGGCTTGGCGAGGATTAAGTCTCTGTGCCTGCTGGAGGTATGCCAGATTTTTGTGGTCCGTGTAGATGATTACCGGATGAAGAGCCCCTTCGAGTAGGTAACGCCACTCCTCCAATGCCAACTTAATGGCCAATAACTCTCGATCTCCTATGGAGTAGTTGCGCTCGGAGGAGGAGAAGAGTTTGGAGAAGAAACCGCAGGATACCATCCTCCCGGATGGCGATTTTTGGGTAAGAACCGCTCCGGCTCCAGCAGAGGAAGCGTCCACCTCCAGGAAGAACTGCTTTTTGCCATCCGGGCGATGCAGCACTGGAGCGGAAGAGAAGGCCTGTTTAAGAGAAAGGAAGGCCTCCTCTGCTTCGGTCGTCCACTGTTTGGGGTTAGCATCCTTGCGAGTGAGCGCTGAGATTGGAGCAGTCCTGGAAGAGAAGTGCGGTATGAAGAGACGGTAATAGTTGGCGAATCCCAGAAACCGCTGAATGGCCTTCAACCCCTCTGGTCGGGGCCATTTCTCGATGGCAGACAGTTTCTCTGGATCCATTCGTAGGCCTGTCTGAGAAATAATGTAGCCCAGAAACGGAAGCGAAGTCTGCTCAAAGAGGCACTTCTCATATTTGGCGAAGAGGTGATTCTGCCTGAGCCTGAGCAGAACCTGACGAACATCCCTCCGGTGAGACTGAAGATCCGGAGAGAAGACCAAGATGTCGTCAAGGTACACCACAACACAGGAGTAGAGGAGGTCCCGGAAGATGTCATTGACTAACTCCTGAAAGACTGCTGGAGCATTACAGAGACCAAAGGGCATCACCAAGTACTCGTAGTGGCCGTCCCGGGTGTTGAATGCCGTCTTCCATTCATCTCCTCGACGGATACGAACCAGGTTGTATGCTCCACGAAGATCTAGTTTGGTGAAGACTCTAGCCCCTCTAAGACGATCAAACAGTTCTGGAATGAGCGGAAGAGGGTACTTATTCTTCACCGTGATCGAATTTAGGCCTCTGTAGTCAATACAGGGACGGAGAGATCCGTCTTTCTTTTTAACGAAGAAGAAACCTGCTCCCGCTGGGGAGGTAGATTTCCGGATGAATCCCTTTGCTAAGTTCTCCTCGATATATTCGGACATCGACCTGGTCTCCGCAGCAGACAACGGGTAAATACGCCCACGGGGAGGCGTAGTACCGGGCAACAGGTCAATCGGGCAATCATATGGTCTATGCGGGGTAATGTCTCTGCTTCCTTTTTATTGAAGACATCAGCAAATGACCAATATGGAATCGGGAGTCCAGGTAGATTAGCAGGTGTAGGAGAAGAATAGACAGGATGAACAGGCACCAGACACGTTTTATGACAGTCCTGTCCCCAGCGAAGAACCTCTCCATTCTGCCAGTCGAGCACAGGTGCATGTTTTTGGAGCCAAGGCAGACCTAGTAAGAAAGCATGAGAGAGTCCGGGTAAAACATGAAACGAGATGCTCTCAGAATGCAACATTCCCACCTGCAGGGTTATGACTTCGGTGATAAGTCGGATGGGATGAGGTAGGAGGCCCCCATCCACAGCAGCAACAGATACAGGTTCAACAAGAGGTTTGGTGGGAATGTGATACTTCTCTACTAGAGCCTGTGACATGAGATTCCCAGCTGCTCCAGAATCAAGTTGGGCCATTTCGAAGTGGCGGTTCTTACCGAGCAGAATTGAAACCGACAGCAGCAGGGATGAAGAGGATTTATTTTTGTCTAGATTGACCTCTCCGAGCGAACCTAGACACAGGCGTTTCCCGACCTCTCCGGACAGGTTTGGATCCAGTGCTCCTTACTGCCGCAGTAGAAGCAACTTTTCTCGGCATGGCGTGAGTCCTGACGGGCTTTGACCATCTTGGTCTGGTCGACCTGCATAGGCTCAGCAGTGTGCACCTGAGGAGAAACGGAAGAGGTTATGGATCTCTGACACGAGGGTGCAAGATGGGAAACATTTTTTTTACGGGTGATCTCTTTGGCTCGTTCCTGGAACCGTAGATCAATTCGATTGGCAAGATCTATTAAATCATCTAGAGAGGTTGGAATGTCCCGACCGGCAAGTTCGTCTTTAATACGGCCGGACAGACCCTCCCAGAAGACCGAAATTAGAGCTTCATTGTCCCAAGCTAGTTCAGAGGCTAAAGTCCGGAACCGTATGGCATATTGACCAACGGTGAGGCTCTCCTGACGGAGACGCAGCAGAGATAATGCAGAGGAAGTCTTCCGTCCAGGTTCGTCGAATACCTTCCGGAAGGCCGAGAGAAAAGCAGGCAGGTCAGATACCAGAGGATCCTCTCTCTCCCAGAGAGGATTAAGCCAGGCCAGGGCCTCTCCGGTGAGATGGGACATGATGAAGGCAATTTTGGCCCGGTCAGATTTAAACTGGTGTGCCAGGAGTTCAAAATGCAGGGTGCACAGATTAATGAAACCCCGAGCCAGAGCAGGATCGCCTCCAAACCTAGGAGGAGCTGACAGTCGGGGTCCGGGAATGGAAACCACGGAATTGGGAATCAGCGGGACTGACGGATTATGAGTCATGGCTCCAGCGATGGTTGCTGGTGATGAATTCAGAGTGTCCAGACGGGAATTGACGTTCCGCAGGTGACCCAGGATGGCCTCCTGTTGAGACCTCTGGCGAGACAGCTCATGACACAGTTCCGGGAGTGAAGGGGTTTGGGTGCCACCGGGTTCCATGGCCCGAGCAAACTGTAACGGGTCTGGTGGGTGGAACTACTGACGAGACAGGTCAGGTTGGTGGAACCACAAAGCTTTATTATACAAGAGAGTTTACTTGTAAGAGAGCGGGTGGCACCCGGGAAAAGGGCAGGGAATCACAGCAGGGGATATAGGTAGTCTCTGGACAGGCAGGTTTGTCACAGCAAGTGACCAAGGCAGTCTCTGGGACAGGCAGGTTGTCACGGCAAGTGACCAGGCGGTATCTGGGCAGGCAGGTTGTCACAGCAAGTGACCAAGGCAGTCTCTGGGACAGGCAGGTTGTCACAGCAAGTGACCAAGGCAGTCTCTGGGACAGGCAGGTTGTCACGGCAAGTGACCAGGCAGTCTCTGGACAGGCAGGTTGTCACGGCAAGTGACCAAGGCAGTCTCTGGGACAGGCAGGTTGTCACGGCAAGTGACCAGGCAGTCTCTGGACAGGCAGGTCGTCACGGCAAGTGACCAGGCAGTCTCTAGAACAGGGCAGGCATATACGACCTGATATGGTGGAGTCTCCAGGTAGGCTACAGTCGGATGGCAGATGATCGCTCCCAGGTGAGCAGGCAAGAGCCGTGGATCTCTGCAGATGATGTCCGAACTTCCGGATGGAGCTGCAGTCGGATGGCAGATGATCGCTCCCAGGTGAGCAGGCAGGAGCCGGGGATCTCCGCAGATGATGTCCGAACTTCCGGATGGAGCTGCAGTCGGATGGCAGATGATCGCTCCTAGGTGAGCAGGCAAGAGCCGGGGATCTCTGCAAATGACGTCCGAACCTCTGGATGGAACTGCAGACGGATGGCAGACAGGCAAGCCGACAGGTAACAGGCAGGTAACTGGAATCAGGAGCTGATGGCTGAAACAGAGTTAGACTGCACAGGAACAACATTGCTCGGGCACCTACATTAAGGAGGAAGCCCTTAATATAGGGTGGAGTCCTCCAGCATTGGCTGGAGACTGATTAGGAAAATACGCGCGGCTCCTTTAAGAGCGGGGGAGGGTGCGGGCGCGCGCCCTAAGGCCAGTAGCAGGGAAGGAGCGCGCGGGACCAGCAGGGCGGAAGGAGGACACCGAGGATGCCAGAGGCGCAGAGGAGGCTGGGAGCACTGAGGACGCTGAGCGCAGGTGAGGAGAGCGACGTCCCTGTCTGGCAGCAGGCAGGGACGCGGGCGCTACAGTTTTGTTACACCAGAGAACTAATTTAGGTGGTAGAGGTCATGTGATCTCAGGTGTTTTTGCAATTAGTAGCGTTGGTTTTTTTTCAGGGTTTTTTTGGATTGCAGTAAGTATCCTTCCTATCTTTTTCTGTCTAAGTCAGATTGGGCCCCAGCGTTTGCTCATACTATTTTCTGTCTGTGTCTGTATTTTCTCTTGTCTAACCGCCATTACATGTTTGGGGGCTTCCTATGTTCTTTGGGGATCTGCTCCGGGGCAGATAGCTTTCCTCTTTCTATCTTTAGGTGTAGTTAGCCTCTCAGGCTGTGACGAGGCGTCTAGGACCAACGTAGAAACGCTCCACGGCTGCCTTTAGTTGTGGTGGTTAGTCAGGGTACTGCAATCCATTAGATTCCAACCTCTCTGGTGTATTGCCGTTTTTGCCTGCTCTCCTCAGCTACCAAAACATAACAACCCTGAACCTGTATAGTATGAAAGGAGCCCGAAATCTGTCATGCCAATTACTTCGAGACCAGTCTATGTCTGCGAGTCTGACCTCTGGGGTCAGCAGCTGCAGTATCAAGGACTGCCTAGGAGTGGTACCTGGCTGTTACCTTCAGCTCAAGCCTGACTCCACCATCAGGAGCGCCAATGAAAATGAGGTAGCTGCTTAGTTATGCCCCTCCTAGGCAAGCTCGGCACAGTGAGTACACGAACCAAGCCACACGCGTGCGTAACAAATGGCATTATGGACAGTGTTGGATATTCTTTTCATTTGGCTGTTAAGTTACCTAAAATATGCTTGTCTCAAAGTTTTTATCTATGGTTGGAATTTTATTAGAAACGTTACATATCATTTTGTGGTACTTGAAATAGCTTGCTGTTTTCTTTCTCTGTGAGGTATATGTTTACTGCAATACAGGCACAGGTCACCTTACTTGTTAGCTTATATTTTGTCAACCATACTTTATTCATGTAGCTCCTGCTATGGTCATATCCTTTTTTTTACTGGATTCTCCATAGAGGCAGTCCCCAAGTTACAAACTGTGTTCTGTAGGTTTGTTCATAACCAAAATATATATGTTATTTGGAACAGGGCCAAAAACAGAAAACTTATACTCACCTAACCGCTGCTCGACGGCCTCAATCCTGTCCTATTCTTTCAACACTGAGACTTTATGACGAGTAGTGACATCAGTAGCCTGGTCGCGGCAAACAGTCTTGGAGATGGAGCACACAACAGTGGAACGAAGAGGACTGGTGGAGAAGAAGACCATATGGTGGCTTGTGAGGTCAGAGGTGAGGTGTTTTGTTTGTTTTTTTAATAAACTACGTTTATAACTATGGGTCATTCATAAGTCGAAAGTTCTTAAGTCGTTGACTGCCTGTATTGATTATGGCTACTTAATTGTTCTTAGATATTTTATTTGCTTACAATAAAATGTAAAATTGTATTTTTAATATAGACTTTATACTGGAATTGGCTTTTGGGAGTTTATCGTGGACAAGAAGTAGATACCCAGCTGAGCAGGAACCATCATCACTGGCTGCAGAAGAACAGTGTAGAAAACGATGGACAGTTAGGCTGATGGGAAGGCCAGTCTAATCATTGGAATCAGCTTGTTGGTAAATGAAAGTCAACGCTTATCCATGCCTGAGTTATTTTGACAAACATAAGGTTTTTCTCGCTTGTGGAGGTTAACCCGGTCTACTTTAACATGACAGTATATCAGAGGCTGGACATAGTTCGCCCAAAGCATACTGGGACAGTTTTAGATTTTATCTGATGAGCCAGAAGTCATGCGATTGAGGCTATCTACCAGAGAAAAAACACAGTCTAGGTACGACTGAAGCTGGGTATTCAGCCAGAACGTCCTAGTTTGCTGAAATGCATCAGTTTAGAAAAATGGCAGATATAACATCTGTCAAATATACTGAAGCTGTTGTTCCCTGGCTCCTTGCTGTAGCCCTAACACTGGCACATCTTTGGGTCTGTGGTGTCTCCTGATCAGTCGTGCAGATGTCTCTTTACATAGAAGGAAACGCAGTTTATCATCGCAATAAGCCAATTTGGACTCTCTTTAAATAGTCAGAAAAAAATCCCCATATTGCTATTATTGCAAAGGTCTAAAAGCATAGCTTTTGTCTGCAGTGCTAATGTCACTCAACGACACTGCAAGCAATTACTGAGCTCGGCGGCTTTGAGGTGACTGTGCACTCAACTCATGTGAAGCTATTGTGCTCAGTTATTGGTTGCAGAGTACTCAACATGGTGTCAGTGCTACACACAAAAAAAGACATCGGGAGCAGGACCCGGGGTGGGTGAGTAATGCCATTTTGTTTGTTTTTTAGTACATGTATGATTTATAGAGGGTCTAAGTTCCCTATATGAATTTCTAATTAGTTCAATTTCAGTTTTGGGGTGACAGATTCACTGAGTGTGGACATAACCTTAAATTAAACCATCCTCTTGTTTGCAATGTTGCTTAGTTTCATTACTCGTACATTTGCCAGTAATCATTGATAGAATTTAGTTTTGTTTTAATATCTTAGAAAATCATTTTAATCCAGTGTTCACTGTAAGCCTTTTTGTTCTGTAATTTTAGTTTTGTACTATATAAGTAGATTGCAGATTAAAGAGAATTATCAAAAATTGAATTTACGATTAGATTTCGTTTTTTAATATGAGCATAAAGTAAAGTATTATTCCAAGATGTATTTCCCAGTCCTGGAATAATCATAAAACCAAATGAAATCCAGAATTATATGAAATATGTAGAAGCTGCATATAAAAATAAAACAAATATTCAGCTGCTAAATAAGTCTTTGTTTACACCATATTTGGCCATTCACTTGTCTTTATACATCTGTGTTCTGAATGTCACGTATGATATTATGGCTGAATAGCTACGATGATGCAGTTGGTAGTAATAGCAATGCATGTTACTATGACTTTCAGGCTACAGCTTTTCCCTAGAGGCAATTTGTAGGAAAGGTGATATAAGACCATGATTCTAGTAAACAACAGCATAGTCTGAGAATCTAGTCTCTCTCAATAATGCATGCCCTCCAGCTCCATTCTAGGGTAGACAGACAGAAAAGGAGCCAAGAAGTAGAGGCTAAATAAGCCTCTACTATATTTTCTTTTTAACCAGCCTGCATTTAATTAGGATAAATCAGGGTATATAACTTCCCAGTCAATGGAAGTCTATGGCAGGCAAAGACAAGGATGCTGCAAAGTTTGTGAACCCTTCAGAATTGTCCATACTTCTGAATAAATTTGACCTAAAACTACATCAGATGTTCACACTAGTCTTGAAAATAAGATAAAGAGAACAAAATAAAACAAATAAGCCAAAAATATTAGACTTTGTTGTTTTATATAGTGGAAAATAATCCAGTGTCACGTGTCTGTGAGTGTCAAAATTATATGAACCTTTGTGTCACAATTCATTTTTGTGACAGCTCTGGCTCTGCTTTAATTTAAACATTTTTTGCTTTCGTGCCAGCAAGGGTTAATGTCAGTTTCCATGCTGGAAGCTGCTTTGTTGCTAGGTCAGCTGATGTGGATGGTGACCACTCCCACCCCGCCATACTTTAAATAGTCACATGACGCATCAGCTGACTGTTGGTAATAGAATTTGTCTCTGAAAATCAGCCAAGGAGTTGGGAGCTCTCTGGTGCCAGCGTGTATCAGTTGCTTGAGGTCCTGGTTCCGTATTCTTTGTTGTGTGGAGCTTGCAGCAGAAGCTTGAAAGCTAAGTTTTCACGTTCCCTGTCTTTGTCTCGTGATTATCATTACCCCCTGTGTTTACACCATCTGCAGTGGTGAGGCTAGTGTCCTTGCCTGCCAGTGCACTAGCCAGGGTATAGTGAGGTGACAGCTAGAGACTAGCCATGTGACGGGGAAAGATCCGCGTAGGGCATTTTGTGAGCTTAGGGATAGGCACAGGCTGTGTTAGGAAGTGCCCCATCCCTCATTACCTATTGTTGGGGTCTTCCTCTCCCTTTTTCCATCCCGCTGTTGGTGTTTTGTTGTGCTGTCCACTGGACCGACCCCTGTGGATCGTGACATTATTACCAACCCGTACTATTTTCCAGTGACCCTATGGCTTAAGCGGAGGCTTTTGTTCACCTGATCCAGACCCTCATGGATGAGTTAACGGAGCTACAGTCTCAGGTGGTACAGCAGCTTCAGCAGATGTCTGGATTCATGGTCTCTGCTCACATCCTGGCTCAACTGGAACCCAAAATATCTCTCCCTGACAGGTTCTCTGGAGGGAGAGAAAAGTTTATCATATTTAAAGAAGCCTGTAAGTTGTACTTCAGGCTTCACCCTCACTCTTCAGGGAGTGAGGAACAGCGTGTGAGGATTATAGTCTCTCTTCTCAAGGGTGATCCCCAATCCTGGACCTTCTCCCTGCCGATCGATTCACCGTCTTTGCGATTGGTGGACTAGTTTCTTGCGGCATTGGCGCTGGTGTATGGGGATCCTGAGGCGTTTCCCTGGCTGAGTCTCAACTCCACAAAATCAAGCAAGGGGACCACCCTGTTTAGGAGTACTGCTCAGAGTTTAGGAGATGGGTCACTGACACGCAGTGGAATAACCCTGCTCTTAAGAGTCATTTCTGTCAGGGTCTGTCAGCTAGGCTTCAGGATACTCTAGTGCAGTATGCTACTCCTGGGTCGTTGGAGGCCACCATGGCCCTTGCTATCCGGGTGGATAGACGTCTCAGGGAGATACATACACCAAATCTACCCCATGTTGTTCTTTCTAGGGAGGAGGACCCACTGGTGCAGATGTACGAACCCAGCAGGTGGGAGGAGCCTCCTCTCAGACTAGGTTGCCTGCGGTTCGCCATGGGACAGGGGCATGTTTTTTTTCTGTGGTCTGACTGATCATTACATCAATGTCTGCCCAGCTTGCGCCAAAGTATGTACTCCATCACAAAAGCCGCTTTCCCCTGGTCGTATGGAGGGAGATGACCAGGGTGTATATATTTCCCCCACCTTTAGGTCTCAGTTAACCATTTTGGCTGAAGTGGTGGTTGGTGGGGAAACCAAGACTATACTAGTTCTTGGGTATAGTGGAGCTGGAGTCAATTTGGTAGATTCTCGCTTTGTTCAGACCCATAGTCTGATTGGTAGGATGCTAGCGAGACCCATTACCATTCAGGCAATTGACTCTGTTCCTCTCAGCCAGAGGGGCTTGACCCAAGTCATAGACTATATTAACCTGCATATAGGGACTCTTCACGAGGAGTCCCTGCCATGCTACATCTTGGAGGGTATGCCAACTCCCATCATCTTAGGCCTTCCCTGACTGAAGAGACACACTCAGGTCATAGATTGGTGGTCCAGGGACGTAGTGAGTTGGGACCTGTCTTGTAAAGACTGTTGCCTGGGTGCTACAATCTCTGCCATCCTTCTCAAACCTACCCCTTCTTCTCCAGTGGAGGCAGCTAAGGTGCTACTGGGGAGTAGGAGCAAGACTCAACCCTCACCACAGGTAAACCCTGAGTCTCGTATCCCCTTAGGAGTAGGGATCAGGGGAGGATGATGGTTCCCTTTGAATATATTGAGGTTATGAGTTTGGTGACCTTGGTGGAACACCTCTGGGGTCCGTTCCTCACCGAAATTACCATCTGTTGGCAAACGTACATATGGAAATAAGTGTTCAGGTCCTGTGTGTGAATGAGTACAAGTGGGTGTCGACTAAAAACATCAAGTGGAAGTACGGATCTCAGATCTGGAGTTCTAGGGTGATCCGACCGTATCAGGTGTCGGCCGTTCTTAGCCCTAGACCTTCCAGTTGGAGTTACCCCCAGTAATGCAGGTATAGAACGTGTTCCACAGGTCGTCGCGCTGGAGATTTGTGGCGCCTCCGAAGCCTACGTTATTTCCGTCACCATCGTTTGCCATAAACCTGAGGATCAGGTATCTTCAGAGCTGAATCCTAGTGGGTTGAAGCATTCTCACCGTACGTCATTTCTGGTGAGGTCCAGTGTTAAGAGCCCAGAGGCCCCTCATTGATAGCGGGGTGCTGTCATGATTCATTTTTGGATTTGTGACAGCTCTGGCTTTGCTTTAATTTAAACATTGTTTTTTGCTTCCATGCCAACAAGGGTTAAGGTCAGTTTCCTTGCTGGAAGCTGCTTTGTTGCTAGGTCAGCTGATGTGGGTGGTGACCACTCCCACCTTCCTTTAAATAGTCACATGACATATCAGCTGACTGTTGATAATAGAGTTTGTCTCTGAACACCAGCGGAGGAGTTGGGAGCTCACTGGTGCTAGCGTGTATCAGTTTCTTGAGGTCCTGGTTCCGTATTCTGTTGTGTGGAGCTTGCAGCAGAAGCTTGAAAGCTAAGTTTTCTAGTTCACTGCCTTTGTCTGTCTCGTGATTGTCACTACCCCCTGTATTTACACCATCTGCAGTGGTGAGGCTAGCGTTCTTGCCCCCCAGTGCACTAGCCAGGGTATAGTGAGTTGACAGCTAGGGACTAGGCACGTGATGGTGACAGGGGAAGGACCCGCATAGGGCATTGGGGGAGCTAAGGGATAGGCACAGGCCATGTTAGGAGGTGCCCCATCCCTCGTTCCCTATTGTTGGGGCCTTCCTCTCCCTTTTTCCATCCCATTGTTGATGTTTGTTGTGCTGTCCACTGGATCGACCCCTGTTGGTCGTGACATTATTACCAACCCGTACTATTTTCCAGTGACCCTATGGCTCAACCAGAAGCTTTTGTTCACAGTATTTGGTGTGACCTACTTGTGCAGCAATAACTGCATCCAAACTTTAGCAGGAATTGATTAGTCCTGCATATCAGCTTGGAGGAATTTTAACTGACTTCTTCCAAAACAGCTTCAACTCTGCTATGTTGGTGCTTTTTTCCGATGAACTGCTCACTTCAGATCCTTCCACAATATTTCTATAGGAAAAAGGTCAGGACTTTGACTTGGCCATTTCAAATATTTAACTTTATTCTTTAACCATATTTTTGTTGAATTACTTGTGCGCTTTGGGTCATTGTTTGGCTGCATGACACGTGTTATCATGAGATTTAGCTCATGACCAAACGTTCTAAATTTTTCCTTTAGAATTTGCTAATAAAGTTCATAACTCGCTGTTGAATCATTATGGCATACAGCCATGCACTAACGACTCACCATGATAACAACCTGTTTCCGATGGTTAGTTTACTGAATGCATTTTTCTTATAACTTTTTTTTTAAAGCACCTGTCATAGTTGCTAAGAACTACAGATTGCGTCATTACACCAAATGATTTTACATAAATTTTTCCTTTAGAATTTGCTAATAAAGTTCATAACTCCTGTTGAATCAATTATGGCATACCATGATAGCCCAGATGCAGCTAAACAGACTCAAACCATGATACTACCACCACCCTGTTTCACAGATGGTATGAGGTTTTTATGCTGTAATGCAGTATTTTTCTTTCTCCAATCTTAACTTTTTTTTATTTAAAGCAAACCTGTCAGTAGGATTTTGCTAAGTAAACTACAGGCATTGTCAGGTTGGCACTTTTACACTAACTAAAATGATGCTTTCGGTGAAGCAATCCGTCTTATGGTTCATGTGTAATCAGTATTAGAAGTTTTCATTTAATGAGATGCCTGTGCTCCGGGGTGGGACTGTAAGCAGAGTCTTATCTTCCTGCTTTAAGCCAGAGTAACCAAGAAGAGACCTGCCCACAGGCCGCCCCAAAGCACAAACATGTTCTTCATCATAGAGACAGAAAGAGAGACAGACTATTTGTGCTTCCGGGCAGTGTGTCTTGGCAGCTTTTATCTTCCTTCCTGCTCTAAGCCACAGAAACAAAGGAAATACCTACCCACAGGCCCACACCAAAGCACAAACATGTTCTTCATCATAGAGACAGTTTGTTTGTGCTTTGGGGTGGGCCTGTGGGCAGGTCTTTCCTTGGTTTCTCCGCCTAAGAACAGGAAGCTATGATCTGCCTACAGTCTCGGCCCGAAGCATGAGAATCTCATTAACTGAAAACTTCTAAGACTGATTACACAAGAACCACCAGACAGATTTCTATACCCCAATTTATTCTGGGTATGCTTTGGGTGTTATTTATTTAACAATTTGACTATGGGGTTAGTAATGAGGGTGCCTTGTAGATGCTTCTCCATTACTATGCTCAGGGCTTGATGTCACCTGACATTGTCCGTGTCACCAAATGCCAGCTACCCTCCAACTGTCTGGGAAGGGCTCTATAAAACACCCTTTCTTATCAGAGTGGATGAAGAATATCCTGGCCCTTTAGGACTTGCCTAGCAGTGGTGGCTTGCCCTAAGTGCGCCTGTGCACATTTACTGGTCAGTTACGAATCGCTAAAGAGTAGATTACCTCCTGTGTGTTACACTTGGTCCCAGCGCTGGCTCTGCACTCAGTTCTGCTCACTCACCTGTTCCTCTAGCTGTCCCTCTGCAGCAGTCTGCGCGCGGGCTGGGGTCTCCTGTCCCATCTGCTCCTCGGCGTCCTGTGTCCTCCTCCACTTCCTGGCACGCTGCTGGCAGGCCTCCAGATAGACTGCTTAGGACGCGAGGCCGCGCCCACCGTCTCTCTTAAAGGGGCAGCGTGCATTTTTTGAAATAGCTAATTAACCAATGGCTGCGCACTCAGTACTATATCTGGTCACTCCACCATTAGGGGAGTGCCGGAGCAACGTGTTCTATCATTGCTACATCCGGTTCTGTTCCTGATCTGTCTGCGCTGCGTTTGCAGTCTCTGTGCTTCGCTTATACTGTTTGTCTCCTCAGATCATTGCTAACCCGTATCTGGCTAACCTGGACAATCTCGGCTATTACTGGCGCAAGTGTCATCCCGTTCCGCCATCAGCCATCCGTACCCGTGGACCGTGACAAGGTCACTGAAGCCAGCCTGCTATCATCCGTTCTGGACCAGGACCTTACCCTTCTCCGTCAAGAACCCTCCACGGACTCTGTAAATACCTGTTACCCCTTTTGGTCCCTCTGGGACAGCTGCCACGTGTCTGGGGTCTAACTGGAGGTAGCACCTGTGTCCTCCGGGTATTCCATTCTGGTCCTGTTCGAGGGGCCTTACTACGGGTACCCGGGGCTCACTAGTTACGCCCCCTTCGGAGCCCCCCGGACCGCGGTCTCGAGGTTCCACATTAAAAAATAAAAACGAATGTGAACTTCACCACCTCTGCCTCCGCTTCCATTCGTTACAGATTGCTCCGGTCATGGAACCCGCTGGATCCCAGAGATCTCCGACCACGGATCTGTGCCAGGAGGTGACCCGTTTGGGAGTTCAACAGGACAAGATCACGACTTATCTACGCAGCTTGTCTACCCGCATGGATTCCTTGGGGTCCTCGTCTGCACCTGACTCTTCTATCAATAATCAGGTACCAGTTCCCATGGCAAGTCAAGGTCCCCGTCTGGTGGCTCCTACCCGTTTCCAGGTGTGACCCTACTCTGTGTCGGGGTTTCCTCAATCAGTGCACTCTACACTTCGAAATCTTGGGGCATATGTTTAGTTCTGACCGAGCCAAGGTGGGCTTCATCATGTCACACCTGGGAGGAGAGGCCCTCGCCTGGCTAAACCCGCTATGGGAGAGAGGGGATCCGCTGGTTAACGATCTTCAATCTTTCCTAGAGGCTTTTCGCAGGACTTTCGATGAACCTGGTCGCACCACTTCGACTGCCTCAGCTCTGCTTCGCCTGCGCCAAGGTACTCTCACGGTAGCTCAGTATGCTGTTAAATTCCACACCCTCTCGTCTGAATTATCGTGGAACAATGAGGCCCTGGTTGCTAACTTCTGGGAAGGCCTATCCGGAAGAATCAAGGATGAGCTGGCGGGACGGGACAGACCTACCCTCTTGGAAGAGCTAATATCCTTGGCAACCCGAATTGACCTGCGTTTTCAGGAGCGCTCCATGGAGATCAAGCGGGACAAAAGGGCCTATCACCTGGACTCTAGTTTGTACAAAACAGGTACTTTGCCCTCCGCCTCCGAGGCCATGGAGGTGGACCATGTAAGTTTGGCCACCCGCCGCCGGGAGGCACATCGCAAGGAGGGAAGTTGTAACTACTGCGGTAGTTCTGAACATTTGATCCATTTCTGTCCTAAAAAGTCGGGAAACTCCAGTGCCTAGGTCCAGTAGGAGGGGCCAACCTAGGTAGAGAACAGTCCTCTCCCTCTTTACACATCTCAGTCTCCGTGTCCTATGGAGCAATAAAATTCTCCGAACATTGTCTACTGGATTCTGGAGCTGCAGGGAACTTCATCCAGCAGGCGGTTGTGGATTATTACCGCTTACCAGTCCAGCGTCTTCCTGATCCGTTACAGGTGTCCGCCGTGGATGGCAAACCGCTGACCGAGCCCGCCCAGTTTCAAACCGAGTTGGTGGAACTCCGGGTAGGTCTAATGCATACTGAACGAATGCGATTTTATGTATATCCCGGTTTATCCCATCCCATGCTTTTAGGTTTACCTTGGCTCCAGATGCATGAACCAGTCCTTAATTGGAAAACTGGAGAAGTTCTGCGTTGGGGAGATACCTGCATGAATCGTTGCTTAACCCGGATTCAACCTGTTTCGCCTCCAGTCCAGCCTGATACCCTGCCAGGGTTGCCTTCCGCCTATTGGTCCTTCTCTGACGTCTTTGGGAAAAAGGAGGCTGAGAGACTACCTCCACACAGGTCGTATGACTGTCAGATAGAGCTTCTTCCTGGAGCATCTCCTCCTCGCGGGAGAGTTTATCCCCTTTCACAGGCAGAGACTCAGGCCATGTCGGACTACATCCAAGAGAATCTGGCTAGAGGATTTATCCGAAAGTCATCGTCACCGGCAGGAGCTGGATTCTTCTTTGTGAAGAAAAAGGATGGATCTGTTGTGAGTGGGCTTGGGATGAGAGGCTCCCTCTGGTGGTTACAAGCGGTGCTGGTCTGTCCAGTGAAGATTGTGAGGATTGGGAATCAGGTGTTACTGACTGGTCTTATATAAGGGAGTCACCTTTCCCATCAGGGTTGCCGGTGATCAATTGTTCTGGTCTCTATCCTTGATTCCTGTTTCCCTTGTAGCCTGCTGTGTCGTGTCTGCATCTCCTGCTAACAGATAAGACATTTTCTTCTTTTTGTTTTTGTGCTTGATTTTTGCATTTTGTCCTGCACTTCTGTGGGGGCCTTCAGGGTCCCCTCCGGGGGCTTTTGCCCTCTCAGTTTTAGTTCAGCCACTGATGTTTGTACTTTTGCTTTTTCCAGTTTTTTCAGTGGCTGCTGTTTTGATTTTGTTACACCAGAGAACTAATTTAGGTGGTAGAGGTCGTGTGATCTCAGGTGTTTTTGAAATTAGTAGAGTTGGTGCTTTTCAGGGTTTTCTGGGATTGCAGTAAGTACCCTTCCTATCCTTTTCTATTTAGTTAGTTTGGGCCCCAACGTTTGCTCATCCTATTTTCCTTCTGTGTCAGTATTTCTTCTTGTCTAGCCGCCATTGCATGTTTGGGGGCTTTCTATTATCTTTGGGGTTCTGCTCCGGGGCAGATAGCTTTCCTATATCTATCTTTAGGTGTAGTTAGTTTCTCAGGCTGTGACGAGGCGTCTAGGACCAACGTAGGAACGCTCCATGGCTGCCTCTAGTTGTTGTGGTTAGTCAGGGTACTGCAATCTCATAGATTCCAACTGCTCTGGTGTATTGCCTTTTTTGCCTGCACTCCTCAGCTACCGAAACATAACAGTATCACCGGCCCAAAATTTAAAATTGTATGGTACTCACAGAAGGGAAAAAATTTGTGAAGAAAAAACGGTTGTCAGAGTTGTCAGAGATATTTTTCTGTTTGTTGCATTTTTTTTTTTTTTTCCCTCTGTATCTCTGGGTGCTGGGGAGGATTTTTTCTCTCAATGGAGTTTGCACAGTTGTCTGGCCGTGTGGATCAGCTTGCCACTGAGGTTCAGAGTATTGCTGCATATCTTGCTAGGTTGCCTGTTGTGGAACCTAGGATTCCCATGCCAGATTTGTTTTTAGGGGATCGAGCTAAGTTTCAGAATTTCAAAAATAATTGTAAATTGTTTTTTGCCTTAAAATCTAAGTCCTCAGGAAACGCAGCGCAGCAGGTTCAAATTGTCATCTCTCTCCTGAGCGGCGATCCTCAGGATTGGGCTTTTTCCCTGACACCTGGGGATCCTGTTTTGAGTGATGTTGATGCATTTTTTCAGGCTTTGGGGTTATTGTACGATGAGCCTAATGTCACTGATCAAGCTGAAAAAGCCTTGTTGGCATTAAATCAGGGGCTTGATGACGCTGAGTTATACTGTCAGAGATTCCGTAGGTGGGCAGTCCTGACCAAGTGGAATGACGACGCTTTGGCGGCCCTTTTTCGGAAGGGTCTGTCAGATAATGTAAAGGATGTTATGGTGGGATTCCCTGTCCCCTCTGGTCTCAATGATTCTATGTCATTAGCGATTCAAATTGACAGACGTTTGCGTGAGCGGAGAAGTATGCGTGGAATAGTGTTGCCTTGTGAACCTGCTTCTGAATCCATGCAGTGTGATAGAGTGGTGTCTGGGGCACAGCGTCATGAGTTTCGAAAGCGCAATGGGTTATGTTTCTACTGTGGTGATGCCTCTCATGCTATTTCAGTCTGCCCTAAGCGGGAAGACGTTTTGCACGCTCAGTTGTCTTGGGTAGTGTTCAGACTAAGTTTTTATTAACTGTCACTCTGATATGCTCTCTGTCCTCATTTTCTGCTCAGGCTTTCGTTGATTCTGGAGCAGCTATTAACCTGATGGATTATGATTTTGCTAAACGTTGTGGGTTTCCCTTGATACCCCTACAGAAGTCTATTCCCCTACTGGGGATCGATTCTACCCCTTTGGCTGAGAATAAACCTCAGTTCTCTACTCAGGTGATAATTAGGGTTGAACCTGATCATCAAGAGTGCTGCAAATTTTTGGTTCTGTATAATCTGCATGATATTATCGTACTGGGTTTCCCTTGGTTACAGTCTCATAATCCTGTTTTGGATTGGAAATCTGTGTCTGTAACCAGTTGGGGTGCCAATGTGTTAATACCAACACTCCTGTTTTTTCTGCCTCCCCCCAGGCTCAGGATGTTCCTGACTTTTTGATTGATTTTTCTGATGTATTTAGCGAAAGTAAATCTGCATCCTTGCCTCCCCATAGGAGCTATGACTGCGCTATTGAATTAGTGCCTGGTAGTAAATTCCCTAGAAGGTCGCCTTTTAACTTGTCTGTACCTGAACATGACGCTATGCGGTCTTATATCAAGGAGTCATTGGAGAAGGGTCATATCAGACCATCCTCTTCACCCTTAGGTGCCGGTTTTTTCTTTGTGGCCAAAAAGGATGGTTCATTAAGGCCGTGTATTGATTATCGTCTTTTGAACAATATTACTGTGAAATATCAATACCCGTTACCCTTTATTTCTGACCTGTTTTCCAGGGTGAAAAACGCTACTTGGTTTACCAAGCTTGACCTCAGGGGGGCATATAACCTTATTCGCATTAAGCACGGGGATGAATGGAAGACGGCATTCAATACCCCGGAGGGCATTTTGAGTACCTTGTGATGCCCTTTGGGCTCACTAATGCTCCTTCTGTCTTCCAGTCCTTCATGAATGACATTTTCAGGGATTTTGTGGATAAATTTCTGATTGTTTATTTGGATGATATCTTGATTTTTTCTAATGACTGGGACTCTCATGTGAAACATGTTCGAACTGTATTCCAGATTTTGAGAGAGAATGCTCTGTATGTGAAGGGATCAAAGTGTCTTTTTGGCGTACAGAGGATCTCATTTCTGGGATTCATTTTGTCCCCATCTGTTATTGAAATGGACCCGGTCAAGGTTCAGGCCATCTGTGATTGGGTCCAACCTACTTCATTAAAGGCTCTTCAAAGATTTTTGGGTTTTGCCAATTTTTATCGTAAATTTATTGGTAATTTCTTGGTTATTGTTAAACCATTAACTGATTTGACCAAAAAGGGTTCTGATGTGGTGAATTGGCCTCCTGAGGCAGTCTCTGCATTTCAGGAACTTAAGCAGAGATTCACTTCTGCTCCTGTTCTACGGCAGCCTGATGTTTCTCTGCCATTTCAGGTGGAGGTTGATGCCTCTGAAATTGGGGCAGGTGCCGTTTTGTCCCAAAAAGATCCAGAGACCTCTAAAAGTAACCCTTGTGCCTTTTTCTCTCGAAAATTTTCTCCTACTGAACGTAATTATGACGTGGGTAATCGGGAGTTATGGCCATGAAGTGGGCTTTTGAAGAGTGGAGACATTGGCTGGAGGGAGCCAAACATCAGGTGGTGGTCCTTACTGACCATAAGAATCTGGTTTATCTGGAATCTGCCAAGCGACTCAATCCTAGACAGGCCAGGTGGGCCTTGTTTTTCACACGTTTTAATTTTGTGGTTTCCTTTCTTCCTGGCACTAAGAATGTTAAGGCGGATGCCCTCTCGAGGAGCTTCCTTGCGGACTCTCCTGAGTTATCTGATCCTTCTGTTATTTTGAAAGAGGGTGTAGTTCTTTCCGCCATCTCACCTAATTTGAGACTTGTTCTGGAGGGGTGTCAGGAGGATAGGCCCGAGCGCTGCCCTGTTGGAAAATTGTTTGTCCCGGACCAGTGGAAAAAGAGTGTGATGTCTGAGATTCATTGTTCCGCGTTGGCTGGGCATCCCGGAATTTTTGGTACCAGAGACTTGGTTAGTCGGTCCTTTTGGTGGCCTACCTTGTCTCGTGATGTCAGGGAATTTGTGCAGTCCTGCGGGACTTGCTCTCGCTCCAAGCCTTGCTCTCGCTCTAGTGGTTTGTTGATGCCATTGCCTGTGCCTAAGAGACCATGGACCCATATCTCTATGGATTTCATTTCCGACCTTCCTGTTTCTCAGAGAATGACCGCCATCTGGGTGATTTGTGATAGGTTTTCCAAGATGATACATCTTGTGCCATTACCTAAGTTGCCTTCCTCCTCTGAATTGGTGCCGTTGTTCCTTCAGCACGTGGTTCGTTTACACGGCATTCCTGAGAACATAGTGTCTGACAGAGGAGTCCAGTTTGTTTCCAGATTTTGGAGGACTTTTTGTTCTAAACTGGGTGTTCAATTGTCTTTCTCCTCGGCATTTCATCCTCAGACCAATGGTCAAACTGAGAGAACAAACCAGACATTGGAGACTTATCTAAGATGCTTTGTGTCTGCTGATCAGGATGACTGGGTCTCTTTTTTGCCTTTGGCTGAGTTTGCTCTTAATAATAGGGCTAGCTCTGCCACTTTGATGTCTCCGTTTTTCTGTAATTCTGGGTTTCACCCTCGATTTTCTTCGGGACAGACGGAGGCTTCTGTCTGTCCAGGTGTTGACTCTGTTGTGGAGCGTATGCAGCAGATTTGGGACCAGGTAGTGGAGAGGTTGTCCCTCTCTCAGGAGAGGGCCCAGCGGTTTGCTAACCGGCATAGGACTGATGGTCCTCGGTTTAAAGTGGGGGACTTGGTCTGGTTGTCCTCAAAAATATTCCTATGAGAGTGGCATCTCCTAAATTTAAGCCTAGGTTCATTGGACCTTATAAGATCATGGAGATTCTTAATCCTGTTTCTTTTCGTTTGCTTCTTCCAGGGACATTTAAGATCCATAACGTGTTCCACAAGTCCTTGTTGAAGAGGTTTGTTGAGCCAGTGGTTCCTGCTGCTGTGCCTCCTGACCCTGTTTTGGTTGAGGGCAATCTGGAGTATGTGGTTGAGAAAATATTAGATTCTCGTTTTTCTAGACGGAAACTCCAGTATTTGGTTAAGTGGAGAGGTTATGGTCAGGAAGACAATTCTTGGGTGTTTGCTTCGGACATCCATGCTAGGAGACTCATCCGTGCGTACCTAGAACTCATCCTGACACCTGGTTGCTCAATGAGGTCGGTGAGGCAGAGACTCAGCCATGTCGGACTACATCCAAAGAATCTGGCTAGAGGATTTATCCGAAAGTCATCGTCACCGGCAGGAGCTGGATTCTTCTTTGTGAAGAAAAGGATGGATCTGTTGTGAGTGGGCTTGGGATGAGTTCTGAGCAGAGGCTCCCTCTGGTGGTTACAAGCGGTGCTGGTCTGTCCAGTGAAGATTGTGAAGATTGTGAGGATTGGGAATCAGGTGTTACTGACTGGTCTTATATAAGGGAGTCACCTTCCCATCAGGGTTGCCGGTGATCAATTGTTCTGGTCTCTATCCTTGATTCCTGTTTCCCTTGTAACCTGCTGTGTCGTGTCTGCATCTCCTGCTAACAGATAAGACATTTTCTTCTTTTTGTTTTTGTGCTTGATTTTTGCATTTTGTCCTGCACTTCTGTGGGGGCCTTCAGGGTCCCCTCCGGGGGCTTTTGCCCTCTCAGTTTTAGTTCAGCCACTGATGTTTGTACTTTTGCTTTTTCCAGTTTTTTCAGTGGCTGCTGTTTTGATTTTGTTACACCAGAGAACTAATTTAGGTGGTAGAGGTCGTGTGATCTCAGGTGTTTTTGAAATTAGTAGAGTTGGTGCTTTTCAGGGTTTTCTGGGATTGCAGTAAGTACCCTTCCTATCCTTTTCTATTTAGTTAGTTTGGGCCCCAACGTTTGCTCATCCTATTTTCCTTCTGTGTCAGTATTTCTTCTTGTCTAGCCGCCATTGCATGTTTGGGGGCTTTCTATTACCTTTGGGGTTCTGCTCCGGGGCAGATAGCTTTCCTATATCTATCTTTAGGTGTAGTTAGTTTCTCAAGCTGTGACGAGGCGTCTAGGACCAACGTAGGAACGCTCCACGGCTGCCTCTAGTTGTTGTGGTTAGTCAGGGTACTGCAATCTCATAGATTCCAACTGCTCTGGTGTATTGCCTTTTTTGCCTGCACTCCTCAGCTACCGAAACATAACAGTGATCCTTGCGGCCCTGCATTGACTATCGGGGTTAAATCAAATCACGGTAAAACAGGTATCCATTACCTCTATTCAGAGCTGTTTGAACGTAGGAACGTCCACGCTGCCTCTAGTTGTTGTGGTTAGTCAGGGTACTGCATCTCATAGATTCCAACTGCTCTGGTGTATTGCCTTTTTTGCCTGCACTCCTCATACCGAAACATAACAGTGATCCTATCCTTTCTATTTAGTTAGTTTGGGCCCCAACGTTTGCTCATCCTATTTTCCTTCTGTGTCAGTATTTCTTCTTGTCTAGCCGCCATTGCATGTTGGGGCTTTCTATTATCTTGGGGTTCTGCTCCGGGGCAGATAGCTTTCCTATATCTATCTTTAGGTGTAGTTATTTCTCAGGCTGTGACGAGCGTCTAGGACCAACGTAGAAGCTCCACGCTGCCTCTAGTTGTTGTGGTTTAGTCAGGGTACTGCAATCTCATAGATTCCAACTGCTCTGGTGTATTGCCTTTTTGCCTGCACTCTCAGCAACGAAACATACAGTGATCCTTGCGGCCCTGCATTGACTATCGGGGTCTAAATCAAATCACGGTAAAAAACAGGTATCCATTACCTCTTATTTCAGAGCTGTTTGATCGTCTCCGAGGGGCCAAGATCTTCACCAAATTGGACCTCAGAGGGGCCTACAACCTGATCCGAGTCAGAGAGGGGACGAATGGAAAACAGCCTTCAACACCCGTGACGGCCACTATAAATACCTGGTAATGCCATTCGGCCTAAGCAATGCACCTGCGGTCTTTCAGGAATTTGTTAATGACATTTTCAGGGACTTGCTCTATACTTGTGTCGTGGTTTACCTGGACGATATTTTGATTTTTTTCTGCTGACTTGACGTCACACCGGAGGCAAGTACGCCTGGTCTTACAAAGACTGAGAGAGAACAGGCTATATGCCAAATATGAGAAATGCCTCTTTGAGCAGTCTTCTTTGCCTTTCCTTGGGTACATTGTATCTTCCACAGGATTAAAGATGGATCCGGAGAAGTTGTCTGCAGTTCTCAACTGGCCTCTTCCGTCTGGGCTAAAAGCCATACAAAGGTTCCTCGGGTTCGCCAATTACTACCGGCAATTTATTCCACACTTTTCCACCCGAGTGGCTCCAATCACAGCCTTAACCCGGAAAGGTGTAAACTCTAAGGAATGGTCCTCCGAGGCAGAAGAGGCCTTTGTTTCTCTCAAAAAAGCCTTCGCTTCCGCACCCGTTCTCCATCGTCCTAATTCAAGTGAGCAATTTTTTCTTGAGGTTGATGCTTCTTCCATAGGTGCAGGAGCAGTTCTGACCCAGAAGTCGTCTACCGGGCGGATGATCTCGTGTGGTTTTTTTTTCCAAGGTTTTTTCTCCTGCAGAAAGGAACTACTCTGTCGGTGATCGCGAACTGTTGGCCATCAAATTGGCTCTGCAAGAATGGAGACATCTTCTTGAAGGAGCTCATCACCAGGTAATCATATTCACCGACCATAAAAACCTTGCCTATCTCCAATCTGCTTTAAGACTGAATCCCCGTCAGGCCCGTTGGGCATTATTTTTTGCCCGTTTCAATTTTGTACTTCATTTCCGTCCAGCTGACAAGAACATCAAGGCAGACGCACTCTCTAGAGCCTTCTTGCCTCCTGAACTGGAGGAAGAACCTCAGCACATTATTGAACCTTCTAAGTTAGTCTCTGTTGCCTCCACTGATCTGGCCCGGCTTCCTCCTGGGAAGACTTTCGTGTCCGCTTCTGATCGTAGTCGTGTTCTGCGCTGGGGTCATTCCTCTAAGTTGGCTGGCCATGCTGGTCAGAGAAAGACGCAGCAACTCATCTCCCGTTATTACTGGTGGCCTACCATGGGCAAGGATATCCAGGAGTTCGTCGCAGCCTGTCCTTCATGTGCCCGTAACAAAACTGTTAAACATCTACCAGCCGGCAGGCTTCTGCCTCTTCCGATTCCGTCCGCTCCCTGGCAGCACATCGCGATGGATTTCATCACGGATCTTCCCATTTCTTCTGGCTGCTCAGTGGTATGGGTTGTGGTGGACCGCTTCTCTAAAATGGCCCACTTCGTTCCGCTATCTGGCCTCCCGTCTGCTCCAGAACTGGCCGCTCACTTCATTCAGCACATCTTCCATCTACATGGATTTCCTCTCCACATCGTGTCCGACAGGGGCGTCCAGTTTACCTCTAAGTTCTGGAGAGGACTCTGTAAAATGGTAAAAATTGAACTAGATTTTTCTTCTGCATATCATCCCCAGTCTAATGGGCAAGTGGAAAGGATCAATCAAATCCTGGCTGGATACCTGCGTCACTTCGTCAACGCTCATCATAATGACTGGGTAGAATTACTGCCCTGGGCGGAATTCTCCTACAACCAAGTAAGTGAATCTTCTGGAAAGTCTACCTTTCAGATTGTGTTTGGACTGCAACCCGGAATTCCTCTTCCTGTCTCGGGATTGTCTGATGTTCCGGCAGTCGATACCTTGTCTAAGAATTTCTCGGACATTTGGAGAGAGACCAGGTCGGCATTGGAGAAAGCTTCTCAACGTATGAAAACGCATGCGGACAAAAGACGTTTGGAGGCTCCCATCTTTCGTCCAGGAGACAAGGTATGGCTCTCCTCCAAGTACATCCGTCTGAAGTTACCATCGTACAAATTGGGTCCCCGTTTCATTGGTCCCTTTGAAGTCTTGAGACAAATCAACCCGGTCTCTTATAAACTGAAATTGCCTAATTCTCTACGAGTACCTAACTCCTTTCATGTTTCCCTCCTCAAACCAGTAGTGTTGAGTTCCTTCTTTAAGGACCCGGGTACCACTCCTGATCCGGTCTCTGAGAATGATGTTTTTGAGGTAAAACATATCTTGGCCTCTAAGAGAGTAAGAGGTAGGATCTATTACCTGGTGGACTGGAAGGGTTTTGGTCCTGAGGAGAGGTCTTGGGAGCCTAAAGAGAACATCCAGGCCCCTCTTCTTCTTAAAAGATTTCACGCAGGCTTGAAAAAGAGGGGGAGTAAAGAGGGGGATACTGTTACACTCGGTCCCAGCGCTGGCTCTGCACTCCGTTCTGCTCACTCACCTGTTCCTCTAGCTGTCCCTCTGCAGCAGTCTGCGCGCGGGCTGGGGTCTCCTGTCCCATCTGCTCCTCGGCGTCCTGTGTCCTCCTCCACTTCCTGGCACGCTGCTGGCAGGCCTCCAGATAGACTGCTTAGGACGCGAGGCCGCGCCCACCGTCTCTCTTAAAGGGGCAGCGTGCATTTTTTGAAATAGCTAATTAACCAATGGCTGCGCACTCAGTACTATATCTGGTCACTCCACCATTAGGGGAGTGCCGGAGCAACGTGTTCTATCATTGCTACATCCGGTTCTGTTCCTGATCTGTCTGCGCTGCGTTTGCAGTCTCTGTGCTTCGCTTATACTGTTTGTCTCCTCAGATCATTGCTAACCCGTATCTGGCTAACCTGGACAATCTCGGCTATTACTGGCGCAAGTGTCATCCCGTTCCGCCATCAGCCATCCGTACCCGTGGACCGTGACAAGGTCACTGAAGCCAGCCTGCTATCATCCGTTCTGGACCAGGACCTTACCCTTCTCCGTCAAGAACCCTCCACGGACTCTGTAAATACCTGTTACCCCTTTTGGTCCCTCTGGGACAGCTGCCACGTGTCTGGGGTCTAACTGGAGGTAGCACCTGTGTCCTCCGGGTATTCCATTCTGGTCCTGTTCGAGGGGCCTTACTACGGGTACCCGGGGCTCACTAGTTACGCCCCCTTCGGAGCCCCCCGGACCGCGGTCTCGAGGTTCCACATTAAAAAATAAAAACGAATGTGAACTTCACCACCTCTGCCTCCGCTTCCATTCGTTACACTGTGCATAACAATATTTAAGTATTCTTTAATTTTTTATTTGAATAAAAATATCACCTTTGTGAAATTATGCAAGTTCCTTGTCGAGGTTCCCTGGCTTTCAACTTGGAACCATATAGCTGGCAGAGACACTTGTATGATGGAGTAGAATGTCCACCACTGTTTTGCAATGTTTCGGGGAACCCTCCATTTTCCAGTGCTTGCACTCAGGGTTCCTGTGCATATGAAACAGTTTCACTATGTGACAAACTTTCACAACTAAAAGCACCAGAATATTAAAAATTACTAAAACTTTTACAGTACAAACACTAGATATCGGCAGATATCACAAATATGATCAATTGTGTTACAACAATGTTTTTTCATTATATTATCCAGAACTATTAAAACATTTTTTATCAGAACATTGCTATCTTATGGAATTCACAGTGGGAGTCTATAGAGAAAGCCTACCCGAAACCCCAAAACACTGGTCAAGTGTTGTGTATGATTGCATGGGTCATGTGGTATAATGTTCCTAATATGTAACATTTCACAGTTTCTGTTTTACTCTTCATGTTATCTGCTATATGAGTTAGGAGCATCTTAAAGAGTAACCGTTGTTTCAGTTTTTTTATGAATCTATTGTACAAGTGAAGATAAGAAATATAATATATCTTATCAGAAAAATATGCTTCTATCTCTGGACTGATGACTCTCAGGTAATATCTGAACTGAGGCATGAGATAACAGTTGCTGCTCATAAAATTCAATTCCAACACTCGGATCAAAATCGAACATGCATTTTACAAAACAAAATCACAGACGTGACTAGCACCACAGGTACTACTCACAACCACAGATGAAAACCACGGATAGCATTTATACACGAAAATCGGACGTCTGAATGAGGCCTCAATAATACATCGTAGCAAAAAATAATCAAGTAGCATTTTTTATCTTAGTAATGATATCTTGAGACCATGTGGTACAAATTTGTAGCCAAACACTGTAAATAAACCAAAAATATAAAGCCGCAAATTCCAGACCCTGAAGTGTTCCACTGTAATTTACTGAATTCCCATTAGGGTGATTACACACAGCAGATTTGTAAAACAAATACAGCTAAAAATCAACTATTTCACCTGAATGGGGTTGTCTTATGGCAAACACAAGCTCTATTCAAATGAATTATCTATTTGCAGAAAATTTGTCAGGTGTGAATATCCTCTTGTCTACCCATCAAAATAAAGCAAAAACCTACAAATTCTGAATAAAGTCACACTGAAATAACCAAACACTTTGTACTCTAAAATGTCACCCCCGTCTTTAGTATAGTTAGGATCTTTTATCTTGGTGTTTGTGCATTTTATGAAGGTATAGTAATTAATTTGCTATTTTTCAATGCCTAGCAACAGAAGATATACCAAGTTGGTTGTAATTCTCCAAAATAATTAGTTGGCTTAATCAGATTATTCTGCTTATCAAATGCGACTTTCTCTTCATCTGGCAGAAAGTTAAATAGGTCACATCTTATGTCACAAGACAATGGACAATGTGGATAAGCAAAATTGTTGCTTTCATAAAAAGAATTAATGAGAGAAACAGACTTAGGATCAGTCTTACAAGCCAACGGAAGCTTAGCCAAAAATAGTATGCATTAATTCTACTGTATATCTCTCCTTGTAATCCTTCTTGCTAGCTCCAAACACAGCACTGCAAACCAAGAGCTAAATGCTGCCTGCAAATACTATTCTGTGTCTTGTTTAAATCAATGATTACAATGGCTCTTAAGTTATACTAAATGTCTTATTTCAAAGAAATTTTAGTATTGAAGATGCAAAACAGGTTTCCAAAAATGATTTGTGAACTTCTGGTTAGGAACTACTTTGCATATTTGACTATTTAAAAAACTCTACAGCTCTGTACTACAGAACAAAACCTCAAAAATAATTAAAATACAAGAAGGAAAAATCTATATTAAGATGGCATTGGGGCTCTGGGTTTGAATGCAACTATAAACAAAATCTTTATGGCATGGCTATATTCTCTCCCCTTTTACATGGGTTTCCTTTAGGTTTCTGGTTACCCCTGGAGCACCAAAACATATTGATAGGGCCAATTTAATTGGACTCCAGTAAGCTGACGCTCAATATAAACCATGAGCCTAATTGTGGACAGTGACTAATGTGAGTAAAGGCAAAACTATTGATTATATATAAGCAACAGGATATAACAAGAAGAGGAGTGTAAGGTTCCAGAACATTTCAATTTGAGTAGATGACCATCCTCCATTTGAGGGTGCATTTGTATTTGTGATGCATTGTGAGGTACAAGTTAAGGACAGTGCCTGTTAAAGCATATCGTGGTTTTTAATCACCTTGTTTATTGCGACTGACGTTAACATTAATTTTAAATGTATTCATGATTTCATCTTTTACATGCAGGTGCTGAAGTCCGTCATTTATTATGGCAAGCAGGGACCATAACCTCTCTTCCACAGCTTGCCAAGAACAGTTCATGTATTTTGCCAAAAGAAGACCAACTGTGGCTGCCATTTCCTCTCCAAAAGCTCATCTGCCCTACCCAACACTGAGAGTCCACAAAGTAAACCAGAGATTCATAAAAGCCTTAGCAACATTACTTATGTGGCCAAGTGTAATGAGAACAGCGTGATTCAGAATTCACATAATTCTGAGTGGTCTTGTAGCATGGATGGTCCTCCTAATCTTAATCCTGAAAAATCTGATTACAATCATTTTACTGTCAGTCACATTGAAGAAAAAACGCATCCCAAAATTCACTATCTCTCAGATGATTCATCCTTAGCAACAGCAGAGCAAGAGATCAAAAAGATCTTCGCCAGATACAAGGTCTCTGAAAATATTTCCTTACTCGGCCATTCAGAAACTTCTATGTGTAAAGTTGATAGCATGGATAATCTTAACTCACCAAGCCTGATAGTCCAGAAGAGTTTTTCAGATTACTCCTGTGGAAGCAGGACCTCTGTGCCTCATTCCATAAGGGGAAATAACCCAATCAGTGCCACATATTCCAATCTCTCTTCTTCCAGCAGCATTTCTGGGTCTGGCAGCGATGGCACCTGTACACTTAGTAATTTTACCCAAGACTCAGGGATAGATCATTCTCCATCAAATCTGCAAAACAACTTGACTGATGTATATTCTGACAAGGAGCCAAATATTCCATTGAGTCGTTTGTATAGCAGTACAATTCAGCACAACATCAATGTGTATACAGTGCCAGGTGCCTATCAACATGGAGTGTTTGGCCATCATGATCCTCAAAATGTGCTACAAACTAATGAGTATATGTGTTGTCAGCCATACTAAATATTTCAGGTGTTATGTCTTGTGATGACATCTCAGAAACTAAGCTGTCATCACCAGCTATGAATATTCATGATGGCTGTTCTGTTCATTGTAGCAAGGGCTATGAACCATTGCTAAAAGTAGATGACACAACTGCTGCCTATTGCCACTCCTTGTCCAAATCATCTATTCAGTACTCATCCGGACAGGAAAATTCACTTGGTGAATTGGTCTTAGGGCATACTTTACCACAGTTCTGTTCTAAATTACCACCCCCTGATAAATTTTCATTTCCAAAACTAGTATCGTCAGTTAGTGAATCTGGACTGGAAACTAAAAAGCTACTTCGATGTGGCCAGTTTACTTTTCCACCACCTCCTATTTCCATAGGGGAAAATAATTTGCTCACTTATGATAGAAATACCAGTGATTTACTACTTAAAACAGTAGAAACACCATTAGATATCTTGGAAATACCAGACTCAGATGCAAAGACAAAAGATACTTGGACAATGACATCTACAGACTATTTATCACTAGACCATAAAAGTTCCCTCAGCCTCAAAGATGCAGAAGTGCAAACTGTGATTGTCATGGAAAGCAAAGCAGTCTCAACCACTTCATTTGTTCATAGCAGTAGTCATTTATTTCCAGACGTTGGTTTAGGAATTAACCTACACTGTCCTCAATCACCAGTGCGAGAAGTTAGATGGGATAATGAAGGCATGACATGGGAAGTTTATGGGGCTGCAGTAGACCCTGAGGTTCTTGGGTTAGCTATCCAGAAACATTTAGAGATCCAGATAGAGCAGAACACACAGCCGTCAGAACAATCAGGAGAAATTGAACAATCAAATAAAGAGAAAAGAAGGTCTATCAGAACTGTTATGCAATCTTTGAGACAGTCCAACTGTTGTGTATGCACCACCGCCATGTCTGATTGACAGTACAGATCATAAAATAATAACATTAATTTCAAGTATCTATTATATGATGTACAATGGCCCTGCTACTTATTACTTAAAATACCTGATATGAAGTGAGAATTACTCTTGCCTATTTTTAGATTTTGCATCATTTAATACCTACAGACTCCATATCAGGCCGGGTTTCCACAAGCAGTTTTGGTGCAGTTTTTGATGCAGTTCCTGGAGCCTAGTGGACACAGGCACTTAGAATGTTGTATATTAGTGGACAAACGCTTAGGAGCTTCCTTGTTCATATTTGTTATGTATTGACATTTTCTAATGGCACATACTTTCCTATATGTGTGCTCAGATATAAAATGATTTTTTTCAGTTTATTCTGTTCTGAAGCTCAATAGAATTCCAATGTACGTCTATGTAAGTACTCCATCCGAACCGGAATCATAATAAAGTAGTATTCATCATTGCTAAAACTATATTCAAGTATTGGGACAGATTTACTCATTCTAGCTAATATATAGACAATGTGGACTTTGACTAGTTTATTTAACTTTAAACTATTTTTTTTACCCAAAAAGTTAGTGTATATTATGACGTCTTAAATTCCTTCTACTACTCCATGCCCCGTTGTGGAGTATAAAAGGCTGATTTAATGTGGAGCATAGCATATGCACCAGACTAGACTTCTTCCTCAATTGCATATGCACCAGACTAGACTTTTTCCTCAATTGCATATGCACTAGACTAGACTTCCGCCTCAATGGGTCAAAATTCTCGTATATTTTAATTAGCATATTTGCCCATTTGTGTTCACGTTGCCTTGTTCTCCATAATTTTAAGCAACATTGTGGCAAAGCTGTCTGGCTGTCCATAAATTACATCAAAAACTGGATTCAACATGAAACAATTAACTACACTTACAATATTAAAAAATGGCTCATATTTATATACTGTCTGCGTGCAATGGGCCTGATTCCTCAAAGCTTTGATGTTCCCTACACCAAAAACTTCACTCCTGAAATTTCTGGCATGGGACACAGAGGCACACACCACTCGTGAGACGCTCCTGATCCATGAAGAGTTGTGCACTACTTCGTGAATCAGGAGCATGAAACTCCAGCACAGCTCCTCATCAAGACCAGCATGAACAACGCTGGTCTTGATGAATCAGGCCCATTTTCTCTCTCTAATTTGTTACTGTTTATCATGACTTGATGCATCATTTTCTCAATTCACTTTTCTACTTTCTGCTGTAAAATGGTTCAATAAATGATTTGAAATGTAAAAAAAACATCAATGCACTATCAGGATGGAGCAAACCCATATAGTAAAGATGGCGGCAACACTGGTGCAAAATACTGATGAGACAACCACTCACAACCTACCAATTCATGGAGGGGGTGATTACTAGAATAGTCTTGTATAGGGTGCTGGTCACACACAGGTAATGCACAGTATCTGGCTTACAGCCTATTAGTGATGCCAATACTATTAGATTTGGTGGGCTGCCCAGCACTATCTAAGTGCACCCCATGAGAACAGACACCCTAGTTTACAAGGCTAAAAATGCTGGGCTTAGCTAACATCACAAAAGCTTTGCATAAAAAAAGTTTTGAAAAATGCAGTGATCATCAGATAAGCAACATGCCATTCATGCATTAATTTATATGTAAAATGGCACAATAGGTGGTAAAGATAATATTAACTATGAAAATATACATAGAAAAAAGGTATAAAGGATCATCACAACTAAAGTCAGGAGCTACAATTAGGTTTATACAAGCTTCTACCTATTCCACTGGGACCTATCTGCATCAATTGTCGTTGTAGGCTCTGAGAGGTTCTCTCCTTTTTATGCTTGGAAATATCCAGATATTGAAAATGTATTATTCTCCACTTCATAATGAAGTGGTCGACAAGGCCAGGTCTCAAAACACAACAGCCCACCTACACACGTGGTCAAAATTGTTGGTACCACTCGTGTAATGACCAAAAAACCAACAATGGTCACAGAAATAACTTGAATCTGACAAAAATAATAATAAATAAAAAAAATCTATGAAAATGAACATATGAAAGTCAGACATTGCTTTTCAACCATGCTTAGGCTACTTTCACACTTGCGTTTTTTAGCGCTGCGTATCGAGCGCACATGAAACGCTTGAAAAATCCGCATGCAAACGCGTGTAATCGCTGCGATATTTTGCAGTCGAATAGTGCGCATTGCTTTTAAAAAACGCAGCGTTTGTAAGCGATTGTATGCGATTTAAAGCGTTTTTGTATGCGTTTGCGTTTTTTCTGTGCAAAACACATGATGAAAATCCTTGAAAAATTCTTGCAACAGAACCCACCAATGGGACACCAGTGGGTGTGTCTTATTGAAAATATTTATATAGAGCCTGTTCACAGCCCTTTTTTACATTTGCTTGCATTTGCCTTGGTGAACATGGATCAGCTTATGCAGAATTTCTTCTTCAACCTTGATGTGGACATGGCTATGGCACAGTCTTATGCCGTTGCTTGCCATGAACAAAGGAAGAGAGATAGACAGCGTAGACGGCAGCGTCGTCGTTTGTGGGTACATCCCATTGTTGAACTCCGGGAGAGCCGTGGAGCGTATCACACCCTCTACAGTGAGCTGCAGTCAAACCCGGAGAAATTTAACGACTACACCCGGATGTCACAACAATCCTTCATGGATTTACTTGCTCGGGTACAACAATTAATAAGGAGACAGGACACCCAGCTGCGTTGGGCGATTCCTCCAGAGGAAAGACTCCTGGTGACATTACGGTATGTATTATTGATAAACGAATGCCTGCATCATTGTATTACTAATGCCATGTACTATTACAAAGATGACAGAATTATTGTTCTGACAGCTAGTAAACAAAGACCTGCAGAATTATTTTGATGCCATTTTTTGGTTTATTAATGTTTTACAAAAACATATACAATAATAATTTTTTTGTTCTTTCTATAGATTCCTTGCTACTGGAGAGAGCCTGTCTTCACTTCACTTCCAGTACCGGATTGGTATCTCCACGTTGTCAGGAATTGTTGTTGACACCTGCCGGGCATTGTGGACTGTTCTCTGTCCGGAATTTATGCCCCTGCCCACCACCGAAAAGTGGCTAGAAATAGCAGAAAAATTCTGGACAACATGCAATTTCTCCAACTGTTTGGGAGCAGTTGATGGGAAACACATCCGCATCATCAAACCTAAAAGAACAGGCTCGGAGTACTACAATTACAAGAAGTACTATTCTACAGTTCTTATGGCCATTGCAGATGCAGACTGTATGTTTGTTGCGGTGGACATTGGGGCATTTGGCCGTGGGAATGACTCACAGGCGTTTAAGAACTCGGACATGGGACAGAGGTTGTATGGAAACCAGTTTAATTTCCCCATGCCACGGCCTCTTCCCCACACCGAAGGTCCAGCAATGCCATTTGTAATGGTTGGGGATGAGGCATTCCAGATGAGCCAACACCTACTTAAACCCTACTCCAGCCGGGACTTGGACCACAACAAAAAAATTTTCAATTACAGGCTGACCAGGGCAAGGAGAACTGTAGAGTGTGCCTTCGGTATACTGGTTTCCTGGTGGCGCATTCTGGGCACAGCCATTCATCTGAAAGTGCAACCAGTGGATGAAGTTGTGAAGGCCTGTGTGGTGCTACATAACTTTGTCATGGCGAAAGAGCACCCAAACTTTGAACTTGATGATGCAGCTCCTAACCCATTGCCTGAGTTCACTCAGCACCCTCTCAGGTCTTCTGTTGAAGTCAGCCAAATGAGAGACCAATTTGCGACCTACTTCATCTCAGATGTAGGACGGGTGGATTGGCAAGAACAAATGGTGTAAAAGAATGTTCTTGTCTGTATGTAAATAAAAAATGTTTTTTTTTTTACTTCAATAAAATACCTCTGTTTATACCTGTACCACATGCAGTCTGTTTTTAAATTAAAAAACAATTATGAAATGGCCAGGTTTACCAGTGAATTCATGATGCATATTTTTGGGTGCATCATGAATTTATTTTTAATCCTGACTATGTAGTTAAATATACATGCACACAAGTTGTATGACCTTTATTTAACACATAAATTATTTGTGTCACTGTGACTTGATTTGGAACGCAGAGATAATAAAGATTATACATCTTGTTCTATACCAATGCCTGGTGGCATGCTGAAGTGGTGATGCCCCAAATAACGCATCGTCACTTCAGAATGTATCAGGCCTGGGCAGGTGAGTACACATGAGTTCTAAACAGCAGCATCGCTACAGTATGCTTCAAATTAATGCAGACTGAAGCAACGCTGCTGGTTAAAACTCATGTCTATTCACCTGCCCAGGTGTGATAGTAATGATACAAGGCTGGCAGGTGAGTACACATGAGTTCTAAACAGCAGCATCACTACAGTATGCTTCAAATATATGCACACTGAAGCAACACATCTGGTTAAAACCATGTCTATTCACCTGGCCAGTGTGATAGTAATGATACAGGCTGGGCAGTGAGTACACATGAGTTCTAAACAGCAGCATCACTACAGTATGCTTCAAATATATGCAGACTGAAGAAACGCATCTGGTTAAAACTCATGTCTATTCACCTGGCCAGGTGTGATAGTAATGATACAAGGTCAGGGTATTGTACATATAAAGTGTATTTTCACCATCATCTCCTCTGTTTATTCAAGACACACTGAATAGAGGATGTGCTCAATTACAAGCTATATCTAGAATCCCTGGCCTTGTATCACAAAGTGAAATAATGTCAAAAACACACCACACTCATTTCATTTTTTGGTATATCTGGCAAGGTTAAATAGATATGCCTTGCACTCAACACCATCCTCTATTCAGTCTGTGCAATATTAGCAGACAGACAGACTGTTGGTGCAAAAAAAGTAATATATTTGTGTTTTGGACTAAACATATCTCCATGAAGTACACAAACTTGTGTCATTCCTGTACTTATGTGTAGTCAAAAACGCAAAGTGTACATCGCAGTGTGTGTACGTCGCAGTGTGTAGGTGGCGAAATAAACACAAAGCAAACCAAAATTACTAAAAGAAGATTGGCACGTTTATTTTGTACAACAGGAAAACAACATTTGAATTGCCAATGATTTTTTTTATTACATTTGTATAGATCACATTATAATTTCTTTTTATTAACAAAAAAAGAAAATATTTCTATTCACACAAAGGTTTTTGATAGATCAGATTAGTACAATTTGTGTCCAACATGAGCATGGTATTGTCAGTGCCCAGAAGTTATAGAAAAATAAGATTAGTACAATGTTTGTACAAGATGCCATTGGTAGTCACTGCCCCAGTAGTAATAGAAAAATCAGATTAGTACAATGTTTGTACAACATGCAATTGGTAGTCACTGCCCAGTAGTAATAGAAAAATCAGATTAGTACAATGTTTGTACAAGATGCCATTGGTAGTCACTGCCCCAGTAGTAATAGAAAAATCAGATTAGTACAATGTTTGTACAAGATGCAATTGGTAGTCACTGCCCCAGTAGTAATAGAAAAATCAGATTAGTACAATGTTTGTACAACATGCAATTGGTAGTCACTGCCCAGTAGTAATAGAAAAATCAGATTAGTACAATGTTTGTACAAGATGCCATTGGTAGTCACTGCCCCAGTAGTAATAGAAAAATCAGATTAGTACAATGTTTGTACAACATGCAATTGGTAGTCACTGCCCCAGTAGTAATAGAAAAATCAGATTTAGTGTACACACATGGTTTGTTAGAAAAAAGACATGCCAATTGGTAGTCACTGCCCCAGTAGTAATAGAAAAATCAGATTAGTACAATGTTTGTACAAGATGCCATTGGTAGTCACTGCCCCAGTAGTAATAGAAAAATCAGATTAGTACAATGTTTGTACAACATGCAATTGGTAGTCACTGCCCCAGTAGTAATAGAAAAATCAGATTAGTACAATGTTTGTACAACATGCAATTGGCAGTCACTGCCCCAGTAGTAATAGAAAAATCAGATTAGTACAATGTTTGTACAAGATGCCATTGGTAGTCACTGCCCCAGTAGTAATAGAAAAATCAGATTAGTACAATGTTTGTACAACATGCAATTGGTAGTCACTGCCCCAGTAGTAATAGAAAAATCAGATTAGTACAATGTTTGTACAACATGCAATTGGTAGTCACTGCCCCAGTAGTAATAGAAAAATCAGATTAGTACAATGTTTGTACAAGATGCAATTGGTAGTCACTGCCCCACTAGTAATAGAAAAATCAGATTAGTACAATGTTTGTACAACATGCAATTGGTAGTCACTGCCCCACTAGTAATAGAAAAATCAGATTAGTACAAATGTTTGTACAAGATGCAATTGGTAGTCACTGCCCCACTAGTAATAGAAAAATCAGATTAGTACAATGTTTGTACAAGATGCAATTGGTAGTCACTGCCCCACAGTATAGAAATCAATTAGTACAAGTTTGTACAAAATGCATGTATCACTGCCAAGTAATAAACAATAGTAGTCATGTTGTACAAGATGCCATTGGTAGTCACTGCCCCAGTAGTAATAGAAAAATCAGATTAGTACAATGTTTGTACAAGATGCCATTGGTAGTCACTGCCCCAGTAGTAATAGAAAAATCAGATTAGTACAATGTTTGTAAAAGATGCCATATGTATCGTCACTGCCACGGAAGTTGTATAGAAATCTGCTTTTTTATTACAAATTTTTATTGCTACTGACGTTTTGGTGGTGATTTCGATACTCTGGGGGTGTGCAGAGATGAAGAGCGGCTGGAAACCGATGAAGGGGTTCGAGGGGAAGGGGCAACAAAGTAGTGGTGAAGGAAGATCACACATCAAATGAGAGTCACTTTGAGACACATTAGGAGGAGAGGGTGGATGGACAAACAAAGATTTTTTATTTTCTTCTTGGGGACAGGAGTATGTATGGACCGACTTCTCTGTGTCCGCCTTGAGCTTGTTGACCTTGGCCTTGAAACAAAAAAGACTGAATGTGGGTCACCGCTCTCATGCTCGGTGGTGGCAGTGGCGGTGGAAGTGTTGGCAGTGCTCGGAGTAACCAAAGGGTTGGCGGTGTTCCAAGGAGAAGTGGGTGCCCTTGAAATGGATTGTTGCTGACTGGTGGCGGTACTCATAGGATCAGTGGGTGCTGTGGCGGTAAATTGTTGACTGGTGGCGGTACTCCTAGAAGGAGAAGTGGGTGCCCTTGAAATGGATTGTTGCTGACTGGTGACGGTACTCATAGGATCAGTGGGTGCTGTGGCGGGAAATTGTTGACTGGTGGCGGTACTCCTAGAAGGAGAAGTGGGTGCCGTGGCCCAAGCAGGTACTGCGGTGGCTTGAGTCCATGACTGTGGACCAGTGTCTGTGGGGGTGTTGCTCCACACAGGAGCAGCGCTTGCCATGGTGGTGGCGACGGTGGAGTGTCCAACAGTACTCGGACTTGTGGTGGTGTAGTGGTGACTCGGAATGCTGGTGGCCGTGCAGTGGTATGCAGCAGAAGTCGGTAGTGATGTGTGGCGAATCAGTGGTGGCACTGTTGGATATGCAACCACTGACTGCTGCACGTACCGATTCTGCTGCATAGCCTGCAAGTAAGCATTGTTGCAGGCCTGCATCACACTCAGCTGTTGCTCAGGAGTAAGATGTTCCGCCATGCCCGTTCTATTTTACTGAAAAAATGGTGCGCTGGTCTGTTGAGGTCGGCCTCCAGGCGATCAAGACGCTGTTTCGACACTGTTGAAGCGGTGATCCATGTGGGTAAAACCACGTTCCATCAGTGAAAAACCGCTTCCAACTCTGCCTCCAAGCGTCTTGATATTGCCTTGAAAGGACTCGCTCAAGTGAACAAACTCGGGCAAGACATTCCTCTCCATGGCCCTCTGCCGCTGGCGGGAAGTGCCCGCATAACCAGTGGCAGAGACCTGGGAGAGGGGAACACCTGATGGACCAGCTTCCTGGTCACCAGCTGTCCGTGTTGCTGACCTGCAAGTTGCTTCCAGGCTGTCGGATGGCTGGGACGAGTCCAAGGTTGTCCGAGGAAGGACCGCTTCAGGGACAGGCTGCATGGTGCTGCTCCAGGTGCTGTGGAAAGAAAAAAAAACATTACTATAATGCATGAACAAGAAGCATCAGCTGTAGAAAAGAAAAAAAGAAAAAACGTAAAAAAAAAAAAGAAAATCAAAAAAACTTACGCTCTGCTAGCAAGGACGGTCTCAGGAACGCCAACTCGCGATAATAGCGATATTTATTTCTGGCCTTGCTGCAGAACCACTGCGAACCTGTCCTCTGCTCGAACATCAGTGTTGAAGCGGTCCTTCATCGAGCGCATCGTGTGCGGATTTGTTCACTGTTGATCAAAAAAAAAATTATACAATGGAGTCTGTGCAAAATCACTCTCAACACACATACCTGAATGAAAATTTAAACTGTTAATGCGCATTATAAAGAGCTCAAGAATCACATGTCAGTGACTGTTGAACCACATGACACTGTTATGTTTGCTGTTAGAATATATCTGGCAGCAAAACAACCTTAACATGAGGAACAAGAGTGACTGGACAGTAAAAAAATGAATATAAAGCACAACACATAGCTCAAGAATCCACATGTCATTGATGTTGAACCAGAGGGCACTGTTGGTTGCTGGCAGAATATATCTGCCAGTAAACCATCAGTGCCTCAGGAACAACAGTGAGTGCAGCATAAAAACAACACTAGAATGCAGAACACATTGCAATAGCATACACAGGGCAGTCAGTGTTGAACCTAGGGCACTGTTGGGTTTGCTGCAGAATATATCTGCCCGTAAACCCCTCAGTGGCCTCAGGAACAACAGTGAGTGCAGCATAAAACAAACACTAGAATGCAGAACACATTGCAATAGCATACACAGGGCAGTCAGTGTTCAACCATAGGGCACTGTTGGGTTTACTGGCAGAATATATCTGCCAGTAAACCCATCAGTGGCCTCAGGAACAACAGTGAGTGCAGCATAAAAACAAACACTAGAATGCAGAAACACATTGCAATAGCATACACAGGGCAGTCAGTGTTGAACCATGGGCACTGTTGGTTTGCTGGCAGAATATATCTGGGAGTAAACCATCAGTGGCCTCAGGAACAACAGTGAGTGCAGCATAAAAACAAACACTAGAGTGCAGAACACATTGCAATGCATACACAGGGCAGTCAGTGTTCAACCATAGGGCACTGTTGGGTTTGCTGGCAGAATATATCTGCCAGTAAACCCATCAGTGGCCTCAGGAACAACAGTGAGTGCAGCATAAAAACAAACACTAGAATGCAGAACACATTGCAATAGCATACACAGGGCAGTCAGTGTTCAACCATAGGGCACTGTTGGGTTTGCTGGCAGAATATATCTGCCAGTAAACCCATCAGTGGCCTCAGGAACAACAGTGAGTGCAGCATAAAAACAAATACTAGAATGCAGAACACATTGCAATAGCATACACAGGGCAGTCAGTGTTCAACCATAGGGCACTGTTGGGTTTACTGGCAGAATATATCTGGGAGTAAACCCATCAGTGGCCTCAGGAACAACAGTGAGTGCAGCATAAAAACAAACACTAGAATGCAGAACACATTGCAATAGCATACACAGGGCAGTCAGTGTTGAACCATAGGGCACTGTTGGGTTTGCTGGCAGAATATATCTGCCAGTAAACCCATCAGTGGCCTCAGGAACAACAGTGAGTGCAGCATAAAAACAAACACTAGAATGCAGAACACATTGCAATAGCATACACAGGGCAGTCAGTGTTCAACCATAGGGCACTGTTGGGTTTACTGGCAGAATATATCTGGGAGTAAACCCATCAGTGGCCTCAGGAACAACAGTGAGTGCAGCATAAAAACAAACACTAGAATGCAGAACACATTGCAATAGCATACACAGGGCAGTCAGTGTTCAACCATAGGGCACTGTTGGGTTTACTGGCAGAATATATCTGCCAGTAAACCCATCAGTGGCCTCAGGAACAACAGTGAGTGCAGCATAAAAACAAACACTAGAATGCAGAACACATTGCAATAGCATACACAGGGCAGTCAGTGTTGAACCATAGGGCACTGTTGGGTTTGCTGGCAGAATATATCTGCCAGTAAACCCATCAGTGGCCTCAGGAACAACAGTGAGTGCAGCATTACAGAGAATGAAAATACTTACTAAACGCCTTTTTGAGGTTTGGAGAGGCGCTGTCCCAGCCATCCATCAACGCTGCGGCCACCTCGTTCCATAGCCGCCGGGTCACCACATTGTCCTTGTACTGCGGATCACGGCTGTCCCACAACGGGACACGCTCATGGACCTGGCAGATGAGGGCCTCATTATCCACATACAGGTCGTCGTCCCGTTGTGGAACCTAGAAGAAACAAAATAAAAATTACAATCTTGTATATTTTTTACAAATAAAAGAACAATAGGAGTAGAAAAGAAATAGACATTCAAAGGCTATATACTTACATTCCGTCTCGCCACCGGGACTTGACTCGGCTGCGACTGCTCCTGAGACTCCTCAATGGCCGTGTCCGACGATGATGTCTGAAAAAGAAACACAAATTTTAGCCATTTGTAGATTCAGCAGCTATACTTACCCAAAGGCAGGAAGATACTCACATCATGCTCTGCTTCGGCCAGTTCTTGCCGGGATGGTGAATATTCTGATCCAGAAGACATGCTGCAAAAAAAAAAAAAAATTACATGAGCACATATTACATTATAAGGACAGTCTGTCATTTGTTTAAAGAATACTCACATTCTTGCACTTTGGATCGCTCTTGAGTCCAGGCACAGTGTCTCCAGGCAATATCCAGGCTGTTGTGGTCCAAGATGGATCTTGCAGTCTCCAGGCAATATCCAGGCTGTTGTGGTCCAAGATGGATCGTCCAGTGTCCAGCTCCAGTCTCCAGGCAGTGTAGTTTGGTGCACGCTGTTTGCAGGCCTTTTTATAGGGATCCAGGCTGTATCTTCAGGTCTTATCAGCATGCAGTCCCCAGGCAGTCTGTGTAGGGGTCTGTGTGGCACTGACACCTTCCTTTAATCTATACTACTTTTATCTAGACTCCTCACAAACAATGTATCTTGTCTAGGGGGTCATTGGACAAGTGTCTAGACAATGTTTACTAAAAAATCGCTTGCGCGCACAAGCGCTGACAATCGCAAAGGCACGCGCACGCCAGCGCCCACATAGACGCCAATGTTATTTTTTTGCGCATAGCGTGCGCACATGTGCGCACTCGCATTTTTAGATAGGTGTGCCGGAAAAAAAAATTCAACATGTAGCGTCTAGCGCGTCTGGGCGCACACCTGGAAAATGCGCAGCGCATGCCAAACGCTAATGAGCGCGTGCAAGCGCAAGACACTGCGCCCGCCATGTTAATGATAGGGGAACATTGCGCATGCGACCAATAGCGCACGATGCGCAGCGCTAAAAAACGCAAGTGCGAAAGTAGACTTACACAGAATTTAAAAAAAATAAAACTCATGAAATAGGCCTGGACAGAAATGATGGTACCCTTAACTTAATATTTTGTTGCACAACCTTTTGAGGCAATCCCTGCAATCAAACTATTCATGATATCATGTATCTAATGCCGCATTTATAATCTCTTTCAGCCGAAAAAGAGGGTACTCCCATTAGTAGTAAAATCAGTTATCAGGTATTCAGATAACAAACAAGATATAAAACCAGAGTACAAAAAGAGGATGTACTGCAAAATTAAATCACTGGCTGTTACGCTTCCCACGGCTGCGGGGCGTCGGGACATGGCATAGCTTGCCTAGCTAGCCAATGCTCCCACGCCGCCAGTCCACGACGACGTGAGGCATGCGTCCCAGATGGTAAGAGAATGTGGACCCACTGGACCACAGAGGGAGACCCGGGCCTGCCCGGACTAGGGGAGGGCAGCGACCGGGATCCGTGGCAGCTGAGCATGTGGGCAAGATGGCGACCTGCAGGACTAGACAACACCGCACAACTTCAGGTATGAAGAAACATAAAGTTTACTTAAAGAAACACACAGTACATAACAGAACATAAGACCGGGCTCCCGATTCCGCACATCAGAGAAGGGTACACATCTCAGGATCACAGACGAATGCAGGAGGACATCACGGGTAGATGCAGTCCAGGGTTATCTGGCACGGGCATACTTGGGCGGCCTCTCTCTCAGGCCTCAGGCGTAGCACAGGCTCAGCAGGAGAACATCAGACACCGACCTCAGACAGACTTCAAACGATGGCGGGGTCATCACGGGTAGATGCAGTCCAGGATCATCTGGCACGGGCATACTAGTATGGCCTCTCTCTCAGGCATAGCACAGGCTCAGCAGGAGAACATCAGACACCGGCCCAGGACGAACGTCAGACGATGGCGAGGTCATCACGGGTTGATGCAGTCCAGGGTCATCTGGCACAGGCATACTAGTATGGCCTCTCTCAGGCCTCAGGCGTAGCAAAGGCTCAGCAGGAGAACATCAGACACTGACCCAGGACAGACGTCATCACAGGGTAGACCACGGAGGAACCGGCAGGACAACGGAACATCAGGAACACAGACTGGATCTCAGGTACTCAGGAACACAGACAGGATATCAGGAACACGGATTGCATCTCAGGGACACAGGAACATGGACAGGATATCAGGAACACGGATTGGATCTCAGGGAGTCAGGAACACGGACTGGACATCAGGAACACAGATTGGATCTCAGGGAGTCAGGAACACGGACTGGACATCAGGAACATGGATTGGATCTCAGGGAGTCAGGAACACGGACTGGACATCAGGAACACAGATTGGATCTCAGGGAGTCAGGAACACGGACAGGACATCAGGAACACAGATTGGATCTCAGGGAGTCAGGAACACGGACTGGACATCAGGAACACAGATTGGATCTCAGGGAGTCAGGAACATGGACAGGACATCAGGAACACGGACTGGACATCAGGAACACGGATTGGAACACAGGAACATCAGAACACTGGCATCGGACTCCGGACATCTGGCACAGATCGGCAGGCTCCGGACATCTGGCAACGATCGGCAGGATCCGGACACCAGGCAGGAAGGATAGGATCCGGACATCTGGAAGTGGTCATCGGACATCGGATATCAGGCCATGGTCATCAGGGAGGACACGGTCCTCGGACTCCGGACATCTAGTATCGATCTGAAAAGGAACCCCAGCGGTCTGGTGCAAGCCCCGCCAGGCTCAACGGGAGCTGGCCGGGATTGCACAGAAGCTGAGCACAGAGTAACAGAAACTCAGCACACACACCGGACTCCTCCTTCCACGATGAACTCAGGTTATATCGCAAGGAATCACAGTCACTGGTACAGGGTTCAGGACACAGAAGGACTTCAGGAACATAACACAGAGGACATAGTTTCAGACAGTCAGGTACAGGATCAGATCCAGAATCAGGGATTCAGATAATAAGACACAGCAGGAACAGGCCTGGATATGCAGGCTCCAGGAAGGGCGATCTGGGTAGTCAACAGCCAGCATAGGCGAAAACACAAGACACAGTTCAGACATTCAGGTACCGGGATAGATCCAGGATCAGGGATTCAGGGAACAAGATACAACAGGAACAGGCCTGGATATACAGCCTCCAGGAAGGGCGATCTGGGTACTCAGCCCCAGCATAGGCAGAAACACAAGACAGGACAAGGGAATCAGCTCTCCAGAGCTGATCGCACTCAGAGCAGGAGCTGAACACACAAACACACACGGCTAGGTTCAGGAACTCAATGCAGACTCAATGCAAAGCTCTGGCAACGCCCCACAGGGCTGGGGAACTTTATATATGAACTGCTTCACAGCAATAGGCTGGAGCAGTAATTCTAGTGCACACCCAATCCTCATAAAAGCAGGACAGGTGTGGCCGCGCCCCCTATGCAGAGCCAGACAACTCATCACAGAGGGACACCTGACAGTGGCTGCTGCTACACACGTAGTAAGTCATGCACCACTGCAGAGGACTTTGCAACCTACGGATGGCTTCTACAGCAGGTCAGGGACGGCACATGTGGGTGGTCATGCAACGCAGCGGAGACACTCACGCAAGTACGGCTACGCAGCAGAGCTGGGAACTGAGCAGCATCCATACAGGTAACAGACAACAGTATCCCAGCTGGTTAGGGGGAAAGGAGCAAAAGGGTTAAAGCAAAGACATGCAGAGTAACGCTGGAAAACAAAGTACAGACAATACCAGCGCTACAGTATCCCCCTCCTCAGGCCCCCTCTTCTGAAGACCCAAGTAAAAAAAATTCCCCAGAAAATTCACTTGGGTTTGGCGGTAAGTCCCACAGTTCACAATATGGCAGCAGAGTTCATAGCTCGAAAAGTCCGAACCGCTGACCAAGCGGGAATCGAGCCATCTAGTCCACTTACCCTGTGGGGACCAAGCAGTCTAGTTCGCACATTAGGTGGAGCTTGGAGAAAGTCCTGCAGACACACATGCTCAGCGGAGTCCATGGCCAGAGCTTTCTGTTACGCTTCCCATGGCTGCGGGGCGTAGGGACATGGCATAGCTTGCCTAGCTAGCCAATGCTCCCACGCCGCCAGTCCACGACGACGTGAGGCATGCGTCCCAGATGGTAAGAGAATGTGAACCCACTGGACCACAGAGGAGACCCGGGCCTGCCCGGACTAGAGGGAGGGCAGCGACCGGGATCAGTGGCAGCTGAGCATGTGGGCAAGATGGCGACCTGCAGGACTAGACAACACCGCACAACTTCAGGTATGAAGAAACATAAAGTTTACTTAAAGAAACACACAGTACATAACAGAACATAAGACCGGGCTCCGATTCCGCACATCAGAGAAGGGTACACGTCTCAGGATCACAGACGAATGCAGGAGGACATCACGGGTAGATGCAGTCCAGGGTTATCTGGCACGGGCATACTTGGGTGGCCTCTCTCTCAGGCCTCAGGCGTAGCACAGGCTCAGCAGGAGAACATCAGACACCGACCTCAGACAGACTTCAAACGATGGCGGGGTCATCACGGGTAGATGCAGTCCAGGATCATCTGGCACGGGCATACTGGTATGGCCTCTCTCTCAGGCCTCAGGCATAGCACAGGCTCAGCAGGAGAACATCAGACACCGGCCCAGGACGAACGTCAGACGATGGCGGGGTCATCACGGGTTGATGCAGTCCAGGGTCATCTGGCACAGGCATACTAGTATGGCCTCTCTCAGGCCTCAGGCGTAGCACAGGCTCAGCAGGAGAACATCAGACACTGACCCAGGACAGACGTCATCACAGGGTAGACCACGGAGGAACCGGCAGGACAACGGAACATCAGGAACACAGACTGGATCTCAGGTACTCAGGAACACAGACAGGATATCAGGAACACGGATTGATCTCAGGGACACAGGAACACGGACAGGATATCAGGAACACGGATTGGATCTCAGGGAGTCAGGAACACGGACTGGACATCAGGAACACAGATTGGATCTCAGGGAGTCAGAAACACGGACTGGACATCAGGAACATGGATTGGATCTCAGGGAGTCAGGAACACGGACTGGACATCAGGAACACAGATTGGATCTCAGGGAGTCAGGAACACGGACAGGACATCAGGAACATGGATTGGATCTCAGGGAGTCAGGAACACGGACTGGACATCAGGAACACAGATTGGATCTCAGGGAGTCAGGAATACGGACAGGACATCAGGAACACGGACTGGACATCAGGAACACGGATTGGAACACAGGAGCATCAGAACACTGGCATCGGACTCCGGACATCTGGCACAGATCGGCAGGCTCCGGACATCTGGCAACGATCGGCAGGATCCGGACACCAGGCAGGAAGGATAGGATCCGGACATCTGGAAGTGGTCATCAGACATCGGATATCAGGCCATGGTCATCAGGGAGGACACGGTCCTCGGACTCCAGACATCTAGTTTCGATCTGAAAAGGAACCCCAGCGGTCTGGTGCAAGCCCCGCCAGGCTCAACGGGAGCTGGCCGGGGATTGCACAGAAGCTGAGCACAGAGTAACAGAAACTCAGCACACACACCGGACTCCTCCTTCCACGATGAACTCAGGTTATATAGCAAGGAATCACAGTCACTGGTACAGGGTTCAGGACACAGAAGGACTTCAGGAACATAACACAGAGGACACAGTTCAGACAGTCAGGTACAGGATCAGATCCAGGATCAGGGATTTGGATAATAAGACACAGCAGGAACAGGCCTGGATATGCAGGCTCCAGGAAGGGCGATCTGGGTGGTCAGCCCCCAGCATAGGCGAAAACACAAGACACAGTTCAGACATTCAGGTACCGGGATAGATCCAGGATCAGGGATTCAGGGAACAAGATACAACAGGAACAGGCCTGGATATACAGCCTCCAGGAAGGGCGATCTGGGTACTCAGCCCCAGCATAGGCAGAAACACAAGACAGGACAAGGGGAATCAGCTCTCCAGAGCTGATCGCACTCAGAGCAGGAGCTGAACACACAAACACACATGGCTAGGTTCAGGAACTCAATGCAGACTCAATGCAAAGCTCTGGCAACGCCCCACAGGGCTGGGGAACTTTATATATGAACTGCTTCACAGCGATAGGCTGGAGCAGTAATTCTAGTGCACACCCAATCCTCATAAAAGCAGGACAGGTGTGGGCCGCGCCCCCTATGCAGAGCCAGACAACTCATCACAGAGGGACACCTGACAGTGGCTGCTGCCACACACGTAGTAAGTCATGCACCACTGCAGAGGACTTTGCAACCTACGGATGGCTTCTACAGCAGGTCAGGGACCGCACATGCGGGTGGTCATGCAACGCAGCAGAGACACTCATGCAAGTACGGCTACGCAGCAGAGCTGGGAACTGAGCAGCATCCATACAGGTAACAGACAACAGTATCCCAGCTGGTTAGGGGGAAAGGAGCAAAAGGGTTAAAGAAAAGACATGCAGAGTAACGCTGGAAAACAAAGTACAGACAATACCAGCGTTACACTGGCAAGTATAAATGCAGAAGCAATATTTGTGAAATGCTCAATAAATAATCCAAAAAGCTTTAGAGTGAGTATGAGTATGAGCCCATATGGAGAAATTGTGCATTGTCTTCATGGATCATCACAAGATACAATCAAAATGTGATAACATTTATTTAAATTAGTAGTCTATTGCACAATTGTTGAGATTTGTATAAGCCATCAACAGGGATAAATAAATAGGTATACAGTATATCAGTATAAAGTGCTAAGTGCCTTAAGAATAACCTGTTAGGAGCAATGGCTTTTAAATAGTCAAAATAAACCAAGTATTAGTCAATACTTCAAGTCATAGGTGTGTAATGACCAGAGGTTCGATGAAGATCCAGTGAGTCACAAGCTGAGACGGAAGCAGAAAAAACACTTTCTTTACTGAAATAGGGTTGGAGTAAGATTCAGTATTGCATAAAACAGTCGCAGATTCCCCTATTAATTATACTTACACAGCAAGGGCCGAAATCAATGTGCCAATCCCAAAGTTCCCAATTTATATGTATTACCCTAAGGTACCGGAAGGAATTTACTTAACCACTACGTCAAACAAGGTCTTCAAAAAAACTATATAAGCAACTGGTGTAAATCTGATGAAGAGGTCCCATGGGAACCCCTGGAATGGCACACTGAATATAAACATATCAAAACCAAAATTATTAATATATAAAAGTATAACAGTCGTTCTTATAAACCTAATCTAGGGATGCCCGGGTATCTATCGTTACAGTACTGTTAACCTTTGCTGGATCCCCACACAGGCCTATGATCTGCGTTGGCTGCAGCCAGTCCCAAAAATCTTCAGCGCCAAAACCAACTACAGAAAAAACAAGGACCCGCGTCTTTTCGGACGATGCCGAGCCCACACGCCGGGGACTTACAGTTCTGTAGCCTCAGTGTACGGTCTGGGGAGAACACTTCACTGGGGCTTGTCAGGATCCCCTCAATATGGATGGCACAGGATTCCGTCTCTTCTCTAGCAGTCACTCACAATTTCCCTGGAAGCAGACTGTAACGCTGGTATTGTCTGTACTTTGTTTTCCAGCGTTACTTTGCATGTTTTTTGCATTAACCCTTTTGCTCCTTTCCCCCTAACCAGCTGGGATACTGTTGTCTGTTACCTATATGGATGCTGCTCAGTTCCCGGCTCTGCTGCGTACCCGTACTTGCGTGAGTGGCTCCGCTGCTTTGCATGACCGCCCGCATGTGCGGTTCCTGACTTGCTGTGAAAGCCGTCCGTAGCTTGCAAAGTCCTCTGCAGTGGTGCATGACTTACTGCGTGGTTGGCAGCAGCCATTGTTGGGTTCCCTCTGTGTTGTGCTGTCTGGCTCTGCATAGGGGGCGCGGCCCACACCTGTCCTGCTTTTATGTGGATTGGGTGTTAACTAGAATTACTGCTCCAGCCTATCGCTGTGAAGCAGCTCATATATAAAGTTCCCCAGCCCTAGTGGGCGTTGCCAGAGCTTCGCATTGAATCCACACTGAATCCCTGAACCTAGCCGTATGTGGTTGTGTGTTCAGCTCCTGCTCTGAAGTTGATCAGCTCTGGAGAGCTGATTCCCTGTTCCTGCTGTGTCTTGTTCCCTGATCCTGGATCAAACCCGGTACCTGAATGTCTGAATTGTGTCTTGTGTTTCCGCCTATGCTGGGGGCTGATTACCCAGATCGCCGTTCCTGGAGGCTGTATATCCAGGCCTGTTCCTGCTGTGTCTAATTACCTGAACCCCTGATCTTAGATCGCATCCTGTACCTGACTTTCTGAACTGTGTCCTCTGTGTTATGTTCCTGAAATCCTGCTGTGTCCAGAACCCTGTGCCAGTGACTGTGAATCCTTGCTATATAACCTGAGTTCATCTTGGAAGGAGGAGTCCGGTGTGTGCTGAGTTTCTGTTACTCTGTGCTCAGCCTCTGTGCAATCCCCGGCCAGCTCCCGTTGAGCCTGGCGGGGCTTGCACCAGACCGCTGGGGTTCCTTTTCAGGTCGCTGCCAGATGTCCGGTTCCTATGCCTGATGTCCGATGTCCGACGACCACTTCCAGATGTCCGGATCCTATCCTTCTTGCCTGATGTCCGGATCCTGCCGATCATTGCCAGATGTCCGGAGCCTGCTGATCGGTGCCAGATGTCCGGAGTCCGAGGCCTGTGTTCCAGTCCGTGTTCCTGTGATTCAATCCATGTTCCTGTCCGTGTTCCTGACTCCCTGAGACCCAGTCCGTGTTCCTGTCTGTGTTCCTGACTCTCTGAGATCCAATCCGTGTTCCTGTTGTTCCTGTGCAGTCTAACTCTGTTTCAGCCATCAGCTCCTGATTCCAGTTACCTGTCTGTTTCCTGTCGGCTTGCCTGTCTGCCATCCGTCTGCAGTTCCTTCCAGAGGTTCGGACGTCATCTGCAGAGATCCCCGGCTCTTGCCTGCTCACCTAGGAGCAATCATCTGCCATCCGACTGCAGCTCCATCCGGAAGTTCGGACATCATCTGCAGAGATCCCCGGCTCTTGCCTGCTCACCTGGGAGCGATCATCTGCCATCCGACTGCAGCCTACCTGGAGGCTCCACCATATCAGGTCGTATATACCTGCCTGTCCCAGAGACTGCCTGGTCACTTGCCGTGACAACCTGCCTGTCCCAGAGACTGCCTGGTCACTTGCCGTGACAACCTGCCTGTCCCAGAGACTGCCCTGGTCACTTTCCGTGACAACCTGCCTGTCCCAGAGACTGCCTGGTCACTTGCCGTGACAACCTGCCTGCCTGGTCACTTGCCGTGACAACCTGCCTGCCCTGGTCACTTGCCGTGACAACCTGCCTGTCCCAGAGATTGCCCTGGTCACTAGCCGTGACAACCTGCCTGTCCCAGAGACTGCCTGGTCACTTGCCGTGACAACCTGCCTGCCCTGGTCACTAGCCGTGACAACCTGCCTGTCCTAGAGACTGCCCTGGTCACTTGCCGTGACAACCTGCCTGTCCCAGAGACTGCCCTGGTCACTTGCCGTGACAACCTGCCTGCCCTGGTCACTAGCCGTGACAACCTGCCTGTCCCAGAGACTGCCTGGTCACTTGCCGTGACAACCTGCCTGTCCCAGAGACTGCCCTGGTCACTAGCCGTGACAACCTGCCTGTCCCAGAGACTGCCTTGGTCACTTGCCGTGACAACCTGCCTGTCCTGCCGGTTCCTCCTTGGTCTACCCTGTGATGACGTCTGTCCTGGGTCGGTGTCTGATGTTCTCCTGCTGAGCCTGTGTTACGCCTGAGGCCTGAGAGAGAGGCCGTCCTAGTATGCCCGTGCCAGATGACCCTGGACTTCATCAACCCGTGATGACCCCGCCATCGTCTGACGTTCGTCCTGGGCCGGTGTCTGATGTTCTCCTGCTGAGCCTGTGCTACGCCCGAGGCCTGAGAGTGAGGCCATACTAGTATGCCCGTGCCAGATGATCCTGGACTTCATCAACCCGTGATGACCCCGCCATCGTCTGAAGTCTGTCTGAGGTCGTGTCTGATGTTCTCCTGCTGAGCCTGTGCTACGCCTAAGGCCTGAGAGAGAGGCCGTCCAAGTATGCCTGTGCCAGATAACCCTGGACTGCATCTACCCGTGATGTCCTCCAGCACCCGTCTGTGATCCTGAGTTGTGTACCCTTCTCTGATGTGCGGAATCGGGAGCCCGGCCTTATGTTCTGTTTATGTACTTTGTTTCTTTAAGTAAACTTTATGTTTCTTCTTACCTGAAGTTGTGCGGTGTTGTCTAGTCCTGCAGGTCGCCACCTTGCCCACATGCTCAGCTGCCACGGATCCCGGTCGCTGCCCCTCCCTAGTCCGGGCAGGCCCGGGTCTCCCTCCGTGGTCCAGTGGGTCCACATTCTCTTACCATCTGGGACCCATGCCTCACGTCGTCGTGGACTGGCGGCGTGGGAGCATTGGCTAGCTAGGCAAGCTATGCCATGTCCCGACGCCCCACAGCCGTGGGAAGCGCTACAGAAAGCTCTGGCCATGGACTCCGCTGAGCATGTGCAGTCTGCAGGACTTTCTCCAAGCTCCACCTGATGTGCAAACTAGACTACTTGGTCCCACAGGGTAAGTGGACTAGATGGCTCGAATCCCCGCTTGGTCAGCGGTTCGGACTTTTCGAGCTATTAACTCTGCTGCCATATTGTGAACTATGGGACTTACCGCCAAAACCAAGTGAATTTTTCTGGGGAATTTTTTTTTACTTGGGTCTTCAGAAGAGGGGGCCTGAGGAGGGGGATACTGTAACGCTGGTATTGTCTGTACTTTGTTTTCCAGCGTTACTTTGCATGTTTTTTGCATTAACCCTTTTGCTCCTTTCCCCCTAACCAGCTGGGATACTGTTGTCTGTTACCTATATGGATGCTGCTCAGTTCCCGGCTCTGCTGCGTACCCGTACTTGCGTGAGTGGCTCCGCTGCTTTGCATGACCGCCCGCATGTGCGGTTCCTGACTTGCTGTGAAAGCCGTCCGTAGCTTGCAAAGTCCTCTGCAGTGGTGCATGACTTACTGCGTGGTTGGCAGCAGCCATTGTTGGGTTCCCTCTGTGTTGTGCTGTCTGGCTCTGCATAGGGGGCGCGGCCCACACCTGTCCTGCTTTTATGTGGATTGGGTGTTAACTAGAATTACTGCTCCAGCCTATCGCTGTGAAGCAGCTCATATATAAAGTTCCCCAGCCCTAGTGGGCGTTGCCAGAGCTTCGCATTGAATCCACACTGAATCCCTGAACCTAGCCGTATGTGGTTGTGTGTTCAGCTCCTGCTCTGAAGTTGATCAGCTCTGGAGAGCTGATTCCCTGTTCCTGCTGTGTCTTGTTCCCTGATCCTGGATCAAACCCGGTACCTGAATGTCTGAATTGTGTCTTGTGTTTCCGCCTATGCTGGGGGCTGATTACCCAGATCGCCGTTCCTGGAGGCTGTATATCCAGGCCTGTTCCTGCTGTGTCTAATTACCTGAACCCCTGATCTTAGATCGCATCCTGTACCTGACTTTCTGAACTGTGTCCTCTGTGTTATGTTCCTGAAATCCTGCTGTGTCCAGAACCCTGTGCCAGTGACTGTGAATCCTTGCTATATAACCTGAGTTCATCTTGGAAGGAGGAGTCCGGTGTGTGCTGAGTTTCTGTTACTCTGTGCTCAGCCTCTGTGCAATCCCCGGCCAGCTCCCGTTGAGCCTGGCGGGGCTTGCACCAGACCGTGGGTTCCTTTTCAGGTCGCTGCCAGATGTCCGGTTCCTATGCCTGATGTCCGATGTCCGACGACCACTTCCAGATGTCCGGATCCTATCCTTCTTGCCTGATGTCCGGATCCTGCCGATCATTGCCAGATGTCCGGAGCCTGCTGATCGGTGCCAGATGTCCGGAGTCCGAGGCCTGTGTTCCAGTCCGTGTTCCTGTGATTCAATCCATGTTCCTGTCCGTGTTCCTGACTCCCTGAGACCCAGTCCGTGTTCCTGTCTGTGTTCCTGACTCTCTGAGATCCAATCCGTGTTCCTGTTGTTCCTGTGCAGTCTAACTCTGTTTCAGCCATCAGCTCCTGATTCCAGTTACCTGTCTGTTTCCTGTCGGCTTGCCTGTCTGCCATCCGTCTGCAGTTCCTTCCAGAGGTTCGGACGTCATCTGCAGAGATCCCCGGCTCTTGCCTGCTCACCTAGGAGCAATCATCTGCCATCCGACTGCAGCTCCATCCGGAAGTTCGGACATCATCTGCAGAGATCCCCGGCTCTTGCCTGCTCACCTGGGAGCGATCATCTGCCATCCGACTGCAGCCTACCTGGAGGCTCCACCATATCAGGTCGTATATACCTGCCTGTCCCAGAGACTGCCTGGTCACTTGCCGTGACAACCTGCCTGTCCCAGAGACTGCCTGGTCACTTGCCGTGACAACCTGCCTGTCCCAGAGACTGCCCTGGTCACTTTCCGTGACAACCTGCCTGTCCCAGAGACTGCCTGGTCACTTGCCGTGACAACCTGCCTGCCTGGTCACTTGCCGTGACAACCTGCCTGCCCTGGTCACTTGCCGTGACAACCTGCCTGTCCCAGAGATTGCCCTGGTCACTAGCCGTGACAACCTGCCTGTCCCAGAGACTGCCTGGTCACTTGCCGTGACAACCTGCCTGCCCTGGTCACTAGCCGTGACAACCTGCCTGTCCTAGAGACTGCCCTGGTCACTTGCCGTGACAACCTGCCTGTCCCAGAGACTGCCCTGGTCACTTGCCGTGACAACCTGCCTGCCCTGGTCACTAGCCGTGACAACCTGCCTGTCCCAGAGACTGCCTGGTCACTTGCCGTGACAACCTGCCTGTCCCAGAGACTGCCCTGGTCACTAGCCGTGACAACCTGCCTGTCCCAGAGACTGCCTTGGTCACTTGCCGTGACAACCTGCCTGTCCTGCCGGTTCCTCCTTGGTCTACCCTGTGATGACGTCTGTCCTGGGTCGGTGTCTGATGTTCTCCTGCTGAGCCTGTGCTACGCCTGAGGCCTGAGAGAGAGGCCGTCCTAGTATGCCCGTGCCAGATGACCCTGGACTTCATCAACCCGTGATGACCCCGCCATCGTCTGACGTTCGTCCTGGGCCGGTGTCTGATGTTCTCCTGCTGAGCCTGTGCTACGCCCGAGGCCTGAGAGTGAGGCCATACTAGTATGCCCGTGCCAGATGATCCTGGACTTCATCAACCCGTGATGACCCCGCCATCGTCTGAAGTCTGTCTGAGGTCGGTGTCTGATGTTCTCCTGCTGAGCCTGTGCTACGCCTAAGGCCTGAGAGAGAGGCCGTCCAAGTATGCCTGTGCCAGATAACCCTGGACTGCATCTACCCGTGATGTCCTCCAGCACCCGTCTGTGATCCTGAGTTGTGTACCCTTCTCTGATGTGCGGAATCGGGAGCCCGGCCTTATGTTCTGTTTATGTACTTTGTTTCTTTAAGTAAACTTTATGTTTCTTCTTACCTGAAGTTGTGCGGTGTTGTCTAGTCCTGCAGGTCGCCACCTTGCCCACATGCTCAGCTGCCACGGATCCCGGTCGCTGCCCCTCCCTAGTCCGGGCAGGCCCGGGTCTCCCTCCGTGGTCCAGTGGGTCCACATTCTCTTACCATCTGGGACCCATGCCTCACGTCGTCGTGGACTGGCGGCGTGGGAGCATTGGCTAGCTAGGCAAGCTATGCCATGTCCCGACGCCCCACAGCCGTGGGAAGCGCTACACAGACCGCCTGCTTCTTCCTGGGAAAGATGTCTTCTGTTGATTTCCAGCTACTGGCCGTCTGGCCCGTTCAACACAGGTCTCTAGCCCAACACAGCATGGACTTCACAGAGCTCCAGAGTCAGGGCCGGCTCCAGGTTTTCATGGGCCCCGGGCGAAAGAGTCTCAGTGTGCCCCCTAAACACAGACCACGATTCATGATGCACAGATACTGCAGAGAAATATGGGTATAGTACAACGCCAAATACTTCTCTTCTTCCATTACGACTGATAGCTATTGTAAATTGTACAATAGCTCAAAAACCGCCAAATCCTCACAGCGCACAGTACAGACTGGACAGTACAGTCCTCCATACAATATTATGGGCACCACATAGTTTCCCCTCATCACCCATACAATACCCCATGCAGGATGTCACCCCTCCATCCCCCATATAATGCTCCATACAGGATACTGGTCCCCATATAAAGCTCCATACAAAATATGGAGCTCTCCTCTGCACTGTGCTGCATTCTGCACTGTTACGGCTCAGGAAAGGGCGCCGTGGAAAGACTCCCATCATCATCATTGCCTGCCCATTATCATCATCACTGCCTGCCCATCATCATCACTGCCTGCCCATCATCATCACTGCCTGCCCATCAACATCAATGCCTGCCCATCATCATCAATGCCTGCCCATCATCATCACTGCCTGCCCATCATCATCAATGTCTGCCCATAATCATCATTGCCTCCCCATCAATATCATTGCCTGCCCATCATCATCACTGCCTGCCCATCATCATCAATACCTGCCCATAATCATCATTGTCTCCACAGCAATATAATTGCCTGCCCATCATCATCAATCATCATTGCCTCCCCATCATCATCATCACTACCCTCCCCCACCACCATCACACATACAGCAGACACACACACACACAAAGCATCGCACTACATACATACAGAGACACATACACAGACACACACACAAACATCTCACCTGTCTGGCGTCCACGCGCTCACTGCCACAGCCGGCCGCTGAATGATGACGTCATTCAGCGGCGCTGCTGTGAGAGGAAGCGCCGGCGTCCTGCAGGCGCCCCCTGGAGCCCGGAGGCGGAGCTGCGGCAGCGGAGGCACGGGGAGAGGTGAGTATTGAGCAGGCCGCAGCCAGGGCCCTGAGCAAGCGGGGGGGCCCAGTGGACGGCACTGACACCGCTAACGGGCGCCGGGGTGCCAGACGGCGAGTGGGCCCCCTCGCCTGCTCAGGGCCCCGGCACTTGCCCGGGTGTGCCGGGTGCTGACGCCGGCCCTGTCCAGAGTCACACAGCTCTTCACATGCTCTGCTCTTGTCTCCAAAGCTGAGACACAGGTTCACCAGGGCAAGGATTAGCAACCCCCACAAAAAGAAATGCTGGCAAAGAATAGTCTTCTCAGAGTTTAGTCTTCTCACCTCACGCCAGCATCAGCCCTTTATGTTTCACACAGCAGACTCCAAACCTCCCTTCCTTTGACCTAGCTTCCCCTTTCAGCCCACAGGATCTCACAGGCTTCCTCTGCTCTCAGCTTCGTGCAAGCAAAAACCGCAGGGTCCTAATGCTCTCCTGATACTATTACAGTTCACACTCTTACAGGTGCACATCATATTTACCAGGACCTGGGCCCGCTAACGTGCGTTTCGCATAGTTGCTTCTTCAGAGAGGGTGATTTATAATCTCTTCTACAGTATCTGTAATTGTTATACAAGCGTGATGCAACCAGGAACTCAGTGAATTAAATGTAGGAAACTGGAGCTGATGGCAAGTGTGTACTGAGAGGAAGGCCACACAGTGCAGTTTTGCAAGATCAAGCAAGGCTTTGAGAGCACGTTTTCTGATTGCATGTTGTTAACAAGATTATTGCCACAGTTGTTCTACAGAGAATAAAATGTCCTATTACATTTGGGTCATGTGGTAAAAAAACCTTACGCTTGTTTACGTAAAAACTGCATAATGACGTCTACAAACTTTATAAACTCAGTGATTTTTTTTTATTTTTAGTCCAAGTATCTTTTTCAGCCCAAATACGTAGCAAGCTGCAAACAGCTCAGCAGAGCAATGCTAGAGAACCAGACAAGTCCATGTAAGGCCTCACTCAGACATCCATTTTTCATGTACTTGTTTTGTTTGTGTTTTTCATGGATAGAACTCGTATCCATTATTGTCTATGGAGCTGTTCACATATCTATATTAATATTTTTATGGACCATGTGTCTGAAAAAAAAATCATGGAAATATGTCTATTTTAGATCGGAGTCATGGATCAAAATTAGCCGCACAAGTCTATGGATCCGTGAAGATCACTGACACACGGATGGCATTTGTGTACAGTCAGTGTCTTGTCCTTGATTAACATTGTAATGTACAGGAGAAACTATGTCATTTATTTATCTATACATGAATTAGTGATGAAAAAGCAAAAACTAACACTGACCAAACACAAAACTTTTATCCACAACACTGATGTCTCATGGACCATTTTTTGTGTACATGCAAAATCACTGATGTCTGAATGAATCCTTAACAGTAGGCAGCTCCTACACCCGTCCACTATATGGATGAGCACATGGAGCAAATGGTTACTGCAATCTGATAACATGATTGGGCAGCACGGTGGCACTGGAGTCCTGGGTTCAAATCCCACCAAGGACAACATCTGCAAGGAGTTTGTAAGGGTTTTGCGTGGGTTTCCTCCAGGTTCTCTGGTTTCCTCCCACACTCCAAAAACATACTGATAGGGAATCTAATTGTGAGCCCCATCAGGGACAGCGACGATAATGTGTGCAAACTGTAAAGCGCTGCAGAATATGTTAGCGCTATATAAAAAAAATAAAGATTATTGGTAAACTTCAGTGTTTTTCTTCACTTAAGAGGACTGGTTTTATATAAACCCCAAGTGAGCTGTGGTGTTCTCAGGAGGAGTAGGTTGGAGGTAGACTTTAAACATACCCCAGAAATATTGGTAACTATGATATCCTCCCTATATTTAGTACTATATCCAGCCGCATATCAATTGAGATTGCATCACAATACATCTCTAGCAAATCAGGTCTGGTCTCATATCAAAGTGTACAATTAGAATGTGACTTTTTTCCATTTCTCAACTGTAATAAATGCTATTGTGCTATCATGTAATATGCACCTTCAATTTTCTCACATGGTAAAGAAAAAATTCTACTTACCACAAACAACTATATTGTTTTATTCACTTAGGTTTTCTTGGAAGGTGGTAAAGTATATACATAAATATATTTTATTTTAATTGAAATTAGTGCACAAAAAAGGTGACGCTCTTTAAGGTAAAACACAAAACAGCAGCACATTGGGTAGCAGATAGTTGGTATATGCTCCTCTGAGCCCTGATCCGAAGATCAAAAATGTAGATCAAAGGAAGTAAAATCAAGTTCATTATGAGACCACATTCAGGCCTGAGTGTCATGTAGTGACTAGGCACTGTGGGCACCTACCTGATCCCACGAACTAGGTGCTCCCTAGGCTATCCCTGTTCCCCAAATCACCCTGGATGGTGGCGACGTCAGGGGCTCGTACCTTTCTATGCTCCTATCTTGCCCAAGAAACAGACTTGATAAACGAGGAGGAGGTGTCGCATTGTATGTTAGAAAAGCGTATATCTGCACAGAGATTGAAGCTTCAAAGACTGGGAGTTCTGTGGAAACTGTTTGGGTAAGAATATAAGGAGCGAACAATGGAAAGGACATCATTGTAGGCATTTACTACAGGCCGCCTATGCAAGCTGAAGATATGGATGAACTCTTTATGCATCAAATTGCCAAGTTCTCCAAAAAATATGACATAGTGGTCATGGTGGATTTCAACTATCCAGACATTTGTTGGGAATCTCTGGCAGGCAAAACTAACAGGTCCATGAAATTCTTATCCTCTCTTGCTGACAACTTTATCTTCCAAAAGGTAGGGGAGAAAACAAGGGGATCTGCTACCTTGGATCTAATCCTTATAAACAGGGAGGAAATAGTTGAGGAGGTAAGAGTGGCTGGGACCTTAGGAGGTAGCGACCATGCTATTTTAGAATTTTGGATAACTAGAGGAGGTGAAGACTCAGACTTCAAGGTTAGATTTCAGAAAGGCAGATTTTAAGGGACTCAGAAAGAGAATCGGAGGGATCCAATGGCTGGATATCCTTAAGGACAAAAATGTCCAGGAAGGATGGGAAATCTTGAAAAATGAGATTCTCAAAGCACAATCATTAACAATTCCAAAAAGAGGGAAGAATAGGAAGCATTTAAGGAAACCAGGATGGATGAACACAGAACTTAAACATATGCTAAAACGGAAGAAAGAAATGTTTATCAAATGGAGAAAGGAGGCATATCATATCTAAAGAAGAATATAATGATGTCTGCAGAACCTGTAGGGCAAGAATCAGATTAGCTAAAGCTGACAATGAATTAAGGCTTGCAAGAGATGTCAAAAGCAAAAAAAAAGGATTTTGGGGATATGTCAAAAGTAAAAGAAAAGTCAAAGATGCTATAGGATTTTTACAGGATGAAAATTATGAAATGGTAAGAAAGGATTTTGAGAAGGCCGAACTTTTAAATTCTTATTTGGCATCTGTTTTCTCTTAGAAAGGAAATGTAACATCAACTGATCTTCACTGTCCTATTAAGGGAATAGAAGAATCCAGGATATCTATAAACAGAAAAATAGTGAGGAAATACTTAGCTAACATAAATGAATTCAAGTCTCCAGGTCCAGATGAATAACACCCCAGAGTACTGAAGGATATAGCAGAAGAAATTTTTAATCCACTCTCCATAATCTTTGAAAATTCTTGGAGAATAGGAGAAGTCCCAGAAGACTGGAGAAGAGCAAATGTTGTTCCCATCTTCAAAAAGGAAAAGAAGGTGGACCCAGGGAACTATAGGCCGGTGAGTCTGACATCTATACCAGGAAAGATCTTTGAACAAATTATTAAACAACATGTATGTAAGTACCTGGACAAGAATGAAGTGCTTAACCAGAGTCTGCATGGGTTTGTAACTAATAAGTCATGTCAGACAAATTTAATTTCCTTCTATGACAGAATCACTGACTGGGTGGATCAGAGAAATGCTGTAGATATATTGTATCTTGACTTCAGCAAAGCATTTGACAAAGTATCTCACACAATTCTTATTGAAAAAATGACTAAGTATGGAATGGACAAGGCAACTGTTAGGTGGATTCATAACTGGCTTAGTGATAGGACCCAAAGAGTGGTAGTAAATGGCTGCACATCCAGTTGGAAGAATGTATCAAGTGGGGTACCACAGTGCTCTGTCTTGGGCCCTGTATTGTTCAACATCTTTATCAATGATTTGAGGGTAAACTGACTAAATTTGCTGATGACACAAAGCTAGGAGGGATAGCTAATACTAGAGAAGAGAGAGAGAGAATTCAAAAAGATATAAATAAACTGGAGCAGTGGGCAGCAACTAACAAAATAGTTTTTAACAGGGAAAAATGCAAAGTACTACATCTGGGAAATAAAAATTAAAAAAGCGTATACAGAATGGGAGGAATAGGGCTAAGCAACAGCACATGTTTTTTCACTTGGGTATACTAATAGATCACAGACTGAACATGAGTCAACAATGTGACGCAGCAGCAAAAAAGGCAAATACAATTCTGGGATGTATTAACAGAAGCATACAGTCTAGATCACGTGAAGTCATTATTGCCCTCTACTCCTCTTTGGTGAGACCTCATCTGGAATATTGTGTCCAGTTTTGGGCACCACATTTTAAAAAAGACATCAACAAACTGGAGCAAGTTCAGAGAAGAGCGACCAGAATGATGTCCGGTCTGCAAACCATGTACTATGAGGAACGGTTACAGGATTTGGGAATGTTTAGCTTGCAAAAAAGAAGACTGAGAGGAGACTTAATAGCTGTCTTCAAATATCTCAAGGGCTGTCACATTGTAGAAGGATTATCTTTATTCTAATTTGCACAAGGAAAGACTAGAAGCAATGGGATGAAACTGAATAGGAGGAGACACAGATTAGATATTAGAAAAAACTTTTTGACAGTTAGAGTGATCAATGAGTGGAACAGGCTGCCACGAGAGGTGGTGAGTTCTCCTTCAATGGAAGTCTTCAAACAGAGGCTGGACAGACATCTGTCTGGGATGATTTAGTGAATCCTGCTTTGGGTTGGACCAGATGACCCAGGAGGTCCCTTCCAACTCTACCATTCTGATTCTATTATATGTTTGCTCATAGTAAGGTGTGAAGCCCAAGTGTATACACTAACACTAACCAGACAAATAGGGGTAAACAAACAAGGATAAAAGAAAAACTACAATCATACAAATACACTCACAAAACAACAGTCAGAAACAGGGGAGGAAAAGGAAGGAAGAAACTAAATGGGAGAGGATAAGTGTTGTGAATGGGTTTGAGATGAGTTCTGAGCAGAGGCTCCCTCTGGTGGTTACAAGCGGTACTAGTGAGGATTGTGAGGACTGGGAATCAGGTGTTACTGATTGGTCTTATATAAGGGAGTAATTTTCCCATCAGGGTTGCCGGTGATCAATTGTTCTGGTCTGAATCCTTCTTTCCAGTTTCCCTTGTAGCCTGCTGTGTCGTGTCTGCATCTCCTGCTATCAGATAAGACAATTTCTTATTTTGTGTTTTTACTATATTTTTGCATTTTGTCCTGCACTTCTGTGGGGGCCTTCTGGGTCCCCTCCGGGGGCTTTTGCCCTCTCAGTTTAGTCCAGCCACTGTGTTTTGTACTTTTGCTTTTTCCAGTTTTTTCAGTGGCTGCTGTTTTTGTTACACCAGAGAACTAATTTAGGTGGTAGAGGTCGTGTGATCTCAGGTGATTTTGAAATTAGTAGAGTTGGTGTTTTTTCAGGGTTTTCTGGGATTGCAGTAAGTACCCTTCCTGTTCTTTTCTATTTAGTTAGTTTGGGCCCCAGCGTTTGCTCATACTATTTTCTTTCTGTGTCAGTATTTCCTCTTGTCTAACCGCCATTACATGTTTGGGGGCTTTCTATTATCTTTGGGGTTCTGCTCCGGGGCAGATAGCTTTCCTATTTCTATCTTTAGGTGTAGTTAGTTTCTCAGGCTGTGACGAGGCGTCTAGGACCAACGTAGGAACGCTCCACGGCTGCCTCTAGTTGTGGTGGTTAGTCAGGGTACTGCAATCTCATAGATTCCAACTGCTCTGGTGTATTTCCTTTTTTGCCTGCACTCCTCAGCTACCGTAACATAACAGTATCACCGGCCATAAAAATTGTATGGTACTCACAGAAGGGAAAAAATATTTTGAAGGAAGAAAAGTTGTCAGAGATATTTTTCTGTTTGTTGCATTTTTTTTTTTTTTCCCTCTGTATCTCTGGGTGCTGGGGAGGATCTTTTCTCCCAATGGAATTTGCACAGTTGTCTGGCCGTGTGGATCAGCTTGCCACTGAGGTTCAGAGTATTGCTGCATATCTTGCTAGGTTGCCTGTTGTGGAACCTAGGATCCCCATGCCAGATTTGTTTTTAGGGGATCGAGCTAAGTTTCAGAATTTCAAAAATAATTGTAAATTGTTTCTTGCCTTAAAATCTAAGTCCTCAGGAAACGCAGCGCAGCAGGTTCAAATTATCATCTCTCTCCTGCGCGGCGATCCTCAGGATTGGGCTTTTTCCCTGATACCTGGGGATCCTGTTTTGAGTAATGTTGATGCATTTTTTCAGGCTTTGGGTTATTGTACGATGAGCCTAATGTCACTGATCAAGCTGAAAAAGCCTTGTTGGCATTAAATCAGGGGCTTGATGACGCTGAGTTATACTGTCAGAGATTCCGTAGGTGGGCAGTCCTGACCAAATGGAATGACGACGCTTTGGCGGCCCTTTTCCGGAAGGGTCTGTCTGATAATGTAAAGGATGTTATGGTGGGATTCCCTGTCCCCTCTGGTCTCAATGATTCTATGTCATTAGCGATTCAAATTGACAGACGTTTGCGTGAGCGGAGAAGTATGCGTGGAGTGGTGTTGCCTTGTGAGCCAGCTGCTGAGCCCATGCAGTGTGATGGAGTGGTGTCTGGGGCACAGCGTCATGAGTTTCGAAAGCGCAATGGGTTATGTTTCTACTGTGGTGATGCCTCTCATGCTATTTCAGTCTGCCCTAAGCGGGGAAGACATTTTGCACGCTCAGTTGTCTTGGGTAGTGTTCAGACTAAGTTTTTATTAACTGTCACTCTGATATGCTCTCTGTCCTCATTTTCTGCTCAGGCTTTCGTTGATTCTGGAGCAGCTATTAACCTGATGGATTATGATTTTGCTAAACGTTGTGGGTTTCCCTTGATACCCCTACAGAAGTCTATTCCTTTACTGGGGATCGATTCTACCCCTTTGGCTGAGAATAAACCCAGTTTTCTACTCAGGTGATAATGAGGGTTGAACCTGATCACCAGGAGTGCTGCAAATTTTTGGTTCTATATAATCTGCATGACATTATCGTGCTGGGTTTCCCTTGGTTACAGTCTCATAATCCTGTTTTGGATTGGAAATCTGTGTCTGTAACCAGTTGGGGCTGCCAATGTGTTAATACCAACACTCCTGTTTTTTCTGCCTCCCCCAGGCTGAGGATGTTCCTGACTTTTTGTTTGATTTTTCTGATGTGTTTAGCGAAAGTAAATCTGCATCCTTACCTCCCCATAGGAGCTATGACTGCGCTATTGAATTAGTGCCGGGTAGTAAATTCCCTAAAGGTCGCCTTTTTAACTTGCCTGTACTTGAACATGACGCTATGCGGTCTTATATCAAGGAATCATTGGAGAAGGATCATATCAGACCATCCTCTTCACCCTTAGGTGCCGGTTTTTTCTTTGTGGCCAAAAAAGATGGTTCATTAAGGCCGTGTATTGATTATCGTCTCTTGAACAATATTACTGTGAAATATCAATACCCGTTACCCTTGATTTCTGACCTGTTTTCCAGGGTGAAAAACGCTACTTGGTTTACAAAGCTTGACCTCAGGGGGGCGTATAACCTTATTCGCATTAAGCACGGGGATGAATGGAAGACGGCATTTAACACCCCTGAAGGGCATTTTGAGTACCTTGTGATGCCCTTTGGGCTCACTAATGCTCCTTCCGTCTTCCAGTCCTTCATGAATGACATTTTCAGGGATTTTGTGGACAAGTTTCTGATTGTTTATTTGGATGATATCTTGATTTTTTCTAATGACTGGGACTCTCATGTGAAACATGTTCGAACTGTATTCCAGATTTTGAGAGAGAATGCTCTGTATGTGAAGGGATCAAAGTGTCTTTTTGGCGTACAGAAGATCTCATTTCTGGGATTCATTTTGTCCCCATCTGTTATTGAAATGGACCCGGTCAAGGTTCAGGCCATCTGTGATTGGGTCCAACCTACTTCATTAAAGGCTCTTCAGAGATTTTTGGGTTTTGCCAATTTTTATCGTAAATTTATTGGTAATTTCTCTGTTATTGTTAAACCATTAACTGATTTGACCAGAAAGGGTTCTGATGTGGTGAATTGGCCTCCTGAGGCAGTCTCTGCATTTCAGGAACTTAAGCAGAGATTCACTTCTGCTCCTGTTCTACGGCAGCCTGATGTTTCTCTGCCATTTCAGGTGGAGGTTGATGCCTCTGAAATTGGGGCAGGTGCCGTTTTGTCCCAAAAAGATCCAGAGACCTCTAAAAGTAACCCTTGTGCCTTTTTCTCTCGAAAATTTTCTCCTACTGAACGTAATTATGACGTGGGTAATCGGGAGTTATTGGCCATGAAGTGGGCTTTTGAAGAGTGGAGACATTGGCTGGAGGGAGCCAAACATCAGGTGGTGGTCCTTACGGACCATAAGAATCTGGTCTATCTGGAATCTGCCAAGCGACTCAATCCTAGACAGGCCAGGTGGGCCTTGTTTTTCACACGTTTTAATTTTGTGGTTTCCTTTCTTCCTGGCACTAAGAATGTTAAGGCGGATGCCCTCTCGAGGAGTTTCCTTGCGGACTCTCCTGAGCTATCTGATCCCTCTGTTATTTTGAAGGAGGGTGTAGTTCTTGCCGCCATCTCGCCCAATTTGAGACTTGCTCTGGAGGGGTGTCAGGAGGATAGGCCCGAGCGCTGCCCTGTTGGAAAATTGTTTGTCCCGGACCAATGGAAAAAGAGTGTGATGTCTGAGATTCATTGTTCCGCATTGGCTGGGCATCCCGGAATTTTTGGTACCAGAGACTTGGTTAGTCGGTCCTTTTGGTGGCCTACCTTGTCTCGCGATGTCAGGGAATTTGTGCAGTCCTGCGGGACTTGCTCTCGCTCCAAGCCTTGCTCTCGCTCTAGTGGTTTGTTGATGCCATTGCCTGTGCCCAAGAGACCATGGACCCATATCTCTATGGATTTCATTTCCGATCTTCGTGTTTCTCAGAGAATGACCACCATCTGGGTAATTTGTGATAGGTTTTCCAAAATGATACATCTTGTGCCATTACCTAAGTTGCCTTCCTCCTCTGAATTGGTGCCGTTGTTCCTTCAGCACGTGGTTCGTTTACACGGCATTCCTGAGAACATTGTGTCTGACAGAGGAGTCCAGTTTGTTTCCAGATTTTGGAGGACTTTTTGTTCTAAACTGGGTGTTCAATTGTCTTTCTCCTCGGCATTTCATCCTCAGACCAATGGTCAAACTGAGAGAACAAACCAGACATTGGAGACTTATCTAAGATGCTTTGTGTCTGCTGATCAGGATGACTGGGTCTCTTTTTTGCCTTTGGCTGAGTTTGCTCTTAATAATAGGGCTAGCTCTGCCACTTTGATGTCTCCGTTTTTCTGTAATTCTGGGTTTCACCCTCGATTTTCTTCAGGACAGACGGAGGCTTCTGTCTGTCCAGGTGTTGACTCTGTTGTTGAGCGTATGCAGCAGATTTGGGACCAGGTAGTGGAGAGGTTGTCCCTCTCTCAGGAGAAGGCCCAGCGGTTTGCTAACCGGCATAGGACTGATGGTCCTCGGTTTAAAGTGGGGGACTTGGTCTGGTTGTCCTCAAAGAATATTCCTATGAGAGTAGCATCTCCTAAATTTAAGCCTAGGTTCATTGGACCTTATAAGATCATGGAGATTATTAATCCTGTTTCTTTTCGTTTGCTTCTTCCAGGGACATTTAAGATCCATAACGTGTTCCACAAGTCCTTGTTGAAGAGGTTTGTTGAGCCAGTGGTTCCTGCTGCTGTGCCTCCTGACCCTGTTTTGGTTGAGGGCAATCTGGAGTATGTGGTTGAGAAAATATTGGATTCTCGTTTTTCTAGACGAAGACTCCAGTATTTGGTTAAATGGAGAGGTTATGGTCAGGAAGACAATTCTTGGGTGTTTGCTTCGGACATCCATGCTAGGAGACTTATCCGTGCGTATCATAGAAATCATCCTGACCAACCTGGTTGCTCAAATGAGGGTTCGGTGACCCCTCCTCAAGGAGGGGGTACTGTTGTGAATGGGTTTGAGATGAGTTCTGAGCAGAGGCTCCCTCTGGTGGTTACAAGCGGTACTAGTGAGGATTGTGAGGACTGGGAATCAGGTGTTACTGATTGGTCTTATATAAGGGAGTAATTTTCCCATCAGGGTTGCCGGTGATCAATTGTTCTGGTCTGAATCCTTCTTTCCAGTTTCCCTTGTAGCCTGCTGTGTCGTGTCTGCATCTCCTGCTATCAGATAAGACAATTTCTTATTTTGTGTTTTTACTATATTTTTGCATTTTGTCCTGCACTTCTGTGGGGGCCTTCTGGGTCCCCTCCGGGGGCTTTTGCCCTCTCAGTTTAGTCCAGCCACTGTGTTTTGTACTTTTGCTTTTTCCAGTTTTTTCAGTGGCTGCTGTTTTTGTTACACCAGAGAACTAATTTAGGTGGTAGAGGTCGTGTGATCTCAGGTGATTTTGAAATTAGTAGAGTTGGTGTTTTTTCAGGGTTTTCTGGGATTGCAGTAAGTACCCTTCCTGTCCTTTTCTATTTAGTTAGTTTGGGCCCCAGCGTTTCCTCATACTATTTTCTTTCTGTGTCAGTATTTCCTCTTGTCTAACCGCCATTACATGTTTGGGGGCTTTCTATTATCTTTGGGGTTCTGCTCCGGGGCAGATAGCTTTCCTATTTCTATCTTTAGGTGTAGTTAGTTTCTCAGGCTGTGACGAGGCGTCTAGGACCAACGTAGGAACGCTCCACGGCTGCCTCTAGTTGTGGTGGTTAGTCAGGGTACTGCAATCTCATAGATTCCAACTGCTCTGGTGTATTTCCTTTTTTGCCTGCACTCCTCAGCTACCGTAACATAACAGATAAGGATAAACATGTAAACCAACTCCACGCAGCAATCTCCTGAAAACTCTCTTACCACATACTCCAAACACTGAACTCTGCCCTTCACCACCACACTAGATAGTGGTAACAATCACTACAAGGTCAGAAGCAAGGAGTTCTCATACATGCTAGGTGTAATTAACTCAGAACAGCTGATACAACCAAAGACAGAGAACTCCAGGAGTTTAACTAAGTAGTTTAAGTCTTGCAACAACAAAGCAAAGAAAGCCAGAGCTGCTAATAAGACGGTGAAGCAGTTCTAACTATCGCAGGTGTATGTGTCAGCAGATGCTGTGCTTGATCTGAATTATCATTTGTTCTTTTTGTCCATGTGTCCATTTTTATCATTAGGCTGGCGTCACACTTGCCGTATGAAAAATTGGTCCGATTCTGTCTGCCAAGAGTCGCACCAATGTTCTCCGTATGGTGAGCCGTATGTAATCCATTTTCAATGCGATGATGCGATTTCCTCGCATCTATGTATCCATGTGACATCCATAGGGCATCCGTATGTCATGCGTATGCCGTGATTTTATCGCAGACTTGCAAAATGGACATATAACAGATCCATGGCCTGAAATTAATTTAAATCCTAATCATCAATCTTTGCATTAGAGTCCATGCTTGTGTTTTGGTATTGCTGCTTTGTGTCAAACATGTCAGACAGGCTTGCTTTCAACACTACTGAACGGGTTCTTTTCCACTGGGTTTTTTTCCAACATTATGGGGAGCCTTACCCAGTGATTGTGGATCTGAGAGGGCGGAGACGAATGTGGGTACATCCGCTTTTGAGGCGACGATTGACTAAAGGCCATTTCCACCGTCTGTATGCTTCTCTACGCAGCCATCCTGACAAGTTCTACCAGTATCGTCGGATGAGCTTGCCCACATTTGACATTCTGCTGGAGACTGTGCGCCCTGAGATCACCTACAAAGACACCAAGATGTGCAAGTCTATTTTTGCCTAGGAGCACCTTTTACTTACTTTACGATATGTATTCATCCTCTAAGTTGATTATGTATTTTACTTGTTTTTTTTAGCTAAATACAGTTGCACTGATCCATTCCTTTTGTTGTAGTGGTTTGTTCCCTTTTTTTTAAAATAATTATTTGGATCACATTTGGCCTTTGACATTCCATGCTGTTTGTAATAGTTCCAAAGGCATTGAATTGTGCTGTCTTTTGTTTAGGCAGCCCTTATTTTCCACTGCCCATAACTTTTAAGGGTATGCCACACTAAACGAGATCGCAAACGAGATCGCAAACGAGATCACTAAAACGTCACTATTTTGCAATCTCGTTAGCGACCTCGTTGTGTGTGGCATGTAGCAACGATGTGGCCCCTGCTGTGATGTCGCTGATCGTTCACTAGCGTTCTGGACCGTTTTTTTGATCGTTGGCGTCCCACCGGTGAGCCTAAATCGCTGTGTTTGGCACCTTTTGCGAACGACGAGCGACCTTGTTTGTGACGCATATGACTGTTTTGCGTCACGGAGTGGATCGCAATATCTGTAAGTTCTCTTTTGCGTCACAGAGAGGATCGCAGAAGTTGCAAAGCAGGCTAGGAGGACGCAGAGAGCAGGAGCCATGCTGGAAATTCCTATGAATCAGAAGCGCTCAGTACATGCTAATGACATCCTAACGACCGCCAAAGTCGTTAAAGAGATCGCTGACCGCTGACGAGTCGTTTATGAGATCTCCTGTTTGGCAGCTACTAGCGACCTAAAAGAGATCACACCAACGATTGCGTCGTTATCGTGATCGCTAACGAGATCGCTAAGTGTGGCAGTACCTTTAGGGTATGTGCACACGTTGCAGATTTGCCTGTGGAATTTTCTGCGAAGAATCTTCCTCTCTTGGCAGAAAACGCAGTTAAAAATCCGCATATTTTTTACGCGGATTTTCATGCGGATTTGTATGCTTTTTTGTATGCTAAATAAAGATATATTATTTAACAAAAAAAAGAAGTGTGATGTCTTTTCTTTGTCCAACCTCTTCTTTTACATACTCCATTAAAGACCATAATATCATCACATACCATGTTCAAATATGTTTACACACACAAAACAAATATAAGTGAATATTTATATATCTATCGATAGATATATCTATCGATGGATATATCTATCGACAGATATATCTATCGATAATACCAAGCCCGATGTTTAGTAATGAACATAATAAAATGGTACATAAAGAGTTAAATAAAGACACGCAAAATCTGCCTTAGGCCAAGGTCACACTTTCGTGAAACTCACACGAGTCTTCGCACCTCAATACCTGGCACTGCTGCCGTCACTCGGACCAGAGCGTTCAGCTGCATAGAAATACATGCAGCCGCACACTCTGGTCCCGAGTGCCGGCGGCAGTGCCAGGTATTGAGGTGCGAGACTCGTGCGAGTTTCTCACAAGTGTGACCCGGCCTTAACGCAATATCTGTTTAATTAAAAAAATGGAAAAAAATGGTGTATGCTCCCGCGCAATTTTCAAAACCAGAACAGGGAAAGCCAGCGACTGGGGGAAAATGTTTATAGCCTTGGAAGGGGGTTATACCCATGGATCTTCCCAGGCTATTCATATCAACTCACAGCTGTATATTTAGCTTATACTGGCTATTAAAATTGGGGGGCCCCAAAAAAAATGACATGGGGTCCCCCCATAATTTAATAGCAAGAAAAGGCTATGCAGACAGCTGCGGGCTGATATTAATATCCTAGAAAGGGACTATGGATATTGGCCCCCTTCCTGGCTAAAAATACCAGCTCTCAGCCACCCCAGAAATGGCGCATCTCTAAGATGTGCCAATTCCGGCACTTAGCCTCTCTCTCCCCACTGCCCTGTAGTGGTGGCATGTGGGGTAATAGTTGTGGGGTTGATGTAACATTTGTATTGTGTGGTGACATCAAGCCCACGGATTAGTTATGAGTAGGTGTCAATAAGACACCTATCCATTACTAATCCTATAAAGATACAGCCAGAATAAAGTATTTTAATGAAATAAAACATAGTTGCCATAGTTATTATATGCCTAATTCCTGCGATGCCCTCCATCTCCTGCAAAAAAAAATAATAAACCAACACAAATACTCCCTGTTCTAATGTAATCCATTTAATAACGAGTGTCCCACTATGATCTCCCCTATAGAGTAGTCACATCGGGAGATGTGACCACTCTACATGCCTCCTGCGATGCACTGACAGGAGGTACTGGCTCCTGAAGTGCATCACTGAAGAGGTTACTGGAGTTCATGCTCTCACTTTACAGCATCGCTGCGTGAGATTTTCTCCCACAGCGTTGCCATTGACAGCATGAACTCAGGTGACCTCTCTCCCGATGGCGGAGGGATACACCATGGAGGATTACCTCCGGTCTGTGCATCGTGTGAGGCCCTGTAGAACAGTGACTAGTGATGAGCGAGTATACTCGATTGCTCGGGTTTTCCCGAGCACGCTAGGGTGGTGTCCGAGTATTTGGAAGTGCTCGGAGATTCAGTCTCTGTTGCCGTAGCTGCATGATTTATGGCTGCTGGACAGCTGGACACCCGAGCACTGAGTATACTCGCTCATCACTAACAGTGACATCTCCTGATATCACTGTTCTACATGGGAGATCGTCATGGGACACTCGTTATTAAATGGACTACGGCGGAAAGGTAAGCATAGGTTGGCTTATTATTTTTTTTGTTACAGGAGAATGAGGGCGTCGGGGACTAGGTGTTTGGTGAGTATGTACTGTATGTACTGTTTGTACTGCATGTGGTATGTTTTTTTTTTACAATTGAACACATGCATCGTCTGATGGGACTACTGCCCCATCATCGGCTAATGCTATCACTGTTATATGTGAATAAACCCATAAAGAAAGGCCTAGGAAAATGGCGCTCCCAACATATATATACCAATTAAAAGAATGAATGAATGAGGAAGCATGTACCATAAAATATATAATTTTTCTTGAATCAAATTAGAAAAAACATAAAAAAGTTTAAAAATTGGGGACATGATTAGCAAAAAAAACAAACAACAAGGCTCCCAAAAATATTTACAATAGCTGGTGCTATGGATAATTCACCAAATAATTATTTTTTATATACCTTTATAGATTCCTATCCACTGGGCTCTCCAATGCGGCTTTTCATCTTAAATTTTTAATTGGGAAATCCACCATTTCTGGCATTGTCCATTCTACGTGCTCAGAAATATGGTCCCGACTGCAACAATCAGTAATGCCTGAACCCAAAAAACAAGACTGGCTGCGGATATCCCGTGACTTTGAGGAAGCATGCCAGTTTCCAAACTGCATTGGATCCCTGGATGGGAAGCACATCCATGTGCGTAAGCTGCCAAACTCAGGGTCCCAATATTATAATTATAAACAGTTTTTTTTCTTTAGTGCTGTTGGCCCTGGTAGACAGCGCATACAGGTTTATATTTGTAAATATTGGGACCTATGGAGGAACTGGAGACTCCAGAGTCTTCAATTCTTCCATAATGGGTCAGCGGCTGCACACTAATGACTTGGACCTCCCACCCCCTTGTTAGCTACCAGGATCTACTATGGAAGTGGTGCCTTATGTGATGGTTGTTGATGAGGCCTTTCAATTAACCCGCAATGTCTTGAGGCCCTATCCACGTAGAGCCCTGGACCACCGGCGCAGAACCTTTAATTTCCGCCTATCCCACGCACGTTTGACTGGTGGAGTGTGCCTTTGGCATTCTCTGTGCCAAATGGTGTGTCCTGCAGACAGCCATTCAACTTAGTGAAGGAAATGTGAATAAGGTTATTAAAGCCTGTGTGATACCTCATAACTTCACCAGAAATCCATGACTGTACATCAAATGATGGTGATGAAGTGGTGGATGGAAATAATGTCAGGGCTACAACACATGTACTTCATCCACGTTGTCAGCCCTCTGGACTTAAAGTGTAGGATATGTTTACAAATTATTTTCTTTCACCAGAGGGATATACTCCATGGCAAGACAATGTAGTGTCTATGTTATGATGCTTTTTCATTTTTTTTGCAAAAATAAAGATGTTAATGTTTGAAGGTGTGTTGTGTTGGCCTAATATATGATAAAAAACTGATTTTAAACACATAATCTATATCGTTTAGAACACCACAAACCACTCATATTCATTTAACTTGTTTTAATCCAAAACACGTTTTCTAAACCAAAAAAATACCATATTTAAATCACATGGCATATTGGGCTAATAAAATGGGCCTATATAAAACTCAAAAACATACTAAAAAATTTGTAAGATGACACTTTGCATTACAAATTATGGTAGGTTAGGGGTGATGATGGAAGGAGGAGAGCATGCGAGGTTTGGCTACTTTGTGTGCCAACCTGAGTTTGACCCTGCGAGATGGCTGATGATGAACCAGGATTACGGACCAAGGAAGGTACCTGTTGGGGGGCATGGTACTGTGAAGTGTGGTATTGGTGTTGGTAATCCTGGGTAGTGGCATGGCCCATTTGTTCATACCCCCCAATATGGCCATGTCGAGCATACCCATGTTGGGACCACTCTACAACTGTGGGTCTGCTCAAGTGGCCATATTGGGCAGGTGCAACAGTATCTGAAAATTGAACATGTATTGGACAATGATGGGTTGGGGCGTGCTGTGGCTGAGGTGTTGGCATACGTGGGGGAGGTGGCTCATCAACTGATGGTGCCTGCTGATCCTGGATTCCAGGCATTTGACTTTGGTTAGTTTACTGCTTGACATTTACCAACTTTCAAGGAAAACAAATACCGGGTTGGGATTATTTGGTGGGGTGCAAGCATCTATTGGAATTTGGATTGCCCCTCTGGTCCGCAGCCTCACCTCACGGGGAATTGGATGTAGGTAGCGTGCCAGACTGCGTGTATAAGCTTCTTCACCATCGTCATTCACAGTCCGTGGAAAGGTAGTCCAGCACCCCAGTGTCCACTTGTCTCCTGTTGCCGGTGGTTTGAAAGCTCCCTCCTGTGCCGACCACGGCGTAGGATAACGGCAGCCTGGGGTGATGTATCCAGTGGCAATGTTGGACTGCTACTGTGAATCAGTTCTGTTTTTAAGCACAAGGTAGAATAAAAAAACAAATTAAGATTTGCCTGTAAGGCCATGTGTAAAATGTGGGATCAGGCATGCATTTACGGTCTGAGATCCATAACGGGAGCCAGAAAATTAAGTCTATCGTAATAGATATATTTCCTGTTTTTGGGGCCGCATCACCACTCCTGACCCGCTGCTGTTGCTCACGTCGGTACTGGTCTCAGCAGCTGCTCCACCGTCTAGTCACATCAGTGAAGACGGAAACACCTCAGTGCAAAAGGAACAGGGGGAAAGGAAGAAAAGACTTCACCCAGGCAGTGGGAGTAAAATATAGAATTTTATTAAATATACTATACAATAATAGCACAAGCATCAATTAAGATAAAAAGGGAGGCCTGGCCCCACACAAAAATACTCTAATACCTCAGTATATGATATAAAATATATCAGGCAAAAAAGCAATATTTCGTAAAAATTGCTAAAGGACATAATCGGAAAGTTTTGTGTTTTACCGCAAAAAAGAAAAAATAAAAAAGAAAAATAATATATACAATGAAAAAAATTTTGCGAAAAAAAAGAATAAATAATGTGTCCCAAAAATTTATTTTGTATGTCCCTTGAGGGCCCCATATAAAAAAATATGCCCAATAAAATATGGTGTGGAACGAAAGGATTATGGAAACAAATAAAAATTTAAAAAATTTAAAATAATGTTGCCAACCAAGGAAAAAAAAAATAAAAAATACAACCACGTAATATAATGAAGAAAATGTTAGATAACGTCAACACCGTGATACCAAAGGGGCCCCAAAAACCAAAGAAAGACAAGATACTACCTGGAATACCGAGGGAGGGGGACAAACTTGGGGGAGGGCCCGGCCCCCAGAAAAAGCGCCCCCACGCGCGTTTGGAAAAATTTTTCCTTCGAGGGGGTGAGAAATAGTAGCGTGTCAAGCCTTTAAAAAAGGAGCCGCCATGTGTGTAATAAAATGCGGGATGCGAAGGGGGACAGGCCCCTCGCAACACTAAGCGGGCCAAAGGGAATCGGAAAGACGTTTACCAAGGGCTTTCCCTTTCTGGAAAAATTTCCATTTTGGGATTAAAAAACCGGAAGCCCCCAATTCCCTCCTTTGCGGGGTGGAAATTTTTTCCACCATAAGTTCAAATGGAAACCCCTGCCGCCTGTGGCACCAAAAAAAAAGGAAATAAAAAGAATAACGGGGGAAAATCAAAACCCCAAAAATCAAAATTGCTTTCCCGAAATTTTTGAATAAAATCCGTGTAAAAAAAATAAAAAAAAAAGGGAAAAAAAAAACCGTTTTGGGGGTCAAAAAAATTTTAAAACCTGGGGAAAAACCTAAAAGGGCCAGGCACAAAGCGACAAACCCCCCCCCTTTTGCCTGGACCCTTTTGTCCGGGGGCCCCTTTAAGCCTTCTGCATGTGATGGGCATCATTTTCCTTGCAGGCCCCGTTCAACATGCAGTGCTTTAAATTTTTATTTTTTTTTCATATTGGGTTTTTATTTTTATTTATTTTTTTTTTCTTTTGTACTGTGTTTGCAAATCGATCACAAATTGATGGCGTATTGTGGCCAAAAATGAAATTTATTTGTCAGTATATCATTGGGCTTAAAATGAG
>JARQOD010000003.1:473621587-473646591 GCA_033576555.1 Oophaga sylvatica | reverse complement strand
TTAAATGGCTGCACACCATTTGGAAGAATGTATCAAGTGGGGTACCACATGCCTGTCTTGGGCCCTGTATTTTCAACAATCTTTATCATGATTTGGGGTAAATGTTAAATTTCTATGACAAAAGCAGGAGGGAAGCTAATTCTAGAGAAAAGAGAGGAGGAATTCAAAAAGATATAAATAACGGGGGGGGCAGCAACTAACAAAATAGTTTTAAAAGGGAAAATGCAAAAGTATACATTGGGAAATAAAAAATAAAAAAAGGTATACAGAATGGGGTTAGGGCTAAGCAACCACATGTTTTTTCACTTGGGTTAATAATAGACCAAGAAGAACATGGTCAACAAGTGACGCAGCAGCAAAAAAGGCAAATACAATTCGGGTGTATTAACAAAGCTACGTCTAGATCCGTGAAGTATTTTTGCCCTCTACTCCTCTTTGGTGAGACCTCACTGGAATATTGGTCCAGTTTTGGGACCACATTTTAAAAAAGACATCAACAAACTGGGCAATTTTGGAAGAGCGACCAAAGATGTCCGGTCTGCAAACCATGTCTATGAGGACGGTTAAGGATTTGGAATGTTTAGCTTGCAAAAAAGAAGACGGAGGAGACTTAATAGTGTCTTCAAATATCTCAAGGGCTGTACATTGTAAAGGTTTCTTTTTTCTAATTTGCACAAGGAAAGACTAGAAGCAATGGGATGAACTGAATAGGGGAGACACAGATTGATTTAGAAAAAACTTTTTTGACGTTAAGTGATCAAATGAGTGGAACAGGCTGCCCGAGGGTGGTGGTTCTCCTTCAATGGAATCTTCAAACAGAGGCGGACAGACTCTGTTGGGATGATTTAGTAATCCTGTTTGGGTTGGCCAGATGACCCAGGAGGTCCCTTCCAAACCTCCTTTTTCTTTGTTTCTATTTATGTTTGCTCATAGTAAGGTGTGAACCCCAAAAAAGTGTATACACTAACCTAACCAACAAAAGGGGTAAACAAACAAGGATAAAAGAAAACTACAATCATACAAATACACTACAAAAACAACATCAGAAACGGGAGGAAAAGGAAGGAAGAAACTAAATGGGAGGGTAAAGTGTTGTGAATGGGTTTGGATGAGTTTGGCAGGGCTCCCTCTGGTGGTTACAAGCGGTACCGTGAGGTTGTGAGGGAGGGGAAAATCAGGTGTTCTGAGGTCTTATATAAGGGGAGTAATTTTCCCCCATCAGGGTTGCCGGTGATCAATTGTTCTGGCTGAACCTTCTTTCCAGTTTCCCTTGTAGCCTGCTGTGTCGTGTCGCATCTCCTGTTCAATAAGACAATTTCTTTTTTTTTGTTTTTACTAAATTTTTGCATTTTGTCCTGCCTTCTGTGGGGCCTTCGGGTCCCCTCCGGGGGCTTTTGCCCTCTCAGTTTAGTCCAGCCCACTGTGTTTTGTCTTTTCTTTTTCCAGTTTTTTTCAGTGGCTGCTTTTTTGTTACACCAGAGAACTAATTTAGGGGTAGAGGCGTGTGATTCAGGTGATTTGAAATAGTAGAGTTGGTGTTTTTTTCAGGGTTTTCTGGGATTGCGTAATACCCTTCCTGTCCTTTTTTTTAGTTAGTTTGGGGCCCCCCCGGGTTTTCTATCTATTTTCTTTCTGTGTCTATTTCCTCTGTCTAACCGCCATTACTGTTTTGGGGGTTTCTATTTTTTTTGGGTTCTCTCGGGGCAGATAGCTTTCTATTTCTATCTTTAGGTGTTTTAGTTTTTCTCGGCTTTGCGAGGCGTCTAGGACCAACGTTGGAGCCCGGCTGCCTCTAGTTGTGGTGGTTAGTGGGTACTGCAATTCATAGATTCCAACTGCTCTGGTGTATTTCTTTTTTGCCTGCATCCCAGCTACCGTAACATAAAGTTCACCGGCCATAAAAAAGTATGGTACTCACAGAAGGGAAAAAAATATTTGAAGGAAGAAAAGTTGTCAAGAATTTTTTCTGTTTGTTGCATTTTTTTTTTTTCCCTCTGTATCTCTGGGTGCTGGGGAGGATCTTTGCTCCCAATGGAATTTGCACAGTTGTCTGGCCGTGTGGATCAGCTTGCCACAGTGGTTCAGAGTATTGCTGCATATCTTGCTAGGTTGCCCGTTGTGGAACCTAGGATCCCCATGCCAGATTTGTTTTTAGGGGATCGAGCTAAGTTTCAGAATTTCAAAAATAATTGTAAATTGTTTCTTGCCTTAAAATCTAAGTCCTCAGGAAACGCAGCGCAGCAGGTTCAAATTATCATCTCTCTCCTGCGCGGCGATCCTCAGGATTGGGCTTTTTCCCTGATACCTGGGGATCCTGTTTTGAGTAATGTTGATGCATTTTTTCAGGCTTTGGGGTTATTGTACGATGAGCCTAATGTCACTGATCAAGCTGAAAAAGCCTTGTTGGCATTAAATCAGGGCTTGATGACGCTGAGTTATACTGTCAGAGATTCCGTAGGTGGGCAGTCCTGACCAAATGGAATGACGACGCTTTGGCGGCCCTTTTCCGGAAGGGTCTGTCTGATAATGTAAAGGATGTTATGGTGGGATTCCTGTCCCTCTGGTCTCAATGATTCTATGTCATTAGCGATTCAAATTGACAGACGTTTGCGTGAGCGGAGAAGTATGCGTGGAGTGGTGTTGCCTTGTGAGCCAGCTGCTGAGCCCATGCAGTGTGATGGAGTGGTGTCTGGGGCACAGCGTCATGAGTTTCGAAAGCGCAATGGGTTATGTTTCTACTGTGGTGATGCCTCTCATGCTATTTCAGTCTGCCCTAAGCGGGGAAGACATTTTGCACGCTCAGTTGTCTTGGGTAGTGTTCAGACTAAGTTTTTATTAACTGTCACTCTGATATGCTCTCTGTCCTCATTTTCTGCTCAGGCTTTCGTTGATTCTGGAGCAGCTATTAACCTGATGGATTATGATTTTGCTAAACGTTGTGGGTTTCCCTTGATACCCCTACAGAAGTCTATTCCTTTACTGGGGATCGATTCTACCCCTTTGGCTGAGAATAAACACCAGTTTTCTACTCAGGTGATAATGAGGGTTGAACCTGATGACCAGGAGTGCTGCAAATTTTTGGTTCTATATAATCTGCATGACATTATCGTGCTGGGTTTCCCTTGGTTACAGTCTCATAATCCTGTTTTGGATTGGAAATCTGTGTCTGTAACCAGTTGGGGCTGCCAATGTGTTAATACCAACACTCCTGTTTTTTCTGCCTCCCCCCAGGCTGAGGATGTTCCTGACTTTTTGTTTGATTTTTCTGATGTGTTTAGCGAAAGTAAATCTGCATCCTTACCTCCCCATAGGAGCTATGACTGCGCTATTGAATTAGTGCCGGGTAGTAAATTCCCTAAAGGTCGCCTTTTTAACTTGCCTGTACCTGAACATGACGCTATGCGGTCTTATATCAAGGAATCATTGGAGAAGGATCATATCAGACCATCCTCTTCACCCTTAGGTGCCGGTTTTTTCTTTGTGGCCAAAAAAGATGGTTCATTAAGGCCGTGTATTGATTATCGTCTCTTGAACAATATTACTGTGAAATATCAATACCCGTTACCCTTGATTTCTGACCTGTTTTCCAGGGTGAAAAACGCTACTTGGTTTACCAAGCTTGACCTCAGGGGGGCGTATAACCTTATTCGCATTAAGCACGGGGATGAATGGAAGACGGCATTTAACACCCCTGAAGGGCATTTTGAGTACCTTGTGATGCCCTTTGGGCTCACTAATGCTCCTTCCGTCTTCCAGTCCTTCATGAATGACATTTTCAGGGATTTTGTGGACAAGTTTCTGATTGTTTATTTGGATGATATCTTGATTTTTTCTAATGACTGGGACTCTCATGTGAAACATGTTCGAACTGTATTCCAGATTTTGAGAGAGAATGCTCTGTATGTGAAGGGATCAAAGTGTCTTTTTGGCGTACAGAAGATCTCATTTCTGGGATTCATTTTGTCCCCATCTGTTATTGAAATGGACCCGGTCAAGGTTCAGGCCATCTGTGATTGGGTCCAACCTACTTGATTAAAGGCTCTTCAGAGATTTTTGGGTTTTGCCAATTTTTATCGTAAATTTATTGGTAATTTCTCTGTTATTGTTAAACCATTAACTGATTTGACCAGAAAGGGTTCTGATGTGGTGAATTGGCCTCCTGAGGCAGTCTCTGCATTTCAGGAACTTAAGCAGAGATTCACTTCTGCTCCTGTTCTACGGCAGCCTGATGTTTCTCTGCCATTTCAGGTGGAGGTTGATGCCTCTGAAATTGGGGCAGGTGCCGTTTTGTCCCAAAAAGATCCAGAGACCTCTAAAAGTAACCCTTGTGCCTTTTTCTCTCGAAAATTTTCTCCTACTGAACGTAATTATGACGTGGGTAATCGGGAGTTATTGGCCATGAAGTGGGCTTTTGAAGAGTGGAGACATTGGCTGGAGGGAGCCAAACATCAGGTGGTGGTCCTTACGGACCATAAGAATCTGGTCTATCTGGAATCTGCCAAGCGACTCAATCCTAGACAGGCCAGGTGGGCCTTGTTTTTCACACGTTTTAATTTTGTGGTTTCCTTTCTTCCTGGCACTAAGAATGTTAAGGCGGATGCCCTCTCGAGGAGTTTCCTTGCGGACTCTCCTGAGCTATCTGATCCCTCTGTTATTTTGAAGGAGGGTGTAGTTCTTGCCGCCATCTCGCCCAATTTGAGACTTGCTCTGGAGGGGTGTCAGGAGGATAGGCCCGAGCGCTGCCCTGTTGGAAAATTGTTTGTCCCGGACCAATGGAAAAAGAGTGTGATGTCTGAGATTCATTGTTCCGCATTGGCTGGGCATCCCGGAATTTTTGGTACCAGAGACTTGGTTAGTCGGTCCTTTTGGTGGCCTACCTTGTCTCGCGATGTCAGGGAATTTGTGCAGTCCTGCGGGACTTGCTCTCGCTCCAAGCCTTGCTCTCGCTCTAGTGGTTTGTTGATGCCATTGCCTGTGCCCAAGAGACCATGGACCCATATCTCTATGGATTTCATTTCCGATCTTCGTGTTTCTCAGAGAATGACCACCATCTGGGTAATTTGTGATAGGTTTTCCAAAATGATACATCTTGTGCCATTACCTAAGTTGCCTTCCTCCTCTGAATTGGTGCCGTTGTTCCTTCAGCACGTGGTTCGTTTACACGGCATTCCTGAGAACATTGTGTCTGACAGAGGAGTCCAGTTTGTTTCCAGATTTTGGAGGACTTTTTGTTCTAAACTGGGTGTTCAATTGTCTTTCTCCTCGGCATTTCATCCTCAGACCAATGGTCAAACTGAGAGAACAAACCAGACATTGGAGACTTATCTAAGATGCTTTGTGTCTGCTGATCAGGATGACTGGGTCTCTTTTTTGCCTTTGGCTGAGTTTGCTCTTAATAATAGGGCTAGCTCTGCCACTTTGATGTCTCCGTTTTTCTGTAATTCTGGGTTTCACCCTCGATTTTCTTCAGGACAGACGGAGGCTTCTGTCTGTCCAGGTGTTGACTCTGTTGTTGAGCGTATGCAGCAGATTTGGGACCAGGTAGTGGAGAGGTTGTCCCTCTCTCAGGAGAAGGCCCAGCGGTTTGCTAACCGGCATAGGACTGATGGTCCTCGGTTTAAGTGGGGGACTTGGTCTGGTTGTCCTCAAAGAATATTCCTATGAGAGTAGCATCTCCTAAATTTAAGCCTAGGTTCATTGGACCTTATAAGATCATGGAGATTATTAATCCTGTTTCTTTTCGTTTGCTTCTTCCAGGGACATTTAAGATCCATAACGTGTTCCACAAGTCCTTGTTGAAGAGGTTTGTTGAGCCAGTGGTTCCTGCTGCTGTGCCTCCTGACCCTGTTTTGGTTGAGGGCAATCTGGAGTATGTGGTTGAGAAAATATTGGATTCTCGTTTTTCTAGACGAAGACTCCAGTATTTGGTTAAATGGAGAGGTTATGGTCAGGAAGACAATTCTTGGGTGTTTGCTTCGGACATCCATGCTAGGAGACTTATCCGTGCGTATCATAGAAATCATCCTGACCAACCTGGTTGCTCAAATGAGGGTTCGGTGACCCCTCCTCAAGGAGGGGGTACTGTTGTGAATGGGTTTGAGATGAGTTCTGAGCAGAGGCTCCCTCTGGTGGTTACAAGCGGTACTAGTGAGGATTGTGAGGACTGGGAATCAGGTGTTACTGATTGGTCTTATATAAGGGAGTAATTTTCCCATCAGGGTTGCCGGTGATCAATTGTTCTGGTCTGAATCCTTCTTTCCAGTTTCCCTTGTAGCCTGCTGTGTCGTGTCTGCATCTCCTGCTATCAGATAAGACAATTTCTTATTTTGTGTTTTTACTATATTTTTGCATTTTGTCCTGCACTTCTGTGGGGGCCTTCTGGGTCCCCTCCGGGGGCTTTTGCCCTCTCAGTTTAGTCCAGCCACTGTGTTTTGTACTTTTGCTTTTTCCAGTTTTTTCAGTGGCTGCTGTTTTTGTTACACCAGAGAACTAATTTAGGTGGTAGAGGTCGTGTGATCTCAGGTGATTTTGAAATTAGTAGAGTTGGTGTTTTTTCAGGGTTTTCTGGGATTGCAGTAAGTACCCTTCCTGTCCTTTTCTATTTAGTTAGTTTGGGCCCCAGCGTTTCCTCATACTATTTTCTTTCTGTGTCAGTATTTCCTCTTGTCTAACCGCCATTACATGTTTGGGGGCTTTCTATTATCTTTGGGGTTCTGCTCCGGGGCAGATAGCTTTCCTATTTCTATCTTTAGGTGTAGTTAGTTTCTCAGGCTGTGACGAGGCGTCTAGGACCAACGTAGGAACGCTCCACGGCTGCCTCTAGTTGTGGTGGTTAGTCAGGGTACTGCAATCTCATAGATTCCAACTGCTCTGGTGTATTTCCTTTTTTGCCTGCACTCCTCAGCTACCGTAACATAACAGATAAGGATAAACATGTAAACCAACTCCACGCAGCAATCTCCTGAAAACTCTCTTACCACATACTCCAAACACTGAACTCTGCCCTTCACCACCACACTAGATAGTGGTAACAATCACTACAAGGTCAGAAGCAAGGAGTTCTCATACATGCTAGGTGTAATTAACTCAGAACAGCTGATACAACCAAAGACAGAGAACTCCAGGAGTTTAACTAAGTAGTTTAAGTCTTGCAACAACAAAGCAAAGAAAGCCAGAGCTGCTAATAAGACGGTGAAGCAGTTCTAACTATCGCAGGTGTATGTGTCAGCAGATGCTGTGCTTGATCTGAATTATCATTTGTTCTTTTTGTCCATGTGTCCATTTTTATCATTAGGCTGGCGTCACACTTGCCGTATGAAAAATTGGTCCGATTCTGTCTGCCAAGAGTCGCACCAATGTTCTCCGTATGGTGAGCCGTATGTAATCCATTTTCAATGCGATGATGCGATTTCCTCGCATCTATGTATCCATGTGACATCCATAGGGCATCCGTATGTCATGCGTATGCCGTGATTTTATCGCAGACTTGCAAAATGGACATATAACAGATCCATGGCCTGAAATTAATTTAAATCCTAATCATCAATCTTTGCATTAGAGTCCATGCTTGTGTTTTGGTATTGCTGCTTTGTGTCAAACATGTCAGACAGGCTTGCTTTCAACACTACTGAACGGGTTCTTTTCCACTGGGTTTTTTTCCAACATTATGGGGAGCCTTACCAGTGATTGTGGATCTGAGGAGGCGGAGACGAATGTGGGTACATCCGCTTTTGAGGCGACGATTGACTAAAGGCCATTTCCACCGTCTGTATGCTTCTCTACGCAGCCATCCTGACAAGTTCTACCAGTATCGTCGGATGAGCTTGCCCACATTTGACATTCTGCTGGAGACTGTGCGCCCTGAGATCACCTACAAAGACACCAAGATGTGCAAGTCTATTTTTGCCTAGGAGCACCTTTTACTTACTTTACGATATGTATTCATCCTCTAAGTTGATTATGTATTTTACTTGTTTTTTTTAGCTAAATACAGTTGCACTGATCCATTCCTTTTGTTGTAGTGGTTTGTTCCCTTTTTTTTTAAATAATTATTTGGATCACATTTGGCCTTTGACATTCCATGCTGTTTGTAATAGTTCCAAAGGCATTGAATTGTGCTGTCTTTTGTTTAGGCAGCCCTTATTTTCCACTGCCCATAACTTTTAAGGGTATGCCACACTAAACGAGATCGCAAACGAGATCGCAAACGAGATCACTAAAACGTCACTATTTTGCAATCTCGTTAGCGACCTCGTTGTGTGTGGCATGTAGCAACGATGTGGCCCCTGCTGTGATGTCGCTGATCGTTCACTAGCGTTCTGGACCGTTTTTTGATCGTTGGCGTCCCACCGGTGAGCCTAAATCGCTGTGTTTGGCACCTTTTGCGAACGACGAGCGACCTTGTTTGTGACGCATATGACTGTTTTGCGTCACGGAGTGGATCGCAATATCTGTAAGTTCTCTTTTGCGTCACAGAGAGGATCGCAGAAGTTGCAAAGCAGGCTAGGAGGACGCAGAGAGCAGGAGCCATGCTGGAAATTCCTATGAATCAGAAGCGCTCAGTACATGCTAATGACATCCTAACGACCGCCAAAGTCGTTAAAGAGATCGCTGACCGCTGACGAGTCGTTTATGAGATCTCCTGTTTGGCAGCTACTAGCGACCTAAAAGAGATCACACCAACGATTGCGTCGTTATCGTGATCGCTAACGAGATCGCTAAGTGTGGCAGTACCTTTAGGGTATGTGCACACGTTGCAGATTTGCCTGTGGAATTTTCTGCGAAGAATCTTCCTCTCTTGGCAGAAAACGCAGTTAAAAATCCGCATATTTTTTACGCGGATTTTCATGCGGATTTGTATGCTTTTTTGTATGCTAAATAAAGATATATTATTTAACAAAAAAAAGAAGTGTGATGTCTTTTCTTTGTCCAACCTCTTCTTTTACATACTCCATTAAAGACCATAATATCATCACATACCATGTTCAAATATGTTTACACACACAAAACAAATATAAGTGAATATTTATATATCTATCGATAGATATATCTATCGATGGATATATCTATCGACAGATATATCTATCGATAATACCAAGCCCGATGTTTAGTAATGAACATAATAAAATGGTACATAAAGAGTTAAATAAAGACACGCAAAATCTGCCTTAGGCCAAGGTCACACTTTCGTGAAACTCACACGAGTCTCGCACCTCAATACCTGGCACTGCTGCCGTCACTCGGACCAGAGCGTTCAGCTGCATAGAAATACATGCAGCCGCACACTCTGGTCCCGAGTGCCGGCGGCAGTGCCAGGTATTGAGGTGCGAGACTCGTGCGAGTTTCTCACAAGTGTGACCCGGCCTTAACGCAATATCTGTTTAATTAAAAAAATGGAAAAAAATGGTGTATGCTCCCGCGCAATTTTCAAAACCAGAACAGGGAAAGCCAGCGACTGGGGGAAAATGTTTATAGCCTTGGAAGGGGGTTATACCCATGGATCTTCCCAGGCTATTCATATCAACTCACAGCTGTATATTTAGCTTATACTGGCTATTAAAATTGGGGGGCCCCAAAAAAAATGACATGGGGTCCCCCCATAATTAATAGCAAGAAAAGGCTATGCAGACAGCTGCGGGCTGATATTAATATCCTAGAAAGGGACTATGGATATTGGCCCCCTTCCTGGCTAAAAATACCAGCTCTCAGCCACCCCAGAAATGGCGCATCTCTAAGATGTGCCAATTCCGGCACTTAGCCTCTCTCTCCCCACTGCCCTGTAGTGGTGGCATGTGGGGTAATAGTTGTGGGGTTGATGTAACATTTGTATTGTGTGGTGACATCAAGCCCACGGATTAGTTATGAGTAGGTGTCAATAAGACACCTATCCATTACTAATCCTATAAAGATACAGCCAGAATAAAGTATTTTAATGAAATAAAACATAGTTGCCATAGTTATTATATGCCTAATTCCTGCGATGCCCTCCATCTCCTGCAAAAAAAAATAATAAACCAACACAAATACTCCCTGTTCTAATGTAATCCATTTAATAACGAGTGTCCCACTATGATCTCCCCTATAGAGTAGTCACATCGGGAGATGTGACCACTCTACATGCCTCCTGCGATGCACTGACAGGAGGTACTGGCTCCTGAAGTGCATCACTGAAGAGGTTACTGGAGTTCATGCTCTCACTTTACAGCATCGCTGCGTGAGATTTTCTCCCACAGCGTTGCCATTGACAGCATGAACTCAGGTGACCTCTCTCCCGATGGCGGAGGGATACACCATGGAGGATTACCTCCGGTCTGTGCATCGTGTGAGGCCCTGTAGAACAGTGACTAGTGATGAGCGAGTATACTCATTGCTCGGGTTTTCCCGAGCACGCTAGGGTGGTGTCCGAGTATTTGGAAGTGCTCGGAGATTCAGTCTCTGTTGCCGTAGCTGCATGATTTATGGCTGCTGGACAGCTGGACACCCGAGCACTGAGTATACTCGCTCATCACTAACAGTGACATCTCCTGATATCACTGTTCTACATGGGAGATCGTCATGGGACACTCGTTATTAAATGGACTACGGCGGAAAGGTAAGCATAGGTTGGCTTATTATTTTATTTTTGTTACAGGAGAATGAGGGCGTCGGGGACTAGGTGTTTGGTGAGTATGTACTGTATGTACTGTTTGTACTGCATGTTGTATGTTTTTTTTTACAATTGAACACATGCATCGTCTGATGGGACTACTGCCCCATCATCGGCTAATGCTATCACTGTTATATGTGAATAAACCCATAAAGAAAGGCCTAGGAAAATGGCGCTCCCAACATATATATACCAATTAAAAGAATGAATGAATGAGGAAGCATGTACCATAAAATATATAATTTTTCTTGAATCAAATTAGAAAAAACATAAAAAAGTTTAAAAATATGGGGACATGATTAGCAAAAAAAACAAAACAACAAGGCTCCCAAAAATATTTACAATAGCTGGTGCTATGGATAATTCACCAAATAATTATTTTTTATATACCTTTATAGATTCCTATCCACTGGGCTCTCCAATGCGGCTTTTCATCTTAAATTTTTAATTGGGAAATCCACCATTTCTGGCATTGTCCATTCTACGTGCTCAGAAATATGGTCCCGACTGCAACAATCAGTAATGCCTGAACCCAAAAAACAAGACTGGCTGCGGATATCCCGTGGCTTTGAGGAAGCATGCCAGTTTCCAAACTGCATTGGATCCCTGGATGGGAAGCACATCCATGTGCGTAAGCTGCCAAACTCAGGGTCCCAATATTATAATTATAAACAGTTTTTTTTCTTTAGTGCTGTTGGCCCTGGTAGACAGCGCATACAGGTTTATATTTGTAAATATTGGGACCTATGGAGGAACTGGAGACTCCAGAGTCTTCAATTCTTCCATAATGGGTCAGCGGCTGCACACTAATGACTTGGACCTCTCACCCCCTTGTTAGCTACCAGGATCTACTATGGAAGTGGTGCCTTATGTGATGGTTGTTGATGAGGCCTTTCAATTAACCCGCAATGTCTTGAGGCCCTATCCACGTAGAGCCCTGGACCACCGGCGCAGAACCTTTAATTTCCGCCTATCCCACGCACGATTACTGGTGGAGTGTGCCTTTGGCATTCTCTGTGCCAAATGGTGTGTCCTGCAGACAGCCATTCAACTTAGTGAAGGAAATGTGAATAAGGTTATTAAAGCCTGTGTGATACCTCATAACTTCACCAGAATCCATGACTGTACATCAAATGATGGTGATGAAGTGGTGGATGGAAATAATGTCAGGGCTACAACACATGTACTTCATCCACGTTGTCAGCCCTCTGGACTTAAAGTGTAGGATATGTTTACAAATTATTTTCTTTCACCAGAGGGATATACTCCATGGCAAGACAATGTAGTGTCTATGTTATGATGCTTTTTCATTTTTTTTGCAAAAATAAAGATGTTAATGTTTGAAGTGTGTGTTGTGTTGGCCTAATAATGATAAAAAACTGATTTTAAACACATAATCTATATCGTTAGAACACCACAAACCACTCATATTCATTTAACTTGTTTTAATCCAAACACGTTTCTAAACCAAAAAATACCATATTTAAATCACATGGCATATTGGGCTAATAAAACTGGGCCTATATAAAACTCAAAAACATACTAAAAAATTTGTAATGATGACACTTTGCATTACAAATTATGGTAGGTTAGGGGTGATGATGGAAGGAGGAGAGCATGCGAGGTTTGGCTACTTTGTGTGCCAACCTGAGTTTGACCCTGCGAGATGGCTGATGATGAACCAGGATTACGGACCAAGGAAGGTACCTGTTGGGGGGCATGGTACTGTGAAGTGTGGTATTGGTGTTGGTAATCCTGGGTAGTGGCATGGCCCATTTGTTCATACCCCCCAATATGGCCATGTCGAGCATACCCATGTTGGGACCACTCTACAACTGTGGGTCTGCTCAAGTGGCCATATTGGGCAGGTGCAACAGTATCTGAAAATTGAACATGTATTGGACAATGATGGGTTGGGGCGTGCTGTGGCTGAGGTGTTGGCATACGTGGGGGAGGTGGCTCATCAACTGATGGTGCCTGCTGATCCTGGATTCCAGGCATTTGACTTTGGTTAGTTTACTGCTTGACATTTACCAACTTTCAAGGAAAACAAATACCGGGTTGGGATTATTTGGTGGGGTGCAAGCATCTATTGGAATTTGGATTGCCCCTCTGGTCCGCAGCCTCACCTCACGGGGAATTGGATGTAGGTAGCGTGCCAGACTGCGTGTATAAGCTTCTTCACCATCGTCATTCACAGTCCGTGAAAGGTAGTCCAGCACCCCAGTGTCCACTTGTCTCCTGTTGCCGGTGGTTTGAAAGCTCCCTCCTGTGCCGACCACGGCGTAGGATAACGGCAGCCTGGGGTGATGTATCCAGTGGCAATGTTGGACTGCTACTGTGAATCAGTTCTGTTTTTAAGCACAAGGTAGAATAAAAAAACAAATTAAGATTTGCCTGTAAGGCCATGTGTAAAATGTGGGATCAGGCATGCATTTACGGTCTGAGATCCATAACGGGAGCCAGAAAATTAAGTCTATCGTAATAGATATATTTCCTGTTTTTGGGGCCGCATCACCACTCCTGACCCGCTGCTGTTGCTCACGTCGGTACTGGTCTCAGCAGCTGCTCCACCGTCTAGTCACATCAGTGAAGACGGAAACACCTCAGTGCAAAAGGAACAGGGGGAAATGGAAGAAAAGACTTCACCCAGGCAGTGGGAGTAAAATATAGAATTTTATTAAATATACATATACAATAATAGCACAAGCATCAATTAAGATAAAAAGGGAGGCCTGGCCCCACACAATATACTCTAATACCTCAGTATATGATATAAATATATCAGGCAAATAATGCAATATTACGTAAAGTATGCTAAAGGACACTAATCCGTGAAAGTGTATGTGTATTACCGCAAACAAGAAACTAAAAAATGAAAAATAATATATGACAATGAAAAAAATTTTGCGAAAAACTGAATATAATAATGTGTCCACAAAATTATATTTATGTATGTCCCATGTGAGGTGCCCTATATAATAAATATGCCACAATAAACATATGGTGTGGAACGAAAGGATATATGTGCAAACAAATAATAATTATAAAATTATAAAATCAATGTTGCCAACCAAAGGAAAAAATAATAAAAAGTACACACCACAGTAATATAATAGACAGAATATGCTTAGATAAGCGTCAACACCGTGACTACCAAAGCGACCAATCAACCATGAAAGACAAGCATACTACCTGAGAATACCGAGGGAGGAGACAGCATGTGGAGACCAGGCCGCCTAGAACGCGCCCCGACGCGCGTTTCGGAAAGGTTATTCCTTCGTCAGGGGGATGAGAAATAGTAGCGTGTCAAGCCTTAAATAAGGAGCCGCCATGTGTGTAATCAAGTCGCGCATGCGCAGAGACAGACCGTCGCAACACTAAGCCGTCACAAGGCAAGTCAGGAAAGACGTCACAGGTCATATGACTTTCCATTTTGCATTACCGAGCCCAATCAACTAGCGCATGCGCAATGACACGCATAGATCAAATGGCGCATGCGCAGTGTCACAAAGACAGATAGAGACTACGCAATCATCTCAAATCACATTGCCTCCGATAGATAGACTGGTAAGTATAAAGGAAAATCCGTTTGCTCACATAATCTGTGACAACTACAACTGGATAATTACCCTATCACAGAAACAACAAATGCCAATGTCAGAACAAGAAAAACACACATGAAAGTTAAAAGGAATTTAAAGGTACAAGCAGCAGATATATACCGATGTGACAGATAATTTAGCATAACCGCACCTCATATAGCCTCAATGATATATCTGACACAATCAGTCATATTGGCCACAATACGCCATCAATTTGTGATCGATTTGCATAAGCACAGTACAAAAGTAACAGAATAAAAATAAATAAAAATGAAAAACAATGATGAATAATAAATAATAATTATGCACTGCATGTGTGAAGCGGCGCATGCAGAGAGCAAATGAGTGTCCATCACATGGCAGAAGGCGTCAGAGGTCCGGACACAAGGTCCAGGCACAAAGCGACACCCCCACCATGTGCCTGGACCTTGTGTCCGGACCTCTGACGCCTTCTGCCATGTGATGGACACTCATTTGCTCTCTGCATGCGCCGCTTCACACATGCAGTGCATAATTATTATTTATTATTCATCATTGTTTTTCATTTTTATTTATTTTTATTCTGTTACTTTTGTACTGTGCTTATGCAAATCGATCACAAATTGATGGCGTATTGTGGCCAATATGACTGATTGTGTCAGATATATCATTGAGGCTATATGAGGTGCGGTTATGCTAAATTATCTGTCACATCGGTATATCTGCTGCTTGTACCTTTAAATTCCTTTTAACTTTCATGTGTGTTTTTCTTGTTCTGACATTGGCATTTGTTGTTTCTGTGATAGGGTAATTATCCGGTTGTAGTTGTCACAGATTATGTGAGCAAACGGATTTTCCTTTATACTTACCAGTCTATCTATCGGAGGCAATGTGATTTGAGATGATTGCGTAGTCTCTATCTGTCTTTGTGACACTGCGCATGCGCCATTTGATCTATGCGTGTCATTGCGCATGCGCTAGTTGATTGGGCTCGGTAATGCAAAATGGAAAGTCATATGACCTGTGACGTCTTTCCTGACTTGCCTTGTGACGGCTTATTGTTGCGACGGTCTGTCTCTGCGCATGCGCGACTTGATTACACACATGGCGGCTCCTTATTTAAGGCTTGACACGCTACTATTTCTCATCCCCCTGACGAAGGAATAACCTTTCCGAAACGCGCGTCGGGGCGCGTTCTAGGCGGCCTGGTCTCCACATGCTGTCTCCTCCCTCGGTATTCTCAGGTAGTATGCTTGTCTTTCATGGTTGATTGGTCGCTTTGGTAGTCACGGTGTTGACGCTTATCTAAGCATATTCTGTCTATTATATTACTGTGGTGTGTACTTTTTATTATTTTTTCCTTTGGTTGGCAACATTGATTTTATAATTTTATAATTATTATTTGTTTGCACATATATCCTTTCGTTCCACACCATATGTTTATTGTGGCATATTTATTATATAGGGCACCTCACATGGGACATACATAAATATAATTTTGTGGACACATTATTATATTCAGTTTTTCGCAAAATTTTTTTCATTGTCATATATTATTTTTCATTTTTTAGTTTCTTGTTTGCGGTAATACACATACACTTTCACGGATTAGTGTCCTTTAGCATACTTTACGTAATATTGCATTATTTGCCTGATATATTTATATCATATACTGAGGTATTAGAGTATATTGTGTGGGGCCAGGCCTCCCTTTTTATCTTAATTGATGCTTGTGCTATTATTGTATATGTATATTTAATAAAATTCTATATTTTACTCCCACTGCCTGGGTGAAGTCTTTTCTTCCATTTCCCCCTGTTCCTTTTGCACTGAGGTGTTTCCGTCTTCTCATTTGGCTGGTTTCGCCATCCACTTTTTTTGTTTTGAGATTTAATTGATCGGTGTGGTTTTTTTGTCTATAATTTTATATTATTTGTTTCATTATACATTTCCACACTGCATTATATTTCAATTCATTTTGGTTTTATCACATCAGTGAAGGCAAAGTAACACAATAAAGGTTTTAACTTTCAATCACAGTATTTGCCTTGAAAAATGTAGGCTATAGTGTAATGTGGCAGGCTACTTGCCAAGTGTAAAGTGTGAAATAGGCCAGATGTTACAAACAACATCACATATGATGATGTTATGTTCATTTGTTGCTTCATGTGGAACTTTTTATAATACTTTTTTATGATTGTACTTACTAATTTGGACCTCATGAGGACTTTCCTCAAAATTTGGGGAACATTTGGGTGTAGATTCGCTTCCATGCGGCATCCTTTCGTGCACGGTCAGAGTAATGTGCATCACGCTGGTCTCATAGTTCTGGCCTCTCCTGAACCAGAACTATGAGCATCTTGACATTTATGTGTCTGGCCTTGCTGCTGGACTCCGTTGAGGTGTGTTCAGGGATTTTTCTAGAGGTTGCCAGGGAAATTTGCATGCCAAAGCTTCCTGATAATGGATGAGGCAATTTCCTGTCACCTGGAAAATGCTTGCGTATTTCTCGCAAGTCACACGGATAGTCCGCGGGGAGTATGATTTTTTTTCGCACACATAGACTTGCATTGGCGAGTCTCAGCTGATATACGCGTACAATCGCAGCATGCTGTGATTTCACTCACGAGTAGAATACGGCCGAGAAAAAAAACATTGATGGGCGCTGCCCCATAGATTAATACTGGTCCGAGTGCTATGCGATGTTACTCATCGTCCGTATTCATCGCTAGTGTGACTCCGGCCTTAGAGTGCAGTTCTCGTATAAAAAAAGAATCCTAGTTTTTTCCACTTGTTAAACAGTAATGTATTGCACTCTCCAATACACCGATGGCATTTGTGTGCTGTTTTTTTCACAAATGCATTGATTAGAATAGGGTAGTTTAATCGGATCTAAAACAGACATGTAAACAGCCCCATAGAGTATAATGGAAATGTGTTCTATCCATGAAAAATTTGGTATGTGAAAACTGGAGGTGTGAATGAGTTCTGTAAATTTAAGTTTACATAAAAAAGTACAGCAACATTTGAACAAAAAAAGTGTATGATGATAATTACTAACATGTGCAAAATATGATTAATAAGGTAAATATAGAAAGTTACAGGTAGAGATGAGCGAAGTTGTTCGGAAAAGGTTTGCCAATCTCAAAGTCGGCACGAACCTTGCACATTCGGATTTGTGTTCGGATTCTCGAACATCTTCCTCAAAATCGGCAAAGTTCGGTAAATCATCGAGTTTCCACTAATGCTTTTGTTAGAACTTTGGCTAGTGGTGCTGTATGATGAGCTGGGAAGGAAAAGTCATAGGAGTAGCAGACTTTTATTCTTTTTTTGTAATTAAAATTACCTTAATGTGTGGAGATTCCAGCAGCCAATCAGGGCACAGGAACCTTCCACAGCGTCCAGACACAATGGCTTGTGTCATTGGCTGCCAAAGTCACATGTCTCTCTCTATATAAAAGGCAGACATGCGGCTTTGGCGCCAATTTGTAAGTATAAGGCTGTGTGCACATGGTGCGTTTTTGAGGACTGCCTATGGTGCTTCCCATGCTGCCATCTGTGTGACAGCACGAGAAACATCAATGTCTCATCGGAGGTAACGTTACCGCCGATAAGTTCATTACCGTCAGTTAGAGCACTGGTGGGCCACGCTGTCAGATGTCAAGGTGACCACGCAGCTGTGACTGTGACCTGCAGTAAAAATCTTATTGCCAGTCACAGGTGTCAGGTTATAATAGACTACTACTCCCATCAGCCGATGCATGCTGTCACAGATTACAACAAGAGCAGGCGGCGCCTGACAGGCTTAGTCACACCTTACACCTAGTCCCTGAAGCAATTGTCTCCTGTAAAAAATAAAAAAATCATATACTAATCTTAACGCCTAATCCCCAATACCCATTGTAGTGAAAGTATGTATATGTATGGCCGGAAGTTAACTAGCATCTGTCCATAGGTTGCAGGTCTCAGAAGGGTCATAGCATATGTTTCCAGGTTGCAGCTCTTCACAAAGGTCACAACATATGTTATCCTGAGAAAAGGCAGTTTCCTGGTCTCCGACCCCAGGGGGCCTTCCTGAGAGCACACAGAATTGGATACATTTCACATCTTTTGGTGCCTTTGAAGGGAGATGCCAAATTGCAACCTGACACTGTATATTTACAATGAGGAAGAAAGGTTACACAAAGAGTGTTCAGAGAAAAAACACGTATTCATTGGTAAAGTAGCCATGGTCCAGTCACAAACCAGAAATTAGAACATTAACATGAGAGGCTGGTCTAGAAATCTGATCTCCAGGTTAAATCTATAAATTAGGCCTTACACAAAGAAAGTTGTTCACAGTTGAGGGACAGCCAAGCTGATGTCAGCCATTTCATATTCCTCCCTCCCTCAGGGAACAGAATACCAGACTGCAAAGTTTAGATATTTATGTAAGTTTCTCCACTTTTATTTTTATCACGGTTTTGCATTTGTATGTCACTTGTTATTTCCACATTTTTTATATCTTTTTATTGCATGCACTGTACCTTCTCTATTAAAGCTTAAAACTTTAATAAGTTTGAACCTTGTATGCGCTAAAAGAATCCATAGCCTTAGAGTGTGTGATCCTTGTGATTGGCAAACAGCAGTAGTAGTACTTCCGGGACCCATCACCAGTATGTTCGGTGAGTTGTGGCAGCGTGTATGAGCGGGGTGCGTGGTCTGTGTCGGGTGTGATTTATGCACCCGTTGCAGCATAGGACAGAGTTTGAACGCTGGCTTGAGTGAGAGGAGATAGATTAACCCTTGCAGGCGCAGCCCCAAGTCATGTGCTGAGAAGCGGGTACGTGACACCCATGTCACCTGGAAAAGAGAAAAAATTACAAACCAACATATCCGTCACCTATCTGCTGTAATCCATACTGTCCCACAACAATTCAGATAATTTGTAGAGCAGTCACATCAGCTGATGCGACTGCTCTACCCAGTGATCGGCAATACACTGAAAGGAGTGTGTAATCACTCCTGAATTGTGTAGCGCTGAGCTGCGGTGAGGAATTTCACCAGAGTTCATTAGCTGATGAACTCCTGTGAACTTTCTCATAGCAGCTCAGCGCTACATGTTGCAGTGTTGATTACCTCCTGTGTCAGTGTGCAGCCAGATATCCCTGAGAGCAGTCGCATCAGTGACTGCTCTCAAAGTCATCAGGATCGTCGTGGGACATTGTGGATTATCTATTCACTTTGGACAGGTGAGGAATATGGTTGTTTTATTATTTTAGATCATTTACAGGGGATATTGGCTTAGTGGACTGGGCAATAACATGAGTATGGTTTAATTTAGAGTCAATAAAGGAGTCTGTGTCATTTCTACAAATAAATAACTTTATTCTGGTGTGTTTTTTCACACAATATCACTATGGGGTTAGTAGTAGGGGCATCCTATAGACACCTCTCCATTACTAATCTCTGGGTTGACAATACAAAAGTGACATCAACCCCCCAACTATCATCCCATTTGCCACCGCACCAGCGCAAGTGGGAAGAGTGAAGCTAAGAGCCAGATTTTATTGAATAAACAAATCACAACCATAAAAACATGGTAAATGCGGTTATGGTCACAGTGGATACAACCGCACCATGTTTTTTTGGATGTGATTTGTTTCTTCAATAAAATTGGACATTTTACTTACCTGCTTCTACGTTGGATTTTTCCTCGTCGATTGCCTCAGCCGGATCCCAGGCTTTTCATTGCGCTTCTCGCAAGATTGTGGCTGCATCAATAGTGAGCTGACTCTCCTTTTCCCCTTCTCCACTTGTTTCCAAAAGCCAGATTTGGTGCATCTTATGGATGCCCCATTTATGGGTTGGCTAAGAGCTGATATTTTTAGTCCGGGACGGTGCCAATAGTCATGGACCCTTCCCAGGCTATTAATAACATCCTACAGCTGTCTGCCTAGCCTTTGCTTGTTATTAATTATAGGGGGATCCTATATCATTTTTTGGGGGGTCCCCCATTTTAATAACCTGGAAAGGCTAACTATATACAGGCGCTTCTCACAAAATTAGAATATCATCAAAAAGTTAATTTATTTATGTTCTTCAATACAAAAAGTGAAACTCATATTATATAGTGTCATTACAAACAGAATGATCTATTTCAAGTGTTTATTTCCGTTAATGTTGATGATTATGGCTAACAGCCAATGAAAACCCAAAAGTCATTATCTCAGTAAATTAGAATACTTTATAACACCAGCTTGAAAAATGATTAAAATCCAAAATGTTGGATCTGAAATGCATTCAGTAAATGCACTCAATACTTGGTTAGGGCTCCTTTTGCATCAATTACTGCATCAATGCGGTGTGGCATGGAGGCGATCAGCCTGTGACACTGCTGAGGTGTTATGGAAGCCCAGGTTGCTTTGATAGCAGCCTTCAGCTCGTCTGCATTGTTGGGTCTGGTGTCTCTCATTTTCCTCTTGACAATACCCCATAGATTCTCTATGGGGTTAAGGTCAGGCGAGTTTGCTGGTCAATCAAGCACAGTGATACTATTGTTTATAAACCAGGTATTGGTACTTTTGGCAGTGTGGACAGGTGCCAAGTCCTGCTGGAGAAAGAAATTTCCATCTCCAAAAGCTTGTCGGCGGTAGGAAGCATGAAGTACTCTAAAATTTTCTGGTAGACGGCTATGCTGACTTTGGTCTTGATAAAACACAGTGGACCTACACCAGCAGATGACATGGCTCCCTAAACCATCACTGATTGTGGAAACTTCACACTAGACCTCAAGCAGCCTGGATTGTGTGCTTCTCCTCTCTTCTTCCAGACTCTGGGATCTTGATTTCCAAATGAAATGCAAAATTTACTTTCATCTGAAAACAATACCTTGGATCACTGAGCAACAATCCAGTTCTTTTTCTCCTTGGCCCAGGTAAGACGCTTCTGGCGTTGTCTATTGGTCATAAGTGGCTTGACATAAGGAATGCGACACTTGTAGCCCATATCCTGGATACATCTGTGTGTGGTGGCTCTTGAAGCAATGACTCCAGCAGCAGTCCACTCCTTGTGAATCTCCCCACAATTTTTAAATGGCCTTTTATTAACAATCATTTCAAGGCTGCAGTTATCCCAGTTGCTTGTGCACCTTTTTCTACCACACTTTTTCCTTCCACTCAACTTTCCATTAATGTGCTTGGATACAGCACTCTGTGAACAGCCAGGTTCTTTAGCAATGACCTTTCGTTGCTTACCATCCTTGTGGAGTGTGTCAATGACTGCCTTCTGGCATTTGTCAAGAGAGCAGTCTTCCCCATGATTGTGGAGCCTACTGAAACAGACTAAGGGACCTTTTTTTAAAACGCTTAGGAAGCGTTTGCAGTTGTTTTTTGTTAATTATTCTAATTTTCTGAGATAATGACTTTTGGGTTTTCATTGGCTGTAATCCATAATCATCAACATTAACAGAAATCAACACTTGAAATAAATCACTCTGTAATGACTCTAAATAATATATGCGATTCACTTTTTGTATTGAAGAACTGAAATAAATTAATTTTGTGAGAAGCATCTGTAATTTGGCATGAGAAAATATGAAATATGCTGCGAGTTGCTCCGAAATTTGGATCATGCACACCAATACAAGTCTATCAGTGTGTGTGAAACATCAGTCTACAGTCGGATGTCATCTGAACACAGTCCGACATCCAAGGACTCAGACAATAGAGAAATTAATTCTCCATCTTCTTCAAACCCGCGCTCCGATTCTAGCATGAGAGAAAATCGGAACACACTAAGATGACACTTGCCTCAAACTCTAACAGCAAAGTGTTATTAGCATAAGCGAGCTGATTCGCTCGCTTCAGAAAATCATCGCTCGTGTAACCTCGGCCTTATCTGAAACTCAACTACACAAGTCTATGGGTATGCAAAAAGAAAATTTTGCCCACTATGGATTATTGCATCCAATGTTGCAGTGGTGCAGAGCAGAGATTCGCAAACTTAACAATTCTCTAAGATACCAATTCTGTTAGGCTATCTGCATTCAAGTTTCCCCTGCTGAGGTGAGTATTTAGCTCTGATTCACACAGTCCTAATAGCAAACAATGTCTCTAAGAATCTACCGTATGTTTGGTGCCAAACTCTCTCTATAGTCTGTATGCACTCTCACACCGGGATCCTTGTGGTGGGTCCAGAGCTCAGGGTTTACAGGCTGTAACTTAGTCACAGATGACGGTGGCTGACCGTCTGTTCTGCCATTTAAGCTGGGAGGCTGTGGAGTGGATCCTCGACTTGTCACCTGGAGCATAGTTTTAGTCTGATAGGCTAGTAGGAGGTCCTCCAAGTCATAGCAGATGCCTTGAGGGGAATCCAACTTTGCATCCAACCATAGTCATCCCACCAAGGTAATTCTCTCCCTCTAAAAGGCATCATGGTAACTGAACTGAAAAACCACATGAGGTCTGCAATAGAATATACTCAAAAGGCAACAGGGACCTCTTGTGGCGAAAGTCCAATACTGCAACAATGTTTATTCATTACCATCTCACACACTAGTCTGGTCCATAAATCATACCGATGTAGCGCATATTGAAATTTTTGCCATTCAGACTGTTAGTCCGTGTAAAAAATCAGTCGTGTACTGGCAATGTAACTATAAAGGGTCCATGTGTCGTCTCTTACACACCCAGACAGCACTCGTGCATATAATACACTTAATACACTTAATACACGTGCATATAATACACTTCAATAATACACACCCACTATACGAGCTGTTCTTGAATCAGAAGAGCACATTCAGCAGCCGTCTAATCCTACTAAGGTGCAAGAAGGAGAAATTCAGGAAATCGTTTGTACCGACCGCTATGGGATGTATAATAATTTCCTAAGGGTGGCAGAAAATAATGACTGATGGCTGGTGTACTAATGTCAATTAACATTGTCTTATATACACCTGAACTACACACTTTTATTTATTATGTAATGTTGTTACACCTGTGCAAGATTTGTGTCCTAATATTTTATGTACTGCTGTTTGTATTGCTGCTGTAATACTGTAATTTCCCCCCAGGATCAATAAAGTGTATCGTATCGTACTTGTCTAAATGATCCCTTATTCCCAGACGTGTTCTATCCATGCTGTTCACGGTTATAACACATACCCATTATAGTCTGTAGGCGTGTGTACAATTTTGTTTTATGATGGACAGATTGGCTGCAAAAAAAGAAAGAGACATCCATTTTAATTCAATATGTGGATCAAACTCAAGTAAATGGATTCTTCATCAAAATGCAGTTCTTTTCACTGAGCAGTTAATATTTCAAATGTATTCTTTCATATGAAAAAAAGCGGATGACACGTATCAGGAATGATCCGTTTTTCTTATATGAGAAAAAAAATGAAGTCTGAATGAGACCTTCGCTAGCAAAAGGCAAATAATCTGCATTCTAATGCATTCCTTGGACTCCTAAGGTCTGATAAACAATACCTATCACTGCTCCAGAGAGCTGGATGTGTGCTGCTAGGGATTAGGAGAAAGGACGCCAAATGGTGTCATATAGGGAGTCTGAGCACATAGCAATTGTCGCTCTTCCCAGACAATTGATGTATGATATGTATTACTTTGTCACTTATCAGCCAATGGCAGCTTATTATATAAAAATAATGTTCATATTCAAACTGTTTCTACCTTTATTGAATTTATAATTTTAATTTGATATTTTTAAGAGGACAAAAATGCATTCAGTCTAAACAGTGAAATAGAAATCAAAATTTGCTGATATTGTGTAGAATTTTGCATTTAACATGCGATAATTTATAATACATACTCTGAAAACAATAAAAACATTCAAGAGTGTTATTATTCCTCAGTGAAAGAAATCAGTCACACAGAAATACTATTGTTTGTCATGAACTTTACATTTTCACTTATGGTCGCATGACACATATCAAAACAAGTGCATAGGCCAGCGTGACCATGTGTCAATTCCCACAAAGAATGTTTTGTGACTAAAAATGAGACTGTGTGTTTGGTGTTATCAAAAGTGTCAAAAGTTGTGTGCATAATGTGAGGTGATCTGTGTGCCCCAGCCAGGGGAGAGATTGTTTTAGCACACACAATTCTGGAAAAAAAACATGCTGAATGTGAAGAAAAACACACACGGCAGAGCCTGTGAAGAAAGCACATGCAGCAATGACGGCCGCCTGCGGGGCTCTGTAGGAATCCATATATACTAAGATATTTTCTCTAAATAGAATACATATTTGCATGTTTTCTAAAATTACATGGGGTATCATTTCTCTGCTAAATATTAATGAATAAAAATAGAAAAATGGTTCTTCCCCTTGTCAAGGTGGCATGTCATTACAAAGTTTAACACTGTATAAACTTACACTAAAGTACCAAATACTGTATGTAAGAGCTAAATGGGATCCTAAACTGAAGAAACCTACAAAATTGGATAACCACAGAAAGAGTAACTCCAGATATAATTTTACTAACATGTAAAAATATTAAAAACTACATTTACAATATGGAGAGTGTTACATAAAAGGAAGCTCATTGGAAACATATCATATATTGGTATAATATGTGTTGTCAGTATTGGATTCTATATTGATTAAACGGATGTATATACAGAGACATATTATTGAAAAGAGAAAATAGAGTATGGTAATATGCCAATAAGATATATTTATTAAAAAAAAACAGATATCTAGAGTATAGCTTAAATAAGTAATAAAGGACAGAATTCAATAAAAAATATAATAACATACCATATATGAAATG
>JARQOD010000003.1:473559269-473621487 GCA_033576555.1 Oophaga sylvatica | reverse complement strand
TCCCATTAGGTCCCGATATGGGCCTCAGACAATTGTGGCCATATCTGGTGAGTTGGCCCTGGTTCCTCCAAATTTGCAAGAAAATTTGCCAGACCTCAGTGGCTGGAGTGTGTCGCAGTTCCTGCAAGATAAAGGCATTAAAAGCTATGGACTGGCCCTCCATTCCCCAGCCCTTTTTTCCGATTGAGCACATCGGGAATCTTGTCTCGCCCCATCCTTCAGTCCTTCCCATACAGATTCCCGGGATTTGGTGGAGTTTTAGCCCAAGGTCTGGGAGGGACCCCTTTGGAGCCTTCCGCCGCCTTCAGTCCCGCCCAATGCCCAAACCCCAAAACCTCCCTCCCCCAAACATAAAAGGGAAGCTTAATTGTCTCCTCTCCAAATCGAAACCAAAAACCCCGTGCATTAAACCCCCATCCCAACCCCCCTCCCCCCCATAAACCACCACTTTTAAACCCCATCCTAACCCATCTTAAACCTATCACTAACTTCCGGTCCCCTTTTTTCTGTTTAAAACATGTCACAATACGCCTTTCTTAAAAAGCCAACCCTGCCCCAACCGCTATGTCCAGCTATCGCCAAAATCGTGCCCCCTTCGCTTCCAAATCCGGGCTGACGTCCATGCTGAGCTTCCCTCCCCCTTTCCATCTACTTGCCCTTTGACACCCTACAATCTGGTTTCGCCCATCACGCCACTGAGGACAGCCTGACCAAAATTACTAACGACCTACTTACGCCAAAGCGAAGGACAATCGCTATACTCCTGCTTCTTGACCTGTCCTCTGCTTTTGACCAGTTGACCACTGCTTTACTACAGATTTCTCCTCCTTTGGCGTCAAGGACCTTGCCTTTACTGGATCTCCTCATACCTTTCCAACGCACATTCAGCGTTCCCCTCCCACACTACCTCCTATCCCACCCTCTCTCGGTTGGAGTCCCCCAAGGCTCTGTTCTAGGACCCCTACTCTTCTAATCTATAACTTGGCCTGGGGCAATCAGAAAGTCCCACAGATTCCAGTACCACCTTTATGCTGATGACATAGATCTACCTCTTTGGCCCAGACGTCACCTCTCTGCTGTCCTGAATCCGGGTGTCTATCAGCCATATCCTCCTTCTTTCCTCTTGCTTCCTCAAACTCAAGTGGACAAATCTCAACTCATCATCTTTCCCCCATCTCACGTTTCTTCTTTCCTGACCTATCTATCACAATTACCGACTCTCGCTTTCCCCCGTACAGGAAGTCCGCTGCCTCGGAGTAAACCTTGACTCTGCCCTGTCCTTCAAACGCATATCCAAGCTCTTTCTACCTCTGTCGTCTTCAGCTCAAAAATATTTCCAGAATCCGCCCTTTCCTCAACCCTCAATCTACTAAAATGATTGTGCATGCCCTCATCATCTCCCGCCTCGATACTGCAACATCATTTTCTCTGGCCTCCCTGCTAACACCTTAGACTCTCCAGTCCATCCTTAACTCTGCTGCCGACTAAATCATCTCTCTCCTCGCTACTCCTCACTTCTCCCCTCTGCAAATCTCTTCACTGGCTCTCATTCCTCAGCGTATCCAGTTCAAAATTACTAATACTGACCTACAGTCATGGACAAAAGTTTTGAGAATGACACAAATATTAATTTTTACAAAGTCTACTGCTTCACTTTTTTTAATGGCAATTTGCTTTATACTCCAGAATGTTATAAAGAGTGATCAGCTTAACAGCAATTACTTGCAAAGTCAATATTTGGCTAGAAAAATGAACTTTATCCCCCAAAACACATTTCAACATCATTGCAGACCTGCCTTAAAAGGACCAGCTAACCTCTTTTCAGTGATTGCTCCATTAACACAGGTGTGGGTGTTGATGAGGACATGGCTGGAGATCAATCTGTCATGATTAAGTAAGAATGACACCACTGGACACTTTAAAAGGAGGCTGGTGCTTGGCATCATTGTTTCTCTTCTGTTAACCATGATTATCTCTAAAGAAACACGTGCAGTCATCATTGCAATGCACAAAAATGGCCTAACAGGGAAGAGTATCGCAGTTAGAAAGATTGCACCTCAGTCAACAATCTATCACATAATCAAGAACTTCAAGGAGAGAGGTTCCATTGTTGCCAAAAAAGGCTCCAGGGCGCCCAAGAAAGACCAGCAAGCGCCAGGACTGTCTCTTAAAAGTGTTTCAGCTGCCGGATCGGGCTACCAGCAGTGCAGAGCTTGCTCAGGAATGGCAGCAGGCAGGTGTGAGTGCATCTGCATGCACTGTGAGGCGGAGACTCTTGGAGCAAGGCCTGGTCTCAAAGAGGGCAACAAAGAAGCCACTTCTCTCAAGAAAAAACATCATGGACAGACTGATATTCTGCAAAAGGTACAGGCAGTGGACTGCTGAGGACTGGGGTAAAGTTATTTTCTCTGATGAATCCCCTTTTCGATTGTTTGGGACATCAGGAAAACGCCTCATTCGGAGAAGACAAGGTGAGCGCTACCACCAGTCTTGTCTCATGCCAACTGTTAAGCATCCTGAAACCATTCATGTGTGGGGTTGCTTCTCAGCCAAGGGAATCGGCTCTCTCACAGTCTTGCCTAAAAACACAGCCATGAATAAAGAATGGTACCAGAATGTCATCCAAGAGCAACTTCTCCCAACCCTCCAAGAGCAGTTTGGCGATCAACAATGCCTTTTCCAGCATGATGGAGCACCTTGCCATAAAGCAAAGGTGATAACTAAATGGCTCAGGGAACAAAACATAGAGATTTTGGGTCCATGGCCTGGAAACTCCCCAGATCTTAATCCCATTGAGAACTTGCGGCCAATCATCAAGAGACGGGTGGACAAACAAAAACCTAAAAATTCTGACAAAAATGAAAGCATTGATTGTGCAAGAATGGACTGCTATCAGTCAGGAATTGGTAAAGAAGTTAATTGAGAGCATGCCAGGGAGAATTGCAGAGGTCCTGAAGAAGAAGGGTCAACACTGCAAATATTGACTTGCTGCATTAACTCATTCTAACTGTCAATATAAGCTTTTGTTACTCATATGTTTGCAATTATATTTCTGTCTGTGATAAAAACATCTGTCAAACACACATAAAAACCAGAGGGCAGCAGATCATGTGAAAATATAATATTTGTGTCATTCTCAAAACTTTTGGCCATGACTGTACAAGGCCATCTATAACCTGTCTCCCCATATACCTCTGAACTAATCTCCCGATACCTTCCCTCACGTGATCTCCGATCCTCCCAAGACCTCCTTCTCTCCCTTCACACTTATTCGCTCCTCACCCATCTGCCTCCAAGACTTCTCCCGAATATCCCCATCCTCTGGAATTCTGTAGCGCGGCGTCCCTGCCCTCTGCCAGGCAGGGACGCTGTTCCCCTGCGCCAGCGTCCTCTGCCAGGCAGGGACATCGCCCTCCTTACCCACGCTCGGCGTCCTCCTTCCGCCCTGCTGGGGTCGCGCGCTCCTTCCCTGCTGCTGGACTTAGGGTGCGCGCCCCGCGCGCTCCCCCGCTCTTAAAGGGGCCACGCGCATCTTTCAAAAAAGGTCCCCGGCCAATGCCGGAGGACTCCACCCTATATAAAGTACTCCCTCCTTAATGGAGGTGCCCGAGCAATGTTGTTGCACTGTTTACTCTGCTTCAGCCCTCAGGTTCCGTTACCAGTTACCTGCCTGTCTCCTGCCAGTTTGCTGTCTGCTACCTGTCCGCAAGCCTACCTGGAGGTTCGGCCGTCACCGGTGGTGACCATCGGCTATTCCAGAGAATCTCGCCTGCTCACTTGGGGGCGCTCATCTGCCATCTGCCTGCAGACCTACCCGGAGGTTCGGACGTCACATGCGGTGACCATCGTCTATTCCAGAGACTCTCGCCTGCTCACTTGGGGGCGTTCATCTGCCATCTGCCTGCAGACCTACCCGGAGGTTCGGACGTCACATGCGGTGACCATCGTCTATTCCAGAGACTCTCGCCTGCTCACTTGGGGGCGTTCATCTGTCATCTGCCTGCTAGCCTACCGGGAGGCTCCACCATCTCAGGTCGTATATACCTGTCCATCCAGAGACTGCCCCGGTCACTTGTCGTGACTACCTGCCTGTCTATCCAGAGACTGCCCGGTCACTTGCCGTGACTACCTGCCTGTCTATCCAGAGACTGCCCCGGTCACTTGCCGTGACTACCTGCCTCTCTATCCAGAGACTGCCCCGGTCACTTGCCGTGACTACCTGTCTGTATATCCAGAGACTGCCCCGGTCACTTGCCGTGACCTCCTTCCCGTCTGTCCAAAGACTGTCCCTGTCACTTGCCGTGACTTCCTGTCCGTCTCCCCAGGCGCCACCCGCTCCTTTACAAGGAAAGCCTCCTTGTATAATAAAGCTCAGAGGTTCCGCCTGTTTGCTCGGGCCATGGAACCCGGTGGCACCCAAACCCCTTCGCTCTCTGACCTGTGTCATGAACTGTCTCGTCAGAGGTCTCAACAGGAGTCCATCCTGGGTCATCAGCGGAATGTTAATTCCCGCCTGGACACCCTGACTACTTCACAAGCAACCACCACTGGCGCCATGACTCGCAATCCGGCAGTCCCGTTGCTTACCAATTCCGTGGTTTCCGTTCCTGGACCTCGACTTTCTGCTCCTCCACGGTTTGGAGGCGATCCTACTCTGGCTCGGGTTTCATTAACCAGTGTACCTGCATTTCGAACTCCTGGCTCACCACTTTAACTCTGACCGGGCCAAAATTGCCTTCATTATGTCCCATCTCACCGGAGAGGCTCTGGCCTGGCTTAATCCTCTCTGGGAGAGAGAAGATCCTCTGGTGTCTGACCTGCCTGCTTTTCTCTCGGCCTTCCGGAAGGTATTCGACGAACCCGGACGGAAGACCTCCTCTGCATCATCTCTGTTGCGTCTCCGTCAGGGAAGTCTCACCGTGGGGCAATATGCCATACGGTTCCGTACCCTTGCCTCGGAGCTGGCCTGGGATAATGATGCTCTGATATCTGTCTTCTGGGAGGGTCTTTCCGGCCGTATTAAAGATGAACTTGCCGGTCGAGACATTCCAACCTCTCTCGATGACCTAATAACTCTGGCTAATCGAATTGATCTACGGTTCCAGGAACGCGCCAAAGAGGTCACCCGTGAGAGAAGGTTTCCTCGTCTAGCTCCTTCTTTTCAGAGACCTGTAACTCCTTCCGCTTCTCCCCAGGTACACACTTCTGAGCCTATGCAGGTCGACCAGACCAAGATGGTCAAAGCCCGTCAGGACTTACGCCGTGCCGAGGGGAGTTGCTTCTACTGTGGCAGTAAGGAGCACCGGATCCGTACCTGTCCGGAGAGGTCGGGAAACGCCTGTGTCTAGGTTCGCTCGGAGAGGTCAACCTAGACAAAAATAAATCCTCTTCATCTCTGCTGCTGTCAGTCTCAATTCTCCTCGGTGAGAACCGTTATTTCGAACAAGGCCAACTTGATTCTGGAGCAGCCGGGAATCTTGTTTCACAGGCTCTAGTAGAGAAATATCGCATTCCTACCAAACATCTGGTTGAACCAGTATCTGTTGCTGCTGTGGACGGGGTCTCCTACCACGTCCCATCCAACTTATCACTGAAGCCATAACCCTGCAGGTGGGAATGTTGCATTCTGAGAGCATCTCGTTTCATGTCCTGCCTGGACTCTCTCATGCTTTCTTATTAGGCCTACCTTGGCTCCAAAAGCATGCACCCGTGCTCGACTGGCAGACTGGAGAGATCCTTCGCTGGGGACAGGACTGTCATAAAACGTGTTTGGTTCCTGTTCATCCCGTCCGTCCTTCTCCTACACCAACTAATCTACCAGGGCTCCCGATTTCATATTGGTCGTTCGCTGATGTCTTTAATAAAAAGGAGGCAGAGACATTACCCCCTCACAGACCTTATGATTGCCCGATCGACCTGCTACCCGGTACTACGCCTCCCCGTGGGCGTATTTACCTATTGTCTGCTGCTGAGACCAGGTCGATGTCCGAATATATCGAGGAGAATTTGGCCAAGGGATTCATCCGGAAATCTACCTCCCCAGCGGGAGCAGGTTTCTTCTTCGTAAAAAAGAAAGACGGCTCTCTCCGTCCCTGTATTGACTACAGAGGCCTAAACCTGATCACGGTGAAGAATAAGTACCCTCTTCCGCTCATTCCCGAATTGTTTGATCGTCTGAGGGGGGCTAGAATCTTCACCAAACTGGATCTTCGTGGAGCATATAACCTAGTCCGTATCCGTCAGGGAGATGAATGGAAGACGGCATTCAACACCCGGGACGGCCACTATGAGTATTTGGTGATGTCCTTTGGTCTCTGTAATGCTCCTGCAGTCTTTCAGGAGTTGGTCAATGACATCTTCCGGGACCTGCTCTACTCCTGCGTTGTGGTGTACCTAGACGACATCTTGGTCTTCTTTCCGGATCTCCAGTCTCACCGGAGGGATGTTCGTCAGGTTCTGCTCAGGCTTAGGCAGAATCACCTTTTCGCCAAATATGAGAAGTGTCTCTTTGAGCAGACCTCGCTTCCGTTTTTGGGTTACATCATTTCTCAGACAGGCCTAAGAATGGATCCGGAGAAACTATCTGCCATCGAGAAATGGCCCCGACCGGAGGGATTGAAGGCCATTCAGCGGTTCCTGGGATTCGCCAATTATTACCGCCTCTTCATACCGCACTTCTCTTCCCGGACTGCTCCAATCTCCGCGCTCACCCGCAAGAATGCTAACCCCAAACAGTGGACGCCCGAAGCAGAGGAGGCCTTTCTTTCCTTAAATCAGGCCTTCTCTTCCGCTCCAGTGCTGCATCGCCCGGACGGCAACAAGCAGTTCTTCCTGGAGGTGGACGCTTCCTCTTCTGGAGCCGGAGCGGTACTGACTCAAAAGTCTTCTTCTGAGAGGATGGTATCTTGCGGCTTCTTCTCAAAACTCTTCTCCTCTTCTGAGCGCAATTATTCCATAGGAGACAGAGAGTTATTGGCCATCAAGCTGGCATTGGAGGAGTGGCGTTACCTACTCGAGGGGGCTCTTCATCCGGTAATCATTTACACTGACCACAAGAATCTGGCTTACCTCCAGCATGCCCAGAGACTTAACCCTCGCCAAGCCCGGTGGTCCTTGTTTTTTGCCCGCTTCGACTTTCTTTTACACTTTCGCCCGGCCTACAAGAACATCAAGGCGGATGCCTTGTCCCGGTCTTTCCTGGTGTCGGATCTCGAGGAGGAACCTAAACATATCATCGATCCCGCCAGAGTGATGCAGGTGGCTCCCGTGAGTCTAAATCGTCTCCCTCCTGGTAAGACGTTCGTATCGGTACCTGATCGGGAGAGGATCCTCCACTGGGGTCATTCGTCTAAACTAGCTGGCCACGCTGGTCAGAAAAAGACCCTCCAGCTCATTACCCGGCATTACTGGTGGACTACCCTGCACAAGGATGTAATAAACTTTGTTTCTGCCTGTGCCTCCTGTGCCCGCAACAAAGTTCCGAGACACCTGCCTGCCGGCCGTCTTCTCTCGCTTCCTGTACCCGCTGCCCCCTGGCAGCATATAGCCATGGACTTCATAACGGATCTTCCCGTCTCTGCTGGTTGTACGGTCATTTGTGTGGTCGTTGACCGATTTTCCAAGATGGCTCACTTCATTCCCCTGCCAGGGCTTCCGTCTGCACCCGAGTTGGCTAAAGACTTTATCCGTCACATCTTCCGTCTTCATGGTCTGCCTCGTCACATTGTGTCGGATCGTGGGGTACAGTTCACCTCACGTTTCTGGAGAGCCACTTGTAAGTTGCTAGACGTCACCCTGGATTTCTCCTCCGCTTACCACCCACAGTCCAATGGTCAAGTCGAGCGAATCAATCAGATTCTGACCAGTTATCTCCGGCACTTCGTTAATGCCCACCATTCTGACTGGGTGGATCTCCTGCCTTGGGCCGAATTTTCGTACAACAATCACGAGAGCGAATCTTCCTCCAAATCTCCGTTTCTTGTAGTCTTCGGTCAACATCCTCGGATCCCTGTACCTATTTCCATCTCTGTGGACAATCCAGCTGCGGAATCCCTGGTTAACGAATTCTCCTCCATATGGGAGAGTACCCGGTCCGCACTCATTCTGTCATCCGAGCGCATGAAGAGACATGCTGACAAGAAACGTCTGGATCCCCCTCAATTCCGTCCTGGGGATAAGGTCTGGCTCTCGTCCAAGTATGTTCGGCTCAAGATTCCTTCCTACAAGTTAGGTCCTCGGTTCATCGGTCCTCTGGAGATCATCAGTCAGATCAACCCAGTGTCCTATAAATTGAAACTCCCGGCCAATTTGCGGATTCCTAACTCCTTCCATGTATCTCTCCTCAAACCGGTGGTACTTAACTCTTTTGTCAAGTCTACAGGTACACCTCCTGCTCCACTGTCTGCTGAGAACGAATTTGAGGTAGAGAACATTTTAGCCACCAAAAGGGTAGGAAGAAAGACCTATTTTCTGGTGGATTGGAAGGGGTTTGGTCCTGAGGAGAGAACGTGGGAGCCTCGGGAGAACATCCATGCCCCTCTCATCCTAGCTAAATTTCTTTCTGGCCTAAAAAAGGGGGGCCTAAAGTGGGGGGTACTGTAGCGCCGGCGTCCCTGCCCTCTGCCAGGCAGGGACGCTGTTCCCCTGCGCCAGCGTCCTCTGCCAGGCAGGGACATCGCCCTCCTTACCCACGCTCGGCGTCCTCCTTCCGCCCTGCTGGGGTCGCGCGCTCCTTCCCTGCTGCTGGACTTAGGGCGCGCGCCCGCGCGCTCCCCCGCTCTTAAAGGGGCCACGCGCATCTTTCAAAAAAGGTCCCCGGCCAATGCCGGAGGACTCCACCCTATATAAAGTACTCCCTCCTTAATGGAGGTGCCCGAGCAATGTTGTTGCACTGTTTACTCTGCTTCAGCCCTCAGGTTCCGTTACCAGTTACCTGCCTGTCTCCTGCCAGTTTGCTGTCTGCTACCTGTCCGCAAGCCTACCTGGAGGTTCGGCCGTCACCGGTGGTGACCATCGGCTATTCCAGAGAATCTCGCCTGCTCACTTGGGGGCGCTCATCTGCCATCTGCCTGCAGACCTACCCGGAGGTTCGGACGTCACATGCGGTGACCATCGTCTATTCCAGAGACTCTCGCCTGCTCACTTGGGGGCGTTCATCTGCCATCTGCCTGCAGACCTACCCGGAGGTTCGGACGTCACATGCGGTGACCATCGTCTATTCCAGAGACTCTCGCCTGCTCACTTGGGGGCGTTCATCTGTCATCTGCCTGCTAGCCTACCGGGAGGCTCCACCATCTCAGGTCGTATATACCTGTCCATCCAGAGACTGCCCCGGTCACTTGCCGTGACTACCTGCCTGTCTATCCAGAGACTGCCCCGGTCACTTGCCGTGACTACCTGCCTGTCTATCCAGAGACTGCCCCGGTCACTTGCCGTGACTACCTGCCTCTCTATCCAGAGACTGCCCCGGTCACTTGCCATGACTACCTGTCTGTATATCCAGAGACTGCCCCGGTCACTTGCCGTGACCTCCTTCCCGTCTGTCCAAAGACTGTCCCTGTCACTTGCCGTGACTTCCTGTCCGTCTCCCCGGGCGCCACCCGCTCCTTTACAAGGAAAGCCTCCTTGTATAATAAAGCTCAGAGGTTCCGCCTCCCTGACCCGTTACAAATTCTTTGCCACAACACGTCCGACTGTCAACCACATTCGGATCCTTCAGACGGAAACTGAAAACCCACCTCTTCAGGAAAGCTTACAGCCTGCAATGACCCTGTTACCTCCTCACCACTACCGGAGATATCGCCTCAACCAACACCAGAACTGCTGCAACCCACCAACCTGCTGTCTCCTTCCCCACCATCCTGTAGAATGTAAGCCCGAAAGGGCAGGGTCTTCTCCCCTCTGTATCAGTCTGTCATTGTCAGTTTGTATGTAACCCCTGTAATACCTGTACTTTGTATTTAACCCCTTCTCATGTACAGCACCATGGAATCAATGGTGCTATAGAAATAAATAATAATAATAATGTCCCTGCAATGTTACTGTTTTGCTCCTAGTGGTGGAAAAATCTTTTTCTTCCTGTATACTACAAAATACAACCTCACATTCCCTAATAGCTCAGTATGTTATTAGGTTGATTCCCAAGTGAAAAGTCACTGGTTCGAATCAAGGATCATCCATGGAGATTTCCCAAGAAAAGAGAAACTGCATGATCCAGCTCATCGACAGTGGTCTCTCGGCCAAGAAAATTGCCAAACTCCATTATGTGAGTGCCATGATAGCTGGAATAATACGAAATTAAGTCCGTCCATCCATTCAAAATCCAAGAGGTGGACGGCAAAATATCGGAGTCAGCATATTTGCTCCTCAGAACATTTATCAGTTCTGGCACGACAAACACGGCAGTGGAGGTTGCTCATATGCTTTGTAATAGGGAGATCACAGACGTCCACACAAGCACTGTGAAATGCATGTTAGACAAATATGGAATGGTGGCTCGAATTAACAGTGAAGAAGCCTCAACTTCAATATTGTCATAAGCGTTGGAAAGGGTTTGTAAAAAAGTACGAAAAGTAGACAGCTGAAGATTTTAAATGGGTGATTTAGAGTGATGAAATGAATATCAATAGACTATGCTCTGATGGGTGCTGTAACGAATGGAAGCGGAGGCAGAGATGGTGAAGTTCACAATCGTCTTTTATTTTTGAAGTGGAACCTCGAGACTGCGGTCCGGGGGCTCTGAAGGGGGCGTAACTAGTGAGCCCCGGGTACCCGTAGTAAGGCCCCTCGAACAGGACCGGAATGGAATACCCGGAGGACACAGGTGCTAGCTCCAGTTAGACCCCGGACACGTGGCAGCTGTCCCAGAGGGACCAAAAGGGGGTAACAGATATGATAGCATAGCAGAAACCGTGAAGAAGTAGACGCAGATGAAGAAGGTCCTGGTTCAGGGTAGATGGTAGCAGGCTGGCTCCAGTAACCTTGTCACAGTCCACGGATTCAGATGGCTGATGGCAGAACGGGATGACACTTGCACAAGTGATAGCAGAGTTTGTCAAGGATAGCCGGGTACAGGATACCAATGATCTGTGGAGACAAATAGAATGAGCGAAGCAAAGAGACTGCTAATGCAGCGCAGACAGATCTTATGAAAATGCAAAATTTGGAGCTAAATTCATTTTTGGGGGAAAAATTTAATTTTTTTATTTTCTCGGCTGAACGTTAGAAACTTCTGTGAAGCACCTGGGGTTTCAAAGTGCTCACCACACATCCAGATCAGTTTCCTGAGGGGACTCGTTTCCAATATGGTGTCATTTGTGAGGGGTATCCATTGTTTAGGCACATCAGGGGCTCTCCAAACACGACATGACGTCCACTAATTATTCCAGCAAATTTTACATTCAAAAAGTCAAATGGCGCTCTTTCCCTTCGAAGCCCTGCTGTGCACCCAAACAGTGGCTTTCCCTAACATATGGGGTGTCGGCATGCTCAGGAGAAATTGTTCAACAAATTGTATGGTCCATTTTTTCATGTTACCCTTGCGAAAGTAAAAAAAAATTAGGTCTAATGTAAAATTTTTCTAAAAAAAATTAAACATTCATTTTTTCCTTCCACATTCCATTTATTTCTATGAAGCACCTGAAGGGTTAATATACATAGTAACATAATTAGCAAGGCTGAAAAAATACATTTTTCCATCCAGTTCAGCCTGTATTCCTTCAGAATAAATCCCCAGATCTACGTCCTTCTAAAGAACCTAATAACTGTAAGATACAATATTATTACGCTCCAGGAAGGCATTCAGGCCTCTCTTGAATCCCTCGACTAAGTTTGCCATGACTACCTCCTCAAGCAAGGAATTCCAAATTCTCACTGCCCTAACAGTAAAGAATCCTCTTCTATGTTGGTGAAAAAACCTTCTCTCCTCCAGACACAGAGAATGCCCCCTTGTGACCTTCACCTTCCTTGGTATGAACAGATCCTCGGAGAGAAATTTGTATTGTCCCCTTATATACTTAATACATGGTTATAAGATCGCCCCTCAGTCGTCTTTTTTCTAGACTAAATAATCCTAATTTTGCAAATCTCTCTGAGTATTTTAGTTCTACATCCCTTCATTAATTTTGTTGCCCTCCTTTGTACTCGCTCTAGTCCATTACATCCTTCCTGATCACCGTGTCCCAAACTGTACACAGTACTCCATGTGCGGTCTAACCAGGGATTTGTACAGAGGCAGTATAATGCTCTCATCATGTGTATCCAGACCTCTTTTATATTACCCCATGATCCTGTTTGCCTGGCACTAGTGCTCCAGATAAGTTTATCATTACTGGTCCAAGTCCTTCTCCATGTAAGATTTACCCATGGTTTCCCGTTCAGAGTGTAATGGTGATATTGATTCCTATTCCCATGAGTATAACCTTCCATTTATCATTGTTAAACCCATCTGCCACCTTTCGGCCCAAGTTTCCAACTTATCCAATCCATCTGTAGCCGAATACTATCTTCTCTGTATTGACAACTTTACATTAATTTTGTACCATCTGCAAATATCGATATTTTACTGTGTAAACCTTCTACCAGATCGTTAATAAATATGTTGAAGAAAATAGTTCCAACACCGACCCCTGCAGTACACCATGTCAGAGTGACCAGTTAGAGAATATACCATTTATAACCACCCTCTGCTTTCTATCACTAAACCAGTTACTTAGCCATTTCACATTTTCTCCCAGACCCAGCATTCTCATTTTGTGTACCAACCTCTTGTGTGGCACGGTATCAAACGCTTTGAAAATCAAGATATACCACGTCCAATGACTCACCTTGGTCGAGTCTATAGCTTACCTCTTCATAAAAACTGATTAGATGGGTTCATTCTCCACCAGCTGCTCGTCCGGCCGCCGAATGGTGCCATTCTTCCAGCTCCTCGCTTACCAGGCTCGAAACGCAGACCTGTCTCCGCCTGGGCCACGGATTGCCTCCAGACCTGACGGCCGATGCTGCCGCAGAATGACATACTGCTCCTCTCCATCGTATCAGTAATGTCATCTCATCCATCAACAGGTAGTCTGTCTCTGTCAGGCTCCTGCGATTGGGTGGAGTCACTTCCTGCGGCTCCACCCATTTCTCTAGATTCTGCTGTAGGGCGGGAGCTCTCTCTTCGCCCGCACCATTTGGGCTGGCACCATCACAGTGGGGTTGGCCTCTTTCCTTCGTGCCAAATCTCTTACATGACACCCATAAAAGCGGCACCCTCCTTCATTTTTGCGCCAACGGCACCATCTTCTCAGCAGCGGTCGGTGCCATCTTTAAGACACTATCAGCTGCCATCTTTAACTCTTTCATGGAGGTCAACAATTCACAAATCTCAGGAATCATGGAATCATCTCTATCAGTCTTGGGGTTGCAGGGCTGCTGGTGTCCATCCTGTCAGCTATGCCAATGTAACAAGGTGGCAGCGGGTGGTAGTTATGGGCGAGTCCACTAGGTCACAGTCAGTGAGCACCCTTGCACATGAAAAGACAGTTTAAGTCCAGCCCTATGGCATAGTTGGTTACCTCTGGCACATGGTTGCGCTCCATGCTGGAACAGCGTCCTCCGGATGCAGCACATGTCAACCTCAGTTAGAACTTGTAGGCAAAACTTTATAACAATGAAAAAGAAGAGGAATAATTCCTGAGCTGTCCCTAGGCAAAGGTGCTGCTTGTCAGCAACGGCTGCAGCAGCAGAGCATCAGCTCCCAATCGGCTCCCAGGAGCTAACAGTTCTTGGTGGGCACTTGCCCATTCCTCCTGCTCAGTAATCCCTGGCAGCCTCATTCCCCAGCTGGAGTCCTTTCTGTCCCAGATGGGCCCACACGTCCTGCCACGGGCAATCCTGCCCGGGCTCTGCTTGGGAGACAGGAACTTCCTGTTCCTATGAGGCTGCTGATCCAGCCCCCTTAGCTAACCTCTACTGCCCCTGAACTAGTCATGTCCAATACAGTGCAATATAGTACAGAAACATGTAATCAGGTAAACATCACACAGTACACATACATATATACAATACAAAGACATGAAATAAAGGAACATTAACAATTTATACATTACATATGAGACATGACACATTAACACAATAAACAATGGGAAACCATTGGGGTCGCATGGGTCTGTGTATAGGAGAGGGTAGGCAAACAGGGTCCCCGCCACTCCTTACACATACTTGGTACCAAAATAGGCAAAAGAACATATCTCCACAAATGAAAACAAAAATTAAGAATGAAAAGTAGCGCAACTCAGGAAGCACATGGGTTTTGGAAAGGAGAATAAATTATAAAAGGCTTTCATAGAATCATAGAATGTTAGAGTTGAAGGGACCTCCTGGGCCATCTGGTCAACCCCTGCTCAAAGCAGGATTCTCTAAATCATCTCAGACAGATGTCCGTCCAGCTCTGTTTGAAGACTTCATTGAAGGAGACCTCACCACCTCCGTGCAGCCTGTTCACTCATTGATCACCTGTCAAAAAGTTTTTTTAATATTAATCTGTGTCTCCTCCCATTCAATTTCATCCATTGCTTCTAGTCTTTCCTTGTTTATTTCCTTTATTATTATGTATCTTTTGATACTATATATATTTAGGAATTTGACAGTAGTGATATGAGGACTTTAGATATCAGAATTATGTGGCTTCAGTGCTATATGTTGTGTTCAAAAAAAATTAAAAATACATTATAAACAAAATATTTTTAAAACTGCTAAATCATTTTTGAAAATTCATGTTATAGCAGTGTGTGCTGTCTGATACTGTCAGCAATGGTATTAGTGTCCTTTTCGTAAATATTCAATTAGCATTTAAATCCTTTAAAGCTTCCGTTGGAATCTGCAAAACTTCTAGGCAGTTTCTTCCATTATCCAATTATCCTTCACACAATGTAAATCCCTCTTGTAGCTTCCATTTAATCACAAATGCAGAGGTCATATTAACTATTATCTACTATTCTAGCAATAAAATACCGTATGTAGAAAAAAACACAGGTAGGCATATACACAAACTAACAAATCAGCAGCACAACACACAGGTAACAGAGTGTCAGTCTAAGGATCCTGGCAGGGTCCTACCAAATGCACAAAACTAGAAAAAAGTATTGCAAAAAAGTGAGTAATCTACCGGTAAGGCCTCATACTCACTGGCTGGAAAAAAATCGGTCCGTTTTCTGCAGGAAAAAAACTGTACATTTGTTGTAAAAAGGCATGCGATTTTGATGCGATTTTAAATCGCACCATGCGTTTTCTGTCAGTTTTCCATCAGTTTTCCATCTGTATGCAATGCGATTTTAACATGAAGTTTTACATAGAGCAGTTATCTCTATGTAAAAAGTCATGTAAAAATCACATTGTAACAAAAAATGTTCACAAAAAGCAAATAATTATATATATAATATAATATATATACATCTAATATATATATAATATAGGTCATACACTTCTACATAGTATAATAGCCGCTAATTCATCCCTGGCATTACTGTAAAATCACACTGACAGCTTTAATAAAGAATAGAAACAATACATATACACACATAGAATACATATATATATATAAATATATATATATGTAATTGTGACATATATATATATACATATATTTATAGTTCCTAGACTTCTACATAGTATAATAGCCGCTAATTCAATTGCCGGCTTTTGTGAAATCACAGAAGCCGACATGAAATGATACATTGTTTCCACACAGTTAACCATGTCATTTCCTGTATTTTGATATATGTTTTGAACTTACAATTACATAAGTGTATTTGTGCAAAATTTCAGACATGTAGGGGTTAATTAAAGGTGTAAATTCGTTGAAAAAAAATGCGTGGGCTCCCACTGTATTTTCTCCACCAGACAGACAAAGCAAGCGAGTGGGGGCAGATAATAATAGCCTAGGGAGGGTACATTTTTTTTGTGCCCCCCCTGGCTACTAACATCTGCCCCCAGACACCCCAGAAAGGGCAAATCTATAATTAGATTCGCCCTTTCTGGCACTTTGCCCGTCTATTCCCATTGCCCTGTAGCGGTGGCGAATGGGTTAATAAGGCGTTAATGTCACCTTAGTATTGAAAGGTGACCTTAAGGCAGGTTAATAATTGAGAGCTGTCAATTAGACAACTATCAATTATTAATCCTATTGTATGATACAAAAATCAAACACACACAGTTTAATAAAAAATAAGTTTAATGAAATAATCACACAGTTTTTGACCATATTTTATTTTCCTGCTAAAACCATTTCCTGTAATAAAAATAAAATAAAAAAGCAAAATTATTCTTACCAATCCGATGTACAGTCAGGTCCCACGGTGTAATCCATTAGAAAGGGTTAACAGGTTACAGCTTGCAGAAAGCTAATGGAGTTGTAACCCCATGAATGAATCAGTTACTCTCCCAGCGAAAGGAGAGGAATAGATTCATGAATGGAGCTTAATTGATTTATTGGCACTTTCACTTCAGTGACCTGACCTAAGGTGAAAGTGGATACAATCAATTAAGCTTCATTCATTAATCACATCCTCTCCTGTCGGCAGGAGATAAGCTCATTCATTCAGGAGCTATCAGATGAGCACGCAGGATTACTTGCGCTGCTTATCTGATTGCTAGTTAACCCTTTGTGAAGGATTACATCGTGGGACGTGACAGATCGCAAGATAGGTAAGAATAATGTTGTTTTATTATTTTATATTTATTTTAGAAGAACAAGGGCTTCGAACGGATTAAGAGTGAAATAAAAGATGGTCAAAAATATGTGTTTTGATTTCATTAAAATTATTTATTCTTAAAGTGTGTTTGTGTTTTTTTATTTCCTTCAATAGGATTAATAATTGATAGTTGTCTAATTGACAGCTCTCAATTATTAACCTGCCTTAAGGTCACCTTTCAATACTAAGGTGACATTAACGCCTTATTAACCCATTCGCCACCGCTACAGGGCAATGGGAATAGACGGGCAAAGTGCCAGAAAGGGCAAATCTAATTATAGATTTGCCCCTTCTGGGGTGTCTGGGGGCAGATGTTAGTAGCCAGGGGGGCACAAAAAAAATGTACCCTCCCTAGGCTATTATTATCTGCCCCCACTCGCTTGCTTTGTCTGTCTGGTGGAGAAAATACAGCAGGAGCCCACGCATTTTTTTTCAACGAATTTACACCTTTAATTAACCCCTACATGTCTGAAATTTTGTACAAATACACTCATGTAATTGTAAGTTCAAACCATATATCAAAATACAGGAAATGACATGGTTAACTGTGTGGAAACAATGTATCATTTCATGTCGGCTTCTGTGATTTCACAAAAGCCGGCAATTGAATTAGCAGCTATTACAGTATCTAGAAGTGTAAGAACTATAAATATATTATATGTATGTGTTACAATGACATGTATATATATATATGTATTCTATGTGTATGTATCTAGTGTTTTGTGAGCTGTCAGTGTGATTTTACAGTAGCCGGGGATGAATTACCGGCTTTTCAAAGGAGACTGGTGCATATAAATCGGACAGCACGTGCATGGTGCGAGTGCTGTTCGTTTTTTAATCGCACCCATTGACTTGCATTGGCGATTTTCATCCCAAAATCGCATCAAATCGCAGCAAGCTGCGATTTTTTTCTCACACCAATATCTGATGAGAAAAAAATCGCTAATGAGAACTCACCCATTGACTAACATTGGTCAGATTTGCATCCGATTTTTTATCGTCTGATTTTCATCCGTTATCGGCACCAGTGAGTATGAGGCCTAAATCATAAAACGCAACATTTCAGCTCAACAATAGGACCTATCAGAAGTTAGGAAGAAGTGCTTTCCCGACTCCCCTATACCCGTGATCGTCCAGTTTAATTCCTAAAGGTCCAGGTGATTTTTAGCTTTTGCGCTTTTGTTTTTTCCTCCCTTTTTATTTTTCTGTTGACAGAGCTGTATGAGGGCTTGTTTTTTTTGCAGGACGAGTTGTCGCTTTGAATTACACTATTCAATTTACCATACAATGTATTACAATACGGGAAAAATTTCAAGTGGTGTGAAATAGTGAAAACAGTGCAACGTAGGGCAAAAATTATTCTTTGGCCGGGATCACACATGCGAGAAACACGGCCGAGTCTCGCATGTGAATTCCCAGCACTGGTGCCGGCACTCGGGAGTGGAGCGTGCGACTGCATGTATTTCTATGCAGCCGCTCGCTCCGCTCCCTTACTCGCATCAAACTCACCAGTGTGACGCCGGCCTCAGTCGCATTTTTCTATGACGCTCAGTGTCTGTCTGTGCTTCAGAGGAACACTAAGGTGACGGCCATGAGGCATCAGCAGGCCCTCAACTGCGATAACAATATCTACCGCAAGTGAAGGTAGCTCAGTTCCCTAACCCTCCATTCACTTGTGGACCCCAGTGCTGACATACAGATAAGTAATTTGGTCCTGAGGTGTACACGAGACATTATGGTGTTGGTTCTCACAAAAAAAATGGACACCGTCAAAGTAAAAAATTGCAAACTTTGCTTCATTTTGCTTGAAGGGAACCTGTCACATCATTTGTAGCTATTAAACTGGCCCCTGTGTGTTAGTGATACAATGTGGATCACTAACACGTTGTTTTCAAGCAAAACGGTGCGGTATTCTTTCCAAAATCACTTTGTATAAATATATTCTACCTTGTCTTTCAGTCATAGGGGTGGGCAGGGCCGGCGTCAGCACCCGGCACACCTGGGCAAGTGCCAGGGCCCTGAGCAGGCGTTGGGACCCACTCGCCATTGGGGACACTGGTGCAATATGGGAGCCTGGTGCCAGCTCCTGCGAGTGGGCCCCCGCTTGCTTAGGGCCCCAATACTAGTGATACTTACTTCTCCCCGTTCCTGCACTGTGGCATCTTCCGAGTCTTCTTACTCTTCTTACTTATGTTCAGGGCAGAGAGCGTGATGAGGTCACTATAGATAGTGCACCCTCTGCTTGAACAGTCACAGTGCAAAGAGCCAGAAGACGGCGACGCTGAGGTGTCCAAGGCAGAGCAGTGGCCAGTGAGGAGAGGTGAGTATTTAATTTTTTTTAATGTTTGGAGATATAACATGGGGACTATCATATACTGGAGCATTATATAAGGGGCACATTATATATGGAATATTATATGGAGCCCATCATACACTGGAGCATCATATATGGGGCCCATCATATACTGCAGCATCATATGCGGCCCATTACATGTGGAGCATCATATGGGACCCATTATATATGGAGCATTATATGGGGCCCACTGTTTGGAGCAATATTTGGGACCCATCATATACTGGAAGATTATATGGGGCCCATTATATGTGGAGAATTATTGGGGCCCATCATATATGGCAACATACAGTATATGGGGCTCATTATACAGTTTGTAGCATTATATGGGGGCTCATTATACTGTATGGAGCAATATATGGGGCCTATTACATACTGTATGGACCAATATATGGGGCCTATTATATACGGTATGGGGCAAAATATGGGGCTCATTATTGTGTATGGAGCACTATGTGGTGCCCTTAATACTGTATGAGGCAATACTTGGGCTCATTATTCTGTATGGAGCACTATGTGGTGCCCATAATACTGTATGGAGTACTATACTGTCTGGTTTCTGAGCCATTGTAGAATTTATAATAGATATCACTCATGTAATGTAAGAAGTGAAGTATTTGGCATTGTACTGTACCCATATTTCTCTGCCGTATCTGTGCATCATGAATTGTGGTATGTGTTAAAGGGGCCCACTGAGACTCTATCGCCTGGGGCCCACGAAAACCTAGAGCTGGCCCTGGGGGTGGGCTTCCATTTGTTTCAGTCACGGTCTCATCATCTTATCCACGTCCACTCGTGAAGGTGCTCGTCACTACGCAATCGCGGGATTACAGAGCAGATTCCTGTGACATCGGGCCAGTACTGCAGATCAATCAAAGTGTGTGGGCATAGACAAGACGACGAGACCGTGACTGAAACCAACGGAAGCCACCCAACGATACAAAGTGTTTTTTCGGAATGAATACTGTGCCGTTTTGCTTGAAAACAACGTGCTAGTGATGCACATTGCATCACTAACAACACACTGGGGCCAGTTTAATAGCTAAAACCAGTGTGATAGGTTCCTTTTAATAAATTTGTCCAAGGTTGTGTCTGAATACAGTTTTTCGTTGAACACCCAAAGAAGTCATGAACATGAAGCACGAGCCTAATGTGAACACAGTCTTACACTGCAGCTATGTTTCTTTAGATTGGCTGCAATATATAAACATCAGCTCACCATGAAGTGTTTTGGGAGATGATCTCATGATCTCCATTGCAGCAGAATGATTATAAACTATAAGCAACTATATCATCAGGAAAAAAAGTAAGATTACAAGATAAATGCAGCATATTAGCAAATATTTAGTAATAGCTTACAGAGGTTAACTGGTACTGATTATGTAACATTTTATTTTTTCCCTATGTGTTTGATTTTTAGCATTATGTGGGTTTGGAAACCATTTCTCATAACTATTTAATAGAACTTCTGTTGAATTTATAATTTACTGCTATCTATTCTCCTTATCAATCACCATATAAATGAAAATATACATTATTATTATATTTCTATATTGCTAAGTCAGGTTGTGATGAGTTCTTAAGACTTTTTAGCTCTATTTGATCTACAGTGCCCTCTAGTGGGTGATCATTATTAAAGCCTTAATTTTATTTAAATGCAACTAATCAAACTGTGGACTATGAGATTGAAGAAAAGGCTCATTCACACATCAGTTTTCTTATCCGTGTACTGTCCAGTTTAGAAAAGTACAACACACTTACCCATAGGCCTGGTTCAAATTGCGTTATTTGCTGTCAGTGTTCTGTCTGTGATTGCAGATGACCAGTATTAGGGCTCATACTCACTGGTGCCGAAAACGGATGATATTCAGCCGAAAAAAAATCGGATTCAAATCTGACCAATGTTATTCAATAGGTGATATCTCATTTGCGGTTTTTTTCTCATCAGAAATTGGTGTGAGAAAAAAATCGCAGCATGCTGCGATTTGATGCGATTTTGGCATGATAATCGCCAATGCAAGTCAATGGGTGCGAGAAATCATCGCACAGCACTCGCACCATGCAAGTGCTGTCCGATTTATACGCACCAGTCTCCTTTGAAAAGCCGGCAATTCATCCCCGGCTACTGTAAAATCACACTGACAGCTCACAAAACACTACATATATACACATATAATACATATATATATATATATATACATGTCATTGTGACACATACATATATATATATATTTATAGTTCATACACTTCTACATAGTATAATAGCCGCTAATTCAATTACCGGCTTTTGTGAAATCACAGAAGCCGACATGAAATGATACATTGTTTACACACAGTTAACCATGTCATTTCATGTATTTTGATATATGGTTTTAACTTACAATTACATAAGTGTATGTGTGCAAAATTTCAGACATGTAGGGGTTAATTAAAGGTGTAAATTCGTTGAAAAAAATGCGTGGGCTCCCGCTGTATTTTCTCCACCAGACAGACAAAGCAAGCGAGTGGGGGCAGATAATAATAGCCTAGGGAGGGTACATTTTTTTGTGCCCCCCTAGCTACTAACATCTGCCCCCAGACACCCCAGAAAGGGCAAATCTCTAATTAGATTCGCCCTTTCTGGCACTTTGCCCGTCTGTTCCCATTGCCCTGTAGCGGTGGCGAATGGGTTAATAAGGGGTTAAAGCCACCTTGCAATTGAAAGGTCACTTTAAGCCAGGTTAATAATTGAGAGCTGTCAATTAGACAACTATCAATTATTAATCCTATTGTATGAAAGAAAAATCAAACACACACACTTTAATAAAAAAGAAGTTTAATGAAATAATCAAACAGTTTTTGACCATATTTTATTTTCCTGCTAAAACCATTTCCTGTAATAAAAATAAAATAAAAAAGCAAAATGATTCTTACCTATCCGATGCACAGTCAGGTCCCACGCTGTAATCCATCAGAAAGGGTTAACAGGTTACAGCTAGCAGGGAGCTAATGCTGCCTGCTGAGCTGTTACCCCCCCGAATGAATAACTTCCTCTCCCGGGGAAAGGAGAGGAAGTGATTAATGAGTGGAGCTTAATTGATTTATTGCCACTTTCACTTCAGGTCAGGTCACCCTGACCTGACCTAAAGTGAAAGTGGGACGCAATCAATTAAGCTTCCCACAGTAATCACATCCTCTCCTGTGGGCCGGAGATAAGCTCATTCATTCAGGAGCTTTCAGCTGAGCAGGCAGAATTACTTGCGCTGCTTAACTGGAAGCTAGTTAACCCTTTGTGAAGGATTACAGCGTGGGACGTGACAGATCGCCAGATAGGTAAGAATAATGTTGTTTTATTATTTTTTCTTTATTATAGGAGATCAAGGGCTTCGCAGGGATTAAGAGTTAAATAAAAGATGGTCAAAAAAATGTGTTTTTATTTCATTAAAATTATTTATTCTTAAAGTGTGTGTGTTTTTTTTTATTTCCTTCAATAGGATTAATAATTGATAGTTGTCAAATTGACAGCTCTCAATTATTAACCTGGCTTAAAGTGACCTTTCAATTGCAAGGTTGCTTTAACCCCTTATTAACCCATTCGCCACCGCTACAGGGCAATGGGAATAGACGGGCAAAGTGCCAGAAAGGGCGAATCTAATTAGAGATTTGCCCTTTCTGGGGTGTCTGGGGGCAGATGTTAGTAGCCAGGGGGGCACAAAAAAAATGTACCCTCCCTAGGCTATTATTATCTGCCCCCACTCGCTTGCTTTGTCTGTCTGGTGGAGAAAATACAGCGGGAGCCCACGCATTTTTTTTCAACGAATTTACACCTTTAATTAACCCCTACATGTCTGAAATTTTGCACACATACACTCAGGGTCGGACTGGCCCACCGGAGAACCGGAGGATTCTCCGGTGGGCCCTGGCATCTGGGGGGCCCTGGCACCTGCTGGCATACAGGGGCCAGTTGCCTAGGGCCCCCACTGCTCCAGGGGCCCCCAGCCGGTGGCGTGTCGCTAATAGCGGCACACCACGCAGCTGCCATGGGGGCCCTGTGCCAGCGGAGCAGCAGCGGGTGACAGGAGGCAGGAGCCCCTGTCCCCGTTGCTAAAGAGAAATGAATATTCACTGCTTCCCACGCCCATGTGAATATCATTACTTACCTGTCCCGTTCCACCGCCGTGTCCTCGGGTCCTCTTGCTGCGATGTTCAGGCAGAGGGCGCGATGATGTCATTAGTGAGCGCCGTGCCCTCTGCCTGATCATTCACTGCCGGAGGACCCGAAGACAGCGGCGCTCAGCGGTGGAGCGAGTGACAGGTAAATCTCTCAGGTGCCGGGGCCCTGAGCCAGCGGTGACACCGGCACCTGTCCCCCATAGCGCGCCGGTGTTCCCGACTGCTCAGGACACCGGCACCTGGCCCCCAGCGACGAGAGGTGAGTATGTCTTTTTTTTTCGCAGCAGCTGCGGCAGCAGCATAAAGGGGCCTATAAAATGCAGCATCTATGGGGCACAGTCTGTGGAGCATCTATGGGGCATAATCTATGGGGGCATAATCTGTGGAGCATCTATGGGGGCATAATCTATGGGGCATAATCTGTTGAGCATCCATGGGGGCATAATCTATGGGGGCATAATCTGTGGAGCATCTAGGGGGCATAATCTATGGGGGCATAATCTATGGAGCATCTATGGGGGTATAATCTATGGGGGCATAATCTATGGAGCATCTATGGGGGTATAATCTATGGAGCTTCTATGGGGGCATAATCTGTGGAGCATCTATGGGGGCATAATCTATGGGAGCATAATCTGTGGAGCATCTATGGGGCATAATCTATGGGGGCATAATCTATGGAGCATCTATGGGGGCATAATCTATGGAGCATCTATGGGGGCACAATCTATGGAGCATCTATGGGGGCATAATACATGGGCAGCATATGGGGCACAATCTATGGAGCATCTTGTGGGGCATAATACATGGGGCAGCATATGGGGCATAATCTCATTTTCCACCCTAGGCTTATACTCAAGTCGATAAGTTTTCCCAGTTTTTGTGGCAAAATTAGGGGGGTCGGCTTATACTCGAGTATATATGGTATCTATCTATTATCTATCTATATCTATCTATATATATATATATATAGCATTATACCCTATGAGGGGGCAGCATTATCCCCTATGAGGGGGCTGCTTTATAATCTATGAGGGAGGCTACCCCAACTCCTGCTACATAATTAAGACATGTACTACCTTATATTATACCCTGATATTAGTGTGTTTTACTGCACAATTGGTGGTCTTGTATTTATTTCTATGTAGCTACATAGTGGGCCCCAAGAATGATTTTCTCTGGTGGGCCCAAGGTGTTCCAGTCCGACGCTGCATACACTTATGTAATTGTAAGTTAAAACCATATATCAAAATACATGAAATTACATGGTTAACTGTGTGTAAACAATGTATCATTTCATACATTTTTAGAATAAATCCATCTGTCTGTTCCGTTAACCCTTTTCCGACATATGAATACTGACAGCGGCATGTACAGTTCTTGGTCCAGCGAGGCGCTACTCTTTGCTCCCTTCAGCACTCCCACAATGTGAGACCTTAATTAGCACTATAGTATTGCTATATTTGGAACAGGTTAAAGCCCCTAATGGGACTACAAAATATAGTAAAAACTAAGGAAAGGGTTTAAAGATATTGTAACAATTTGAATCAAACCCATGTAAATATATATATACATACAATAGTCCAATCTGTTGAAACATAAAATTAACCCATTCAGTAAATGACGTAATGTGAAAAAAAATCAAACACCGCAATGACAGTTTTTCAGTTGCTATAATTGTGCAACAATATGCAATAAGAAGTGATTAGAATGTTGTATGTATTCCAACTAGGGTTGAGCATTCCGATACTGCAAATATCGGGTATCGGCCGATATTGGCTGTATCGGAATTCCGATTCCGAGTTCCGATATTTTCGTCATATCGGATACCGGAATCGGGATTGTCACTGTCACTGTCAGTGTCCGTCGGTCGGGTCTGTCAGGAGTCAGCGGCACTTACCTGGCAGAAGATCTCCGGCGGTCACGAGCTGGACTGCTTCATGGCCGCAATCTTCTTTCCCCGGCGGTCACATGCAGTTTCTCGCGATAACTGCAGTGACTGCTGGGTAATCCCGGCCGTAAAGCAGTCAGTCCGATGACGTCACCGCCAGGGAAGCAGGTAATCAGCTGTGCTGCGTTGCGATGACAGGCTCTGCCTGTCATTGCGATGTAGCAGAGCTGGATCGTCGTGGGACTGTCGTTATGGACTGCGTCGGACAGGTGGTATACTGTTGGTTTGTTTTTTTTCTTTTTTTACAGGAGATCGATGGCGTCGCAGGAATGAGAGTATAATAAAAAAAATGAAAACTGTGTTGTCTCTTTTATTTCATTAAAAGACTTTTTTCTTGCTGTGTCTTTTTTTTAAACATTTAAAAACTTTGGGATTAATAATGGATCGGTGTCTTATTGACACCTCTCCATTATTAACCGGGCTTATTGTCACCGTGCAATCAACGGTGACATTAACCCCTTATTACCCCGCTTGCCACCGCTACAGGGCAAGTGGGAAGAGCCGGGTAAAGTGCCACAATTGGCACATCTTTTGATGCGCCAAATGTGGGGCTGCTGTAGCCTGGTATTATCAGGCTGTTGAGGGGCCAAAATCCATGGGCCTTGACAGTCTTTTAATACCAGGCCGCAGCAGTCTGCATTTTACTTGGCTGGTTAACAAAAATAGGGGGGATCCCCACGCCGTTTTTTTTTCGAGGGGATCCCCTATTTTTGTTAACCAGCCAAGCTAAGCAGACTGCTGTGGCCTGGTATTATCAGGCTGGCAAGGTCCATGGATATTGGATCCTTACCAGCCTGAAAAACCAGGCCTCAGCGGTCTGCTTCATCTGGCTGGTTAACAAAAATAGGGGGGACCCCACGCCAATTTTTTTCGAGGGGATCCCCTATTTTTGTTAATCAGCCAAGATATGCAGACTGCTGTGGCCTGGTATTATCAGGCTGGCAAGGTCCATGGATCTTGGCTCCTTACCAGCCTGAAAATCCAGGCCTCAGCGGTCTGCTTCATCTGGCTGGTTAACAAAAATAGGGGGGACCCCACGCCAATTTTTTTCGAGGGGATCCCCTATTTTTGTTAATCAGCCAAGATATGCAGACTGCTGTGGCCTGGTATTATCAGGCTGGCAAGGTCCATGGATCTTGGCTCCTTAACAGCCTGAAAATCCAGGCCTCAGCGGTCTGCTTCATCTGGCTGGTTAACAAAAATAGGGGGGACCCCACGCCAATTTTTTTCGAGGGGATCCCCTATATTTGTTAATCAGCCAAGATATGCAGACTGCTGTGGCCTGGTATTATCAGGCTGGCAAGGTCCATGGATCTTGGCTCCTTAACAGCCTGAAAATCCAGGCCTCAGCGGTCTGCTTCATCTGGCTGGTTAACAAAAATAGGGGGGACCCCACGCCATTTTTTTTTCGAAGGGAACCCCTATTTTTGTTAATCAGTTCCCTCTGACGTCACTGATTGTGTCCCTGGCTGACCTGAAGTGAAAGTGGAAAGCAATCAATTAAGCTTTCCACTTAAGGGCCCGTCTCACATAGCGATATCGCTACCGAGATCGCTGCTGAGTCACTAGTTTTGTGACGCAGCAGCGAGCTCACCAGCGATATCGCTGTGTGTGACATTCAGCGACGATCAGCCCCCCTGCCGGGTATCGCTGATCGTCGCTGAAATGTCAGGACCTTTTTTTGATCGCTGGTTTCCCGCTGACAGGCACGCATCGCTGCGTGTGACAGGCGGGAGACCAGCGATCCGCTGGTAACCAAGGTACACAGCGGGTTTCCAGGCGCGGGGCTGTGCCTAGAAACCCGCTGTGTACCTTGGATACCAGCGCCCTGATGCAGGGAGCTGGTATCCAAGGTACACAGCGGGTTTCCAAGCGCTGCGCGGTGCCTGGAAACCCGCTGTGTACCTTGGTTACCAGCGGATCGCTGGTCTCCCGCCTGTCACACGCAGCGATGCGTGCCTGTCAGAGGGAAACCAGCGATCAAAAAAAGGTCCTGACATTTCTGCGATGATCAGCGATACCCGGCAGGGGGGCTGATCGTCGCTGAATGTCACACACAGCGATATCGCTGGTGAGCTCGCTGCTGCGTCACAAAACTAGTGACTCAGCAGCGATCTCGGTAGCGATATCGCTATGTGAGACGGGCCCTTAAGCGATGTTACCCGCAGTGTCGCTGTCCCAGATCGCTGCCTGAGCTGCCTGTTTGGCAGCTCAGCAGCGATCATGTAGCGATACACCAGCGATCCTGACAAGTGCATATCGTTGTCGGGATCGCTGGTGTATCATTATGTGACACCCAGCCTTTACTCTCCTGTCAGCCAGGAGAGGAACTCATTCATTTGGGGGTTTACTGTGAGGCTGCAGCATTAGCTGCGGTCCCTGCAGTAAACATTAACCCTTTCTGAAGGATTACACCGTGGGACCTGACTGTGCATGGGATAGGTAAGAATAATTTTGCTTTTTTATTTTATTTTTATTACAGGAAATGGTTTTTGCAGTAAAATAAAGATGGTCAAAAACATGTGTCTTTATTTCATTAAAATGATTTTTAATTAAAGTGTGTGTTTTATTTTTATTTCATGCAATAGGATTAATAATTGATAGTTGTCTAATTGACAGCTCTCAATTATTAACCTGGCTTAAGGTCACCTTTCAATAGCAAGGTGGCTTTAACCCCATATTAACCCATTCGCCACCGCTACAGGGCAATGGGAATAGACGGGCAAAGTGCCAGAAAGGGCGAATCTAATTATAGATTTGTCTTTCCTGGGGTGTCTGGGGGCAGATGTTAGTAGCCGGGGGGGGGCAAAAATAATGGTCCCTCTCTGGGCTATTATTATCTGCCCCACTCACTGGCTTTGTCTGTCTGGTTGCGAAAATAGGGCGGGAGCCCACGCATTTTTTTTCAGCAATTTTACACCTCATATATATATATACATGTCATTGAATTTGTGACACATATATATATATATTTATATTTGTAGTTCATACACTTCTACATAGTATAATAGCCGCTAATTCAATTGCTGGCTTTTGTGAAAATGCAGAACCCGACATGAAATGACACTTGGTGTACATAGGGTTAACCATGTCCTTTGCTATCTGATTTGCACAAACAATTACATCAGTCTATGTGTGCAAAATTTCACACCTGTAGGGGTTAATTAAAGGTGTAAATTCGTAGCAAAAAAGTCCGGTTTTTTTACAACGAATTTACACCTTTAATTAACCCCTACAGGTGTGAAATTTTGCACACATAGACTGATTTAATTGTTTGTGCAAATTAGATAGCAAAGGACATGAAAAGACATGGTTATCCCTATGTACACCAAGTGTCATTTCATGTCGGGTGCTTCTGTCTTTTCACAGAAGCCGGCTTTACCCGGCAATTGAATCAGAGGATATTTTACTGTGTAGAAGTGTATAAACTATACATATATGTATATATATATGTCACAATGACATGTATATATATATATATATGTATTCTATGTGTGTATATTTAGTGTTTACAAGGAAAGAATGGGGTTTTTTTAGTTACGATATTTTGTTCCCATAGACTTACATGGGACTTCCGGTATCGGTATCGGGTATCGCCGATATTTTAATGGTATCGGCGATACCATTCCGATTCCGATACTTTTGGATATCGGAAAGTATCGCTCAACTCTAATTCCAACATGGTATCAATAAAATCTACAGGTCACCACACAAAAAACAAGCCCTCACACAGCTCCATCAACGGAAAATGAACAACAATATGGCTCTCAGGAAATAGCGACACAATTGTTTTCTTTTACAAATTTTTTAACTTTTGTCACCACTTAAATAATAAAAGAATTATATAAATGTGATATCACTATCACAAAAAAAAGAAAGAAACTGCAATTTTGTTTTTCACAATTTCACCGCACTTAAATTTTTTTTACCATTTTCCAGTACATTGTGAATGGTAAAATGAATGATTCCATTCAGAGCTACAAGTCGTCCCACGAAAAAAACTTATATGTCGATTTTAAAGGAAAAATGAAAACGTTCTTGGAAGTCTCTTGGAACAAGGAGAATAGCATTTCTGCTCTAATTATTGGCCAAATTATGTGCCAAGTATCTCCATTTTTTCTTATTATCTAGAGCAGTAATGCAATTCAAATTTCATATATTACATATTTACATGCTTTAGCACTACGGAGTGCAACTGTATTTGTTTGTTATATATAGAGATGGCTACTCCTAGTTCGCACCTGTACACACCAGGTTTCTGATTTGGAAGTGCCAGTCAGTTTTTTAATTTGTGTACTAGCTCTCTGACCAAGCCCTCTGCCCTCCAGCCTGTGGCGGTTTTAATTGCAGCAGGATCCGACCTACCCATAAATTCAGGCTTCAGTCTAAAAGAAGTATTCACACTAGAAGCGTAGGTTCCCAGCAAACCGAAGATCGCCTTGTCATTGGCTGCTAGTAGTGATGGGCGACTAGCATCGTTGCTCCGGTCTCCCCGAGCATGCTCGTGTGATCTCCGAGTATTTTGGCGTGCTCGGAGATTTTTCGTTTTCGTCGTCTCAGCTGCATGATTTTGCATCTGCTAGACAAGTTGAATACATGTGGGAATTCCCTAAGGCCGGTTTCACACGTCCTGATATTTCCTATACCTGAAAAATCGGTACCGGAGATATCCGTGTCCGTATGTCCGTGTGTATACTCCGTGTGTCATCCGTGTGTACATGTACAATGTCCGTGTGTCATCCGTGTGTCATCCGTGTGGACACGTACTGGAGACAATTTTTTTCAGCCTGGAATTAAAGAGTTGGGCCTCTAATTAAAGGGATATATGAGGGAAAGGTGCACTAATTGAGAAATTATCATTTTCATGTGTAAGGCCGGCGTCACACACAACCACAAAAAATCGGTCCGTTTTAGACGGTCGACAATCGGATCAAAATAAAAACATCACACATCCTTCTGGCATCCGATTTTCCTTCAAAGATGCGATTTAATCGCATGTGTGTGTACCTTGTAACATCTGATTTTCATCCGACTTGCGAGATTTTCTCGCAGGCTTGCAAAACTGACATATAATGGATCCAAAAGAATAGTATTTAAATGCCAAAAGAAAGAATAGATATATACACATAGAGCACATATATATATATATATATATATATATATATACATGTCATTGTGACATGTATATATATATATATTTATAGTTCCTAGACTTCTACATACTGTTATAGCCGCTAATTCAATTGCCGGCTTCAGTGAAATCACAGAAGCCGACATGAAATGATACATTGTTTCCACACATTTAACCATGTAATTTCATGTATTTTTATATATGTTTGAAACATACAATTACATGAGTATATGTGTGCTAAATTTCAGACATGTAGGGGTTAATTAAAGGTGTAAATTCGTTGAAAAAAAATGCGTGGGCTCCCACTGTATTTTCTCCACCAGACAGACAAAGCAAGCGAGTGGGGGCAGATAATAATAGCCCAGAGAGGGACCATTATTTTTGCCCCCCCCCGGCTACTAACATCTGCCCCCAGACACCCCAGGAAAGACAAATCTATAATTAGATTCGCCCTTTCTGGCACTTTGCCCGTCTATTCCCATTGCCCTGTAGCGGTGGCGAATGGGTTAATATGGGGTTAAAGCCACCTTGCTATTGAAAGGTGACCTTAAGCCAGGTTAATAATTGAGAGCTGTCAATTAGACAACTATCAATTATTAATCCTATTGTATGAAAGAAAAATCAAACACACATAGTTTAATAAAAAATAAGTTTAATTAAATAATCACACAGTTTTTGACCATATTTTATTTTCCTGCTAAAACCATTTACTGTAATAAAAATAAAATAAAAAAGCAAAATTATTCTTACCAATCCGATGTACAGTCAGGTCCCACGCTGTAATCCATCAGAAAGGGTTAACAGGTTACAGGTCGCAGAGAGCTAATAATGCTGTCTCAGACCTGTATCCCCCTGAATGAATAACTTCCTCTACCACAGAAAGTAAGGAATAGATTCATGAATGGAGCTTAATTGATTTATTGGCAATTTAACTTGAGTGACCTGACCTAAAGGGAAAGTGGACACAATCAATTAAGCTTCATTCATGAAACAGATCCTCTCCTGTTGTGAATGGGTTTGAGATGAGTTCTGAGCAGAGGCTCCCTCTGGTGGTTACAAGCGGTACTAGTGAGGATTGGGAATCAGGTGTTACTGATTGGTCTTATTTAAGGGAATCATTTTCCCATCAGGGTTGCCGGTGATCAATTGTTCTGGTCTGAATCCTTCTTTCCAGTTTCCCTTGTAGCCTGCTGTGTCGTGTCTGCATCTCCTGCTATCAGATAAGACAATTTCTTATTTTGTGTTTTTGCTATATTTTTGCATTTTGTCCTGCACTTCTGTGGGGGCCTTCAGGGTCCCCTCCGGGGGCTTTTGCCCTCTCAGTTTAGTCCAGCCACTGTGTTTTGTACTTTTGCTTTTTCCAGTTTTTTCAGTGGCTGCTGTTTTTGTTACACCAGAGAACTAATTTAGGTGGTAGAGGTCGTGTGATCTCAGGTGATTTTGAAATTAGTAGAGTTGGTGTTTTTTCAGTGTTTTCTGGGATTGCAGTAAGTACCCTTCCTATCCTTTTCTATTTAGATAGTTTGGGCCCCAGCATTTGCTCATACTATTTTCTTTCTGTGTCAGTATTTCCTCTTGTCTAACCGCCATTACTTGTTTGGGGGCTTTCTATTATCTTTGGGGTTCTGCTCCGGGGCAGATAGCTTTCCTATTTCTATCTTTAGGTGTAGTTAGTTTCTCAGGCTGTGACGAGGCGTCTAGGACCAACGTAGGAACGCTCCACGGCTGCCTCTAGTTGTGGTGATTAGTCAGGGTACTGCAATCCCATAGATTCCAACTGCTCTGGTGTATTTCCTTTTTTACCTGCACTCCTCAGCTACCGAAACATAACAGTATCACCGGCCCTAAAAATTGTATGGTACTCACAGAAGGGAAAAAATATTTTGAAGGAAGAAAAGTTGTCAGAGATATTTTTCTGTTTGTTGCATTTTTTTTTCCTCTGTATCTCTGGGTGCTGGGGAGGATCTTTTCCCAATGGAGTTTGCACAGTTGTCTGGCCGTGTGGATCAGCTTGCCACTGAGGTTCAGAGTATTGCTGCATATCTTGCTAGGTTGCCTGTTGTGGAACCTAGGATCCCCATGCCAGATTTGTTTTTAGGGGATCGAGCTAAGTTTCAGAATTTCAAAAATAACTGTAAATTGTTTTTTGCCTTAAAATCTAAGTCCTCAGGAAACGCAGCGCAGCAGGTTCAAATTGTCATCTCTCTCCTGCGCGGCGATCCTCAGGATTGGGCTTTTTCCCTGACACCTGGGGATCCTGTTTTGAGTGATGTTGATGCATTTTTTCAGGCTTTGGGGTTATTGTACGATGAGCCTAATGTCACTGATCAAGCTGAAAAAGCCTTGTTGGCATTAAATCAGGGGCTTGATGACGCTGAGTTATACTGTCAGAGATTCCGTAGGTGGGCAGTCCTGACCAAATGGAATGACGACGCTTTGGCGGCCCTTTTCCGGAAGGGTCTGTCAGATAATGTAAAGGATGTTATGGTGGGATTCCCTGTCCCCTCTGGTCTCAATGATTCTATGTCATTAGCGATTCAAATTGACAGACGTTTGCGTGAGCGGAGAAGTATGCGTGGAGTGGTGTTGCCTTGTGAGCCAGCTGCTGAGCCCATGCAGTGTGATGGAGTGGTGTCTGGGGCACAGCGTCATGAGTTTCGAAAGCGCAATGGGTTATGTTTCTACTGTGGTGATGCCTCTCATGCTATTTCAGTCTGCCCTAAGCGGGGAAGACGTTTTGCATGCTCAGTTGTCTTGGGTAGTGTTCAGACTAAGTTTTTATTAACTGTCACTCTGATATGCTCTCTGTCCTCATTTTCTGCTCAGGCTTTCGTTGATTCTGGAGCAGCTATTAACCTGATGGATTATGATTTTGCTAAACGTTGTGGATTTCCCTTGATACCCCTACAGAAGTCTATTCCCCTACTGGGGATCGATTCTACCCCTTTGGCTGAGAATAAACCCCAGTTTTCTACTCAGGTGATAATGAGGGTTGAACCTGATCACCAGGAGTGCTGCAAATTTTTGGTTCTATATAATCTGCATGACATTATCGTGCTGGGTTTCCCTTGGTTACAGTCTCATAATCCTGTTTTGGATTGGAAATCTGTGTCTGTAACCAGTTGGGGCTGCCAATGTGTTAATACCAACACTCCTGTTTTTTCTGCCTCCCCCCAGGCTGAGGATGTTCCTGACTTTTTGTTTGATTTTTCTGATGTGTTTAGCGAAAGTAAATCTGCATCCTTACCTCCCCATAGGAGCTATGACTGCGCTATTGAATTAGTGCCAGGTAGTAAATTCCCTAAGGGTCGCCTTTTTAACTTGTCTGTACCTGAACATGACGCTATGCGGTCTTATATCAAGGAATCATTGGAGAAGGGTCATATCAGACCATCCTCTTCACCCTTAGGTGCCGGTTTTTTCTTTGTGGCCAAAAAAGATGGTTCATTAAGGCCGTGTATTGATTATCGTCTCTTGAACAATATTACTGTGAAATATCAATACCCGTTACCCTTGATTTCTGACCTGTTTTCCAGGGTGAAAAACGCTACTTGGTTTACCAAGCTTGACCTCAGGGGGGCGTATAACCTTATTCGCATTAAGCACGGGGATGAATGGAAGACGGCATTTAACACCCTGAAGGGCATTTTGAGTACCTTGTGATGCCCTTTGGGCTCACTAATGCTCCTTCCGTCTTCCAGTCCTTCATGAATGACATTTTCAGGGATTTTGTGGACAAGTTTCTGATTGTTTATTTGGATGATATCTTGATTTTTTCTAATGACTGGGACTCTCATGTGAAACATGTTCGAACTGTATTCCAGATTTTGAGAGAGAATGCTCTGTATGTGAAGGGATCAAAGTGTCTTTTTGGCGTACAGAAGATCTAATTTCTGGGATTCATTTTGTCCCCATCTGTTATTGAAATGGACCCGGTCAAGGTTCAGGCCATCTGTGATTGGGTCCAACCTACTTCATTAAAGGCTCTTCAGAGATTTTTGGGTTTTGCCAATTTTTATCGTAAATTTATTGGTAATTTCTCTGTTATTGTTAAACCATTAACTGATTTGACCAGAAAGGGTTCTGATGTGGTGAATTGGCCTCCTGAGGCAGTCTCTGCGTTTCAGGAACTTAAGCAGAGATTCACTTCTGCTCCTGTTCTACGGCAGCCTGATGTTTCTCTGCCATTTCAGGTGGAGGTTGATGCCTCTGAAATTGGGGCAGGTGCCGTTTTGTCCCAAAAAGATCCAGAGACCTCTAAAAGTAACCCTTGTGCCTTTTTCTCTCGAAAATTTTCTCCTACTGAACGTAATTATGACGTGGGTAATCGGGAGTTATTGGCCATGAAGTGGGCTTTTGAAGAGTGGAGACATTGGCTGGAGGGAGCCAAACATCAGGTGGTGGTCCTTACGGACCATAAGAATCTGGTCTATCTGGAATCTGCCAAGCGACTCAATCCTAGACAGGCCAGGTGGGCCTTGTTTTTCACACGTTTTAATTTTGTGGTTTCCTTTCTTCCTGGCACTAAGAATGTTAAGGCGGATGCCCTCTCGAGGAGTTTCCTTGCGGACTCTCCTGAGCTATCTGATCCCTCTGTTATTTTGAAGGAGGGTGTAGTTCTTTCCGCCATCTCGCCCAATTTGAGACTTGCTCTGGAGGGGTGTCAGGAGGATAGGCCCGAGCGCTGCCCTGTTGGAAAATTGTTTGTCCCGGACCAATGGAAAAAGAGTGTGATGTCTGAGATTCATTGTTCCGCATTGGCTGGGCATCCCGGAATTTTTGGTACCAGAGACTTGGTTAGTCGGTCCTTTTGGTGGCCTACCTTGTCTCGCGATGTCAGGGAATTTGTGCAGTCCTGCGGGACTTGCTCTCGCTCCAAGCCTTGCTCTCGCTCTAGTGGTTTGTTGATGCCATTGCCTGTGCCCAAGAGACCATGGACCCATATCTCTATGGATTTCATTTCCGATCTTCCTGTTTCTCAGAGAATGACCACCATCTGGGTAATTTGTGATAGGTTTTCCAAAATGATACATCTTGTGCCATTACCTAAGTTGCCTTCCTCCTCTGAATTGGTGCCGTTGTTCCTTCAGCACGTGGTTCGTTTACACGGCATTCCTGAGAACATTGTGTCTGACAGAGGAGTCCAGTTTGTTTCCAGATTTTGGAGGACTTTTTGTTCTAAACTGGGTGTTCAATTGTCTTTCTCCTCGGCATTTCATCCTCAGACCAATGGTCAAACTGAGAGAACAAACCAGACATTGGAGACTTATCTAAGATGCTTTGTGTCTGCTGATCAGGATGACTGGGTCTCTTTTTTGCCTTTGGCTGAGTTTGCTCTTAATAATAGGGCTAGCTCTGCCACTTTGATGTCTCCGTTTTTCTGTAATTCTGGGTTTCACCCTCGATTTTCTTCAGGACAGACGGAGGCTTCTGTCTGTCCAGGTGTTGACTCTGTTGTTGAGCGTATGCAGCAGATTTGGGACCAGGTAGTGGAGAGGTTGTCCCTCTCTCAGGAGAAGGCCCAGCGGTTTGCTAACCGGCATAGGACTGATGGTCCTCGGTTTAAAGTGGGGGACTTGGTCTGGTTGTCCTCAAAGAATATTCCTATGAGAGTAGCATCTCCTAAATTTAAGCCTAGGTTCATTGGACCTTATAAGATCATGGAGATTATTAATCCTGTTTCTTTTCGTTTGCTTCTTCCAGGGACATTTAAGATCCATAACGTGTTCCACAAGTCCTTGTTGAAGAGGTTTGTTGAGCCAGTGGTTCCTGCGGCTGTGCCTCCTGACCCTGTTTTGGTTGAGGGCAATCTGGAGTATGTGGTTGAGAAAATATTGGATTCTCGTTTTTCTAGACGAAGACTCCAGTATTTGGTTAAATGGAGAGGTTATGGTCAGGAAGATAATTCTTGGGTGTTTGCTTCGGACATCCATGCTAGGAGACTTATCCGTGCGTATCATAGAACTCATCCTGACCGACCTGGTTGCTCAAATGAGGGTTCGGTGACCCCTCCTCAAGGGGGGGGTACTGTTGTGAATGGGTTTGAGATGAGTTCTGAGCAGAGGCTCCCTCTGGTGGTTACAAGCGGTACTAGTGAGGATTGGGAATCAGGTGTTACTGATTGGTCTTATTTAAGGGAATCATTTTCCCATCAGGGTTGCCGGTGATCAATTGTTCTGGTCTGAATCCTTCTTTCCAGTTTCCCTTGTAGCCTGCTGTGTCGTGTCTGCATCTCCTGCTATCAGATAAGACAATTTCTTATTTTGTGTTTTTGCTATATTTTTGCATTTTGTCCTGCACTTCTGTGGGGGCCTTCAGGGTCCCCTCCGGGGGCTTTTGCCCTCTCAGTTTAGTCCAGCCACTGTGTTTTGTACTTTTGCTTTTTCCAGTTTTTTCAGTGGCTGCTGTTTTTGTTACACCAGAGAACTAATTTAGGTGGTAGAGGTCGTGTGATCTCAGGTGATTTTGAAATTAGTAGAGTTGGTGTTTTTTCAGTGTTTTCTGGGATTGCAGTAAGTACCCTTCCTATCCTTTTCTATTTAGATAGTTTGGGCCCCAGCATTTGCTCATACTATTTTCTTTCTGTGTCAGTATTTCCTCTTGTCTAACCGCCATTACTTGTTTGGGGGCTTTCTATTATCTTTGGGGTTCTGCTCCGGGGCAGATAGCTTTCCTATTTCTATCTTTAGGTGTAGTTAGTTTCTCAGGCTGTGACGAGGCGTCTAGGACCAACGTAGGAACGCTCCACGGCTGCCTCTAGTTGTGGTGATTAGTCAGGGTACTGCAATCCCATAGATTCCAACTGCTCTGGTGTATTTCCTTTTTTACCTGCACTCCTCAGCTACCGAAACATAACACTCTCCTGTCGCCAGGAGAGGAACTTATTCATTCAGGAGCTTTGAGCTGAGCATGCAGGATTACTTGCACTGCTTGGCTCAAAGCTAGTTAACCCTTTGTGAAGGATTACAGCGTGGGACGTGACAGATCGGCGGAATAGGTAAGAATAATGTTGTTTTATTTTTTTTTCTTTATTTTAGGAGATCAATGGCTTCGCACGGATTAAGTGTAAAATAAAATATGGTCAAAAAAAGGTGTTTTTATTTCATTAAAATAATTTTTAATTAATGTGTCTGTGTTTTTTTTAATTTACTACAATAGGATTAATAATTGATAGTTGTCTAATTGACAGCTCTCAATTATTAACCTACCTTAAGGTCACCTTTCAATACTAAGGTGACATTAAGGTGAGATTAACCCATTCGCCACCGCTACAGGGCAATGGGAATAGACGGGCAAAGTGCCAGAAAGGGCGAATCTAATTATAGATTTGCCCTTTCTGGGGTGTCTGGGGGCAGATGTTAGTAGCCAGGGGGGGCACAAAAAAAATGTACCCTCCCTAGGCTATTATTATCTGCCCCCACTCGCTTGCTTTGTCTGTCTGGTGGAGAAAATACAGCGGGAGCCCACGCATTTTTTTTCAACGAATTTACACCTTTAATTAACCCCTACATGTCTGAAATTTAGCACACATATACTCATGTAATTGTATGTTTCAAACATATATAAAAATACATGAAATTACATGGTTAAATGTGTGGAAACAATGTATCATTTCATGTCGGCTTCTGTGATTTCACTGAAGCCGGCAATTGAATTAGCGGCTATTACAGTATGTAGAAGTGTAACAACTATAAATATATGTATATATATATATGTCACAATGACATATATATATATATATTATATATATGTGGATTCTATGTGTGGATATGTATTGATTCGATTGTTTATTAAAGATGTCAGTGTGCTTTTACAGTATAGCCGGGGATGAATTGCCGGCTTTTCTAAAAGACACTGATGCGATTTAATCGCAAGTCACACAGTGTGGTCCGTTTGTAATCCGATTTTTCATCGCTCCCATAGACTTGCATTGGCGATAGTCGACCCACAATCGGTGACAATCGCAGCATGCTGCGATTGTACACGGACGTTTAAAACGGACCACAAAAAATCTGATACTGGGAGCTGCTCCATAGATTAACATAGGTCCGACTGCAATGCGATTTTTCATCGCATTGCAGTCGTCCGATTCTGTCGCCAGTGTGACGCCGGCCTTATAAATACACTCATCTGGCCCATTTCGACTTATGAGTATGGTTTCTTTGGTATTGTGTTTTTTTTAATTTTTATTTGTTTAACCCCTTCATGACCCAGACTATTTTGACCTTAAAGACCTTGCCATTTTTTGCAATTCTGACCAGTGTCCATTTATGAGGTAATAACTCAGGAACGCTTCAACGGATCCTAGCGATTCTGAGATTGTTTTTTCGTGACATATTGGGCTTCATGTTAGTGGTAAATTTAGGTCGATAATTTTTGCGTTTATTTGTGAAAAAAATGGAACTTTGGCCAAAATTTTGAAAATTTCGCAATTTTCAAATTTTGAATTTTTATTCTGTTAAACCAGAGAGTTATGTGACACAAAATAGTTAATAAATAACATTTCCCACATGTCGACTTTACATCAGCACAATTTTGGGAACAACATTTTTTTTTGTTAGGAAGTTATAAGGGTTAAAAGTTGACCAGCGATTTCTCATTTTTACAGCAAAATTTACAAAACCATTTTTTTTAGGGACCACCTCACATTTGAAGTCACTTTGAGGGGTCTATATGGCAGAAAATACCCAAAAGTGACACCATTATAAAAACTGCACCCCTCAAGCTACTCAAAACTACATTCAAGAAGATTATTAACCCTTCAGGTGCTTCACAGGAACTAAAGCAACGTGGAAGGAAAAAATGGACATTTTAATTTTTCCAACAAAATTTTTCTTTTAGCATCAATTTTTTCATTTTTGCATGGGCATCAGGATAAAATGGACCCTAAAATTTGTTGGGCAATTTCTCCTGAGTATACAGATACCTCATATGTGGTCATAAACCACTGTTTGGGCGCACGGCAGGGCTCAGAAGGGAAGGAGCGCCATTTGACTTTTTGAATGGAAAATATGCTGGAATATTTAGCGGTTGCCATGTCGCATTTGGAGAGTCCCTGTGTGCCTAAACATTGGAGCTCCTCCACAAGTGACCCATTTTGGAAACTAGACCCCCCAAGGAACTTATCTAGATGCAGAGTGAGCACTTTAAACCCCAGGTGCTTCACAAATTGATCCGTAAAAAAAGAAAGTACTTTTTTTTTCACAAAAATTTTCTTTTAGCCTCAGTTTTTTCATTTTCACATGGGCAACAGTATAAATTGGATCCTAAAATTTGTTGGGCAATTTCTCCTGAGTACACCGATACCTCATATGTGGTCATAAACCACTGTTTGGGCGCACGGCAGGGCTCAGAAAGGAAGGAGCGCCATTTGACTTTTTGAATGGAAAATATGCTGGAATATTTAGCGGATGCCATGTCGCATTTGGAGAGTCCCTGTGTGCCTAAACATTGGAGCTCCCCCACAAGTGACCCCATTTTGGAAACTAGACCCCCCAAGGAACTTATCTAGATGCAGAGTGAGCACTTTAAACCCCAAGGTGCTTCACAAATTGATCCGTAAAAAAAAGAAAGTACTTTTTTTTTTCACAAAAATTTCTTTTAGCCTCAGTTTTTTCATTTTCACATGGGCAACAGTATAAATTGGATCCTAAAATTTGTTGGGCAATTTCTCCTGAGTACACTGATAACTCATATGTGGTCATAAACCACTGTTTGGGCGCACGGCAGGGCTCAGAAGGGAAGGAGCGCCATTTGACTTTTTGAATGGAAAATATGCTGGAATATTTAGCGGATGCCATGTCGCATTTGGAGAGTCCCTGTGTGCCTAAACATTGGAGCTCCCCACAAGTGACCCCATTTTGGAAACTAGACCCCCCAAGGAACTTATCTAGATGCAGAGTGAGCACTTTGAACCCCCAAGTGCTTCACAAATTGATCCGTAAAAAAAAGAAAGTACTTTTTTTTTCACAAAAATTTTCTTTTAGCCTCAGTTTTTTCATTTTCACATGGGCAACAGTATAAATTGGATCCTAAAATTTGTTGGGAAATTTCTCCTGAGTACACAGATACCTCATATGTGGTCATAAACCACTGTTTGGGCGCACGGCAGGGCTCAGAAGGGAAGGAGCGCCATTTGACTTTTTGAATGGAAAATTAGCTCCAGTCGTTAGCGGACACCATGTCATGTTTGGAGAGCCCCTGTATGCCTAAACTTTGGAGCTCCCCCACAAATGACCCCATTTTGGAAACTAGACCCCTAAGAAACTTATGCAGATGCACAGTGAGCACTTTGAACCCCAGGTGCTTCACAAAACTTTATAACGCAGAGCCGTGAAAATAATAAATCATTTTTTTTTCTCAAAAAATTATTATTTAGCCCCATATTTTTTATTTTCACAATGGTTACAGGAGAAATTGGACCCCAAAAGTTGTTGTCTAATTTGTCCTAAGTACGCTAGTACCTCACATGTGGGGGAGAACCACTGTTTGGGCACACGTCAGGGCTTGGAAGGGATGTAGTGACGCTTTGAAATGCCGACTTGATGGAATGGTCTGCGGGCGGGCAGAGCCCCTGATGTGCCTAAACAGTAGAAACCCCCACAAGTGACCACATTTTGTAAACTAGACCCCTCAAGGAACTTAACTAGATGTGTGGTGAGCACCTTGAACCCCCACGTGCTTCACAGAAGTTTGTAATGCAGAGCCGTGAAAATAAAAAATCATTTTTTTCCTCAAAAACTGATTTTTTTAACCCGCAATTTTTTATTTTCACAAGGGTAACAGGAGAAATTGGACCACAAAAGTTGTTGTACAGTTTGTTCTGAGTACACTGGTACCCCATATGTGGGGGGGAACCACTGTTTTGGCGCATGGGAGAGCACAGAAGGTAAGGAGCGCCATTTTGGAATGCAGACTTGATGGAATGTTCTGTGGGCGTCATGTTGCCTTTGCAGAGCCCCTGATGTGCCTAAACAGTAGAAACCCCCCACAAGTGACCCCAGTTTGGAAACTAGATGTCACGCTGTCTAATGATATGTATACAATGTCAGTAAACTATTAATACAGGAACAACACTCTATACAACAACTAGTATAGCAACATCAGCATGTAAGTATAGAATAGATTTACCTGACACGATATCTGCTGAACTCAGGGTTAATCTTGAGGACTTGATGAGCTGAAACAGGAAAGAGGTGGACCGGGGTCTAACCTGACCCTACACTGGGGTCCTAACTAATCCCTTACCTTGGAGGTACTGATAATGGTTCAGAGGTCCAAGTCTCCAACCTAACCCTGTCTCCTATCAGACCCTGAACCCTGTAATCAGTCCTAAGAAGGATCCTGACTACCACCAAAGGGATATGGGCTGATCTTAGCTAAATACACAGATTAGACATATAAGACAGACAGGATAACACTCGCTTGCATACACACTCAAACACCAAAGGAACATAAATGGTCTGGGAAATAAACTCTAACCAAGTTGAGCTTAGAACAACTAAGGAGCTCACAACTAAAGTCTATACAGATTCATTCCTATCTGTGGTCTGCATGAAGGTTTCACTGGCAACTCCCCAAGCAGACAACCAGGAATTTAAAGGAAACCAATCAACAAATAATCAATTGCAGCCGGGAGAAACTGCACCCAGTCCCAGCACCGAGCACAGACAGAATTAACTCCCTAGCTGCCAAACACAAAGAAACAGCAGCTCAGCTGTGAGAAGTCAAAATGTGCAACCGCGACGATCTTCGTGGCAATGCACACATGACAGTACCCCCCCTTCTACGAGGGGCCTCCGGACCCTCAGGGCCAGGCCTGCCCGGGTGAGTTCTGTGGAAGGTCCAAACCAAACGATCTGCGTTAACATCAGACGCAGGGACCCACGTCCTCTCCTCTGGACCATACCCCTTCCAATGCACCAAGTACTGAAGGGACCGGCGATTCAGACGTGAGTCAATGATCTTTGATACTTGAAATTCCAAGTTACCATTGACCAACACAGGAGGAGGAGGTAGAGGTGACGGTATGACTGGTGCCACATACCTTTTAAGTAATGACTTGTGGAACACATTATGAATTTTAAACGTAGGAGGGAGGTCCAGACGAAATGCCACAGGATTAATTATGGAACTGATCCTGTACGGCCCGATGAATCTGGGACCCAGTTTCCAGGAGGGCACTTTAAGTTTTATATTCCTGGTAGACAACTATACCAGATCGTTCACATTCAGATCTGGACCAGAAACTCTCCTCCTATCAGCCATACGTTTGTAACGGTTCCCCATCGCACTCAGATTATTCAATACACCTCTCCACACAGAAGCAAGTGACGACGAGAAACGCTCCTCCTCAGGAACCCCAGAAGGGCCCCCCCCATTGAAAGTACAAAACTGGGGATGAAAACCATATGCCCCAAAAAACGGGGACTTACCAGTGGACTCGCTCCGCCTGTTGTTAAGAGCGAACTCTGCCAGAGGCAAGAAAGAAGACCAGTCCTCTTGGTTCTCTGAGACAAAACACCGGAGATATGTCTCTAAGCTCTGATTCAGACGCTCTGTCTGACCATTGGTCTGCGGATGAAAAGCCGAGGAAAATGACAATTGCATCCCCCGACGTAAACAAAATGCCCTCCAAAATTTGGACACAAACTGAGACCCCCTATCTGACACCACATCAGAAGGCAACCCATGAAGTCTAACGATCTCCCTAATGAACACCTGCGCCAGAGTTTTAGCATTAGGGAGTGCAGGAAGAGCAACGAAATGTGCCATCTTACTGAACCTGTCAACAACCACCAGTATGACAGTATTCCCTGACGACGGAGGAAGGTCCGTAATGAAGTCCATAGATAAATGAGTCCATGGACGCTCCGGAAGTTTCAAGGGTAAAAGGGTCCCAGACGGACGGGTATGAGGAGTTTTAGAGCGAGCACACACCCCACATTACGCGACAAAAGTTATAACATCTTTATTAGCATTAGGCCACCAAAACCGGCGAGAAAGGAGATCTAAAGTAGCCTTACTCCCTGGATGTCCTGCTAGAGCAGAATTATGATGTGCCTCAATAACCTTTTGTCTCAACAGATTTGGGACAAACAGTCTCCCTGGAGGTCCTGCAGGGGCGTCCCCCTGAGCCTCTAACACCTCCTCCTCAAGCTCAGAAAATACAGCCGACACTACCACCCCCTCCTGAAGGATAGGACTCGGGTCATCCGTTTTCCCGGCCCCTGGGAAACTGCGAGACAAGGCATCAGCCTTTACATTCTTAGACCCCGGGCGATAAGTGACGACAAAATTAAACCTGGTAAAAAACAACGACCATCGAGCTTGTCTGGAATTCAGACGCTTAGCGGATTCCAAATACAACAGGTTCTTGTGATCAGTAATAACGGTAACCGGGTGGACTGCCCCCTCCAAAAAGTGACGCCATTCTTCAAAAGCTAACTTAATGGCCAAAAGTTCCCTATTGCCGATATCATAATTCCTTTCGGCGGACGACAATTTCTTAGAAAAGAAAGCGCACGGATGCCATTTACCAGGGGACGGACCCTGGGACAATATAGCACCCACCCCTACGTCAGACGCATCCACCTCCACAATGAACGGCTGAGATGCATCTGGTTGGATGAGAACGGGTGCCGAAGCAAAACATTTCTTTAAAGAGGAAAAGGCTTGGCAAGCTTTGTCCGACCATTTAGAAAAATCCGTCCCTTTTCTTGTCATGTCAGTGAGAGGTTTGATGACAGATGAGAAATTACAAATAAATTTCCGGTAGTAGTTAGCAAACCCCAAAAAACGCTGCAGAGCCTTAAGATCCCCTGGCTGATCCCATTCAAGCACTGCTCTCACCTTTTCAGGGTCCATACGGAAACCGGAGGCTGACACCAAAAAACCCAAAAACTGAAGTTCCTGTACGGCAAATACACACTTCTCCAGTTTGGCGTATAATTTATTGTCTCGCAAGACCTGCAACACCTGTCTCACATGCTCCTGATGAGACACAAGATCTGGCGAGTAAATTAAAATGTCGTCCAAATATACAACCACAAACAGCCCCACAAGGTGACGAAAAATGTCATTAACAAAATGTTGGAATACTGCTGGTGCAGTAGTCAGACCAAAAGGCATGACTAGGTTCTCATAATGTCCCTCCGGCGTGTTAAACGCCGTTTTCCACTCATCCCCCTCTTTTATCCTAATCAGATTGTACGCCCCCCTGAGATCCAATTTAGAAAACCATTTGGCGCCAACAATTTGATTGAAGAGATCAGGAATAAGAGGGAGTGGATACGGATCTCGAACAGTAATCCGATTAAGTCGCGGAAATCCAAGCAAGGGCGTAGGCCTCCATCTTTCTTCTTCACAAAGAAGAACCCCGCGGCTACTGGGAAGATGAAGGTCTAATATGCCCTTTGGCCAGACTTTCAGAAATATAATCTTTCATAGCCTGCCTCTCAGGACCAGAAAGATTATACAACCTAGCTTTAGGCAACTTAGCATCAGGAAGGAGATTAATAGAGCAGTCATACACGCGATGAGGAGGCAACTCCTGACACCCTCCTCAGAGAAAACATCCCCAAAATCCTCCAAAAAAGGAGGCAATGTACTAGGCACGACCGCACTGATGACTGTGTTCATGCAGTTGCTTTTGCAAAACTCACCCCATTGGCTTATTTCTCTGGACTGCCAATTAATCACAGGGTTATGTTTAACCAACCAAGGAAGTCCCAACACAATGGGAGTAGGTAGACCCTCCAACACATAACAAGATAATTGTTCCCTATGTATTGCCCCTACCTGAAGGTCAATGTTATGAACCTCATGAACAAAGCTACCTTGGCCGAGAAGCCTGGCGTCAATGGAGAATATAGGGATCGGTTTGACCAATACACTCAGATGCATACCTTGAGCCTGAGCAAACTGAGCGTCAACCAGATTAGCCCGGAACCACTATCAAGAAGAACAGACAATCTCTCCACTCTCGTACCAACTACCACCTCCACTGGTACAAGGAACTGAGAAGAACTGGCGGATGAAATACATACTCCCAGGTTGTCGTCCACCACACAACCTGGGATTAACAGTTTTCCGGCGACTTTTGGCTCAACAAGGCACGGGATGGACATTCTCCAACAAAATGTCCCTCTTTCCCGCAGAAAAAACATCTTCTAGTCCTGCGGCGTACCGCCAATCCCCTCCTACGAAATGATGTCCCTCCCAACTGCATAGGCTCATCCGAACAGACAAGGGGAACCTCAACATAAGGGATTTTAGTGGTAGGTGGAGAAACAACAGGGAGTGGGGTTACCTCACCCCTCTCCCGAAGCCGTCTATCAGTACGGATAGCTAAGGCCATAGCAGCCTCCAGAGAAGGAGGAGACTCATACTGAGCCAAAACATCTTTTAATTTATCAGAAAGCCCATGACAAAACTGGCTCCTAAGAGCTGGGTCATTCCACTGAGTATCCGTGGCCCATCTACGAAACTCAGAAGCAAATTCCTCTGCCGGACGATCTCCCTGCTGTATCTTACATAATTTTGTCTCAGCAAGAGAGACCCGATCTGGGTCATCATATACCAATCCCAGGGCAGTAAAAAATTGATCTACAGACAGTAGAGCCGGGGATCCCGGAGGAAGGGAAAATGCCCAGGATTGAGGGTCCCCTTGCAGAAGTGAGATAACAATTCCCACTCTCTGCTCCTCACTCCCTGATGATCGAGGCCGAAGCCGAAAATACAATTTACATGCCTCCCGGAAGGTGAAAAATTTGTCTCGCCCACCAGTGAACCTGTCCGGGAGAGCAACCTTAGGTTCAACTCTGGTTTGCTCCAGGGAGACAAAACTTTGGACTTAATGTCCGTCAGCTCCATGGATAATCCCTGCAACTGCAGAGCCAGCTGGGCTACTGGATCCATGGTAACTGGAGATAATTTTTATGGCCAGTGAAAATGTCACGCTGTCTAATGATATGTATACAATGTCAGTAAACTATTAATACAGGAACAACACTCTATACAACAACTAGTATAGCAACATCAGCATGTAAGTATAGAATAGATTTACCTGACACGATATCTGCTGAACTCAGGGTTAATCTTGAGGACTTGATGAGCTGAAACAGGAAAGAGGTGGACAGGGGTCTAACCTGACCCTACACTGGGGTCCTAACTAATCCCTTACCTTGGAGGTACTGATACTGGTTCAGAGGTCCAAGTCTCCAACCTAACCCTGTCTCCTATCAGACCCTGAACCCTGTAATCAGTCCTAAGAAGGATCCTGACTACCACCAAAGGGATATGGGCTGATCTTAGCTAAATACACATATTAGACATATAAGACAGACAGGATAACACTCGCTTGCATACACACTCAAACACCAAAGGAACATAAATGGTCTGGGAAATAAACTCTAACCAAGTTGAGCTTAGAACAACTAAGGAGCTCACAACTAAAGTCTATACAGATTCATTCCTATCTGTGGTCTGCATGAAGGTTTCACTGGCAACTCCCCAAGCAGACAACCAGGAATTTAAAGGAAACCAATCAACAAATAATCAATTGCAGCCGGGAGAAACTGCACCCAGTCCCAGCACCGAGCACAGACAGAATTAACTCCCTAGCTGCCAAACACAAAGAAACAGCAGCTCAGCTGTGAGAAGTCAAAATGTGCAACCGCGACGATCTTGTGCAATGCACACATGACACAGACCCGCTACAAGGAGTTCTGTGTGTAGTGAGCACTTTGAACCCCCAAGAGCTACACAGAAGTTTATAACGCCGGGCCATGAAAATAAAAAAATCATATTTTTTCCACAAACATGATCTTTTAGTCCCCAATTTTTTTATTTTCCCAAGGGTAACAAGAGAAATTAGACCTCAAAAGTTGTTGTCCAATTTGTCCTGAGTACGCTGATATCCCATATGTGGGAGAAAACTACTGTATGGGCACACTTCGGGGCTCGGAAGGGAAGTAGTGACGTTTTGAATTGCCGACTTGATGGAATGGTCTGCGGGCGTCATGTTACGTTTGCAGAGTCCCTGATGTGCCTAAACAGTATAAACTCCCCACAAGTGACCCCATTTTGGAAACTAGACCCCGCAAGGAACTTATCTAGATGTGTGGTGAGCACTTTGAACCCCCAAGTTCTTCACAGAAGTTTATAACGCAGAGCCGTGAAAATAAAAAATCATTTTTTTTCCACAAAAATAACTTTTTTAGTCCCCAATTTTTTTTCCCAACAGTAACAGGAGAAATTAGACCCCCAAAGTTGTTGTGCAATTTTTCCCGAGTACGCTGATACCCCATATGTGGGGGTAAACCACTGTTTGGGCACACGTCGGGGCTTGGAATAAAGGGAGCACTGTTTGACTTTTTGAACGCAAAATTTGCAGGAATCAATGGTGGCGCCATGTCGCGTATGGAGATCCCCTGATGTACCTAAATAGTGGAAACCTCTCAATTCTAACTCCAACCCTAACCCCAACACACCCCTAACCCCAACCCTAACCCCTACACACCCCTAACCCTAATACAAACCCCAACCATAACCCTAACCCCAACACACCCCTAACCCTAATCCCAACTCTAACCATAAACCTAACCACAAGCCTAACCCTAATCCCAACCCTAACCCCAAAACACCCCTAACGCTTATCCCAACCCTAACCCTAATCCCAACCTTAACCCTAATTCCAACCCTAACCCTAGTTCTAACCCTTACCCTAGTTCTAACCCTTACCCTAGTTCTAACCCTAACCCTAGTTCTAACCCTAAGGCTGAGTTCATATTGCGTTTTACCAGCCCGTTCAACACGTAGCGTTGACGGGCTGGTAACGGTATAGCATAACGCGATCGCGTTATGCTATACCCGCTAGTGCAGAGGAATCAGCGATGATTCATCTGTGCTAGCGGTGATGGAGCCCAGACGCTGCAGCCTGCGTCCAAGGCTCCGTCACTGAATGACGACACGTCGCGAACGCATGCCACTTCATGGCATGCGTTGCGATGCGCACACAAATGGGGTGAATGGCAGCGTTAACGGACTGCGTTACACCGCGTTATACCGCGGTGAAACGCAGTCCATCTAACGGACTGCCATAATGCAATATGAACCCAGCCTGACCCTAAGGCCCCGTGCACACGTTGCGGATTCACTTGCGGATTTTTCTAAAATCCGCAGGTAAAACGACCTGCCTTTTACCTGCGTATTTAGCGCAGATTTGCTGAGGTTTTTCTCTGCGGTTTTACACCTATAATGGAATAGGTGTAAAATCGCTGCGGAATCCGCACAAAGAATTGACATGCTGCGGATTTAAAACCGCAGCAAATCCGCGCTGAAAAATCTGCAGCATGTGCGTTTTTTTTTACCATTTATTTGCATTGTACTGTACATGGTTTCTGGATCTGCTGTGGATCCGCAGCGCCAAATCCGCTGCGGATCCGCAGCAAAATCCGCTGCTGATCTACAGCAAAATCCGCTGCGGATTAGCAGCGAAATCCGCTGCGGATCAGCAGCGAAATCAGCTGCGGATCAGCAGCGAAATCAGCTGCGGATTAGCAGCGAAATCCGCTGCGGATCAGCAGCGAAATCAGCTGCGGATCAGCAGCGAAATCCGCTGCTGATCCGCAGCTGATTTCGCTGCTGATCCGCAGCTGATTTAGCTGCTGATTGCGCTGCTGATCCGCAGCGAAATCAGCAGCGGATCAGCAGCGAAATCAGCTGAGGATCAGCAGCGAAATCAGCTGCGGATCAGCAGCGAAATCAGCTGCGGATCAGCAGCGAAATCCGCTGCGGATCAGCAGCGAAATCCGCTGCGGATCAGCAGCGAAATCAGCTGCGGATCAGCAGAGAAATCAGCTGCGGATCAGCAGAGAAATCAGCTGCGGATCAGCAGCGAAATCAGCTGCGGATCAGCAGCGAAATCCGCTGCTGATCCGCAGCTGATTTCGCTGCTGATCCGCAGCTGATTTCGCTGCTGATCCGCAGCTGATTCCGCTGCTGATTGCGCTGCTGATCCGGATTTAAAACCGCAGCAAATCCGCGCTGAAAAATCTGCAGCATGTGCACAGCGTTTTTTTTTTACCATTTATTTGCATTGTACTGTACATGGTTTCTGGATCTGCTGTGGATCCGCAGCGCCAAATCCGCTGCGGATCCGCAGCAAAATCCGCTGCTGATCCGCAGCAAAATCCACTGCGGATTAGCAGCGAAATCCGCTGCGGATCAGCAGCGAAATCAGCTGCGGATCAGCAGCGAAATCAGCTGCGGATCAGCAGCGAAATCCGCTGCTGATCCGCAGCTGATTTCGCTGCTGATAGCGCTGCTGATCCGCAGCGAAATCAGCAGCGGATCAGCAGCGAAATCAGCTGAGGATCAGCAGCGAAATCAGCTGCGGATCAGCAGCGAAATCAGCTGCGGATCAGCAGCGAAATCCGCTGCGGATCAGCAGCGAAATCCGCTGCGGATCAGCAGCGAAATCAGCTGCGGATCAGCAGAGAAATCAGCTGCGGATCAGCAGAGAAATCAGCTGCGGATCCGCAGCAAAATCCGCAACGTGTGCACAGGGCCTAATAGGAAAAAAAAAAATTCTTTATTATTTTTCCCTACCTATGACAGGGGGGGGTTCACTTACTTTTTTTTATTTTGATCACTGTGACAGTTTATCACAGTGATCAAAATAATTTTTTTGACTAGGCAGGGCGCACTGCGCATGCGCCGGCCATTTTCCAAGATGGCGGCGCCCATGAAGAGGCCCGGGCGGACGCCGGGAACGATCCAGGGACATCGGTGGATCGGGAGAGGTGAGTAGGGGGGTCGGAAGGTTAGGGGGGGGGATCGGAAGGTGGGGGCACCGGAGCAAAGGAGGAGGGGAGCTGTTAGTGACGGCGGTGACCGATCGCTGCCATCTTTCGGTGGCGGCGGCCGATCGCTGCCGTGAATCCGTGTGGGGGGGTCAGGGCTCGGTATCCAGCCATGGGAGATGCTATTGCAGCATCGGCCATGGCTGGATTGTAATATTTCACCAATTATATTGGTGAAATATTACAGATTGCTCTGATTGGCTGTTTCACTTTTAACAGCCAATCAGAGCGATCGTGGCCACGGGGGGTTAAGCCAACCCCCCTGTGGTGAAGCACAAAGGGTCCTGTGCCGGCGGGTCGGGTGACCTTTGAGTGACCCCGGTCACCCGACCCGTAGGGACGCGATCCTTTCATGACGCCACATAGGCGTCATGGGTCGGATTGGCACTGATTTTCATGACGCCTACGTGGCGTCATGGGTCGGGAAGGGGTTAAAAAAAGGCCTTTTTTCAAACCATTGTATTTTGAATTGACTTTAATGTCCTTACAAATAATAAACATGTGTATTTATGATGAATATTATGTGAAATTTGTCAGAAAATAATGTATATATATTTTTCCCTCAATAAATTGTGTTTTCCGTGTGTTGTAACCATTTTTTTAAAGAACCATTCGCCTATGTTGAAACACTTATGTTCTACCATTTTACAAGATTATTTTGTATTGTGTAATTGATATTGTGCATTTCAACAGTTGCTGCAACGTATCCTAAAACTATTTTGTAATGGTCAACCAAAGAAAGACAACAGGGACAACCTTTTTGTATTTGCCAAAACAATTTTTACTACTTCCCAGGCCAACAAATATATTTTTTATTTTGTACACAACATACCATCAATATTGTGCTTTCAGAACATTGATACATGGCACAGATTTATCCACAAGGGTAGAAAATATAATAAAATCTTAAAGATTGAGAAAATCATCCTCAGTAGACACTGATTCTTGTGTACTGTTTTCTGGGATTACACCTTCCGTGATGGCGGATTGTGTGGGCATTTCCGATTGTGTGATTTGTGGCTGCAGTGGTGGATTATTGATGGAGGTTCCAACAAGTATTTGTCGGTATCCTGAGGTAGTAGTGTGGTAGTTTTGGCTTTCTAAGGAGGCGCCATAAAAGGGTTGTTGTGGGTGGAGTGGTTGCTGTTGGTAGTTTGCACTGACGGGGTATTGTACAACCTGACCAACAGGTTGCATTTGCCTTTGTGGCCGTGATATGTATCCTTGATATGTTTGGCCAGTTGTTTGTTGTGTTGGGTGGGATGCCCAAATCTACTTAGGGCAGGTGTAGTTTGCCTTGGTGGCAGAGTGTACTGGTGTGGCATTTGAAAGGTGTGTGGTACTTCACCCAGTGGCCTTGGTTGTAGCTGTTGGCTGGATGCAGGGGGTGATTCATGGACATAATATGGTGTGGCCATTTGTGGGTATGGTTGTCTTGTGGCTGGTAGTTCCGCCCCATTAGAGGTTGCAGGAACCTGTTGCTCCTGGTGTGTTGACGCTGTAGTTGTGAAAGGGGTCTGATTTTGGTCAGTACGCCACTGTTCTAAGGTTGCAAGCACGTGGTTGGGCTCATTCTGGCCCTGGCTTGCAGCCAGGAGGGTCAGCATAGCTGCCCGGACACGTTCTTGACGTTCTGTGGGTACTTTTGCCATACAATGTCACGCTGTCTAATGATATGTATACAATGTCAGTAAACTATTAATACAGGAACAACACTCTATACAACAACTAGTATAGCAACATCAGCATGTAAGTATAGAATAGATTTACCTGACACGATATCTGCTGAACTCAGGGTTAATCTTGAGGACTTGATGAGCTGAAACAGGAAAGAGGTGGACCGGGATCTAACCTGACCCTAAACTGGGGTCCTAACTAATCCCTCACCTTGGATGTACTGATAATGGTTCAGAGGTCCAAGTCACCAACCTAACCCTGTCTCCTATCAGACCCTGAACCCTGTAATCAGTCCTAAGAAGGATCCTGACTACCACCAAAGGGATATGGGCTGATCTTAGCTAAATACACAGATTAGACATATAAGACAGACAGGATAACACTCGCTTGCATACACACTCAAACACCAAAGGAACATAAATGGTCTGGGAAATAAACTCTAACCAAGTTGAGCCCAGAACAACTAAGGAGCTCACAACTAAAGTCTATACAGATTCATTCCTATCTGTGGTCTGCATGAAGGTTTCACTGGCAACTCCCAAGCAGACAACCAGGAATTTAAAGGAAACCAATCAACAAATAATCAATTGCAGCCGGGAGAAACTGCACCCAGTCCCAGCACCGAGCACAGACAGAATTAACTCCCTAGCTGCCAAACACAAAGAAACAGCAGCTCAGCTGTGAGAAGTCAAAATGTGCAACCGCGACGATCTTCGTGGCAATGCACACATGACATACAGGGAGACAGTGAGGGACAAAAATGATCAACATCTGTTTCTGGCGTCATTGAGTTCAATATCTGCAGGACTCTTGCATCAATTTCTTCTGGCAACATCCTGCTCTCCTCATGTCGCCTACTGCGTCTTCCTCTCAGAGTAGCTGCTATGTACTACGGTGGAATGGTTGTTGATGCTTGTGATGCCTGGGGTGCTGGGGCGCTTGATGCCTGTGAAGGTTCTTCTGTACCTATTTGGCTGCTTTCATTAGCTCCCTCACTGGTTCTGTCACCAGCATCACATGGCTGTTGTGGCTGTGTTGTTTGACTGGCCTGAGCTGTTTGGTCCGTCTCAGAAGCAGACGTACAAGGTGCAGAGGCTGCCGCTGTTGGTGATTCATCAGAATCGTCCAAGTTGTCGTCAGTCCTATGTTCAAAAATGGACATTGTCACAAAAACATGTATTGAATATTGTCCGTACAAGTGTAAACAATAAACAAATATAAATAGCAATAGGGGATGTGAGGTCAGACCCTTCCTTTTTTATTTATTTTTTTTCTGATAGCTTGGGATATTTATTTTAAAAATTTCATTGACATTTTAGTGGGTTGCTGTAGTATTCCTATTGAAAGTTAAAGTTAGCCCAAAACAAAATATGCGTCTGACAAGGCATTTTACATGTGCATGTACAATGATGCTGCCTTCAGTATTTACAGTGCCAACTACATAGGTACCAACAAACTACATTGTTGTGGGTAAGCTACCATAAACCTTGAGGTGGTTGAAGCAGTACACTTACTGGTTGACTTCCATGACTGGGTGTAAGAATTCAAAATGGCGGTGTCATGACCCAGGACGGGGTTTGGTCTTTGTCCCGTCCTGGCCAGACTGGGGTTAATGGTTTCAGCCTCTCTCTGGCAGAAGGCGGCTATTTAGTTGCCAATTGACCTAGGTCTGGTGTCAGTTATACTCCTGCCCTCGGCTGAGTTAGTTGACCTCCTGTGTGCCTGTGCCTTGTGCCTGATCTTGTTGCTTGTTTGGTTTTGACCCGGTCCGTCTCTTCGTTGTGAGTTTGTCTACTGTCTTGGTACTGTGTATTTGCACGTTCTGGTTTTCTGATCCCTTGGCTACGTTTCTGGTTATTCTCTGCCTGCTCCTCTTGTACTGCGTTGCTCCCTCTGTGTATGACCTAGCTATCCTGACTACCCGTTTTGTCTATGCCCCTTGGTAACTCTGTCCCGTAGTTACCCTTCTAGGAGTTTTCCTTCTGCTCATAGCTCTCTGGAGCTTAGGCCACGCCCATCAGCAGTCACGTGCTTAAGGTCCTCTGGCCTGAAGCATTCTCTATCTGTTACTGCTTTCTCTGAGAGACCTGTGGCCGGCGCCGCCCCTTGGCAGTCACGTGCTTGGGTCCTGTTAGTCTGAAGCACGCATCTTCACCGCTGCTGCCCCGCTCTACAGGTATCATTGAGTGCAGTCGGTCTTACTCCGGACACGCGCACTGGCTCAGTGAGCAAGTGCAGTGCGGTGTTCGTGATATTATAACTGACCACTACTTTTTTTTTTTTCCTCCTGTGTGTGTGTTATGGATCCTATGCATGCCCTTTCTGAGCAGGTAAAGCACCTGACTCAGATGTCTCAGAAACTGAATGAGGAACAACAAGCTCTGTCTCAGTCTCAGCAGCTGATGGCTGACACTGTGCAGGGGGCTTTATCATCTAGTGCTCACGGGACAGGGGTTCAAGATGTTACATTAGTTTCCCCAGAGCCCCCGGTTAAATTACCGGATACCTTTTCCGGAGATAGAAAGGAATTTAAAGTTTTCAAAGAGGGCTGTAAGCTTTTTTTTTCTTTAAGACCGCACTCTTCTGGGGATGAAAGTCAGAGGGTGGGGGTCATTATGTCTCTGTTAAAGGGAGCCCCCCAGGCTTGGGCTTTTTCCCTTCCTACCACTGCCCTGAAAGAATGACTGTGGATGCATTTTTTGAGGCCCTGGGGCATATTTATGATGAGCCTGATCGAGTGCTGATGGCTGAGGACATGGTGATGAGTGTATGTCAGGGGAAGCACTCAGCCGAGTGGTTTTGCTCAGAGTTCAGACGCTGGGCTGCTGAGGTCTGTTGGGATGATGCCGCCCTCCGGGGCTTGTTCCGTAGAGGTCTGTCTGAACGTCTGAAAGATGCCTTGGCACTTCACCCTCCGCCTGATTCTCTGGAGGACGCCATGACGCAGGCCGTCCGAATGGATCGCAGGCTGCGGGCGAGAGGTGTGATGCAGGCTGAGACACCATTTTTCTTCAGTGGAAGGGGAGCCAGTCCTGTATTGGAGTCCATGGAGATGGGAGCCATCGACCTCAAAGAGAAAGAAAGGAGACGGAGGCGCTTAGGAAAGCTGTGTTTTTACTGCGGTGATCCTGGACATTGGAAAAGTAACTGTCCCTCCTGCCCACCGACTAACAAGCGACTGAGTCTGGGTGATCATCGTGGAGGTCACTCAGACTCTCAGGTACCCTTTATTTCATTTTCTAAGATACTGTTAAAGGTGGAACTTGGTGTGAAGAACTGCTTTTTCCTTACTTCAGCTTTTGTGGACTGTGGGTCATCCTTGAACCTGATTGACTCTAAGCTGGTGGCCAGCTGTAGATTAGGGACAGTTAGATTGGAGACTCCAATAAAAATAATGGCCATTGACTCTACACCTCTCACCAAGGACGGTGTCCATTTTGTCTCTGAAGAATTCACCCTCAGGGTGGGGGCCCTTCACCAGGAGCGTATGTCATGTTTTGTTTTGGATAACCTCTCTGCTGGCCTGGTGTTAGGGTTTCCCTGGTTACAACGGCATAACCCGATTATTGACTGGGATTCCCGTGATATTGTTAAATGGGATCTAATTGTTCTGAAAGATGTCTTGCTACTGTGTCTGTGTCGTCCGTTGGTCTGGAAGGTATTCCGGACTACCTGAAGGACTATGCGGATGTTTTCTCTGAAAAAGAGGCTGAAGTTTTACCACCACACCACCCATTTGATTGTGCCATTGACCTGGTTCCAGGTACTAAATTGCCCAAGGCCCGCTTGTATAACCTCTCGGGTCCCGAGCGGGCTGCTATGAAAGAATACATTTCCGAGAGCCTTCGTAAGGGACACATTCGTCCTTCTGTTTCCCCCATGGCGGCGGGGTTCTTTTTCGTTAAGAAAAAAGACGGTGGTTTGCGCCCATGCCTCGATTTTCGAGAGTTAAATAAGATAACTGTGAGAAATACTTACCCTCTCCCACTTATTCCTGATTTGTACAACCAGTTGTCTGGGGCTAAGTGGTTTTCGAAATTGGATCTGCGGGGGGGCATATAACCTTATCCGGGTCCGGGAGGGCGATGAGTGGAAGACTGCTTTTCTCACTACTGAAGGGTTGTTTGAAAACTTGGTCATGCCTTTCGGTCTGACCAACGCACCAGCAGTCTTCCAAAATTTTATTAATCATGTGTTCTCTGACTTTATTGGGCGTTTTATGGTGGTGTATTTGGATGACATTCTTATCTACTCGCCTGATAAACAAACTCACAATGATCATCTTCGGGCAGTTCTCCAAAGGCTCCGGGAGAACTGTCTCTTTGCTAAGCTAGAGAAATGTTCATTCTTCGTTCAGGAACTGTCTTTTCTGGGGTTCATTGTGTCTGCTGAGGGTATCGCATGGATCCTAATAAGGTGCAGGCCATTGTTGATTGGGTACAACCTCGTGATTTGAAGGCTCTGCAGCGTTTCTTAGGATTCGCAAATTACTATCGCAAGTTTATAAGGGGGTTCTCGCAGGTAGTTAAACCTCTCACAGATCTGACTCAAAAGGGGGCTGATGTCAAGAATTGGTCAGCCGCAGCGGTGGCGGCGATTCAGTTTTTAAAAAAATGTTTCATGTCTGCTCCGGTTCTTATTCAACCGGACCCGTCTGAACCATTTATTGTTGAGGTGGACGCCTCGGAGGTGGGGGTGGGGGCAGTGTTGTCCCAGGGACCCGCCACTTTGACTAATTTGAGACCCTGTGCCTTTTCTCTAAGAAATTCTCTCCTGCGGAGAGAAACTATGATGTTGGGAATCGAGAACTTCTGGCCGTGAAGTTGGCCTTTGAAGAATGGAGGCATTTTTTGGAGGGTGCTGTCCATCCTATTACCGTGGTTACGGACCACAAGAACCTAGCTTACATTGAGTCTGCTAAAAGGTTGACTCCTAGACAGGCAAGATGGTCGCTTTTTTTTTCCCGATTCCAGTTCTCCATCACTTTTCGGCCAGGATCCAAAAATGTCACGGCTGATGCCTTGTCACGCAGTCTGGATCCGGTGTCTCCCCCGAACCTCCATCCTCCATTCTTCAGCCTGGGGTGGTGGTGGCAGTTGTTTCTGCTGGGTTGGAGCAGGAGATTCGGGAAGCTCAGTTTCTTGCCCCTCCGGCTAAGCCAGTGGATAAACTTTTTGTACCAGTTCAATTTCGTCTCAGGATCCTTCGGGAATTCCACGACTCAGTTCTGGGTGGACATCCTGGGATCTCGGCTACCCGGAGGGCCATCGCTAGGATATTCTGGTGGTCTTCTTTAGCCTCTGATGTTGGGGAATTTGTGTCTGCTTGTGGGGTATGTGCCCGTGCGAAACCCCCCATAACCGGCCGGCCGGGGAATTGGTGCCACTGCCAATTCCTGATAGACCATGGACCCATTTGTCCATGGATTTTATCACCAACCTTCCTCCTTCCAAGGGTAACACCGTCATTTGGGTAGTGGTGGACAGGTTTAGTAAACAGGCACATTTTGTACCCTTGGCGGCTTTACCTAATGCGGAAACGTTGTCCAGATTGTTTGTTGAGCATGTGGTGCGGTTGCATGGGGTACCCTTGAATGTGGTGTCTGATAGGGGGGTACAATTTGTTTCCAGATTTTGGAGGGCATTTTGTAAGAGGTTGGGTATTGGTCTGTCTTTTTCATCCGCTTATCATCCAGAGACTAATGGGCAGACTGAGCGGACCAATCAGTCTCTAGAGCAAATCCTGCGTTGCCTGACCTCAGCCCGACAGGATGATTGGTGTACTGCGTTACCTTTGGCTGAGTTTGCGTTTAACAACCGCATTAACCAGTCTACAGGCACATCTCCCTTTTTCTGCAATTATGGGTTTCATCCACATTTTGGGGAGTTCTCTCGTTTGGACTCTGGGTGTCCTGGGGCGGATGGGACAATACAGCGGTTGGGGGAGTTATGGCAGGAGGTCCAAAGGAACATTACGAAGGCTCAGTCTAAATATAAGTTTTTTGCTGACAAAAAAAGGTCTGTGGGGCCGGTGTTCCAGGTTGGGGATAAGGTATGGTTATCTACTAGGAATATAAGGCTCAAGGTCCCCTCTGCGAAACTTGGACCTAAATTTATTCGTCCTTATGAAATTACGGAAGCATTTAACCCGGTGGCATTTCGGTTGCGTCTCCCTCCGTCTCTACGGATTCCCAACGTTTTCCATAGGGCCCTTTTGAAACCTGTGGGGTCCTGTAGGGAAGGACCGTTGTCTTCCCCACCACCGGTTTTGGTAGACGGGCAGTCTGAGTACGAGGTGGAACGAATTCTTGACTCTAGGTTTGTCCGTCGTGCTCTTCAGTATCTGATACATTGGAAAGGCTACGGTCCAGAGGACCGGTCGTGGGTTCCTGCCCGATCTGTTCATGCGGATCAGTTGGTCCGGGCCTTTCATGCCAGGTGTCCTGAGAAACCCGGGGGTCCGGTGCCCCCCGTTGAGAGGGGGGTACTGTCATGACCCAGGACGGGGTTTGGTCTTTGTGTCCCGTCCTGGCCAGACTGGGGTTAATGGTTTCAGCCTCTCTCTGGCAGAAGGCGGCTATTTAGTTGCCAATTGACCTAGGTCTGGTGTCAGTTATACTCCTGCCCTCGGCTGAGTTAGTTGACCTCCTGTGTGCTTGTGCCTTGTGCCTGATCTTGTTGCTTGTTTGGTTTTGACCCGGTCCGTCTCTTCGTTGTGAGTTTGTCTACTGTCTTGGTACTGTGTATTTGCCCGTTCTGGTTTTCTGATCCCTTGGCTACGTTTCTGGTTATTCTCTGCCTGCTCCTCTTGTACTGCGTTGCTCCCTCTGTGTATGACCTAGCTATCCTGACTACCCGTTTTGTCTATGCCCCTTGGTAACTCTGTCCCGTAGTTACCCTTCTAGAAGTTTTCCTTCTGCTCATAGCTCTCTGGAGCTTAGGCCACGCCCATCAGCAGTCACGTGCTTAAGGTCCTCTGGCCTGAAGCATTCTCTGAGAAAATGAAGGAAAAAGGGATCCAGCTTCAATAAAATCTTCATCTTTATTGATTCATAAAAACATGAATAATGGCATGCTCCTGGACAAGCTCAGGACAAGGCTACGCGTTTCGATCACAAGGATCTTTATCACAGCTGACATATTCAGACAAAGGCACATATTTAAGACAAAGGAAGACCAATCACGATCAGAAAAAATATCATGTGATTTTTGACAAGTCCTTTAACAATTTGCACATAACGAATAAAGAAACAAAAACAATATTTGCACAAATAAAATCAATGCAAAGAAATAAAATTAATAATGGAACATCAATTTGTTTCTTTTGTTGAGACCAAATGGGTGTCTGGTATGTAGATTAAAGATCCAGAAAGCTTCACGTGTGAGGAGTCGCTGATGTGCATCTCCACCTCGGCAGACAGGTTAACACTTTCAATACCTGTGACTTGGAAGGAAGAAACATTGCGAGCATGCTGAAAAATAAAATGTTTAGCAGCAGCAGAAATATTGCGATTCGAAGAAACATTCTTTATATCCTGCAAATGTTCAGCGATCCTGATTTTTAGTTTCCTAGTAGTGCAGCCTATATAAGATAAATTGCAAGTAGTGCACATAATTTTATATACCACATAGCATGAATTACAATAGATATATTTGTTAATGGTGTAAATCGCAGTGCTGTCATTATTTTCAAAGGTTTTCGTTACACAAACATATTTGCAAAGTGCACATCTATTGTGGCCACATTTATAAAAACCTTTATGTTCTAACCACGATGTTTTATGAGAAGAGAAATTATTACTGAACATGCTTGGAGAAACTTTGTTACCAATAGATGGCGCTTTCCTTGAAACAACATTAATACCTGATGAAAGAATGTCAGCAAGAGAGGGATCTTCATATAAAATAGGCAGCGATCTCAAAATGATTTTTTTGATGTCCCCAAATTGAGGACTATATTGAGCACAAAAATATGGTTTCACTGCAAGATCATTTTTTTATTGTCACCCTCCACTAATGAGATCCTCTCTGTTTTTATTACTTACAATTGTTCGTGCTCTTTTTAATGACCATTTAGGATAATTTCTGTTTTTTAATTTTGTATCCACACAATTAAATTCGTTTCCAAAGCTGTAGGATCGCTGCAGTTTCTCAAAATTCTGGTATATTCACCCAAAGGAATCGATTTAATAGTATGTTTGGGGTGACTGCTTGCTGCATGCAAGATAGAATTACCAGCACAAGGTTTGCTGAACGTTTTAGTAATAATAACAGAGTCATGTACCCCATATAAATCAAGATCCAAAAAAGAAATTTTGTTATGATGAAATTTATGAGTAAAATGTATGTTGAATGGATTAGAATTGATATAATCAATAAATCCGGATATGGCAGGTACATCACCACTCCAAATGATGAGTAAATCATCAATATATCTACCATACCAAGCAATCGAGTCAATAAATGGATTAGTAGCTGAAAAAATAAAAAAATATTCCCAATATGACATAACAAGATTAGCTAGGGATGGCGCAAATTTCGCACCCATCGTCACGCCAGATTTTTGTAAAAAAATTTATTGTCAAATGAGAAAAAATTGTGGGTTAATAAAAATTGAATAACTTGTAAAATATAATTAATGAGATCCTGGGAATATTTACTGAATTTCGTTAAGACAAACTGCAGCGCTGTCATGGCAACATTGTAAGGTATACAGGTATATAAAGAAGTCACATCACAACATAACCAAGTATATTCTTTAGACCAGATTTTCTTGGAAAACATTCTCAACACTTCTTTAGAATCTTTAATATAACCAGGAGTGATTTGTACTAGTGGTTGAAGTAGTGAGTCAACCCATTCACCCAGATGTTCATTTAAAGATCCAATCCCTGAGACAATAGGTCTCATGGGGGGGATTTTCATATCCTTGTGAATTTTTGGGAGACCATGCATGATAGGGATAATAGGATGAGACACTGTGAGATAATCAGTTTTGTTTTTTGGTTAGAATGCCAAGGCTGAAACCCTCATTGATAATTTGGATAATCTCACCTTTAAATTTATCAATGGGATTTATATGGAGTTTTTCATATACATCACTGTCAGACAAGAGAGACATAATTTGAGAATGATAATCCTCTTTGTTCAGGATAACTACCATGCCACCCTTGTCCGACATTTTAATTATTATATCTGACATACTTTTGATCTCATCTAATGCAGTTTTCTGGGCTTTTGTTAAATTGGAATGATTTTCTGCTGCGCCCATTTTAACCCTATTATGAAGGATTTTTAAATCCCTCTCTATCACCTCCTGGTATTTAGTCATGCAATCAGGCCTGGATTGAATGGGATAAAAAGAGGGATTTTTTGTTTTAAACACAGGTGCATGAATGTATCAGATTCATTATCATAGGAATGAGTAGACAAACTGAACAAGTGTTGAGAGATACCTGTTCTCTGAAAGACAAGTCAGTAAATTCATTATTAATATGTCAGCGACTCCTGCAAAGGGTCTCATCAGAATGATTTAAAAAATGCTTTTTGATGGTAAGGTCTCGCATAAACTTATTGACGTCCAAAATAGTAGAAAAAAGGTTGAAATTCTGATCGGCACAAAATTCAGACCTAAGGACAAAACATCTAATTGCGTTTTGGTAAAGTCTCATGCAGATAAATTCAAGACATTATCATGGTTTATTATTTGCGATAATTCTTCCTGCGACGTGTAATCATGACATGATCTTTGTCGGTGTTTTCTGCCACCCCGCCTTTTACGTTTTTTGAATGACGAAAAAACTTTGTGGTGTGAACACTTTCATTAGAGGAAAACTCAGATTATTATCAGATGAATCCACTTCAGAGATGTAAAACAGACATGTGGTTTAGATACCGGTTCGTTGAGAGCATGGTTGCGTTTTAAAATAGATTTAGGAGTTCTATGACCCCGCTCCCAATGGCCCCAGTCATAGACTTTCTTGGTTGAATAGTCTCTTAGATCACGAGAAAATTTCGTTTTTTCCGGTCCATGATATCCTTTTCTAGGCTAGAGACATTATCTTGCATTTTAGCCACAAGTGAGTCATACTGAGTCAACGATTTAAATTCAGTGAGCGCAGTATCTGCATCATTCATTTGTTTCTGAATATCCTCCAATTTATTACTCTCATATTTGACTAGAGTTGCTTAGTTTGGAAAGAACAATTACTGAGTATCTGATTCCACTCTTCAATGAAAATGTCAGAAAAAATTGTAGTGGGGATTTTTTTAATACGAAGCCCCCTTGGAATCATATCCTTAGCTAGATAATTTTGGAGGGTAGTATGATCCCACCACAACTTTGTTTCTTGAA
>JARQOD010000003.1:473539549-473559169 GCA_033576555.1 Oophaga sylvatica | reverse complement strand
CCAGAATGCTGTCTGAATGAACTGTTTCTTGCCATTCCGTTCTACCAAGCGGCGATCCAGGCTATACCCTGAAAAGTTACAGTATGTTTTTAATAAAACATTTCAGCCTCCAGATGTGCAAAGCTGTAGTGACGTACCCCAAATACGTGAGGTAGTAATTGCAGCTAAAGGTTGTCCTACAAAGTATTGATCAGGGGGTGAATACAATCCATATCACAATTTATGATTTATAGTTTTAATCCCCTCAAGACCGGAGTATTTTCCGTTCTCCGTTTTCGTTTTTTGCTCCCTTCATCTCAGAGCCATAACTTTTTTATTTTTCCGTCAATTGGCTATGTGAGGGCTTGTTTTTGCGGGACGAGTTGTACTTTGAATGACACCATTGGTTTTACCATGTTGTGTTACTGGAAAACGGGAAAAAAATTTCCAAGTGCGGTGAAATTGCAAAAAAAGTGCCAATACCACACTTGTTTTTTGTTTGGCTTTTTTACTAGGTTCCCTAAATGCTAAAACTGACCTGCCATTATGATTCTCCAGGTCATTACGAGTTCATAGACACCAAATATGTCTAGGTTCTTTTTTATCTAAGTGGTGAAAAAAAATTCCAAACTTTGTTAAAAAAAAAATTTGCGCCATATTCCGATAGCCATACCGTCTCCATTTTTGTGATTTCGTGTTGCATGGGGTTTATTTTTTGCGTGCCGAGCTGACGTTTTTATTGATTCGTTTTTGCTGCAGATACGTCTTTTGATCCCCGTTTTTTATTTTAATGCAATGTCGTGGCGACCAAAAAAAACTATAATTCTGGTTTTTGACTTTTTTTCTTGCTACGCATTTAGCGATCAGGTTAAACCTTTTTTTTTGATAGATCGGGCAAATTCTAAATGCGGCGATACCAAATATTTGCATGTTTTTTATTTTTGAATGGGGCAAAAGGGGGGTGATTTGAACTTTTATTTTTATTTATTTTTAAAATTTTTTTTTTTTAACTTTTGACATGTTTCAATAGTCACAACCCAATTGGCTTGCCTACATACAGGCGATGATCAGATCGCCTCTATATAGCAGAATTACTCACTTGCTATGAGCGCCAACCACCGGGTTGCGCTCACAGCAAGCCAGCATTGACAACCATAGAGGTCTCCAATGAACCGGCGACCTGCGATAACATGACGAGGGTCTCCGGTGGGCGGGTTTCCAGCCCAATGGCCGGAAGCGCGAGTTAAATGCCGCTGTCAGTGTTTGACAGTGGGATTTAACTAGTTAGTAGCCATGATGGATCGCGATTCCACCTGCAGCTATTCCAGGCACATGTCAGCTGTTCAAAACAGCTGACATGTCCTGGGATAGATGTGGGCTCGCGCGGAGCCCACATCAAAGGGAGGGAGTCCGACGTCGGCGTACTATTACGCCTGACATCGGAAAGGGGTTAAAATATCTAACAAACCATACATCATTTCCTTTACACGTCACAAATACTTGTACTTTGAGTTGGTATATCACATAATATCCCCATAGATACATTTAAGTTTGTGGTGTAAAATGTGAAAAAAATGTTGAAAAGTTACTGGGTATGAATACTTTTTCAAAGCTCTGTTTCTGCAGCAGATAAAACTGTGATTTTATCACAACTGCAGCTCAGTAAGTTATACTTTGCTGCCCTACCTGTACATTCTCCTGTTCTCAAATGGGGTAGGAAAAACTGAGGACATATTCCTTGAAGAAGTAATAAATGTGAGTTCCCATTTATTAAAAGCACAAACATGTTACCTCTGGTATCTCCCCATCCTGTTCCCCAGCAAAAATGACCTGGCGTAGAGTCATCTCTTCCTAGGAAGGCACGCGTACTGTATGAAGTGGTGGTTTAGTACGTCTCCTACAGGCTTCACCAGTGCAATATCATAGTCCAGTCATTCAGATGGGGGTAGCGGAAAGTTCATGCCTGTATATGCGCTTCACATTGTACATTTTTTCCGTAGGTTCTGTATAGTTGAGGTTGTGCTTCCCATGGACGATCCTCCATTTTAGCGGCATCTTCTGCCTTCCCCCTTTTCAATAAACAAAGGGCAATCAGTAAGTAAGATACTAATGATTAATAGCTTTTTTACAAGTTACCTTCTATAACTACTTGCTAACAGCTTCCACTGGAAATGCTTAAGGAAAACGAAGTTACAATTGTTTTTTTTTCTTGTTTATTCAGTGGCAGAACCAGATGGAAGACAAGGACGTATATGGGCCCCTCTTTGTGACTGTGACAGGACCTGTTGGCTGATTTGGAGGTGAATGTGGGCCCCTTACCTCTAGGGCCCTGTGCGGTTGCACACATTGCACCCATGATTATGTCCACCCTTGTGTTTATTTACCAGTGTAATAGCCTGCCTTCCTTTGTATTGACTCATATCATAACTCCATTTGTATATATTTGGGCATGGACTTGGGTTTGGAGGGGGCAACTCCTTTGGAGTATGTTTGCCCCAGAGTGAGATGCTATAGTCACATTATTACCCCAGAGTGCTCTGCTGTTCATATTCTGGCTCCTACATTATAGAATAAACCCCATACTCTTGGGGTAATCATGTGGAAGGATGAGGAGATGGCACTTTTCCCAAAATTTGCAGAAAAACTATCCAGGATCCAAAGCAAAAAATATTTTACGGTAAGTTTTATTTATTATTCATGATATATTCACCCCATGCAGGTTAATTGCACAATTATTACTACTGGACTGTATCGTAATGAGGCTTGCATAAATACATGGCAGACACAGGCAGAGGAGGACCCCAGTGCCGGAACAGTACATGGGCACTTTGGAGCCCAATAATGTGTTTTTGGGGGAAAGGCCGTTTGCTGCCTTGGGGTTAAAGTGGACCACTATACCTCTTGGGCTGCTGTGCGATCGCACAGGTTGCACCAATGGTGAGTTGCCCACGGTTTGCTGACAAATAACCATGTCAGATGTTTAAACAGATTTTCAGTAGCAAAATATATTCCTGAGGAAATCTTTTAGAAAACTGACAAAAATGATGTTGTTTTTTTTTATATTTCACTTTTTTTATACTTTCTTTTGCTTTATAGGTAGCCCCAACCAAACGTTTTCAATGTTCTCCTCATCTGAATATATTTATTTGGCCAAGATTGCGCTCACAAATTTGTGTGTTTCAATCTGAGAGAAACAGGATGATAAAACAATGGCAGAGCACTTGGATGTGTCACATGGATGTGTAAGGCCTCTTTCACACTTCAGTCGTGCGAGTCCGCCAAAGAGTGAAAATGGCGGATCTGTCAGAAAAGTGCAAAAACGGATGCAAGCGGATCACTTTTCTGACGGATCCGTCATGAACTTTACAACCCAGAAAAATAAATTTTCTACCGGAAAATGCAGGTACGCATGTCCAGACCGAGGAGAGAGAGAGACCCCGGACAGTTTTGTCAGCATTTTCAATGGTTTTCTATGGAAGCGACAGATCGCTGGCGGACTCCGTCAAAGACGGATGCCAGCGGATCGCCGCCCATAGGCGGCCATTATACAAAATGGCGGATGTTGCGGATCCGCCTTAGTCCGCCATTTTGGCGGACCAAAAAAACTTTGCATTGGACGTTTTTCTGAAACGACGGATGCCAAGTTTATGGCGGATCCGTCAAAAAACAGACCTAACGGACGACCATCCGTCAAATCCGTCACTAATGCAAGTCAATGGGAAAAAAGCGGATCCGCCCAAAAAAATGGCGGATCCGTTCTTTTCACATTTTGACGGATTTTGATGACGTCGCACGACTGAAGTGTGAAAGAGGCTAAGTGCTTTATATCTCACCTATACAAAACCAAAATGTCAACTGATAGCCTACAGTCATGGCCAAAAGTTTTGAGAATGACACAAATATATTATTTTCACATGATCTGCTGCCCTCTGGTTTTTATGTGTTTGACAGATGTTTTTATCACAGACAGAATATAATAATTGCAAACATATGAGTAACAAAAGCTTATATTGACAGAATGAGTTAATGCAGCAAGTCAATATTTGCAGTGTTGACCCTTCTTCTTCAGGACTCTGCAATTCTCCCTGGCATGCTCTCAATCAACTTCTGGACCAAATCCTGACTGATAGCAGTCCATTCTTGCACAATCAATGCTTTCATTTTGTCAGAATTTTTAGGTTTTGTTTGTCCACCCGTCTCTTGTGATTGACCACAAGTTCTCAATGGGATTAAGATCTGGGGAGTTTCCAGGCCATGGACCAAATCTCTATGTTTTGTTCCCTGAGCCATTTAGTTATCACTTTGCTTTTATGGCAAGGTGCTCCATCATGCTGGAAAAGGCATTGTTGATCGCCCAAACTGCTCTTGGAGGGTTGGGAGAAGTTGCTCTTGGAGGACATTCTGGTACCATTCTTTATTCATGGCTGTGTTTTTAGGCAAGACTGTGAGAGAGCCGATTCCCTTGGCTGAGAAGCAACCCCACACATGAATGGTTTCAGGATGCTTAACAGTTGGCATGAGACAAGGCTGGTGTAGCGCTCACCTTGTCTTCGCCGAATGAGGGGTTTTCCTGATGTCCCAAAACAATCGAAAAGGGGATTCATCAGAGAAAATAACTTTACCCAGTCCTCAGCAGTCCACTGCCTGTACCTTTTGCAGAATATCAGTCTGTCCATGATGTTTCTTCTGGAGAGAAGTGGCTTCTTTGCTGCCCTCTTGAGACCAGGCCTTGCTCCAAGAGTCTCCGCCTCACAGTGCGTGCAGATGCACTCACACCTGCCTGCTGCCATTCCTGAGCAAGCTCTGCACTGCTGGTAGCCCGATCCCGCAGCTGAAACACTTTTAAGAGACGGTCCTGGCGCTTGCTGGTCTTTCTTGGGCGCCCTGAAGCCTTTTTGGCAACAATGGAACCTCTCTCATTGAAGTTCTTGATGATGCGATAGATTGTTGACTGAGGTGCAATCTTTCTAGCTGCGATACTCTTCCCTGTTAGGCCATTTTTGTGCATTGCAATGATGACTGCACGTGTTTCTTTAGAGATAACCATGGTTAACAGAAGAGAAACAATGATGCCAAGCACCAGCCTCCTTTTAAAGTATCCAGTGGTGTCATTCTTTCTTAATCATGACAGATTGATCTCCAGCCATGTCCTCATCAACACCCACACCTGTGTTAATGGAGCAATCACTGAAAAGAGGTTAGCTGGTCCTTTTAAGGCAGGGCTGCAATGATGTTGAAATGTGTTTTGGGGTATAAAGTTCATTTTCTAGCCAAATATTGACTTTGCAAGTAATTGCTGTTAAGCTGATCACTCTTTAAAACATTCTGGAGTATATGCAAATTGCCATTAGAAAAAGTGAAGCAGTAGACTTTGTAAAAATTAATATTTGTGTCATTCTCAAAACTTTTGGCCATGACTGTACATTTATAACGGCCCCCATACACATTAGGTAAAAGTTTTCTGAACAATTGACTTCAAATGCATCATCTAACCATCTAATGTGTGGGTCGGCCTCCCGACTCCCCAAAATCATCTCATAGGCTGAGCCTTTTGATTAGCAGAAAGATAAGCCGCTGCCAGTGGAGTCTACTTGTAGAGAACACAGGAGCGCTTAAAGTGGGGGACATTCTACTGAACGGGGACATTTTGAGCTCTCATTATCTAACATGCATGCTTAAAACTTACTTCTGAAAACAGTGGGCCGCAGTGAGTACCAATTTTTGTGAATGAGCGTCCACCGCAGACATGAACATACTTCTTACTTCCTCTAGCTTGAACCTTTGAAAGAAAGACACAATTCATTTAGGCCGACAAATAAAGCAATCAGCAAAAATTACTATAGCAAGTTCAGCTTTCTTCTTGTTGCAGGTCGCACGCTTAAAATGGGTTGTTCGGCAATATAAAAAGCTGTTAAGATGTTTTAAAAATGAAATGAGTAAAAGTTACTAAATTAGCTTTAAGAGTGAATCCTGGACTGATGGTCCAATTTCAGACCCCATCTAGAAGTCCAAGTAGTCTCACTGTTGCTGGCCTTCAGATGTGTCAATGGCTTGTATGAAGGAGGCTGGTTGTCAGGTGCAGTTCATTAGCAAGTTAGCACACTTTCTCCTTCAGCTGTGATGGAAAAAGGGGGCTGGCACAGCAAGTGGTTAGAAATCATTCTGCCCACTTTAGAACGACAGAAAGTTTGAGCTCATGGACTGTGAGAAGAGGTTTACACCATTATAATGGTACATATTTACTAATTATATACCCGTCTATTAATGTATTCTACTTATTGGATTGCACCCTCTAAACTCCATATAACTAACCCATTGACCAGGATAATTTTCTTAAAAAATGTCTTTAATGGTTTGGCCAATACCATTTTTGCAAAGGCTCTGAAAAGTCAATTAACATTGCTATGAAGTGATTAAATTGGCAACGCCTTGCTTCCTCTGCTTCCTGTTCCCTTGATTGGATTTCCCATAATACACTGCTACTCCTTCTATGCTCACCAGGGGCGTACCGTCAATAGTAGCAGACCACGCAGCTGCTATGGGGCCCGGACAGGTGAGGGGGCCCGCGACGGCCGCTCTAGTTTGGCAGCTGTGCTGTGCTGACACAGTACTATCTCCTTTAATTAAATGTAAGCCCGGCCGCTGGCCTCTGTATACCCCCTTCAAACTCCCCTTTCCTTGTTTCCTGGTCAGCAGTTGGCTGAAGTCTCTAGCTGGATTTGCAAAAGAATGCCACTCCTCCTGGCAGCCAGAGAGCAGCACACGTGCATTTCAGGAAGCAGAAAGCAGAAAACATTCATGAGCCTCTCTCACTCAGGGAGAGGGACACACACAAGACGGTGAGCCCGGCTGGCTGGGGGACAGGGTGGATTTTTTTTGTTAAATGTGTCCCCTCACTGTGCTGGCACTTTACATGCATGCCTGGAGTTAAAAGCACCTGTTGATTTTTTTTCTTTTTTTTTTTTGGGGGAAGGGGCCCATTCAGACTTTTGCTATGGGGCCCCATGATTTCTATGTACGCCCCTGATGCTCACCATTCTCTCCAGCCCTTAATCTCTCCCCCTACACCTCTCACCTTCCTCTTGGCCGAGAGATTACCTCTGCTCCCTCAGTAGAGCCTCAAGAACACACTACCCAACCCGCGCAATGCTGGTGATGCACCGCTCCGCTGACTTTCCATATATTCCCCTTACAGGAAGTCGGTGGAATAGAGCAGTGAATCTGACATCAGCAGAAGCAGAGAAAATGCCTAGAATGCACATCAAATGAGCCCCTTCTAAAAAGAACAAAATGGATAAATAAAGTGCATTGCAAAGTTGCTTAAAATTACAAGGACTATTGATTAGCATTAGGTTCATCAGTTTTTGACAAAACCTTTTAAAATTAGATACAGAAAGAGGAATCGTAACAATAAAAAATTACGTTCGTATATATGAAACCTACTGGAATTTTGAGGATGTCCAATGATCTGGTTTTCTTTTAAAGTAAGCTTTTACTATATAGATGTCTACAAATGTAAAGGAAATTAGAAATTTACCTGCAAAGAAACCTGCCATGGCCAGGAGAACGGGCGTACTTCATTCCCAGACACAATCCTTCCTGCTGTGTTTTGTTGGAAAAATGCAACCCCACAGTCTGCTGGCCAGTCTAAGAAAATGAAGAAAGTACTTGTGAAATTTGTCTTTCCCTCTTTGTGTTCCCATGTAAAATAACAAGTGTGTTTATTAGATTCTATAAGAAGCAATGCTTACTTTTGGGAATATGTGATTGTGGTATTTGTATATTTTCCTTTGCTACTACAGATATGCAATATTGCTCATAGATCGATTTTGTGTAGCAGGGGTTAATTGGCTACATAAGCTATGTAAAAACAAAGAACTGGAATGTAAATTGGTGTGCATGCAGCCTGTAAGTGCATGTTCACACTGGCCACTAAACAGACAAAATTCAAAGGATAATAAAATGAGCAAATACCCTGCAGTAAATAAATAAACAGCAGAAGTGCATGAAAATAAAATAAGGTGCTTAGTTAACATATTTTTCATTAAAAAAAAAGTAAAATCCACCCCATCATGTGACGGTGACCCTATTCTGGATGGTCCTAACCTCTGGTATTAAAACCTTAACATGTGTCTAACGACGTAGTGTGAATAGTGGCTGAGAAGTACCGAGACCCCGACTAATGGACACCCAGCAATTGGTGGAGCTTTTTAAAACGTACTGTCCAGCTCAAAGAAAAGGGAGGCTACACCACTATCTGCACAGGGTGCAGCGACAAATAGAAGCAGAATCAATGAACTGGAATGTAAGTTGGTGTGCAGCATGTAAGTGCATATTCACACTGGCTACTAAACAGACAAACCCAAGAGAAAAGCAAAATGAGCAAATACCCTGCAGTAAATAAATAAACAGCAACAGTGCATGAAAATAATATAAGATTTTGGGTCAATCGGCTATATAAGCTATGTGTGGGCAAAACTTTATAGATCTTTTCGTGGAGGAGGATGGACTTGTCTATAAATTTTATTTATGGGGAGATGGATCCTTTTCAAGTTGATTTAGAATCTTTTTTAATTTAACTTTTTATCTTTTACTAAATTAATTGAAATACAGATTGAAAAAGCTCTGCTGGGTGAGCAGTAGTCTTATTTATCTGTTTAGATCTATTAAAGGATGCTTAGAAAAATGCAAGTATTGATTTGCTTAATGGCACCTTTCTGCAGAACTAGCCGATCTTTTCTTATGTCTTTTTAAGACTTTCGGATGCTTGTGAAAGTATTCACCCACCCCTTGTTTTTTTTACCTATTTTGTTACATTACAACCTGTGTTTAATATTTATATTTTTGTAATCTGATTTGTATGTGATGCATCAGTACTAAATAGTCTAAGTTGGTGAAGTGAAGTGAGAAAAATATAGGCATAAATTAAATTTATGTTATGAAATATCTAAAAATTGACATGTGCATATGTATTCACTCCTTTTGCTATGTTGAAGACTCTAAAAACTTGAGGTGAAAACAATTACATTCATAACTCACAAGCTTAGTGAAAGGAAGTCCACTTGTGTGCAATCAAGTGTCACATGGTCTTTCAGTATATACACACCTTTTCTGAAAGGTCACAGAGGCGGCAACACCATTAAGCAAGAGGCACCAATAAACAAACACCAGACTAAGGAGATCCAAATCCATTATCATCAAATGGAAAAACATGGTACCACAACAAATCTGCCAAGAAAGGGCCACCAACCAAAACTCTCAGCCCGGGCAAGGAGGGCATTAAACAGAGAGACAGCACAGAGACCAAAGGTAACACTGAAGGAGCCGCAGAGTTCTCAAGCAGAGACTGGAGTATCTGTCCATATGACCACAATAAGCTGTACACTCCATAGAGGTGGGCTTTATGGAAGAGTGGGCAGAAAAAATACTTTACTTATACGTAAAAATTGTAAAGCTGGTTTTGAGTTTGCCAAAAGAAATGTGGAAGACGCCCCAAATGTATGGAGGAAGGAGCTGTGGTCAGATGAGACCAAAATTTAACTCATTGGCAACCAAGGTTGTCTGGTGCCAAATCAACACATCTCATCACTTCAAGAACACCATCCCACAGTGAAACATGGTGGTGGCAGTAACCTGTTGTGGGGATCTTTTGCGGCACCAGGGACAGATAAAATGGTCTGGGTCGAGGGGAAGATGGATGGTGCAAATTGCAAGGGTATTCTTGAGCAAAACCTTTTTCAGTCTGTCAGTGATTTGAGACTGGGATGGAGGTTCACCTTCCAATAAGACAATTAACCCAAAGCATACTGCTAAAGCAACAATCCAGTGGTTTAAGAGGAAATGTGTAAATGTTTTGGAGTGAGCTAATCAAAGGCCAGACCTTAATCAAATTGAGAATCTGAGGTCAGACTTGAAGTTTGCTGTTCACCAGAGGAAACCATCTAACTGCTGTGAATGTGCTAGAGATGGTTTCTGAGCAGAGGCTCCCTCTGGTGGTTACAGACAGTACTGAACCTTCCAGCGAGGAATGGCAATCTGGGATCACTGACTGGACTGATATAAGGGAGGTTCCCTCCCATGATGGTTGCCGGTGATCAATTGTTCTTGTCTCAATTGTGGTTCCTGGTTCATTTGGAAGTTTGCTGGAGTCTTGCCTGCGTCTGCTGCTTTCAGATAAGATATTTTTGCTTTTCTTTTTGTGCTTGCTTTTTGCATAGATTTCTGCACTTTTGGAGTTCAGCCAGGTCCCCTCCTGGGGCCTGTGCTCCTCTCAGTTTATCTGTAGCCACTGTTATTTGTTCATTTGTATTTTCCTGTTTTTTCAGTGGCTGCGGCTTGGTTTTGTTACACCAGAGATATGATTTAGGTGGATGAGATCGTGTGATCTCACGTTTTTTTGCAATCAGAAGTGTTGGTATTTTTACGTTTTTTTTTGAAATTGCAGTCAGAATCCTTTCCTGTGCTTTTCTGTCTAGACAGATTGGGCCCCAGCGTTTGCTCATTCTATTTTCTGTCTGTGTCCGTGCTTTCTTCTTGTCTAACCGCCATTACATGTTTGGGGGCTTCCTATTTTCTTTGGGGATCTGCTCCGGGGCAGATAGTTTTCATCCTTCTGCCTTTAGGTGTAGTTATCTCTCAGGCTGTGACGAGGCATCTAGGATCAACGTAGGAATGCTCCACGGCTACCTCTAGTTGTGTGGTTAGTTCAGGTTACTGCAATCCAATAGGTTCCAGCCTCTCTGGTGTATTACCGTTTTTGCTATTTCTCCTCAGCTACCTAAACATAACACTAACTTGAAGGAGCTAGAGCAGTTTTGCTTTGAGAAATGGGCAAACATCCCAGTGGCGAGATGTGGAAAGCTCATAGAGACTTATCCAAAGCAACTTACAGCTGTAATTGCCACAAAAGGAGGCTCTATAAAGTACTGATTTTAGGGAAGCGAGTAGTTGTGCAAGCTGCAGTTTTCATTAATTTTGTCCTATTTCTTGTTTGCTTCACAATAAAAAGAAAACCAAATGTTCACAATTGTAGGCATGTTCTTTCCATGAAATGATGCAAAACATTAAAAAAAACTGTGAAATTACAGGTTGAGAGATAGCAAAACATGAAAAATGCCAGGAGTGAGGGAAATGTGTGTGTGAATACTTTCACAAGCCACTGTACATCAGTTAGGACTACTCGCTCTTAATCTCTCCTTATAACCTAGTAGAGAACAGTTAGCTAAGAGGCTCTAGTTCTGGAAGACTCAGCCTGTCCATACATTAGATGGTCGGACATTTATTTGAACAGTTAATATGTATTACTACATTTCAGTTACTATTGGCTATAGCTATGCACGGTAATCTGCACCTTTTCCCAGAGAACAAGTTAGTGCGCTCATCTATACTTGAACTCCTAGAGAAGTGAACAGAGGGAGAGAGAGATTTATTCTCCACTATCATGTACTATTGATGGCACTGGTGCTCTAATTATGTACTGATGATGATTTTGGCTTCATATTCAAGTACTGATTATGGTTCTGGTGATGAATATATCCCAGCATCATAATCTCTACTTGAATATGTCACCAGAACCGGAATACACTACCAGAACCACCATCAGTTTTCTACAAGCTGTATTTGTCGCATAACGAACGCAAAAACCATCAGATGTATCCTTTTATTTATAATGGGGGTCTATTTATTTTCCATTAGGGTATTTGTCAAATGCTGGACATCTTAATTGAAACTAAACATCCACAATTATAGTTACATTTTATTAGTTTCCATAACTATCCTTGTGCTCGACATTTAAAATATAGGACGTCATGGATGACTATTGCTATTTTTTCTTCTGTAATGTGGAAAGGTCCGCAAAAAATAATTGGTTCTGTGTCACGATCCTTGTGTGGATCTGTGGCAGATCTGGCTTTTCATATTAAAACTTTTTTCTTTCAGGCCATCGGGGGTTAATGTCTGTTTTTCCCCCGGTGGCCTGCTGGTGTAATTGCATTACTGCAGTGTTGCTGGGTCAGCTGATGTAGGTGGTGACCACTCCCACCATCCTTTATAGAGTCACCTGCATGCATCAGCTGACTGTTGGTTATACAGGTCCTTTTGGAGACCAACTGAGCTGGAGTCAGGAGTTTTCTGGTGCAGTGGTGCTGCAGCTGAATACTGTTGCTCTTGTGCCTTACTCTGCTGTGCGGTGCATAGCAGCAGAGAAAGCTAAATGTTATTGTTGTTCCCCATTCCCTGTGGTGTCTGTATTTTCTTTCCTTTTGTTGAATTGGTGCAGTTTACTTTATTCCCTGTCTCACCTCCTGGGGTGGGGATTGGGTTTTTGCTCAGGGCTAAACAGGAGATAGGGACAGGTCGGTGACTTGAGACTACCTACCTTCAAGGGTACCCCAAGTTAAGGAAAGACAGGGCACCCCCTTAGCCTTAGGGGCAGTTCAGGGGCCCAAGTTCCACTTCCCTGTTTTCCCATTATTGCCCCTTGACATTATAACCAACCGACACATTTTTTTTTCTCTGGTGAGCCATGGCCCAAATGCAGGCCTTTACCCAACTGCTTCAGACTCTCACCGATGAGCTTAAGGGTCTGCGTGGTGAGTTGGTGCAACAGCTGCAGCAGTTTTTGGAGTGCTGGGCCTCTACTCAGGTGCAGGCTCAACCAGAACCCAAGATATCTCTCCCTGAGAGGTTTTCTGGAGGGAGAGATACATTTTTGGTTTTTCAGGAGGCCTGTAAGTTGTACTTCAGGCTCCGCCCTTGTTCATCAGGCAGTGAGGAACAATGGGTGGGAATCATCATATCCCTTCATAAGGGTGATCCCCAATCCTGGGCCTTCTCCCTGCTGAACTATTCACCATCTCTACGGTCAGTGAACAAGTTTTTCGCGGCTCTGGTGCTGGTGTATGGAGATCCCGATGGCGTCTTCCTGGCGGAATCCCGACTCCGTAAGATCAAGCAGTGGGGCCGACTGAGGAGTACTGCTCAGAGTTCAGGAGGTGGGCCACTGACACACGGTGGAATGACCCTGCCCTTAGTAGTCATTTTATTCAGGGTCTGTCTCCAAGGTTGCAGGACACTCTTGTGCAGTACGCCGCCCCAAGGTAGTTGGAGGCCGCCATGTCTCTTGCCATCCAGGTGGATAGACGTTTGAGGGAGAGGCATACACCAAATGTGCCCCTGTAGTCCTTACTAGGGAGAAGGACATACCGGTGCAGGCGGACAAACCCATGCAGGTGGGATGTGTTGGTTCCCAATCAGGGTTGCCTGCAGTTCACCGTAGTGTGGGGGCATGTTTTTTCTGTGGGCCGACTGGTTATTTTATCTGGGTCTGCCCAGTTCGTGCCAAAGTAGTACCATCTAAAAAGCCGCGAGGGAGGCGACCAGGAAGTGTATATTTCCTCCATTTTTTCCCCTCAGTGTACCCTGTCTGCTGAAATGGTGGTTGGTGAGGTAACTGAGGGTATACCAGTGCTTGTGGACAGTGGAGCAGGTGTCAATCTGGTAGATGCTCACTTTGTCCAGACCCATGGCCTGAGGTGTAGGACGCTAGCAAAACCCCTAAGCATCCAGGCCATTGACTCTGTCCCACTCAGCCAGGGGAGGGTGACCCAAGTAGTAGATAATATACACCTGCATATAGGGTCTCATCATGAAGAGTCCTGTCATGCTACATCTTGGGGGGGAATGCCAACACTCATCGTTTTAGGCCTCCATTGGTTGAAAAGACGCAATCCGGTCATAGATTAGAGGTCCAGGAAAGTAGTCAGCTGGGATCAGTCGTATGAGAGCTGCAGCCCGGGGGCTACTGTCTCTTCCGTCTTTCTACAACTGTCCTCTTCCTCTCCAGTGGGGGCAGCAGAGGTGCAGCCAGGGAGTAGGGGCAAGTCTCAACCCTCACCACAAGCTAACTCTGAGTGTCGGAGTCCTCTTAGAAGGAAGGGTCAGGGGAGGGTGGTGGTTCCCTCTGAGCATTGTGGGGGTGTGAGTGTGGCGACACAGGGACGCCTCTGTTGTCAGTTTCTCGAAGAGTTCACCATCTTGTGGCAAACATGCGTGTGGCAATAAACGTTCAGGTCCGGACCTGTGTGTGAATGACTACTTGTGGGTGTCCGCAAAAACATCCGGTGGAAGCATGCTGCTGGGTCTGTAGTTCCAGGGTGATCTGGCTGTATCGGGTGTCTGCAATTCTCGGCCCGGGGACTTTCCAGCTGGAGTTACCCCCAAGAATGCAGGTACACAACTCTTTCCCCAGGTCGGCGCTCTGGAGATTTGTGGCGCCTCTGGAGCATACGTTGTTGTCACTTCCATCAGTCCGTGTTTGCCATAAACCTGAGGTTACCGACAAGGTGAACTCTGGTGGATTGAGGCATTCGCACTGCAGGTTGTTTTCTGGTGAGGTCTGGTGTTGAGGGTCCAGAGGCCCCTCATTGAAAGGGGCGTACTGTCACGATCCAACTTTTTTCTTTCAGGCCATCGGGGGTTAATGTCTGTTTTTCCCCTGGTGGCCTGCTGGTGTAATTGCATTACTGCAGTGTTGCTGGGTCAGCTGATGTAGGTGGTGACCACTCCCACCAACTTTTATAGAGTCACCTGATGCATCAGCTGACTGTTGGTTATACAGGTCCTTTTGGAGACCAACCGGGCTGGAGTCAGGAGCTTTCTGGTGCAGTGGTGCTGCAGCTGAATACTGTTGATATTGTGCCTTACAATGCTGTGCGGTGCATTGCAGCAGAGAAAGCTAAGTGTTATTTTTGCTCCCCATTCCCTGTGCTGTCTGTCTTTTCTTTCCTTTTGCTGAATTGGTGCAGTTTTCTTTATTCCCTGTCTCCCTCCTGGGGTGGGGATTGGGTGTTTAGCTCAGGGTTAAACAGGAGATAGGGACAGGTCGGTGATGGCTGTGCTTGTACTTCAAACGTTACGGGGCCACCGTGTTGTCCCAGGGCATTGGCCCTTCTGGACGGTGGGGGGCTCCATGGCCCCAACAGAGCTCCTTCAGCTCCCAAGCCAGACTGACTGTAAACCCGGAAATTCCCTATCTTACCCACAACAAGCCCCTCCTATGTGGTTAACTATTTACTAATTATACTACTATGTACTGTACACTGTAGTGAACTCTATACTACCATCTTGTGGCCAAACTAAATGCTGCACTGTCCCTATTATACAACTTTGACTGTACATTTAGCAGGACATATTACACACATATTATACAACAGCAATAGAAGAGTATAAAGTTATACATGAATAAATATATACACTATAACATACGGTACTGGGACAAGTGAGAAAGGCAAGGCATAACTGTAACATTGTATATCCTACATCTTCTCTATCTCTTTGCAAATTTCACTTTCACTTCTTCTAAAAACATTTGTCTCAGAAAGAGGAAGGTGAATTTTGGCAATGCTTACCATAACTTTATTCATAAGTATTCATGAAGATGGAAAATGCTGCAAGAATAACCTATATAAACCCTGATGTTAGTATAGGAGGCAGATGCCACATATTAACAGGCAAGCACATTATAGTGAGGTTATGAAGAAAATTACACAAGATATACCGTATGTAGATTTAGGAACTATCACATCTTACACAAAGATAGCCGCTAGCTATGTTCTTTGTGTTCATCCACACTGGTTAGCTACAAGGAGAGCTGTAAATATTTGCTTTCAGGTTAGGCTGAGCAGACTGAAATCTTACATGTGTGGCTGATTATTGCTCCCCAGGAATGAGCAGTAAAGTGGAGATTTTACTAGTAACCTCTCCCAATTACACGTGCAAGTGCAGAGTGCCAATGCAGCTGGATGGCGTTTTAGGCCTCTTTCAGACTGATGAAGTTTGCATTTGTGTTTGGTACATGATTTTCATGTATAGGAGAAGCTTTGTAAGGGCTTTTCTTTACTCGTATATGAAAATAACAGATGAAACACAGATGGTAAAATCTGACCCTGACCAAACACTGATGAAACTCGGATCCAAACCATTAATGACACCCGGACCATTTTTTTGTGTATGTGAAAAATCAGGGACGTCGTAGTGATGTCTTACATTGCACGCCTGTAGAGCAGTTAGCAGCCACACATATGAGAGATTTAAAGGGAATCTGTCACCCTAAATTGGATGGATATTTAAATGATGGCAGTCAGGTCAGATGGGCGGTGTTTTGGGTACTTGCCTTAACATGTTGTTCGCCGCTGTCTCCATTATTTCTGGGAATTGTAGTCGTTGCCCTCCATATAATGCGCCTGCGCATTGCAATCTTGAATTGCGCACGCGCAGTATGCTTTACCCGCAGATTGCAATGCGCAGGCGCGTTATATGGAGGGCAACGACTACAATTTAAATATCCCGCCAATTTAGGGTGACAGATTCCCTTTAAAGCAACATTTATCATACCACAGTTGACTTGCTAACAGTCTTGTGTGATTTTTTTCTTGGAAGCAGCTCCGCCCTGATGACTGATTAAATGCAGGTAATTCTATGTGACGGGAATAATGGTATTGGACAATTCAACAGGGATCACAGAGCTTTGCAGTGCTATTATTCTCAGGAAGACAAGTAACCCCTTCACTAAATGCGCCATACACATACGCCTAGCAGAGCAGGCGCAATCATCAGTGGGAGTCAGATATACATCATAGCTGACACCCTGCACTAGATCTGTGATAGAGCCGATTGCGGGTGTTTTAACCCTTCTGATGCCGCTGTCAATAGTGTCAGCGGTATCAATAGGTGTGCATAAGGGGCTCCCTCTCTGCTACGATCAGCACAAGGCGATTACGATCATTTGGTGCTGAGGTTCTCCATGGTGGCCCAAGGCCGAATGATGGATACTGGATCACTCAGCTATGGTAACCTGTAAACTCCTGCTCAGACTAGGAGCTGACACGCCTCTTGCCTGTGTGCAATTCACTGATCTAATACCTTGCAATGCAAAATCATTCAGGGTTCAGGGCAGGGAAAGTTGATGTCCAATACTGGGGCAATGAAAAAAAAATGAAAAAAAAAATACTTTAAAAATATTCAAAAACAATTAAAATAAAAAACAAAAAAATGAAAAAATATTATACCAATAAATAGATATATTAATGTAAAAACAAAAATAAACAAAGTACACAAATTTGGTATCACCGCATCTGGAACGACCTGATCTATAAATTTTTCATATTGGTTAACCCCTTCAGTGAGCACCATAAAAAACAAACATGGCAAAAAATGATGCTTTTTTTTATCATATCGTCAGAAAAAAGTGGAATAAAATGCGATCAAAAAGTCAAATGTAGATAAAAATGGTGTCGCCAAAAATATTATCTAGTCCCGCAAAAAACAAACTGCCAAACAGCTCCAAAAGTGGAAAAATAGCTTTTAGAATATAGTGATGCAAAAATAATTCTCTTTTTTCATAAAATTGTTTTTATTGTGTAAAAGCAGCAAAACAGAAAATATATAAATGTGGTATCGCTGTAATTGTACTGACCTGAAGAATAAAGCTGTCTTATCACTTTTACCATACGATGAACAGCATAAAAAAAAAACACACAAAACAATTCCTGAATTGCTGTTTTTTGTTCATTCTGCCTTTCAAAAATGGGAACAAAAAGTGATCAAAAAGGTTTTAGGTCCTTCGAAAATGGTGTCAAAAAAATTTCAACTGATCCTGTGAAAAACAAGCCCTTACACGACTCTGTCGGTAGAAATATAGACAAATTATAGCTCTTAAAATATGGCAATGCAAAAAAAAACCCATAACACATAAAAAAGTATAAATCTGGTAATTGCACTTATATCGCATGAGGAGCGGCATATAAAAGAAACAAAACCAATTCTTCACCTGTTGTTCATTTTTTTATTTTGCCTCCCAAAGATCGCAGTAAGGCTCAGCTCACATTTATCCTGCGCTCTACACTGAGCACTTACACCAGGGTTTCCGTGTAAATCTCTGAAAAAAAGATTCAACTCAGTCCACAAAAAAAAGTCCCCACTCAGGTTCGTCGTCTGTTAACGGAAATATAGGGGGCTATCACGTTACTGGTAACACAAAGGCTCTGGAAAAGTGAAATATCTCACCCCAAAAGAAATCCATAAATTTTGTGCTCCCAAATCCAAATACCCCCCTCCTTCTAAGGCACACAATGTGCCTAAACCACATTTAGCGTCCCCATGTTTGGCATTTCTGTAGTGATGAGAGTCCGCTTAATTTACAGGGTGCTTGTCTCCAGATCCAGAAGCACGAGTTGGGCACGAGTTGGGCACTACAATGTACTGGGCGCTACAATGTATTGTACACTACAATGTACTGGACATTACAATGTACTTGGTACAACAATGAATACAAACACATGGGCCATGCACACAGTGAACCAGTCTATAGGACAGTGTTCATACCACCAAAAAACTGAAACATGGAAAAGCACAGTAAAACAAACATATAAAAATACTCTCTTGTAAAGAAATAACAGTAAACAGCAAGTGCTAGTAAAAAAAATGATAAAAAACAGGGTATTTGGTTGATATGTCTTTTGCAAAAAATGTATACTAAGCCGCTCTACCAAACGTCAAAGTAACCCATATCAGAGCAGTCCCTAACTGATGTATTAAAAACCTGTGTATAGTACCTATATGAGCAGGATTCAGACAGTTAATGTCCGATGTGGACACGCTGCAGAGAACGGCCTTTATGTGCATGGCCCACAAGGGAGGGGTGGAAAACCTCCCTAATCTTGCAAAAACAAGAAACCAAATACCCTGTTTTTTATCATCTTTTTACTAGCACTTGCTGTTTACTGGTATTTCTTTAAAACACAGTATTTTTAAACTTTTGGTTTACTGTGCTTTTCTATGTTTTGGTACTACAATGGCAGATTTGCAATTTTCATTCAGCAACATTCATTGATGCTTGTTTCTGGAAAACACCATGAAGTCAATGTCGTTACTACAGCTGTAGATAACTTCCCAGAGGGGTGTAATTTCCAAAATGGGGTCACTTGAAGAAGGATTCTGCTCTTCTGGCACTTAGGGGCTCTATATATGGAATCCTCAAACTATTCTAGGAAAATCTGTCCTCCAAGAGTCAAATAGCGCTCCTTCCCTCCCAAGTCTCACCATGTGGCTAAGCAGCAGTCACATATCAGGTATTGCCATATTCTGCAGGAATTGTGTGACAAATTTTGATGTCATCTTTACTAATTACCCCATGTGAAAATATAAAACAAAATTTTTGTGGTAAAAATGCAATTATTTTTTCTTCATCACCCAATGGTTTACACTGGTTCCGTGACAAACCTGTGGTGTCAATATGATCATTGCACACTTAGATATATTCAGTGAGAGGTGTAGTTTGTAAAATGGGGTCACTTATGGAATAGTTCTGCTGTTATGGCACCTCAACGGCTCTGCCAATGTGACATGGCACCCGTAAACCATAACCGTAAAATCTTCACAGTTAATGTGGTGGACCTTCGCTCCTGAGTTTTGCACTGTGCCTCAAAATTAGTTTTTGAACATATATGGGGTATTGGCATACACAGCAGAAATTGAGTAGCAAATTGTACCAATCATTTTCTCTTATTAGAATATTTGAAAATTAAAAGCTTTGGGCCATAGCAACATTTTAGTGGAAAAAATGGTCATTTTTATTTACTTGGG
>JARQOD010000003.1:473500418-473539449 GCA_033576555.1 Oophaga sylvatica | reverse complement strand
AGCATCCGAAAGTCTTAAAAAGACATAAGAAAAGATCGGCTAGTTCTGCAGAAAGGTGCCATTAAGCAAATCAATACTTGCATTTTTCTAAGCATCCTTTAATAGATCTAAACAGATAAATAAGACTACTGCTCACCCAGCAGAGCTTTTTCAATCTGTATTTCAATTAATTTCAGTAAAAGATAAAAAGTTAAATTAAAAAAGATTCTAAATCAACTTGAAAAGGATCCATCTCCCCATAAATAAAATTTATAGACAAGTCCATCCTCCTCCACGAAAAGATCTATAAAGTTTTGCCCACACATAGCTTATATAGCCGATTGACCCAAAATCTTATATTATTTTCATGCACTGTTGCTGTTTATTTATTTACTGCAGGGTATTTGCTCATTTTGCTTTTCTCTTGGGGTTTGTCTGTTTAGTAGCCAGTGTGAATATGCACTTACATGCTGCACACCAACTTACATTCCAGTTCATTGATTCTGCTTTCTATTTGTCGCTGCACCCTGTGCAGATAGTGGTGTAGCCTCCCTTTTCTTTGAGCTGGACAGTACGTTTTAAAAAGCTCCACCAATTGCTGGGTGTCCATTAGTCGGGGTCTCGGTACTTCTCAGCCACTATTCACACTACGTCGTTAGACACATGTTAAGGTTTTAATACCAGAGGTTAGGACCATCCAGAATAGGGTCACCGTCACGTGATGGGGTGGATTTTACTTTTTTTTTAATGAAAAATATGTTAACTAAGCACCTTATTTTATTTTCATGCACTTCTGCTGTTTATTTATTTACTGCAGGGTATTTGCTCATTTTATTATCCTCTTGAATTTTGTCTGTTTAGTGGCCAGTGTGAACATGCACTTACAGGCTGCATGCACACCAATTTACATTCCAGTTCTTTGTTTTTACATAGCTTATGTAGCCAATTAACCCCTGCTACACAAAATCGATCTATGAGCAATATTGCATATCTGTAGTAGCAAAGGAAAATATACAAATACCACAATCACATATTCCCAAAAGTAAGCATTGCTTCTTATAGAATCTAATAAACACACTTGTTATTTTACATGGGAACACAAAGAGGGAAAGACTAATTTCACAAGTACTTTCTTCATTTTCTTAGACTGGCCAGCAGACTGTGGGGTTGCATTTTTCCAACAAAACACAGCAGGAAGGATTGTGTCTGGGAATGAAGTACGCCCGTTCTCCTGGCCATGGCAGGTTTCTTTGCAGGTAAATTTCTAATTTCCTTTACATTTGTAGACATCTATATAGTAAAAGCTTACTTTAAAAGAAAACCAGATCATTGGACATCCTCAAAATTCCAGTAGGTTTCATATATACGAACGTAATTTTTTATTGTTACGATTCCTCTTTCTGTATCTAATTTTAAAAGGTTTTGTCAAAAACTGATGAACCTAATGCTAATCAATAGTCCTTGTAATTTTAAGCAACTTTGCAATGCACTTTATTTATCCATTTTGTTCTTTTTAGAAGGGGCTCATTTGATGTGCATTCTAGGCATTTTCTCTGCTTCTGCTGATGTCAGATTCACTGCTCTATTCCACCGACTTCCTGTAAGGGGAATATATGGAAAGTCAGCGGAGCGGTGCATCACCAGCATTGCGCGGGTTGGGTAGTGTGTTCTTGAGGCTCTACTGAGGGAGCAGAGGTAATCTCTCGGCCAAGAGGAAGGTGAGAGGTGTAGGGGGAGAGATTAAGGGCTGGAGAGAATGGTGAGCATCAGGGGCGTACATAGAAATCATGGGGCCCCATAGCAAAAGTCTGAATGGGCCCCTTCCCCCAAAAAAAAAAAAAGAAAAAAAATCAACAGGTGCTTTTAACTCCAGGCATGCATGTAAAGTGCCAGCACAGTGAGGGGACACATTTAACAAAAAAAATCCACCCTGTCCCCCAGCCAGCCGGGCTCACCGTCTTGTGTGTGTCCCTCTCCCTGAGTGAGAGAGGCTCATGAATGTTTTCTGCTTTCTGCTTCCTGAAATGCACGTGTGCTGCTCTCTGGCTGCCAGGAGGAGTGGCATTCTTTTGCAAATCCAGCTAGAGACTTCAGCCAACTGCTGACCAGGAAACAAGGAAAGGGGAGTTTGAAGGGGGTATACAGAGGCCAGCGGCCGGGGCTTACATTTAATTAAAGGAGATAGTACTGTGTCAGCACAGCACAGCTGCCAAACTAGAGCGGCCGTCGCGGGCCCCCTCACCTGTCCGGGCCCCATAGCAGCTGCGTGGTCTGCTACTATTGACGGTACGCCCCTGGTGAGCATAGAAGGAGTAGCAGTGTATTATGGGAAATCCAATCAAGGGAACAGGAAGCAGAGGAAGCAAGGCGTTGCCAATTTAATCACTTCATAGCAATGTTAATTGACTTTTCAGAGCCTTTGCAAAAATGGTATTGGCCAAACCATTAAAGACATTTTTAAGAAAATTATCCTGGTCAATGGGTTAGTTATATGGAGTTTAGAGGGTGCAATCCAATAAGTAGAATACATTAATAGACGGGGTATATAATTAGTAAATATGTACCATTATAATGGTGTAAACCTCTTCTCACAGTCCATGATGCTCAAACTTTCTGTCGTTCTAAAGTGGGCAGAATGATTTCTAACCACTTGCTGTGCCAGCCCCCTTTTTCCATCACAGCTGAAGGAGAAAGTGTGCTAACTTGCTAATGAACTGCACCTGACAACCAGCCTCCTTCATACAAGCCATTGACACATCTGAAGGCCAGCAACAGTGAGACTACTTGGACTTCTAGATGGGGTCTGAAATTGGACCATCAGTCCAGGATTCACTCTTAAAGCTAATTTAGTAACTTTTACTCATTTCATTTTTAAAACATCTTAACAGCTTTTTATATTGCCGAACAACCCATTTTAAGCGTGCGACCTGCAACAAGAAGAAAGCTGAACTTGCTATAGTAATTTTTGCTGATTGCTTTATTTGTCGGCCTAAATGAATTGTGTCTTTCTTTCAAAGGTTCAAGCTAGAGGAAGTAAGAAGTATGTTCATGTCTGCGGTGGGACGCTCATTCACAAAAATTGGGTACTCACTGCGGCCCACTGTTTTCAGAAGTAAGTTTTAAGCATGCATGTTAGATAATGAGAGCTCAAAATGTCCCCGTTCAGTAGAATGTCCCCCACTTTAAGCGCTCCTGTGTTCTCTACAAGTAGACTCCACTGGCAGCGGCTTATCTTTCTGCTAATCAAAAGGCTCAGCCTATGAGATGATTTTGGGGGAGTCGGGAGGCCGACCCACACATTAGATGGTTAGATGATGCATTTGAAGTCAATTGTTCAGAAAACTTTTACCTAATGTGTATGGGGGCCGTTATAAATGTACAGTCATGGCCAAAAGTTTTGAGAATGACACAAATATTAATTTTTACAAAGTCTACTGCTTCACTTTTTCTAATGGCAATTTGCATATACTCCAGAATGTTTTAAAGAGTGATCAGCTTAACAGCAATTACTTGCAAAGTCAATATTTGGCTAGAAAATGAACTTTATCCCCAAAACACATTTCAACATCATTGCAGCCCTGCCTTAAAAGGACCAGCTAACCTCTTTTCAGTGATTGCTCCATTAACACAGGTGTGGGTGTTGATGAGGACATGGCTGGAGATCAATCTGTCATGATTAAGAAAGAATGACACCACTGGATACTTTAAAAGGAGGCTGGTGCTTGGCATCATTGTTTCTCTTCTGTTAACCATGGTTATCTCTAAAGAAACACGTGCAGTCATCATTGCAATGCACAAAAATGGCCTAACAGGGAAGAGTATCGCAGCTAGAAAGATTGCACCTCAGTCAACAATCTATCGCATCATCAAGAACTTCAATGAGAGAGGTTCCATTGTTGCCAAAAAGGCTTCAGGGCGCCCAAGAAAGACCAGCAAGCGCCAGGACCGTCTCTTAAAAGTGTTTCAGCTGCGGGATCGGGCTACCAGCAGTGCAGAGCTTGCTCAGGAATGGCAGCAGGCAGGTGTGAGTGCATCTGCACGCACTGTGAGGCGGAGACTCTTGGAGCAAGGCCTGGTCTCAAGGAGGGCAGCAAAGAAGCCACTTCTCTCCAGAAGAAACATCATGGACAGACTGATATTCTGCAAAAGGTACAGGCAGTGGACTGCTGAGGACTGGGGTAAAGTTATTTTCTCTGATGAATCCCCTTTTCGATTGTTTGGGACATCAGGAAAACCCCTCATTCGGCGAAGACAAGGTGAGCGCTACCACCAGCCTTGTCTCATGCCAACTGTTAAGCATCCTGAAACCATTCATGTGTGGGGTTGCTTCTCAGCCAAGGGAATCGGCTCTCTCACAGTCTTGCCTAAAAACACAGCCATGAATAAAGAATGGTACCAGAATGTCCTCCAAGAGCAACTTCTCCCAACCCTCCAAGAGCAGTTTGGCGATCAACAATGCCTTTTCCAGCATGATGGAGCACCTTGCCATAAAGCAAAGGTGATAACTAAATGGCTCAGGGAACAAAACATAGAGATTTTGGGTCCATGGCCTGGAAACTCCCCAGATCTTAATCCCATTGAGAACTTGTGGTCAATCATCAAGAGACGGGTGGACAAACAAAAACCTAAAAATTCTGACAAAATGAAAGCATTGATTGTGCAAGAATGGACTGCTATCAGTCAGGATTTGGTCCAGAAGTTGATTGAGAGCATGCCAGGGAGAATTGCAGAGGTCCTGAAGAAGAAGGGTCAACACTGCAAATATTGACTTGCTGCATTAACTCATTCTGTCAATATAAGCTTTTGTTACTCATATGTTTGCAATTATTATATTTCTGTCTGTGATAAAAACATCTGTCAAACACATAAAAACCAGAGGGCAGCAGATCATGTGAAAATATAATATTTGTGTCATTCTCAAAACTTTTGGCCATGACTGTAGGCTATCAGTTGACATTTTGGTTTTGTATAGGTGAGATATAAAGCACTTAGGCCTCTTTCACACTTCAGTCGTGCGACGTCAGTCAAAATCCGTCAAAATGTGAAAAGAACGGATCCGCCATTTTTTTTGGGCGGATCCGCTTTTTTCCCATTGACTTGCATTAGTGACGGATTTTGACGGATGGTCGTCCGTTAGGTCTGTTTTTTGACGGATCCGCCATAAACTTGGCATCCGTCGTTTCAGAAAAACGTCCAATGCAAAGTTTTTTTGGTCCGCCAAAATGGCGGACTATGGCGGATCCGCAACATCCGCCATTTTGTATAATGGCCGCCTATGGGTGGCGGATCCGCTGGCATCCGTCTTTGACGGAGTCCGCCAGCGGATCTGTCGCTTCCATAGAAAACCATTGAAAATGCTGACAAAACTGTCCGGGGTCTCTCTCTCTCCTCGGTCTGGACATGCGTACCTGCATTTTCCGGGTAGAAAATTTATTTTTCTGGGTTGTAAAGTTCATGACGGATCCGTCAGAAAAGTGATCCGCTTGCATCCGTTTTTGCACTTTTCTGACAGATCCGCCATTTTCACTCTTTGGCGGACGTCGCACGACTGAAGTGTGAAAGAGGCCTTACACATCCATGTGACACATCCAAGTGCTCTGCCATTGTTTTATCATCCTGTTTCTCTCAGATTGAAACACACAAATTTGTGAGCGCAATCTTGGCCAAATAAATATATTCAGATGAGGAGAACATTGAAAACGTTTGGTTGGGGCTACCTATAAAGCAAAAGAAAGTATAAAAAAAGTGAAATATAAAAAAATAACAACATCATTTTTGTCAGTTTTCTAAAAGATTTCCTCAGGAATATATTTTGCTACTGAAAATCTGTTTAAACATTCTGACATGGGTTATTTGTCAGCAAACCGTGGGCAGACTCACCATTGGTGCAACCTGTGCGATCGCACAGCAGCCCAAGAGGTATAGTGGTCCACTTTTACCCCAAGGCAGCAAACGGCCTTTCCCAAACACACATTATTGGACTCCAAAGTGCCCATGTACTGTTCCGGCACTGGGGTCCTCTTCTGCCTGTGTCTGCCATGTATTTATGCAAGCCTCATTACGATACAGTCCAGTAGTAATAATTGTGCAATTAACCTGCAGTGGGTGAATATATCATGAATAATAAATAAACTTACCGTATAATATTTTTTGCTTTGGATCCTGGATAGTTGCTGCATTATGGGAAAAGTGCCATCTCCTCATCCTTCCACATGATTACCCCAAGAGTTATGGGGTTTATTCTATAATGTAGGAGCCAGAATATGAACAGCAGAGCACTCTGGGGTAATAATGTGACTATAGCATCTCACTCTGGGGCAAACATACTCCAAAGGAGTTGCCCCCTCCAAAGCCCAAGTCCATGCTCCAAATATATACAAATGGAGTTATGATATGAGTCAATACAAAGGAAGGCAGGCTATTACACTGGGTAAATAAACACAAGGGTGGACATATCATGGGTGCAATGTGTGCAACCGCACAGGGGCCCTAGAGGTAATGGGGCCCACATTCACCTCCAAATCAGCCAACAGGTCCTGTCACAGTCACAAAGAGGGGCCCATATACTGTCCTTGTCTTCCATCTGTGTCTGCCACTGAATAAACAAGAAAAAAAACAATTGTAACTTCGGTTTCCTTAAGCATTTCCAGTGGAAGCTGTTAGCAAGTAGTTATAGAAGGTAACTTGTAAAAAACTATTTATCATTATGTATCTTACTCATCTGATTGCCCTTTGTTTATTGAAAAGGGGGAAGGCAGAAGATGCCGCTAACTGGAGGATCGTCCTTGGGAAGCACAACCTCAACTATACAGAACCTACGGAAAAAATGTACAATGTGAAGCGCATATACAGGCATGAACGTTTCCGCTACCCCCATCTGAATGAGCTGGACTATGATATTGCACTGGTGAAGCCTGTAGGAGACGTACTAACCACCCACTTCATACAGTACGCGTGCCTTCCTAGGAGAGAGATGACTCTACGCCCAGGTCATTTTTGCTGGGTAACAGGATGGGGAGATACCAGAGGTAACATGTTTGTGCTTTTAATAAATGGGAACTCACATTGATTACTTCTTCAAGGGAATATGTCATCAGGTTTTTCCTACCCATTTGAGAACAGGAGAATGTACAGGTAGGGGCAGCAAAGTATAACTTACTGAGCTGCAGTTGTGATAAAATCATAGTTTTATCTGCTGCAGAAACAGAGCTTTGAAAAAGTATTCATACCCAGTGAACTTTTCAACATTTTTTTCACATTTTACACCCACAAACTTAAATGTATCTTATGGGGATATTATGTGATATACCAACTCAAAGTAGCAAGTATTTGTGACGTGTAAAGGAAATGATGTATGGTTTGTTAGATATTTTAACCCCTTTCCGATGTCAGGCGTAATAGTACGCCGACGTCGGACTCCCTCCCTTTGATGTGGGCTCCGGCGGCGAGCCCACATCTATCCCAGGACATGTCAGCTGTTTTGAACAGCTGACATGTGCCTGGAATAGCTGCAGGTGGAATCGCGATCCATCAGTGGCTACTAACTAGTTAAATGCCACTGTCAAACACTGACAGCGGCATTTAACTCGCGCTTCCGGCCATTGGGCTGGAAACCCGCCCACCGGAGACCCCCGTCATGTTATCGCAGGTCGCCGGTTCATTGGAGACCTCTATGGTTGTCAATGCTGGCTTGCTGTGAGCGCAACCCGGTGGTTGGCGCTCATAGCAAGTGAGTAATTCTGCTATATAGAGGCGATCTGATCATCGCCTGTATGTAGCAGAGCCAATTGGGTTGTGACTATTGAAACATGTCAAAAGTTAAAAAAAAAATTTTTAAAAATATAATAAAAATAAAAGTTAAATCACCCCCCTTTTGCCCCATTCAAATAAATAATAATAAAAAACATGCACATATTTGGTATCGCCGCATTTAGAATTTGCCCGATCTATCAATAAAAAAAAGGTTTAACCTGATCGCTAAATGGCGTAGCAAGAAAAAAAGTCAAAACACCAGAATTATAGTTTTTTTGGTCGCCACGACATTGCATTAAAATAAAAAACGGGGGATCAAAAGATCGTATCTGCAGCAAAACGGAATCAATAAAAACGTCAGCTCGGCACGCAAAAAATAAACCCTCATGCAACACGAAATCACAAAAATGGAGACGGTATGGCTATCGGAATATGGCGCAATTTTTTTTTTTAACAAGTTTGGATTTTTTTTTCACCACTTAGATAAAAAGAACCTAGACATATTTGGTGTCTATTAACTCATAATGACCTGGAGAATCATAATGGCAGGTCAGTTTTAGCATTTAGGGAACCTAGTAAAAAAGCCAAACAAAAAACAGTGTGGATTGCACTTTTGCAATTCACCGTCTTGGAAATTTTTCCCGTTTTCCAGTACACCATGTAAAACCAATGGTATTCAAAGTACACTCGTCCCCAAAAACAAGCCTCACATAGCCAAATTGACGAAAATAAAAGTTATGGCCTGAGATGAGGGGAGCAAAACGAACGTAGAACGGAAAATAGCTCCGTTTGAGGATAAAACTAAATCAAAATTGTGATATGGATTTGTATTCAGCCCTGAGTCAATTACTTTGTAGGCAACTTTAGCTGCTATACTACCCACGTATTTTGGGGTACGTATCTACCACTTTGCACATTGGAGCTGAAATGTTTTATTATAACAATACACATAATATCAAATCATTGATTAATTGCAACACTACACATTGTTTATTCAGCGCAATGTCGCATATGTTGTATGCAATATATTGGGTGCACCACGGGCAAATTTAAAACTAGGATAGCAGAACACATACATGACACTGCTGCTGATCATTTGAGAATTAGGCATTCTATGTCAGGACTATCCAGGCACTTTCATGAAACGCATCAAGGCGATTGTTCTTCATTATTAGTAATGGGTGTTTAGAGGGTTAATCGCCCTGTCGGGAGGAAACTGTGCACAGCTTCTCCTCAAGCACAAAGCTTTTTGGCTTTTGAACTTGCATGCAAGATTTCCCAATGGTCTTAATTTCAAAAATGATCTTATGTATCTGTACTAGTATTATGATTTTGTGAAAATATGTTATTAATTGTCATATATAATAATTTTTTATACTTACAGTTGTGCTCATAAGTTTAAACACCCCGGCAGAATTTTTGCTTTCTTGGCTTTTTTCAGAGAATATGAATGATAACACCAAAACTTTTTCTCCACTCATGGTTAGTGGTTGGGTGAAGCCATTTATTGTCAAACTATTGTGTTTGATCTTTTTAAGTCATAATGACAACACAAAACATCCAAATGACCCTGATCAAAAGTTTACATACCTCATCTCTTAATACACTGTATTGCCCCCTCTAACATCAATGACAGCTTGAAGTCTTTTGTGGTAGTTGTGGATGAGGTCTTTATTCTCAGATGGTAAAGCTGCCCATTTTTCTTGGCAAAAAGCCTCCAGTTCCTGTAAATTCCTGGGCAGTCTAGCATGAACTTCGTGCTTGAGATCTCCCCAGAGTGGCTCAATGATATTGAGGTCAGGAGACTGAGATGGCCACTCCAGAACCTTCACTTTGTTCTGCTGTAGCCAATGAGAGGTCGTGAGTGGAGAAAAAGGTTTTGTGTTATCATTCATATTCTCTGAAAAAAGGCCAAGAAAGCAAAAATTCTGCAGGTGTACAACCGTACTTTTAGTATATCACATTACATTAGCGAAATATTTATATTAAATATTTTTTTGCATAGCTATTTTATATTTATACATATTTCCACATATATTTATACAGTACATGATATTATTGATCATTCTGCTTTGCAGTTTACATGGCTTGTCAAAGACTTTTTCACCATCTATTCAAGTATGTGTACTGTATCTATGGTCATTATATAGTTACATAAGTTTAAAAAAGATCTCGGTTCATCAAGTTCAACCTTTCTCCAACAATTGTTTATTTTTGTCACAAAATTAACTATAACCCACAATGTTATGTGTATTGAGAAAATCATCCAGCCCTTTTTAAAAGCTGATATAGTGTCTGCCATTACTATCTCTTGTGGTAGGGCATTCCACTGCTGTAACTGTAAAGAACCCTTTCCTGTTTCTTCCACCCGTACTTTCGTGCCTTTGTCCTTAGTATGGTCTTTGGAAAGAATAAGTCATGTGCCAGTGTTTTGTACTGGCCACACATATATTTATACATGTAAATGATATCTCTTCTGAGGCGTCTTTTTCTAACCTAAACAAGGCCAACTTTTCCAGCTTTTCATCTTATGAGAGGCATTCTATCCCTTGTAATAGTCTAGTTGCCTGTCGCTGAACTGATTCTAACTTCTGAATATCCTTTTTAAATGTGGGGCTCAAAACTGGATCCCATATTCTAGATGTGGCCTTACCAGTGATTTATAAAGGGGTAACAATACGTTGGGATCACAGGATTTTATCTCTCTTTTTATACAGTACAGACCAAAAGTTTGGACACACCTTCTCATTCAAAGATTTTTCTGTATTTTCATGGCTATGAAAATTGTAGAATCACACTGAAGGCATCAAAACTATGAATTAACACATGTGGAATTATACATTACACTTTACAAAAAAGTGTGAAACAACTGAAAATATGTCTTATATTCTAGGTTCTTCAAAGTAGCCACCTTTTGCATTGATTACTGCTTTGCACGCAGAAAAGTGAACGGATGGATTCTAAATGCCTGGTTCCCACCGTGAAGCATGGAGGAGGTGTGTGATGAGTGGAGTGCTTTGCTGGGACACTGTGGGATTTATTCAAAATTGAAGGCATACTGAACCAGCATGGCTTCCACAGCATTTTTCAACAGCATGCTATTCCATTCGGTTTGTGTTTAGTTGGACCATCATTTATTTTTCAACAGGACAATGACCCCAAACACACCTCCAGGCTGTGTAAGGGCTATTTGACCAAGAAGGAGAGTGTTGGGGTGCAACGCCAGATGACCTGGCCTCCACAGTCACCAGACCTGAACCCAATCGAGATGGTTTGGGGTGAGCTGGACCGCTCACCGCTTCAATTTTGAATAAATCCCCAACAGTTTCACCAGCAAAGCACCCCCACACCATCACACCACCTCCTCCATGCTTCACGGTGGAAATTAGGCATGTAGAGTCCATCCGTTCACCTTTTCTGCGTGCAAAGCAGTAATCAAAGCAAAAGGTGGCTACTTTGAAGAACCTAGAATATAAGACATATTTTCAGTTGTTTCACACTTTTTTGTAAAGTGTAATGTATAATTCCACATGTGTTAATTCATAGTTTTGATGCCTTCAGTGTGATTCTACAATTTTCATAGTCATGAAAATACAGAAAAATCTTTAAATGAGAAGGTGTGTCCAAACTTTTGGTCTGTACTGTACATCCAAAGATCTTGTTTGCTTTTGCGGCGGCTGCTGCTTGACATTAAGTACTGCTGCTCAGCTTATTTGTAACCAGAATGCCCAAGTCTTTCTCCTGTTCTGTATTTCAGAGTATACTCCCATTTAATGTATATGCAGCAATAGGATTACTCCTTCCTAGGTGCATTACTCTACATTTATCTGCATTAAACCTCATTTGCCAAGTGTTTGCCCATTCAGACATCTTATTTAGATTGTTTTGCCAAATTGTAGTGTCAAGGTCAGATTTTAGTATCCTGCATAGTTTTGTGTCATCAGCAAAGACTGACACTTTACTCGCAAACCCATCCTAAAGAGGTTAAAAAGAATCGGTCCTAGCACAGATCCCTGCGGTCCCCACTGCTGACTATATGCCATTTAGAGAACGTACCATTTTTGATGACTCTTTGTTTCCTGTCATTTAGCCAATTCCTTACCCATCTGCATATAGTTTCCCCCAGTCCCTGTGTATGGCGCTATGCTGGTTTAGTGTATGACATAGAGTTAATATTCTGGCTTAACAATGGTGTGTAAGAGTTATGATAATGGTGTGTAAGCGTTATGACACCTCGAAAAGCATTGACTTAACAATGTTACTGTGATTTTTTTAACAGCTTTTTCTCTAATTTTCTCTTTCCCTTTGATAGACCAAATAAATGTGATATTTTAAAGTACCGTTTATACTCGTGTATAAGCCGAGATTTTCAGCACCTTTTTTTGTGCTGAAAATGCCCCTCGGCTTATACACGAGTCATAGGGCAGAAACCAGCGGGGAGGGGATGCGTCGGCAGGAGCCGGTGGATGGGACATCATACTCACCCTCCCAGTGCCATCGCTGAACGTCCCTGCAATCCTGCGTTCTCCTCGGCTTCCTGCAGCTCTCCAGCGCTGAGCGGTGACGTAATACCCGCTCATTAAGGTCATGTAATATGGACGCGACGCCACTCCTATAGCGTGGCCTCCATATTCATGGCCTTAATGAGCGGTCTCAGCTCAGCGCTGGAGAGCTGCAGGAAGCCGAGGAGAACGCAGGATTGCCAGCCGGGACATTCAGCGATGGCACGGGGAGGGTGAGTATGATGGAGGAGGATGGGGGGAGCATGGAGGAGGACAAGGAGCACGGAGCAGGACGGGGGGAGGACGGAGAGCACGGAGCAGAACGGGGGGAGGACGGAGAGCACGGAGCAGGACGGGGGGGAGGACGGAGAGCACGGAGCAGAATGGGGGGAGGACGGAGAGCATGGAGCAGAACGGGGGAGGACAGAGAGCACGGAGCAGAACGGGGGGAGGACGGAGAGCACGGAGCAGGACGGGGGGAGGACGGAGAGCACGGAGCAGAACGGGGGGAGGACGGAGAGCACGGAGCAGGACGGGGGGGAGGACGGAGAGCACGGAGCAGAATGGGGGGAGGACGGAGAGCATGGAGCAGAACGGGGGAGGACAGAGAGCACGGAGCAGAACGGGGGGAGGACGGAGAGCACGGAGCAGGACGGGGGGAGGACGGAGAGCACGGAGCAGAACGGGGGGAGGACGGAGAGCACGGAGCAGGACGGGGGTGGGCACAGAGGAGAATGGGGGAGTGCAGAGCTGGATGGGGGAGCACGGAGCAGGACGGGGGAGGATGGAAAGCACAGAGCAGGACAGGATAATGGAGCAGGAGGAGGGGAGCACAGAGGAGAATGGGGGCGCACAGAGCTGGATGGGGGAGCACAGAGCAGGACGGCAACTTATACACCCGGCTTATACGCGAGTCAATAAGTTTTCCAAGTTTTTTGTGGCAAAATTAGGGGGTCGGCTTATACACGGGTCGGCTTATACATGAGTATATACGGTATATATATTTTTGCGGTTGCTGCATATTTTTTCCTTGCCTGTTCTGGAGGTGTCATCAGCACCTGGCCTTATTGTGGTACTGTGTTATCATAATTCAAAATAACTACTCAATGGGTCATTTAAATCATTTAAAGTCTTTGGCCCTCATTGCTGCTGTCATTGGAAGAGGGCACCTTGCAGCAAAAATTAAATTGGTCTAGATGAATTACATCCTAGGGTACTGAAAGAGATACAGGATATTGCAGAACTACTAGCCAGAACCTTTGATAAATCCTGGAGAACAAGAGAAGTCCCAGAAGATTGGTGAAAGGCAAATGTCTCTATGTTCAAAAAAGGAAAGAAGATGGAGCAAGGAAATTACAGGCCAGTGAGCCTTACTTCTATACCAGGAAAAATATTTGAACAAATTATTAAACAGCATGTATGTAAGTACATGGATAAGAATACAGTAATTAATCAGAGCCAGCATGGGTTTGCAGCAAACAAGTCATGACAGACTAATCTAATTTCCTTCTATGATGAGTAACTGACTGGGTGGATCAGGGAAATGTGATAGATATAGTATGTCTCGACTTCAGCAAAACATTTGATAAAGTATCTCATACTATCCTTATTGAAAAAAATATGAAGTATGGGATTGATAAGGCTACAGTTAGGTGGATTCATAACTGGCTCAGTAATCGTACTCAAAGAGTGGTAATAAATGGTTGCACATCCAACTAGAAGAGTGTTTCAAGGTTCTTCCTAGCTCCAGTGTTGTTCAATATTTTTATAAATGATCCGGGTAAGGAAACTGAAGGTAAACTAATCAAATTTGCAGACAATGCAAAGCTAGGAGGGATAGCTATAACACTAGAGAAGATAGAAAGGATTCAGAAGGATCTAGATAAGCTTGAACAATGGGCAGCTACTAATAGAATGGTATTTAACAGGAAGAAATGCATGATTCTACATCTGGGAATGAAAACGAAAATTACATCTACAGAATGGGAGGAATAGAACTAAGGAGCAGCATATGGAAAAATACTTGGGTATACTAATAGATCAAAGACTACACATGAATTAACAGTGTGATGCAGCAGCAAAAAGGCAAACACAGTTCTGGGATATATTAAGAGAAGCATACAGTCTAGATCACGTCAAGTAATTATCCCCCTCTACTCCTCTGGAATACTGTATTCAATTCTGGGCACCACATTTCAAAAAAAAAATTGAAAAACTAGAGCAAGTTCAAAGAAGAGCTACCAGGATGGTAGTGGACGGCAAAGTATGTCCTAAGAGGAACGATTAAAGGATCTGGGAATGTTTAGATTGCAGAAAAGAAGGCTAAGAGTAGACTTAATAGCTGTCTAAATATCTGAAGGGATGTCGCAGTATAGAGGAATCATCCTTATTCTCATATGCACATGGAAATACAAGAAGCAATGGAATGAAAATGAAAGGGAGAAGATACCGATTAAATATTTGAAAAAAAATTGATAGTGAGGACGGGGTCACACTTGCGAGTGTGATGCGAGTTTCTCGTATCAATACCCGGCACTGCTGCCCACACTCGGTACCAGAGTGTGCGGCTGTATGTATTTCTATGCAGGCGCACACTCTGGTCCAAGTGTGACCCCGGCCTAAGGGTGATCAATGAGTGGAACAGGTTGCCACGAGAGGTGGCGAGTTCTCCTTCAATGGAAGTCTTCAAACAAAGGCTGGGCAGACATCTGTCTGAGATGGCTTAGTGAATCCTGCATTGAGTAGGGGGTTGGACACGATGACCCAACTCTAACATTCTATGATTCTATGAATTCCAAGGAACAGCCCCATGGTCTCTGCCACATGACAGTACAAAGTAGAGAAAGCTTTCTTCAAGAAATAATGGCGGCTATTTATTTTCCATCAAGATTGAGCACAATCCATCATTTGCAAAAGCCAGTACAATCCATGTAGCAAGGACGCAATTGAGTTGAACTTGGACATGTGGGAGTTGAATTTCCGTGCAAACAGACAAATAAATGCATGTCTCCCAGACACACATATGTCTAACTGATGAAGCAATATAGGAAGAGTAAGGCCTCTTTCACACATCAGGCTTTTTGAATCAGGCGCGATCCGGCGTGTTTCTAAAAAAAACGGATCCGTTACCGGATGCGTTTTTTTAGCATTGACTTACATTAGCGCCGGATCGCGCCTGATGTCACTGCGTTGCATCCGTTTTTGGCCGGATCCGTCGGAATTGTACATTCCGGCGGCCGGACAAGACGGTTTTTGTAACGTTTTTTTTTTTTTCCGGAGGCACCTGACAGTGCCTGAATCGGCACTTCAGGCGGCCGGAAACAATGCAAACCTATGGAGCCGGACCAGATTTTTGACAAATCCGTCAGAAAACTGATCCGGAGTCCAAGGTCTCTCTCTCTCTCTCTCTCTCTCTCTCTCTCTCTCTCTCTTTTCTCTCTCTCTCTCTCTCTCTCTCTTTTCAACATGGAAAAGCTTCTTTTTCCGGGTTCAAAAGGTCAGGCCGGATCAGGCAAAAAACCTGATCAGTTCCATCAGTTTTTTAAAATCAGCGCCGGATCCGTCCTATCAGGCATAAGACGGATCATGCCTGATTCAAAAAGCCTGATGTGTGAAAGTAGCCTAAGACAAGTACGGAATTCAGTTCTATTAGGCAAGGGTTGAATAATTGGGTTTAACATGATCGACAAAAGTTATAATGCTGTAAAAAATGTATTCTAAAATAAAATATGGCAATAACCAGGGTAAATTACGTTAAACAGTAAATGGAATGGGTGCTAAATAAAAGTGGTAGAGTTGTTGTATCACTAAATCTACAGATTGTATAGGTCCAGATAAACTAGTAAATAAGATTGGAGATGGTGGCTACTATGCTCCGCAGTTAAATTATTACAAGGTTATCAATCGGTTAGTGTGCATATCGGTTAGTAGTATGGCAGCACATAAGCTAGTGTCCTTTCCAATTGTTAAATTTTAAACCTTTGGCTATATACAAATAACATATGCACTTCAAGGTAATTACTCTGGAATAAAGCAATATAAATCACCCTTGGATAAAGCGATGTAGTGCTTTAGAAGAGGCTGTTGCTATATATAATTAGCACTTAGCATCTCTATAGTTCCTTGATTCAATCCAATTTCATGATTACCATTAGGTGGTCAGTAATACTTTATCCTACAGTTGAGCTTTTGTTATGGTAAATGCCTGCTGATTTCCAGTATGTCAGTCCATGATCTAGTAGTTCATAGCATGTGAGCCCAATGTTTGATCCCCTATAGCAGCACTTTTACCAGCGGTGAGTGCATGAGGAGGGAGTTGATAAGCTAGCAGGCGGCTACAATCATTGTCGTTTGGAGTGCGATGCAGCGTAATGTCATATTGTTCAGTACAAATCTCAATTTGTAGGCCAAACCTCAGATCAAACGTGTTTTGGAAACTCCAGTTTCCTTCTTCTTTCTACTTCTTTCATGTAATATACTCTTAGCAAAAAGTGGATTTGTCACATTATTTGCTGCTTATAGAGTGGGAATTTTGTACTGTCATTGTGGATACCTAAACATAACAATAACCAGGGTAATGTAAAAGAAAAAAAAAAACACAGCTAAGAATGTGTAGCCACACACAACAGCATCACCAACTCTGGCACCAGTCAGCTGTGCAGTAGTAGAGCCAAACGCATATCACAATTGGCGTCCTTTCCCTCTAGCATGCTTACAGTATTAGTGCAGAGCAAATGGAAGATACATTTATTTGTCTCAGTCAATGCACGATAATGTGAACACTGACAGTGACACCATCAGTTTGAGTCAATGTTTGGTATAGTTCTCTGCCGCTCTAAAATAGCTTTTGCATTTCCTCCCTCGGCTATTATAAAAGCTTCGGTAGTCCCTTCCTTATTGACTTTACAATACCATTGTAGATTTTAAGGAACTCAGAAAGAGAATTGGAGGGATCCAATGGCTGGATATCCTTAAGGACAAAAATGTCCAGGAAGGATGGAAAATCTTGAAAAATGAGATTCTCAAAGCACAATCGTTAACAATTCCGAAAGAGGGAAGAATGGGAAGCATTTAAGGAAACCAGGATGGATGAACATAGAACTTAAACACATGCTAAAAAGGAAGAAAGAAATGTTTATCAAATGGAAAGAGGGTGGCATATCTAAAGAAGAATATAATGCCGTCTGCAGAACCTGCAGGGCACAAATCAGATTATCTAAAGCTGACAATGAATTAAGGCTTGCAAGTGACGTCAAAAGCAACAAAAAAGGATTTTGGGGATACGTCAAAAGTAAAAGAAAAGTCAAAGATGCTATAGGATTTTTACAGGATGAAAATGATGAAATGGTAAGTCAGGATGTTGAGAAGGCTGAACTTTTAAATTCCTATTTTGCATCTGTTTTCTCTCAGAAAGGAAATGTAACATCAACTGATCTTCACTGTCCTATTAAAGGAATAGAAGAATCCAGGATATCTATAAACAGAAAGACAGTGAGGAAACACTTAGCTAACATAAATGATTCAAGTCTCCAGGTCCAGATGAATTACACCCCAGGGTACTGAAGGAGATAGCAGAAGAAATTCTTGAACCACTGTCCATAATCTTTGAAAATTCTTGGAGAACAGGAGAAGTCCCAGAAGACTGGAGAAGAGCAAATGTTGTTCCTATCTTCAAAAAGGGGAAGAAGGTGGACCCAGGAACTACAGGCCGGTGAGTCTGACTTCTATACCAGGAAAGATCTTTGAACAAATTATTAAAGAACATGTATGCAAGTACCTGGATAAGAATGAAGTGATTAAACAGAGTCAGCATGGGTTTGTAACTAATAAGTCATGTCAGACTAACTTAATTTCCTTCTATGACAGAATCACTGACTGGGTGGATCAGGGAAATGCTGTAGATATAGTATATCTTGACTTCAGCAAAGCATTTGACAAAGTATCTCACACAATCCTTATTGAAAAAATGACTAAGTATGGAATGGACAAGGCAACTGTTAGGTGGATTCATAACTGGCTTAGTGATCGGACCCAAAGAGTGGTTGTAAATGGCTGCACATCCAGTTGGAAGAATGTCTCAAGTGGGGTACCACAAGGCTCTGTTTTGGGCCCTGTATTGTTCAACATCTTTATCAATGATTTAGATGAAGGAATTGAGGGTAACTGATCAAATTTGCTGATGACACAAAGCTAGGAGGGGTAGCTAATACTAGAGAAGAGAGAGAGAGGATTCAAAAAGATATACATAAACTGGAGCAGTGGGCAGCAACTAACAGAATGGATTTTAACAGGGAAAAATGCAAAGTACTACATCTGGGCAATAAAAATGAAAAAGCATATACAAAATGGGAGGAATAGGGCTAAGTAACAGCACATGTGAAAAAGACTTGGGTATACTAATTGATCACAGACTTAACATGAGTCAACAGTGTGATGCAGCAGCAAAAAAGGCAAATGCAATTCTAGGATGTATCAACAGAAGCATACAGTCTAGATCACGTGAGGTCATTATTGCCCTCTACTCCTCTTTGGTCAGACCTCATCTGGAATACTGTGTCCAGTTTTGGGCACCACATTTTAAAAAAGACATCAACAAACTGGAGCAAGTTCAGAGAAGAGCCACCAGAATGGTGACCGGTCTGCAAACCATGTCCTATGAGGAACGGTTGCAGGATTTGGGAATGTTTAGCTTGCAAAAAAGAAGACTGAGAGGAGACTTAATAGCTGTCTACAAATATCTCAAGGGCTGTCACATTGTAGAAGGATCATCTTTATTCTCATTTGCACAAGGAAAGACTAGAAGCAATGGGATGAAACTGAATGGGAGGAGACACAGATTAGATATTAGAAAAAACTTTTTGACAGTTAGGGTGATCAAGGAGTGGAACAGGCTGCCACAAGAGGTGGTGAGTTCTCCTTCAATGGAAGTCTTCAAACAGAGGCTGGATAGACATCTGTCTGGGATGATTTAGAGAATCCTGCTTTGAGCAGGGGGTTGGACCAGAAGGCCCAGGAGGTCCCTTCCAACTCTACCATTCTATGATTCTATGATTCTATGTGATCATGACACATGCAGTCTTCTGCAATGTGTAAGATGGAGGCGGGTAGTTTTTTGGTGATTCACTCGAATGACATTGTTCAAATTCCTCAAGACGTTTCCCACAATTTGATATAAATTTGATATAAATCAAATCGATTTGCTTATTTCTTGTTTCCAAGTAAGCAGCTGCTTCACTATTCCATATAACTGCCATTCAAGAAAACCTGTTTTTTTCAGGCATTTCTTTTAGGCATTTTGTAGTGTTTGCTCACAACGTACTGGTACTAATAATGGTGCTGTAATCTCATGATGGTTTTTTCCAGTTTCTTAGACTCCATCAGCGTTAGAATCTCATTTTCTATAATCTCTATATGTTTTGAATTTTTTTGACAAGGTGGAAAAGAGAACTTTACACTGTCAGACGTTCTGAACCAAGCCAAGCTGCCAATTATTGATACAAAAACATGCAAACAGAAAAAATTCTGGGGTGAAAGAGTTCGGGAGTCAATGATCTGTGCTGGGTTTCGAGACATTGGAGGATCCCCTGCTGCCTGCCAGGTAATTAACACATCATAGTTTCTTAGCCATTGAAATGTATTTTTTTATTTGGATGAAAATTTTAAAAACATGAAAATCCCATAGAGCGCATGTTAGGCTAGATTCACACATATGAAATGTAGTGTGCTGGTTTTGTTGGCTTCGTCAGGAAATAAAGAATTCCCGAGTCAACTAAGTCACTTTGGATACTGTCTGGCCTCTGTCCTTGCATTGTATATCTTTTTCAGAGGAAAAATAGAACCCTTAAAACAATATTGGAGTTTTTCTTTTTCCCCTCTCATCATGCAAAAAAACCCTAAAGAGTTTAATTAATACCCCAAAATGTTGTCATTGTCCAATTCAATAATGGCCTAGGAAATTAATATGCCCAACAATTTTTCACCCCAAAAAACTGCTATACCACATAGGTGACCTCTGAACATTTAGCAGAGATGATGACATTTTGGACTCCTGTTCTGTATATTAGACTAGTGAAAAAACTAAAGTTTACCCAACACTGTAGCACAGATATTGTTAGGATACAGGTGGAACATGACTGGAATTCCATGGCCGGAGACACATGAGCAGGAACAGCAAGTGTAGTTGTAGTTGTTATAGCTGTAGCAATTTGTAGGAAATAATCCAGAGAGTAGTCGGAATAGTCTGGGTAAGACAATTCTAGGAGCTGGACACTGGAATTAGACAGAAAAACCTACACAAGAACAAATCCTCCAATAAATTCATATAAAAATATAAATTTTATTGAGCTATGTCTAAAAATGTTTAAAAAAGGCATGACAACACACAAAAAAATGAAAAACAAGCAAACATTGAGCCGAAGGATGAAATAAGTCCAATAATAATAACAATATACATAAAGACTTGCAATAAGGTCCCTTAATGAATAAATAAAAGTAAAGTGCTTAATGTGGACCAAAGAAAAGTGCAAAATGCAACCAAATAAGGACAGAACTGGGCCATTCCCATCTCAACGACAGACTCCATGAAGTTCATAGAAGAGAATATAAAGCATGATGTAGTGAAAGCAAAATCAATTAGGAGCCCAGAGAGAAGAAATTTCTTTGCACATCATAGCTGATCAAGAGGAATGGACATAATAGAAGCTGCATGACAATAAATGAAAGTACAATATATACATTAGTTAGAAAGTGCACATATTTACTCAGGGTCCAACCTGCTGCAATGTACCCCCTGATGTGTGTTTCGAGAATCTCTTCCTCAGAAGTTGTCATCCTTTTTTAAACATTTTTAGACATGGCTCAATAAAATTTATATTTTTATATGAATTTTTTGGAGGATTTGTTCTTGTGTAGGTTTTTCTGGTTTCACGGTCCTCCGTGTTTATATTTTGGGGGCATTCTTCTTGTGTTTTTGGAATTAGACAAAAGCCTAGACACAATACTCAAGCAATGAGTGAGAGTTCAATGGGGCTTTAAGTAAACAAGATGTCATCCACAAGTTCAATATCGGCCATCTCACTAAAGGGCAATAGCAGCACACAATAACAGGCTCCAGTGGTAAGAGGTGGAATTGCAGCATAATTTAATAAAGTGAATAACAGCAGCCACTAGTGGTCAATCTGCAGAAGGACAACAGAAACCTGACATTTTGTACTGAACCCAATTTTCCAATTGTCATGTCCAAGCAGTAAAGATGAAGCACCAAAATCACCAAATTATGTCTCAAATGTTCACAGGGTTCTTTTACTAATTAGTCATGCTAAAACTGAAAGACATGAACTATAATTTGCTATGCATGGACGTATAGGCGCATGTTCACACTGGCTTGGTCCTTAGTCACTTAGTCACTAATTCTGTGTAATGCCTGTGAGGTCAAAATGATCATTCTACTCTTAGGTAAATTCATTGAGGGGTGTAAATTCCAAAATGTTGTCAGTTTTGGGTTTGTTTCTCTGTTTTTGGCACCTCAAGTGGTCTTCAAATGCACCATGCATTGTGTGGATTTTCTTTTATTGCCTGCTGTGAAAATGAGAAACATGAACTAAATATTAGAAATAAGTATAAAGGTATTAACATAGTTGAGAGTAGTATTACTAATATAAATAATGTATGCTTTTTCTCCTACTATTCATGGTGAAAATGAAAAATTTGGGCTTAAAACTAAATTTTAGTTAGAAAAAATAGAATTTTTAAATGTATCCTTCCACTTTGCATGAAGCACTTGATTGGGTTAACATTAGAGTTGAACAAAAAGATTTGCAGGATCCAGGTCTAGCATCTGTGTCAGTACTTCATGGCTGTTGGAAATCATTACGTCGCTAGGGCCTAGTAATATCAAGAGGAGCCCAAGATGCCGTCATCCAAGTACTGGCTGAAGACATTTGCACTGCCTTGGCTGCCATGGAGTACCAATGTGGAAACAGGACCAGTATCCTGCAAATATTTTTGCTGCATTCTGGCCAACATACAGCACTTCTTGAATATTATTTTGAGCACTTCAAAGGAGCAGTTTTTAAAACGAGGTGATATATGGGGGTTCTACAAAATATTGGCCCCTGAAGACCACTTTGAAGGAAAATATGAAACATTGCTGCCAATCTAAGTTTAGCATCCTAAAAAAATAAAAGTATGTAATGCCAACATAAAAGAAACATATAGTAAATCTTATTTATTGACTATTGACTTGTGCTGAACAACTGTTTTAAGGACTTAAAAATTGAAAGTTTGAAGATAACTAATTTTTCAAAAATTGTGGGAAAAATTAAGATATTTTCCTAAATAAAGGCAAATGTAGGGGGAGTTATAATAAATAGGATCTTCAAAACCACTTCAAAGGAAAATGTATAAAATTTCTAGCTAAATTAAGTATTCGGCCATGCTAAAAAATATAAGTATGTAAAGCAAATGTAAAGTGGACATATAGTTCAACTTATTTACTGAACATTTTCTGCTGTAATACTGCTTTAATGGCGTAAAAATTGAAAATTTAAAGATTGCTAATTTTCTACATTTCTTTGGCATATTTGAGATGTTTTCCTAAATAAAGGCAAAGAATAGAGGCCTAAATTTACCACTAACATAAGTCTCAGAATCGCTGGGATACATAGACGCATTCAAAAGTATATGTACATAAAGTAACATATATCGGATTGTCAGATATGAAAAACAGGGCTGTATCCTGATACAAAATAGCCAAAGCTTGAAGTGACAGGAAGGGTTTAGTCCACTGAACTAATACATATTAAAAAGCTAACAATTGATTTCAATACAATAATGAAGTTAAAAAATAAAAAGAACCATCTAGTAGCATAATTTAGAAAAATCGGAATGTTTATTTATCGCTGCTATCTAGTTTCCACAGAAGCTGTCAGCAGGTGCGTTAGACTCAATGGGAAATTATTGTACTTTTTCAAGGATATATTGACTTCCATGGTCTGCTTTGGATAAGCTGTCCATTAACTGTTAGACAGGTAAGATGGGTCTGTCATGAAAGCTCCCACGTCACCGACAAAACTGTTACACAAAATGTTTTGGTTCCAAATGTTTGTGGAATTTTTAAAATATGTAGTAAATTGCTCATATACTCCATACCATTATCAAAACATGCAGAAGCATACATGACATGGAGACTTTGTTGTCTACAGGGTGACTCAGGAGGGCCTCTTGTATGTCAAAATGGCCGAGAAAGATGGGAAGTCCATGGTGTCGTCAGTTTCGGACCCATAGGTTGCACAGTAGAGAACAAACCAAGTGTCTTCACTAGGACTTCGACATATATACCTTGGATTGAGGCCACAAGGATTCGCGATTTCTTCTTACACTAATAGAGGGAGCAAAAGTTCAAAGTTGGCATCTGTTCAAATCTTGGATTGTAAAAGGGATTTATGCTTTTTTCTTCCTAGCAAGGATTTAGTCTTATCAAACAAAACACTTTGTATGTAAACCATCTTCAGCAATATTTGAGCTGCAGTTGTGTGTAGTATGAAAGATACGTCTAGAACAAAAGTGGATAATGAGACCTGCGTCGTTTTTATGAGGGGTGGGGGAGTTGGAGGCAGTGGCCCAGAGTGGGGGATGGTTTCCGTAGGCATTTAATGCCATAGGGCCATAGATTTCACCCATAGCCATCACTACCTCTTCTTCTGGAAGCAGCGCAGACACACATTGAGTACCCGCCATGAGGCCAGTGAACTAGATGCTAGCCACTGGCAGCTTTGAAATCTTATTTGGTGTCACAGGTTCCTATGCAAAGTGCAGCACTCAAGATAAGTCCATCATCAGCTGCTAGGCTCTGCAATAAGCAATGACCGAGATTATAAAGCTCGAAGTAAAATGAAGTGAGTTTTATCATCTTGGTCACTGTCTCTGCACAGCAGTCGATGACTTTCTCGTCTTTACTGTTGTGCTTTGCATAGGCATTGACCAGGATGACAAAACCTGTACTATGCTCTCCCACAAGCTCCTTGATACTCGTCTCATAAAATTTCAAATACTAAAGAGCAACGGCAAATTGCAGACTTAAAAGATCATGCTGCTGGATTTTTATTGTTCTTTATGTATTATTATAATCTTGTGTTTATGAAGCACCAGCATTTTACATAGCACTCCTAGTAAATGTCATTATTAGGAGCAGACACTTTAGCATGAATTTGTATTTTATGTCTACATAAGTGCACAGATGATACCACATCTGAATGTCTGTAAAATATTACAGAATGTTACCATAACTTACCAAAGAAAATTTGTTAAGGCAGTTATTTTTTTACCCAACTAACTACTGGCTACATTTTTTTTAATTCCTCTTATGCGAGAAAACTATAAACTCTTAGGAGTAGGAATGAGCAGATCTTTTGAAATTTGAATTCTCTGATTTTGCCAAATTTTCCCAGAAGACTTAATTAACGGTGACAAAAAGAGCTTACACTCCACAGCAGAGAAAGAGAGGACAAGCAGAACCATAAGAGATTACACTCTACAGCAGTGAGAGAGAGGAACCCAGCTGACTATAAGAGCCTATACTCTACAGGAGAAAGAGAGGACCCAGCTGACCATAAGAGCTTATACTCCACAGGAGAAAGAGAGGACCGAGCTGACCATAAGAGCTTACACTCCACAGGAGAAAGAGAGGACCAAGCTGACCATAAGAGCTTACACTCCACAGGAGAAAGAGAGGACCCAGCTGACTATAAGAGCTTATACTCTACAGGAGAAAGAGAGCCCTGCTGACCATAAGAGCTTACACTCCACAGGAGAGAGAGAGAGAAGAGCCCGCTGTCCATAGGAGCTTACACCCTACAGGAGAGAGAGGACCCTGCTGACCATAAGAGCTTACACTCTACAGGAAAAAGAGAGGACCCAGCTGACCATAAGAGCTTACACTCTACAGCAGAGAGAGAGAGAGGACCCACTGACCATAAACCTTATACTCTACAGGAGAGACAGGACCCTGCTGACCATAAGAGCTTACACTCTACAGCAGAGAGAGAGAGGACCCAGCTGACCATAAGAGCTTACACTCTACAGCAGAGAGAGAGAGGACCCAGCTGACCATAAGAGCTTACACTCTACAGAAGAGAGAGAGAGAGGACCCCACTGACCATAAGACCTTATACTCTACAGGAGAGACAGGACCCTGCTGACCATAAGAGCTTACACTCTGCAGGAGAGAGAGGACCCTGCTGACCATAAGAGCTTACACTCTACAAGAGAAGAGAAACTCAACTGATCATAAGAGCTTACACTCTACAGCAGAGAGAGAGAACTCCACTGACCATAAGACCTTATACTCTACAGGAGAGAGGGAGGACCCCACTGACCATAAGACCTTACACTCTACAGGAGAGAGAGAGAACCCAACTGGCCATAAGAGCTTACACTCTACAGAAGAAAGAGAGGACCCAGCTGACCATAAGAGCTTACACTCTACAGAAGAATGAGAGGACCCAGCTGACCATAAGAGCTTACACTTACAGAAGAAAGAGAGGACCCAGCTGACCATAAGAGCTTACACTCTACAGGAGAAAGAGAGGACCTAGCTGACCATAAGAGCTTACACTCTACAGCAGAGAGAGAGAGGACCCAGCTGACCATAAGAGCTTACACTCTACAGCAGAGAGAGAGAGAGGACCCCACTGACCATAAGACCTTATACTCTACTGGAGAGACAGGACCCTGCTGACCATAAGAGCTTACACTCTGCAGGAGAGAGAGGACCCTGCTGACCATAAGAGCTTACACTCTACAAGAGAGAGAGAACTCAACTGATCATAAGAGCTTACACTCTACAGGAGAGAGAGAGAACTCCACTGACCATAAGACCTTATACTCTACAGGAGAGAGGGAGGACCCCACTGGCCATAAGACCTTACACTCTACAGGAGAGAGAGAGAACCCAACTGACCATAAGAGCTTACACTCTACAGAAGAAAGAGAGGACCCAGCTGACCATAAGAACGTTACACTCTACAGAAGAAAGAGAGGACCCAGCTGACCATAAGAGCTTACACTTTACAGCAGAGAGAGAGGACCCCATTGACCATAAGACCTTATACTCTATAGGAGAGAGGGAGGACCCCACTGGCCATAAGAGCTTACACTCTACAAGAGAGAGAGAGGACCCCATTGACTGCAGGAGAGAGAGGACCCAGCTGACCATAAGAGCTTACACTCTACAGAAGAAAGAGAGGACCCAGCTGACCATAAGAGCTTACACTCTACAGAAGAAAAAGAGGTCCCAGCTGACCATAAGAGCTTACACTCTACAGGAGAAAGAGAGGACCTAGCTGACCATAAGAGCTTACACTCTACAGCAGAGAGAGAGGACCCCATTGACCATAAGACCTTATACTCTATAGGAGAGAGGGAGGACCCCACTGGCCATAAGAGCTTACACTCTACAAGAGAGAGAGAGGACCCCATTGACTGCAGGAGAGAGAGGACCCAGCTGACCATAAGAGCTTACACTCTACAGGAGAAAGAGAGGACCCAGCTGACCATAAGACCTTATACTCTACTGGAGAGAGGGAGGACCCCGTGACCAAAAGACCTTATACTCTACAGTAGAGAGGGAGGAACCCAATGGCCATAAGAGCTTACACTCTACAGGAGAGAGAGAGGACCCCAATGACTGCAGGAGAGAGAGAGGACCCCACTGACCATAAGAGCTTACACTCTACATGAGCGAGAGCGGACCCTGCTGACTATAAGAGCTTAGACTCTACAGCAGAGAGAGAGAGCGAGAGGACCCCACTGACCATAAGGGATTACATTCTACAGGTGAGAGAGAGAACTCAGCAGAACCATAAGAGCTTACACTCTACAGCAGAGAAATAGGACCCCACTGATAACAGCTTACACTCTACAGGAGAGATTTACCCTGTGACTCTGAGGTTGGAAAACAACTCTGCCGCACAAACTGTGCTTCACTGGGAACCACTGATCTCAGATAGCCACCACCTCTTTACAAAGTATGATAATCTGTAAAATGTCATAGCTTGAAGCGAATCTCAAAATGTGCAAAATTCATATAAAACTACAAATTTCATTAAATTCAACTCAAACCTGATCCTTTGCTAAATGTTTCACTCATCTCTACTTAGGAGTATATTCACTTAAAGGGGGTTGCTTTTTTTCTCCTTAAATGAATGTATTTGGTGGCTAAAAATCATTTTCGCAATTAGGTTTCATCATAAATTTTGCACCATTTTTCTTCTATAGCCTCTGTTGTATTATGTATTTCTAGCTGCAGAATGAGTTATCTAGAAATCTGTGTGTGAGCGCTTTCTGATGTGGCGTTTGTAGCTCTTTCATCTGTCTTTTTCTGACCTGCTCTCAGCAGCTTTATGACCACAGACCATATCCAAGTTCAATGTTTAGAGAAACAAAGAGTCTGTAAAAACCAAATTGTGCAAAATGTTTAATGAAACCCAATTGCAAAAAAATATTTTTAGCCCAAAATAGTAGCATAGTAACATAGTTAGCAAGGCTGAAAAAAACATTTGTCCTTCCAGTTCAGCCTATATTTCATCAGAATAAATCCCAGATCTACGTCCTTCAAAAGAACCTAATAACTGTAAGATACAATATTGTTACTCTCCAGGAAGACATCCAGGATTCTCCCCTCCACTGAGTTGCCATCACCACCTCCTCAGGCAAGGAACTCCAGATTCTCACTGCCCTAACAGTAAAGAATCCTCTTCTGTGTTGGTGGAAAAACCTTCTCTCCTTCAGACGCAGAGAATGCCCCCTTGTGACCTTCACCTTCCTTGGTATAAACAGATCCTCTGAGAGATATTTGTATTGTCCCCTTATATACTTATACATGGTTATTAGATCGCCTCTAAGTCGTCTTTTTTCTAGACTAAATAATCCTAATTTTGCTAATCTCTCTGGGTATTGTAGTTCCCCTATCCCCTTTATTAATTTCGTTGCCCTCCTTTGTACTCGTTCTTGTTCCATTATATCCTTCCTGAGCACTGGTGCCCAAAACTGTACACAGTCCTCCATGTGTGGTCTAACCAGGGATTTGTACAGAGGCAGTATAATGCTCTCATCATTTGTATCCAGACCTCTTTTAATGCAACCCATGATCCTGTTTGCCTTGGCAGCCGCTGCCTGGCACTCGCTGCTCCAGGTAAGTTTATCATTAACTAGGATCCCCAAGTCCTTCTCCATGTCAGATTTACGCAGTGGTTTCCCGCATTACATGCATTTTAAGTAAAAAAAATGGCCTCAAAAGTAGACAACTCATTTAAGAGGAGCCCATTTTAAACAAAACATTAATAGTGTAAGATGTGCCAAACTTATTAATAGGCACAAGCATCCTTATAGATTTAGTACATCATGAGCAGCCCATGCGGCAAAATCTGAAATGATGGCTGCTAAGAGCTGGTGTAGATGTCTGCTACAATTTGCACAGGTTTAAGGCATAAATCATAGTAGATCCATCAGGAGGTCCCACCTGTCACAATAAGCTCCACTCACCTTATAGAAAACTAGCAAGAGCAACACAAGGTGGGTAAAAAAAACTGCACTTATAAGCACTGAGCAAAATTCTGTGACTTATTAATGTCAAAAAGCTGGAGTAAGGTCTGTCATAGATGCCCCAAAACTTTTCTTGGGAAAAGCAGCTAACAAAATCAATAGCTTTTGTTTTGTATTATTGAGTACTATTAAAAATAATAAAAAAAAACACATTAAAATAATCAAAGTAATTATTTAAAACATATAAAATCAACATTTTAGTTTAGAGAGTAGAGTCTTTCATTATGAAAAGGGTTTTCTGTTTTCAGAAAAGTTGTGTCTCCAGACTTCGTTTTCCCAGGAAAAGTGATGAAAGACCCTATGCCAGCTTTTTGGCATTAATGAGTCACAGAATTTTGCACAACTTTCCTGAAAACAGCTTAATATTCCACTTTATGTCTTATTAATTGTAAAAATTATAAATTAATGTTTCAGCCACATCCTTCTCAATAGAGCCATAAGCCGATGCTATGACTACACACCGTGAGCCAGGAGTTCGGATCTTTGGGTCTTATATTCTAGCAAGGAATTGGACAATATCAGCTGATTATCTCAGACTAGTTGGAGACCATTTATAGATGTATCTAGACTTTTCAATGTGGTTGAAATGCACGTGTATTTAATATGCACAGTCCATAAAGAATATATCAATACGCATGGAGGAGTTATGCATCAATTCCCACATTTATGTATGTGTGTTTTATTTTCATTTACTTTACACATTATGAAGATTGCTGTTTATTTATTCTACTACATTTTTTTTCTATACTATCTTATATTAAAAACATTGAACAAAAATATTTGCCCTGATAAATAAAAAACATTGACAGCTAATATTTAGCTTAGCTGAGATTTTTCGATAACTTTTTTTGGTTTGTGGTAATTCAGCATTGGTCTTTATAAACAATAAAAGCATTATTAATGTTTCCTGAGTTTTTGATTTTGTACAAGTGTGCAAGATGTGACTTCAGGGAAGAGTCATATGACTCAGACGAGGATCGCAACACAACGCTCGGACTGGCTGTCGGCTCTACCGACCCGAACGTGACAGCATGTATTTCTATGCAGCTGTCACGCTGTAACACAGAAGCATGGGGGTGATCGCTGTCCTTTACCAGGTTAAACTGGTGTGCCGGGAGGGGTTAAGGGAAGTGTGGGTGTCCAAGAACCTCCCAAATGTTTTATCTTGGATGGTTGGTACCTCAATACATTCCTGACAACCAGATCTGGCACTTCATGTGATTCAAATGACGATTACTTGGATGTCAATGTTATGCATGATAATGATGTGTTTAGTTGTACAGGAGATCTTAGCCATGTCACGCTGTGGGGTAGCGATGCTGAAGATCCCTTAAAAGGAGCGAGCATCAGTGCTAAGGGCGAAGGGAACAGGCACAGGGATCATGAAGTAGATGGTCCTGTGCAACTGACCACTGTTACGGTGGACTGTGACGTGGCTGGTGGTAGCTGCACTATGATTAGCACTGCTCTTGAGGTATCAGGGGAACTGTGGAAAGTTTTATCTGCAGCCAGTCAGGATGGTTGGAAAGTGTGTCCCACAGCCTATCACGATGAAGGAAAATTGTTACCCACAGCCCGTCAAGGTGGTGGGAAAGCGGTACCCATAGCTTGTCAGGGTGATGGGAAAGTGTTAACCACAGCCTATCAGAATGGTAGGAAAGTGTGTCCCACAGCCTGTCAGGGTGAGAGAAAAGTGTTACCCATTGCCTGTCAAGGTAGTGGGAAAGTGTGTCCCTGAGCCTGTCAGTGTGAGGGAAAAGTGTTACCCACAGCCTGTCAGGGTGAAGGAAAAGTGCTAGTCCCACAGCCTGTCAGGGTGAGGGAAAAGTGATATCTATAGCCCGTCAAGGTGGTGTGAAAGTGTGTCCCACAGCCTGTCAGGGTGAGGTAAAAGGGCTAGTCCCACACCCTGTCAGGGTGAGGGAAAAGTGTAAAAGTGTTACTTACAGCCTGTCAAGATGGTGGGGTAAAGCCGGTAGTACCCACAGCCTTTCAGGGAGATGGGAGACCAGTACCCACAGCCTTTCAGGGAGATGGGAGACCAGTACCCACAGCCTTTCAGAGGGAGCATGGGAGACCAGTACCCACAGCCTTTCAGGGAGATGGGAGACCAGTAACCCACAGCCTTTCAGGGAGATGGGAGACCAGTACCCACAGCCTTTCAGGATGGTAGCAAAGTAGAATCCTTAGTCTGTCAGGGTAAGTGGAGAGTGTTGTTATTCCCCAAGGAGACAGCCTACATAGCAGCAGTCACTTGCAGAGTGCCCAGAACGCAGGTAACGTGCTGCCTTCTGGGCCCTCATTATTCAACGTAACGCATCCACTCAAATCACCGTAAGGCAGGCAAACACCTCCAACTTAGTATTGATCAGATGGATGATGCTATACATGACATGTTTCATCTCTATATGAAGGTAAAATCATGATAGGAAATATGACAACAATTTCTCCCGCCTGAGACCTCAAGGGGCGAAGATATCCTGAAAGTTGGGGATCTCATAAACTTCTAAAAGGCCTAGCACATCCCACGACCAGCCCCCATATAAGCTCACCAAGGGGAGGTATGTGGGCATAACATTGATGTAATAAAAAGCAGAGTTTGAGTTTTTGTCACTTGTCAGTCCTGGAAGGTACAGTTTGCTGTGGTTCTGTCCATTTTACTAACAGGGATACCTTCCTCAACTAAGCTCGGAGCCATTTCCTGACACAGTTTTCTTTTGTTATCCCTTTTATTACATGTGATTGTATTGTTTTGTTCACATTTCGTAACATCTTTATATATTTTGTATGAACACTGCCTACCTATCTGGATTAAATAAATAGAATTTAATAGCATTAATTAAGTATTTGATACACTGTCGATTTTGCATGTTTTCCCACCTAAAAAAAATAAAAACAGAAAATCACATTGTATGATTTTTAAATAAATAAATTGCATTTGTTTGGTTTGCAATAAATATTTGATCACCTACCAACCAGTAAGAATTCTGGCTCTCACAGACCTGTTAGGTTTTTTTTTAAGAAGCCCTCCTACTCTGCACTCATTACCTGTATTAATTGCATCTGTTTAACTCGTTACCTGTATAAAAAACACCTGTCCACACACTCAGTCAATCAATCACACTCCAACCTCTTCATCATGGCTAACACCATAAACCTATCTAACACCAGGGACAAAATTGTAGACTTGCACAAGGCTGGGATGGGCTACAGTACAATATATATTTACATCTGTTACAGTGAAAATAATAACCAAAGAAATCAATGTACAAAAGTACATTTCTGACATGTGAACAAAAAGTATCTCAGTGACCAATATAGCTACCCTTATTTTCAGTAACAGTCATAAGCCATCCATCCATGGAGTCTGTCAGATTTTAGTTTGTTGATGATCAACTTTTTGGGCAGCAAAATCCACAGCCCGAGACACTGTTCAAAGAGGTGATTGTTTTCCTTCCCTGTAAATCACCTGCAGAAAGCACCACTCCAGCGTTTGTTTTATTCTTATTGCAGTGCTGCAGTGGTGTTACTAATATCAGGTCGCTACACTTGTACCACCCGCCGTCATCTTTTATTTGCACCACATCGTTTGGTTTCCAGCAGTTTATGACCTGTTGGATCGTTCCAGTGTTTGCAGGAGCGGAGGTCGCTTTTCAGTGCAAGTCTATGATAGAAAGAAAGAGGCTTTCATAAAAAAAAATGCTGAAGTGGTGAAGAGACCGCAAGTTCTCAATAGGTTCTAGGTCATGAGAGGAAGGGGCCATGTCATTATTCTTTCATATGTAAGGCTTTTACTGGCAGTCAAGCAGTGGACACGTCGATGCATGCAATGGAGCATTGTCCTGCAGAAAAATCAGTTTTCTTGAGAGATGTCGACTTTTTCTGTACCACTGCTTGAAGAAAGTGTCGTCAAAAACTGACAGTAGATTTGGGAATTTATTTTGAGTCCACCGACAACACAAAAGATCCAACTAGCTAATTTTTAATAATACCAGTCCATAGCAGCAGGGCCGGCTCCAGGTTTTTATGGGCCCTGGGCGAAAGAGTCTCAGTGGGCCCCCTTAACACAGACCACGATTCATGATGCACAGATACTGCTGAGAATTATGGGTATAGCACAACGCCAAACACTTCACTTCTTCCATTACATGAGTGATATCTATTGTAAATTGTACAATAGCTCAAAAAACGCCAAATCCTCACAGCACACAGTACAGACTGAACAGTACAGTCCTCCATACAATATTATGGGCACCACATAGTCTCCCCCTCATCACCCATATAATACCCCATGCAGGATGTCACCCCGCCATCCCCCATATAATGCTCCATACAGAATACTGGACCCAATATAATGCTCCATACAGAATACTGGACCACATATAATGCTCCATACAAAATATGGAGCTCTCCTGTACACTGTGCTGCGTTCTGCACTGTTACGGCTCAGGAAAGGGCGCTGTGGAAAGACTCCCCATTATCATCATCATTGCCTGCCCATTATTATCATCATTGCCTCCCCTCATCATCATTTCCTCCCCTCATCATCATTGCCTGCCCATCATCATCATCATTGCCTCCCTATCATCATCATTGCCTCCCCATTAATATCATCATCATCATTGCCTTCCCATTATCATTGCCTCCCCATCATCATCATTATCATTGCCTCCCCATTAATATCATCATCATTGCCTTTACATTATCATTGCCTCCCCATCATCAACATTATCATTGCCTCCCCATTAATATCATCATTATCATTGCCTTCCCATTATCATTGCTGCCCCATCATCATCATTATCATTGCCTCCCCATTAATATCATCATCATTGCCTTCCCATTATCATTGCCTCCCTATTAATATCATCATCATCATTGCCTTTCCATTATCATTGCCTCCCCATTAATATCATCATCATCGCCTTCCCATTATCATTGCCTCCCCATCATCATTGTCTCCTCACCACCATCACTGCCTGCCTCCCCCCACCACCATCACACATACAGCACCGCAGGCAGCACTCTCTCACATACACACACGCAGGCGCACACACACACACACACATGCCTCACCTGTCCGGCGTCCGCGAGCTCTCTGCCACAGCCAGCCGCTGAATGATAACATCATTCAGCGGTGCTGCTGTGAGAGAGGAAGCGCCGGCGCAGGCGCCCCCTGGAGCTCGGAGCTGCGGCAGCGGAGGCACGGGGAGAGGTAAGTATTGCGCCGGCTGCTGCCGGGGCCCTGAGCAAGCGGGGGGGCCCAGTGGCGGAGCTGACACCGCTAACGGGCGCCGGGGTGCCGACGGCGAGTGGGCCCCCCCGCCTGCTCAGGGCCCCGGCACTTGCCTGGGTGTGCTGGGTGCTGACGCCGGCCCTGCATAGCAGTACCTCACATAGCTGGCATCTGAGTTGAAAGGGGGGTCTGTGCCCATTACTAATCCATCCATAGGCCCGTCCATCAGGTCCCTCAAGTGTCACTCTCGTTTCATCTGTCCACAAAACCTTTGAAATAAATATTTCTTCAGATATTTCTTGGCCCAGTCTTGATGTTTCCTCTTCTGTGTCTTGCTCAGTAATGATTGGGCTTCAAATGCACCATTCAGAGAGAGAAATAGCACTTCAGCTTTCCTTACTCTGGCCATGTCTTTGGGCACTGAACACTGTGCGTTTCTGGGCACTTTGGGAGGTAGCAGTTTTGGAATATGACAACACTGGGGTATAATAGCTTTCTGGTTGCTTCATGTTTATACAGCTTGGCCCCATCTATTTTGAGGACTGCTGTCAAATAGCGAGGTGATTTAATAGAGTAGGGAGGGACTATCATGATTAGGCACACCTTGTCGCGGTGGGATGGCTTTTATGCTTTTTTGATTAAAAAAATGTTAGCCCAGTACCCTATATTTTTTACATGTATCACAGTTTTCTTACTTTAGGGGTTCTATGCATTGTTTTTATTCTAGGATAAATTTGGCATTCATTGTATTGTAAAAATGATCTGACAGTATGATTCTGCAGGCCAGTACATTTACGGAGATAAAAAAAAAAAATCTATGCAAGTTTGGTATCATTTAAAGTGCTTAAAATTTTTTTAAAGTTTTTAAAAAAATATGTCTCACCATTTTTTTTGACTTCTGACATTTTTATTTCTTCATTGATTGATATTAGGGCTTATGCTTTTCTATGGCAAGAATTAATGATACGAATAGGAGGTACATGGGACATTATCACTTTTTATTGCATTTTTCAGAGAATATAAAAATTCAGGTGTTTTATTTTTTACTCTTTCCTCATATACAGTAGGTTAATTAGTTTTAAATTGTCATAAACTTGAATTCTATATACGTGTTGATAACATATATTTAGCTTTTCATTGGCTATTTTTAATGGTGGAAAGGGATGGGGTGATTTAAATTTTTATATTTTTTCTTAACTTTTTCTTCACTTTTTACTTTACTAACCTTATTTTAGTGGACTCGAGCCTGTGATCATCTGACCTCTTATACTACATACTGCAATACAAAGATGGCAGTGATGGGAACCTTCAGCAGGCACATGGCTGCCAAAACAACCCATTTCGATTGTGCCATTGTAAGGAGATGAACAGGAATAGAGTTGTCGGTTTGAGATGCGCTCTGGAGCCGGAACTATCGGGGTCGTCGTCACTGTTGCAGGGGGACGACTTATCTTTGTGGAGAGGGCCTGAGCACCTGACAGAAGGGGCTGTGGGGGATATAAAAGGGGCTGTGCGTGTGAAAGGGAGAGACTTGGCGGGAAGGCGACTACAGAGCAGGACGAAGGTTGACTCCCTCTCCTCAACTTCCCCCACTGACGCCAGCTCTTTACAGACTGACCGACTCTTACATCCCTTACCGGGTGCCCCTCCACGAATCTTGTCCCTAACGTGCAGTGCAGCAGACATCCCGTCTTTTCTTGAACGGTGTGATTCCATGCGAGGCCTTGTCACTCCTGCGGCCTGTACGGCGTTGTGCTCCCAGTGTACAGCGTCACGCTCAAGGAACCAGAAGGAACTGTACCCACACTCCAACGGACCCAAGATCAACGGACCCAAGAACAACAGATCTGGATACTTCGGCACGGTCAGGAGCCAGTGCATCTCGTACCTACGCAGCAGAGCCAGAGACATTGTCCGCGGATTGCGACGTCGGGAGCTGTTCCAACCGTTCCCCAACAAGAACTCCAATCGATAAGTCATTACCTTCATTTCTCCCCTTATTTCATTTATTGTGTAGTGTGCATTCAGTTGTTATTTGCCTAAACATCTCCCTACGTGGTTTCCCTGAATACTTGCTCAGAAATTAAGTAAATTCTTGTTAACGCCTTCTCTGCCTCCTGCTCTTTACTGCATCCGTCGAACCTTTACACCACAAGGGGCTGATAGAAGGCGGTGCACACGAGAATCGGCGTTCCATTTAAAAGCCACCATCAGAGATTGACAGCAGCATTTACATGGTCAACATCCGCAGGTGGAGCTCAGCTTCTGGTTTTAGACACAGATGCTGGCATGCAATATGGCCGGCATCTACTCTGTGTGTTCCTGAGTCCTGTTCACATGCGGGTACCCCAGCGTGGACGTACATATATGAGGTTATAGGGAGTTTATTAGGGGAAAAAACAATTACAGTTTTGGTAGTCAACATTTAGGAAAAAAAACAAACCACTATCTAGAAACACTTGCTGAGTAGGTTAGGGCCCCGTCTCACATAGCGAGATCGCTGCTGAGTCACAAGTTTTGTGACGCGACAGCGATCTCAGCAACGATCTCGCTATGGCTGACACGTACCAGCGATCAGGCCCTGCTGTGAATCGCTGGTCGTGTCAGAAATGCCTGGATTTTTTTTTTATCGCTGGTCTCCCGCTGGCCAGCACGCATCGCTGCGTGTGGCAGGCATGGGACCAGCGATCAGCTGGTAACCAAGGTACACATCGGGTTTCCAGGCGCGGGGCTGTGCCTGGAAACCCGATGTGTACGTTGGATACCAGCGCACTGCTGCAGGGGAGCTGGTAACCAAAGTACACATCGGGTTTCCAGGCACCGCGCAGCGCCTAGAAACACGATGTGTACCTTGGTTACCAGCTCCTTGCATCAGCGGGCTGGTATCCAACGTACACTGCAGGTAACTAAGCGACGTTACCCGCAGTGTCGGTGTCCTGATCGCTGCCTGTTTGGCACCTCAGCAGAGATCATGTAGCAACACACCAGCGATCCTGACAAGTTCATATCGTTGTCGGGATCGCTGGTGCGTCGCTATGTGAGACGGGGCCCTTAGAGTCAGCCATGAAATGTCAATATTAATAGATACAGATCTATGTGTAACTTTCCTGTCATTTCCTGGACACATTTTTGAACATAAAATCCCATTTATTGCACTTGACATAAAGTATCTACACCCCACAGCACTGTATTAATAGGTAAAATATGTAGGAATTGGGTGTCTCTTACTACTCCAAGGAAGACTTTGAAAAAAGAAAATTTTAAGGGGCTCTCCAGCTTAAAAAATTATCTGTAGATGTTATTAAAAATAGCAAGATATACAGCTTACTAATTACAAAGGTGCTTCAATCAGAAGACATCAGCACAGGTCAGGGTCATGGCAGAGCTTCTTGCTTGTGCTAGGTGCAGCAAAGAGATTTATGTAGGCACTCAACCAATGTAATGTATGCAGGGAGCTAGTGATGGGTCCTTCCTGAACAGAGACAAAAAGCCGGCTCCTAATCCTGCCCAACCGAAACAAATCTCGCCTACTTATCCATTTAATTGGCTGGCTGCAAGTAAGTGGAGTTTCGGCAGAAGGTAGGCTGGGGCTTCTGCCTACGGTGAATACATATTTAATAGGGATTCATTTAGGATCCAAAAGAGCCAGCTCTTTTTGGTAAGCGGAGCAATGTGAGCCAGATCACTAAAAAGAGCCAGAGTGCCTCGCACTACAGGGAGCCGGCTCATTTGATTATTTCAATACCCAAGTCCAACCCCCTTCTCTGTTATAGGTGATGTATAGACAGAAGAGGGTTGGCTTACGACCTAAAATAGGCCTCTCATCCAGCATCCGTAGCACATGATGATATGTAGACATACGGCGCAAGTGGGGTTCCAGGACCCTAGAGCAAAAATCTCTGAGGTGTAGGCATTCCAGAAGCATTAAGTTGAAATGGTCTTCCCAAACATTATTTGCTAGGTTTCTTATAAAGGACCACCTGAAGTCAGCCCACCAACGATGAGAACACCTGCACCACGAGGAGGAACAGCGCACGGAGCAGCCTAGGCCAGGGCGGCAGCAGCAAGTAGAAAAAAAAAGATTCTCCAGCGAAACGTCCTCAGGCGAGTAACACTTGAAATTTATTTCACAAAAACTAGAAATGATAGCACATTGCAGACCGGACTACAGAGAAATGAAGCCACGAAGGTCTGCTACGTGGTATCATTCCTGCTTGGTAGCCAAAGGTTGGAGGTCTCTGCCCTGTGCAATAAATATTCACAAGGGTAATGTCGCTGCCAGTACAACTGTAGATAGTGGAGGGGATCAATACAATTGACACAAAATAAAAAAAGTTCTTACATTCATTTTTATTAATATTCTCAACAAAATGAATTCTTAAACAACATTATGATATAGGAAAGATGTGTATCTTCGTACCGTGTTAGCCAGTAGATAGAAAAATACTTTTTTTTTTTTCTAAACAACATTAAGCATTTATGTGAACGTATCAAGTTCTGATTGTGAATGTTGATCAGTCAGCCGTCGCTCAGGATCAGGAGGAAGCACGTCTTGTACAGCAGAAGGGTTAATGCATGATGGTGGTAGATACATGCTTCAGGTCCTGCAATATTCCTTGGATGAAATTGATGGACTCCTGTCTTTTCCACTGTAATATGTAAGAGATCGGTTCATTTTTCACGTAAAAGTTCTATCCAAGTTCTTCACAAAGAAAACTAGTACTGATTATCATCTGGGGGATTGTTCACATCTCTGTATATTATTGCAGACTGAGTGGTCTGCACCAAAACAGAGACACGTCCAATACTGATCTGAGTCACAGACAGGATCTGCCAACTTGACTGCAATTTTTCTGGACAGCATTCTAAAACAAATCACAAACAATATTCTTTACGGACATCTTGGAAAACCATACTAAATCATCATGGCTGTAAGTGACACGTCTACAGCCCCTGACTGTGA
>JARQOD010000003.1:473470821-473500318 GCA_033576555.1 Oophaga sylvatica | reverse complement strand
ACCCCTTTGGCCCTTTTGGTTTAAAAAGGTGTGTGTTATAAAATTTTTGGGTTGGGGGGAGGAAAAAATTTTTTATATTTAAATTTTTAAATTAAGAATTTATAAAATGTTTTTTGCCCCCAGGAAATCCATCTCGGGAAAAAAAAAAAAGGGGGGGGCCCCCCCCGAAACGGGGTTTTCCCGCTGGGGAGACCAAACACCCGGCCCAAACAGCAAGGGGGGGGAAAAATTTTAAAAAAACCTTCCCCGGTCAAACCAGGGGAAACCCGGTAAACACAGCGCCCCTTTTTTTTTCCGCCACCCGGTAGCGGGGAGGGGGTTGCAAAAATTTACCGGGGTTTAGCCCCTTTTTTTTCCAGGGGGTTTCCTTTAAACCCGGAAAACCCCGGGCAAAAAGGGGGGGGCAACAGCTTTTTCCCCTCCGTCCCCAAAAAAGGGGGCCGGCCCTGGAACCACCCTTAAAAAAAAAAAGGGGGGCCCCCCCCCGCGGGGGGGGGCCCGACCCCTCTTGAAAGGGGGGCTCTTTTTTTTCCCCCGGGGTTTTCCCCCGGGGGACTGCTCTGCATACAGATTTCCCCCCCAGAAGGTCCCGGGACAATTTTTAAAAATTTTTTTTTTCCCAACAGGGGCTTATCAAGAATGGTAATAAACCCCTGAAAGGGGCCCCCTTTAAAGAAAAAATTTTTTTTTTTTTGAAAATTTTCCCCCTTTTTGAAAAGGGGGGGGTTTAAAAAAACCCCCACTTTTAAATTTTTAAAAAAAGGGGGAAAAAAATTTTTTTTCCAATTAGCCATATTATAGAATAAATTTAAAAAAATTTTTCTTAAAAAAAAATAATTTTGGTCCCTTTTCCCGGGTAAACCCAAATTTTAAACCCTCAAAACCCCTTTTAAAATTAAAGGGTTTCCCCGGGGGGTTTTTTTTTTGGGTAGTTTTTGAAACCTCCGGGGTTCCCCTTTAACGGGGGTTTTGAATTAACCCCCTGAAAGGGCCGCGAAAGGATTTTTTGAAGGGAACCCTTTTCCCTTTTTTTTTCCCCGGACGTTCCCCGGGGGGGGGTTTTTTTGGGTAAAAAAAACCCCCAAAAAAAAAGGGGGGGGGGGGGGGGAAAAGGGGGGGGGGTGAAAAAAAAAGTTAAAAAATTTTTATAAATGGAATGGGCCCCAACATAAAATCCCTTTTTGGTTTTTTTAAAAAAAAAAAAAATTTTTTAAAACCAAAAAACCCCCGGCCCCCCCCTTTTTTCCCCGAGTTGGGTTTTTTTCCCCCCAACGTAATTTTTAAAAGTAAAAATTTTCCCCCTTTTTTTTGGGGTTTTAAAAAAATTGTTCAACAAATTTTTAACTTCAAGAAAAGGGGTGTTTAAAAAACCCTTTGTGTTTTTTGGTTTGGTTATTTTTTTTCCCTTTTTTTCTCCTTAAAAAACAATATTTTGGTGAATAAACCCAATTTTTTTAAAAAGCTTTTAAAAAAATTTGGGGTTTTAATTTTTTTAAAGGGGAAAATTCCTCTCACTTACGGTTTTTGGGTTTTTTAAAAAAACCCCCCCCTTTTGCCCGGGGGCCAAAACCCCCGGGGGGGCCTTTTTACCCTTTGGGGCCGCCGCCAAGGAAAAAAAGAAAGAAGGTGGGGGATTTTAAAACTTTAATGAAAAACCCCCGGGTAGAGCCCCAAGGGGGGGGGCCCCCGCCGGGGGCGGGGTTTTTTTTTCCCCAAAAAACCCCCCAAATTTCCCTTACCATATTAAATTTTTTAAAAAAATTACCCAAAAAATTTAATTTTAAAAAGATTTTTTTTAAAAAAAAAAAAAAAAAGGGGGTAAATTTAAAAATTTTTTAACCCTTAAAAAGTTTTAAAAACGTACCCCTTGGCCGGGTGCCCTAAAAAAGAGGAAATTTTTTACCCTTTTTAGGGGGAAAACTCCAGTTTGGAAATTTACCCGTTTAAATCCACCTAAAACCCCTTTAGAAACCCTTTTTCTTTGCCATCTTATATCCTTAATTTTTCCCCCAAAATTTTATCATAAAATGTAGAAATTTCCCCGGGGGAAGGTCCAAAATTTTTTAAAAGCCCCGGGGGTTTTATACTTTTTAAAAGAAGGGAAAAATTTGGTTTTTTTAAAAAAAAAAATTTTTTTGGGGTTTTTTAAATTTTTTTTAAAAAATTTTCTATTTTTAGAAAACTTTAGATTTTGGGGGAAATGGGGGTTTTTCCAAATCCCTTTTTAAAAAATTGTTTTTTAATTTAAAAAAAATTGGGAAAAGGAATTTTTGTTTAAAAAACCTGTTTAAAAATTTAAAAAGGGTTTTTAAATTTTTTTTTTTCCTCCCGCATTATTTTCCCCAAAAAAGGAAAAAGATTTGCAAAAAACGGGATTTAAAAAAAGGGGGGGGTATTTGGGAATTTTCCCAAAAAAATTAGAAAGGGGGAAATTTTTTTGGGAAAAAAAAAATTTTAAAGGGGAAAAAAAAAAAAAAAAAATAAAAAAAAAAAAATTTTTAAAAAACACCAAAAAAATTTATTTTTCAGATTTTTCCCCCCCAATTTTTAAAATTTGGGTTTTGGCCCCCGGGGGTCCAAAAATTTTTTTTTTTTTTTTAAAAAAAAAGGGTTTTTAAAATTAAAGGGCTTAACCCAAAGAATTTTTTTGGAAAAATTTAAAACAAAAAAAAATTTATTAGAAAAGAAAATTTTAAAAATTTTTGGTTCGGTTTTAACCCCTTTTGATTTTTTTTTTTTTTTTTCAGGGGGGCCAATAATAGTTTTAACCCAATCCATTTAAAATAAAGGGGGGGAAACCCCCTTTAAAATTTTATTTGAAGGGACCGGGGGGGCCCCAAAAACCCCACCCCTTTCCCCCAAAAATTTTTTAAATTATTAGTATGGAAAAAATTCCCATTTCCCCAAAGCTTTGGAAAAAAAAAATTTTTAACAAAAAAAAAAGGTTTACCCTTTAAAATTTCCCGGGGGGCCCATTTGGTTTAAAAAATTTTGGGGGGGGCCCTCCCCCAAAAAAGAAACTTTGGCCAAAACCCCCCCCCCCCAAAAAAAAAACCCCTTTCTTTATCCCCGGGGGCGGGCCCCCTGGGGGGGTGTTCCCGGGGCCCCAACAATGGGGAAGGCCCCCCGGGGCCCCCCGGGTGGAAAGGGAACCCGGGTTTTTTTGGGGAGGGGTTTTTTTTTGGGGTTTCCCCTTTTTTGGGGGGGAAAAAGGGTTTTTTTTGCCGGTTTTTTTGCGGGGGGCGGGTTTTTTTTGTTTTTTTTTGGGGGGTTTTTTTTGGGTTTTTCCCCCTTTTTTTTTTTGGCTTAAAGGCTATTAAGGGCCCCCTTGGGGGCCCCGCCCCCCAAAATTTTTTTTTTGGGGGGGAAATGGGGAAAAAAAACCCCCCCGGTTTTTTTTTTAAAAAAAATCCCCCAGGGTTTTTTAAATAGGACTTAATACATGGGGTTTTAGGGGTTTTTTGGGAAAAAGCGAAAAAAACGCAATTTTCCAAAAACGGTGTGCAGGTGACACAGCCCCCGCCCAAAAGCAGCCCCAATCAGGGGCGAAATCCAGGAAGCCGGGTTCCCGCTGTAGCTTATTCGGTAAATGCTATAGGTTGCCAAATAATCGGAACCGAAGATATTCGCTCAACTCTAGTCCCTATCACTGGATGTGTGAACAGTCAGAATCTCTTGTAAGCAGTAAGAACTAATTTATTATTATGCACAGTTTAGTTTTCTACACTCTGAAGATTTATTTCATTCCATCCACTTGAAAATCTATAAATTTGCCACACTAGTTTATAAAGGTATATATTTCCATCGTTTCCTGTCCGGCAGAAGCATCTCAGAATGTGAACATTGTGCACTGCCCTCCTACAGGCTCTTGAAAGCTCCCACTTCCTCTTGATGACGTAGACATTCAAAAGTGGGGACAGTGAGGCCAGCGCTGATTGGGCACAGGGCTTACTACAAATAACCACTTGTGAGCCCCGGGAATGTGAGTGCCGACACCCCTGGAACGACAGCGGCACGGAGAGCGATGTTATTTTATCGGGGCCAAACATGAGGAATGAGAAGAGTTGTCCTAGTAGTGAACAACCCCTTTAAGGTCATTGTGTTGCAAAAGTCAGTGGAGTGCCCAAGGGAGCGATTTCTTTTACATGCCAGAGGTTGCTATTGACTGCAGCATGTGGGGGGTTAATTCATCCATTTTAGAAACTGTCAGTGTTGTGTCAGTGCTAGGGAATGAGCACAGTTAGGCGGAGCCCCAAGATCACAATTCCGGGGTGAAGATGGGATCTGCCTTTTCATATTCTTCTGGAAACCGGTGGGTTCTATTAGGACAGGGGTGGGGAACCTCAGGCCCCAGGGCCATTTACGGCCCTCGAACACCTTTTATCCGGCCACCCGGGTAAATTCTAAGTGACCGCATTGCTCTGGCAGGGAGCTGTATTTTGATTGCCACCAGCTCATTAATTTCTTCTTGCTCTGTTAGCACACATGTAGTGTTCACTACTGAACACTGAAGGTCATGCAATGAAAGATTACGTCCTGACACCAGTGCCAGACTCAGGAGGTACTTTGTGGGAGGAGTTTGTACGGCCCCCAAAGGACAATATAAATATCCAAATGGCCCTGGGCAGAAAAAAGATTCCCCACCCCTGTATTAGGATGTGAATAGACAATGCTGTGATAGAAAGTGACTAGATTTTCCAGGCCCATGTTTTTCTTTATTTTTATTTGTTTATTAAACAACTTGCAACATTGTAATATAAAAGGACTTGGGCTATGTTCCCACAGTCAGTAAACGCTGCGGGTTGGACGCTGCTTACATCCACAGCGTCCAGATGTTACAGCATAGTGGATGGGATTTCTTGAAATCCCATGTTCACTGTGTGTGCTCTGACACCCATGGCTTACCTGTGGAGCCGGACATGTGGCACGTCTTTCCAGACCGCAGCATGTCTTATCTTGCGGAGACATATGTATTGGATGCGGTGATTCCGCACGGTTCAATGAACAGAAATGGAATCACCTGCGTTCAAAAGCCGACCGCGCTCTGGACATAGCTGACATGTGCTGTGTCCAAAGCGCTGCCGATTACTGACCGTGGGGACGTAGCCTAATAACTTTATTATGTGGTCAGTTGGGTTCACACATGGTGCCATCTGGTTTGACTGACAACCCAGAATCTGTGGCTTTGGTGCAAATGTGTAGCGAGATGATGGCTGGGCTTTGCAGTACATCTTTTCATCTGCAGGAAACAAGAGAAGGGTTCATGCTGAAGGCAACGCCTTGACTATGGCATTCAAGTTCCATCCCGAGTGATTGCCGTTCCCTTGAGTCCTTATTTTCCAAGTGTCTAATTCAGCTATTTTTGGACTAAATTACTATCCTCTTCAATCTCTGGTCTGATCTTAAAGGTTGTCTTCCTCTTGGGTATGTAATGATTGTACCCAGTGCCTATATGTTCTATGAAATCCTTTCCTGTACATCCATTGCAGCTTTTTTTTTTTTTTTTTTATATAAGACTGAGCACCGTTTTGTCATCATAGACAGACGTTTGCTTAATCCTGAATTGGTGCCTATTGTTTTCCTGGCACTAAAAGAAAAACTCTATCCTTATTCTACCATATTTCTTAGTGAGTCTAGTTATACTCCAAGACGATAACTCTAACATTCTTCCTTTTTTATTTCATGATTGATTTTAGGACCATCCCTTTTTTCTGTCCGTACATATAAGATAGCTGTAAGGGCCCCGTCTCACATAGCGACACCAGCGATCCCGACAACGATCAGGATCGCTGGTGTGTCCTACATGATCGCTGCTGAGCTGCCAAACAGGCAGCGATCAGGACAGCGACACTGCGGGTAACGTCGCCTAGTTACCCGCAGTGTACATTGGATACCAGCGCACTGATGCAGGGAGCTGGTAACCAAGGTACACATCGGGATTCCAGGTGCTGCGCGGTGCCTGGAAACCCGATGTGTACCTTGGTTACCAGCTCCCCTGCAGCAGCGCGCTGGTATCCAAGGTACATGTCGGGTTTCCAGGCACAGCCCCGCGCCTGGAAACTCGATGTGTACCTTGGTTACCAGGAGATCGCTGGTCTCCTGCCTGTCACACGCAGCGATGCGTGCCTGCCAGCGGGAGACCAGCGATCAAAAAAAAAAGTCCTGGCATTTGACACGACCAGCGATTCACAGCAGGGGCCTGATCGCTGGTACGTGTCAGACATAGCGAGATCGCCGTTTAGCAGTGATCTCGGTAGCGATCTCGCTATGTGAGACGGGGCCCTAAGTTGAGCGTCTCTTATAGCTGTCACTCCTGATTGTCCTCCCCAATACATATATACACTTGACTCAACTGTGCATGCGTTCTCCGTGGGTAGAAACAAGTGAGCTGCTATCTCACCTCTGGCCGTGACTTATCTTCCTTGAAAATAAAAGGAAATGAAGCCCATTTCTTCATTTTCATGACCTCATCTGTCTGGGACAGGTCTCCATAGATATTAGATCGTTTGCCAGTCCTGTCAAAATAGCGAGGTTCTGCTGATATTAAAGCTGAGGTTACAAAAGTACGTAGTCTCTCATCCGAGAGAATCAGGTCAAATCATCATAGTTGGATCCGATTTTCAATTATGAGAAGATGGATTTCTCTGTCTTCGATTCTGTCAGTCTGTGGAAATCGGACTCCACTCAGATGTCATCCGAGTGCAGTCCAATGGTTTCCATTGACTTGCATGATCAAGTGATCAAACTCTACCATGCTGCAATTTTTTTTCGAGCCCGGTCTGTCTGAGAATAAAATCAGACGTGTGCACGGCCCCATAGCATAACATTGGTCCAAGTGTGATCTGATGTTTTGTTGAAAAGCACTCAGACCGATAATATGGTCATCTCCATGAGACAGAAAAGAAAACAGTATTTATCTGCAGCCATTTTGGCAATCTGCATGCAAATACCATCTAAAACATGTGCAAGTGTCTAATTGGAAGTGCAACTGCAGGGAGATGAAGTTTTGTTCTCCCTGCAACTGTTCACTTCCAGTTATGGGGCGGCATGACTCCCTCTGCTCCATGACCCTCCACTGTAGTGAGCGGTGGCATGGAAAATGACTACATTTGCTCTCTACAGCCACACTTTCCTATTGGACACCTGCTCAGGTTTTAACCTCTTAAGAACCAGTGGCATTAACATTTTTGCATCTCCGTTTTTTGCTCCTCTTCTTCCCAGAGGGATAACTTTATTTTTTCGTCAATATGGCCATGTGAGGGCGTGTTTTTTTTACTTTTGAACGACACTTAGTTTTACCAAATAGTGTACTGGAAAATGGGGAAAAAAAATTCAGTGCGTTGAAATTGCAAAAAAAAAGTGCAATTCTTTAATTGTTTTTTTGTTTCGTATATACCAAACATTTATAGGTTCTTTTTTATTAAAGTAGTGAAAAAAATTCCAAAGTTTGTAAAAAAAAAAAAAATTAAAAAAAAAGCCATTTTTCGGATTCTGGGGTTGGGTGAGGGCTTATTTTTTGCGTGCCGCGCTGACTTTTTTTTATTGATACCATCTTGGTGTTAATCTGATGTTTTGATTGCCCGTTATTGCATTTTAATGCAACCTTGCGGTGATTAAAAAAAAACGTAATTCTGGTGTTTTGACTTTCTTCTGCGTTATGCCGTTTACCGTTTTGGATTAATTCTTTTTATATATTGATTGGGCGATTCCAAATATGTGTATTTTTTATTTTTGTTTTATTTTGATTGGGGTGATTTCCAGTTTTATATTTTATTTTTTTTAAAAATATTTTTAAAAACTTTTTTTCCCCTTGCGTCAATAGTTTCCATGGGAGACTAGAAGCTGCAACCTTGCTCTATGTAGCAGAAATGCACATTTGCTATGAGCGCCGACCTCTGGTTTGCGACGCGCTTCCGGCGCATTCACGTTAAATACCGCTGTCAGAAATTGACAGTGACATTTAACATATTAACAGCCACTGGTGGGTCGCAATTCATGTGCCGGAAAGGGGGAAGGCACCTAATGACGGACCCTGCACGTCATTGGGTGTTACCTGTAGATTACCTCTATGGCTGCAGGTAAATAACACTTTGGTTTTTTATTTTTTTGACTGGTTCAACCTAATGTGTATTAGGAACTTTACCGGTCGGTCTTTCATAATGTCTGGCTACATGTCAAGTGATAGGTAGAAGAACTTTGTCAGATATTTACAAGTATCTAACAATACTTGAACTATTATATTACATATGTAAGGTGAATATACATGTGAATTAAGGTGTGGGGCATTAAGATTGGTGTAATTATTCCACATCCCTTCCTGCCTTTCCCGTATTTCAGAATCACTACTAATTATTAGGCCATATTGCCTGAAGGGCTCGGCACGCCTTAGCATAGAGAGATCTCACTATGTAGGCTCATTAGTTTGTCCTACTACTCGCAGCACACTGCTATTGATGCTCATTTCTGGGTAAGGAGAACCTAGACTTGGACTTATAAGGGAAACCTGCTCTGTGAGTTTAGTGTTGCCCAAATGTAACCGCACCCACATCCTGAGCTCCTGCACCCCGAGCGTTGGGTAACGGGAGAGGAAGCCTCTCGTACAGAGCCTTTTCCTTTATAATGCAATACGCTTCTCACTTTCACTTCATGTTGTACTTAGTTTTTTTTGGGTTTTTCTTTCAAATATAAAGCTAAAAAAAAACTGCATAAAGGGGATACTAATAATTGCAGTGGGCATTTGGAAAATTGATCCTATAACAGTAATGACATGTTCCTAGGATATGCTGTTAATTTTTGATCATGGGGCCACAATCACAAGAATACCCCTGGTCACAAGGATATAGGGTTATTTTCAAGTGCGGAGCCACTAGTCTAGTCTCTGTGCAGGGTATTGTGACTCAGCCCCATTTATGTACAAAGGCCTAAGCTGCAGTACCCAGACAGCCATTGCATAGTTTAAAGGGGTATTCCCATCTCCAGGATCCTATCCCAATGTGTAGTAGGTGTAATATTATTATAAATGTAATATAGTTCTTCTGACTCGCTATGTCTCTTCCATCTTTCTCGGGCATTGCAGGACCTTGGGTATTCATGTGTATGACCACTGATGAGGTGACAGGTAGTCGCTAGTGGTCGTAACCATGGATACCTAAGGTTCTGCAATACACATGGGGTAAGTGACATTGCAAATCAGGAAAACTATACTACATTTGTAACTGGAGGTATTAATACATATTGAGATAAGATCTTGGTGATGAGAATACCTCTCCAAGGCTGTGTGCCCACATTTCATTTTTGGTGAGTTTTTGATTCTCGCTGCGTCAAAAATGCAGCATCCTACAGTTCCAGCAAAGAGGATGGGATTTATAGAAATGAGATGCCTACTGGTTTTTTTTATGCTTGGCGTAAACTGACCTGCAGTGCGTGTTTAAAATCCTAAAATCCGCATTATTATATTTCTATTGCAAGTACACTTGCTTTATGTGCAGGTTTTTCCAATAGACTTGTATTAGATGCAGAAATTCCACAGGTAAAAAACGCACATGTGTTTAGTGCTTTCCGCGTCTGAAACGCATAAAAAAGCATGTACCGGTAAAATGCACTTTATTAAAGAAGTTTTAGAAAGCCAAATCCCGGCTTTATTTAAAACATGACTCCCCAAAAAGAAAATGGAAAACTGCGAGTAACCTAATTTACCTCCGGCTACTACGTTCCCACTATGAGCGGCTACGTTCCCACGATGAGCGGCTACGTTCCCACGATGAGCTTTTGATGTTGTAGATTTTCTGCACTCATTAAGTAAAATATGCAGCGTAAAGAAACTCATCATATGAACGGAGCCGTTAAGGCCATGCGCACACATTCAATATTTGGTGAGTTTTTTACCTCCGTATGTGTAAGCCAAAACCGAGTGGTATAAATCCAGAAGTGGTGACATGTTTCTATGACATGTTTCTATTAGGGTATGTGCCCACGATCAGGAATTGCTGCGGTTTTGACAATAATTGTTTATGTAGCGTAAAAAAACGCAGCAGCCAGATGGTACAGCATAGTGGATGGGATTTCTAGGAATCCCATGTCCACTGTGTGTGTATGTGCACCTGCGGATCACACGCGGACACTGCATGCAGTGCGGGTTTATGAGCCACATCATGTCAATCTCTTGTGGAGACGCGAGTCACCGCAATAGAAACTTCCACAATAGAAGGTATTTGGATGTGGTAAATCATTGCTCAGTGAACACATGCGGGTTAACCTGCGTAATTATAAAGCAGCGTTTTCAACGCAGCGAAAATACTGCATCCAAAGCGCTTCTACTCCCTGATCGTGCGGGAACGTACCCTTCTGCTTTTCCTCTGATTGTACCTCTCCCTGGTTTTGATTTACAAGTACTGAGGTAAAAAAAAACTCACCAAATACTGAACATGTGAACATGGCGTAATAGGTTCAGAAAATCTGCAACTTCAAAGCTCACCAAAAGCTCAGGAGAGCAGGGGATCACAGCTAATTCTTTATTTGAGGTAAAACATTGCTTAAAAACAAGCAGTAAAATGTTTTACCTCCTAAAAAGAATCAGCTGTGATCCTGTGCCAGGGTGGATTGATTTAAATCACGCCGATTTAAATCAACGATTTTCATGATTTAAATCAAATGATTTTTTCTATTTAAATCAGATCGATTTAAATCGTGATTTTAATCATGATTTAAATCACTGGTTTAAATCAAAAGATTTTTTTAATATAAATCACGATTAAAATCTAAAACTTTCAATCATTGTTCAATTAACTCCACACTTCTAGCTTGGTTTCACTTTCTGTAGCTAGGTTTCAGTTTCTTTTTCCATTCAGTTGACATGCCCAAACTTGTTGGATAGTCAGTCAGCAGTACTTGGCTGTAGTTACAATCAAACTTCAGAAGTGATCTGCGTGAGCCATGGCAGGTCGTAAGAGAGACCCTATTTGGGTTCATTTTGTTGAGATGCCAGCAGAGCTTGGAAAGAAAGGTGGGAGAGCAAAGTGCAAATACTGTCAAAAGGATATCCAAGGACTTGTTTGCCATTTGAAATCACATTATGAAAACTGCAACCAGAAGGGAAATGAAGATGTTGATAGTGATACAACTAATGTCAATGTACCCCCACAGCTTCTTATGCACCAGGACCCTAGTAAGTCTGGCAATTACAACCTATTTTAACAGACGTTTTACTGGATGGTTAAAGTCTATGAAAAGAAAAATTTCTAGCGCTAGTTCTGGAGTATAGAATTTAAATTTATGTTAAGGCAATATTTCACAGAAGATTAACGTTAAGTAAAAATAAAAGAGTGTGTATACGCCTATTTTTTTTTTTTATTGTAGGCTACAATTCACTTTTGAAGTCTGCCAAATTGACCATTTTTTTAAAAAAACATTTTTAAAACTTTTGTGACATAATTTTTTTCAGTTGCTCTAATATTACTAGAATTACAGCAACTTCACCGGAAACTTGAGTAGTATAACTTTTGAGACAGCCCTTATAGGACGAGGACCATTACATTGTTCAAAAAGTTTGTTTCAAAATATTTTCGTTATATTTCTTCAAATACGCAGTCAAATTATATTTTTAATTACTGTGCTTTCAGGGTCAAATATGGCTTGTGCTGCACGTGACAATCAATATCTGGGTACAACTTCAACAAAGCAGCCCAACAAAAAACTTTGCGTGCAAAGTGTAGAAAAATTCCTCTTAAAGACTACGACGAGCCAGAAAGAACATTTTGATTGATTAATTGCTAAATTCATATTTGCAACCAATTCTTCTTTCCGACTAGTTGAACACCCATTGTTTGTACAAATGATTGAAGGAATAAGACCAGGCTACAAACCACCAAGTAGATTTGATATCTCAGGAAAACATCTTCAGGCTGTATACGACAAAGAAAGAGCGGCTTGTACAAAATATTTGAAAGACAAAGTGGCTCGCCAATACTAACCATGACATTGTGGCAACTGTGCTGAAATTGAAGTGTGAATCTGCACCATTTCAAAAATACATGTTTGCAGATAACGTCGTTAATTAACTAAAACCACTGGACTGGTGGAAGTCGCAATCACTTGTTCTTCCAGCGAAGATAATAAATGTAGCTACTCAGCTACTGACTGCATCGGCATCATCGGCAGGAGTAGAGAGATTGTTTTCTTCATTTGGTTTTGTGCACACAACAGTCCGAAACAGCTTAGGAACTGCTAAAGCAGGACAACTAGTTTTCCTATTAAAAGTCCTAAATAAACAGTAGGCTTAAAGGACTGATGTATTCACTGAAGATGTTTGCTTACTTCAAACGTTAGAGATAGGCTATTGTTAAAAAGTACTTACTCTCTGTAGTTCAATTCTGATTGTTTAATAGTGCAAATAAAAATTATTAGGTTTCATAATCATCAACTGTTTTAATATTTTTATTTGTGTAAAATAATTTGATTTGCAAAAAGACAAAGTTTTGCTTGTGTACAACTTGATTAAAAAATCCTATTTAAATCAAAAAAATCTGATTTTTTTTGATTTTTTTAAAAAAAATCATGATTTTTATCCACCCTGTCCTGTGCTGCCCTGTCTGTATACTCCTTTGTGTCCTCCCCTGCCCAGGAGCTGTGGTGTGATCAGACTATGTTCCTGTATGGTGAGACACAGCCATTACACCGTACACAGCAGGGGCACATTTATACGATTATCTCAGCACAGCAACATTTTATTTAACACATCTAATTATAGAAATTATTATTCCAAGATCTATTGATTAAAATGAACTTTGCTCGTGGGAAAACCCCTTTAATGTAAGAATAATTCTGAAGGTACTTGGGTTCTGACGAGTCCCTCAATCGAGCAATTGACGAGTCCCTGGTGCTCCGACACTACTGTTACACTAGTGACTGCATTGTGCTGAGGCAGTGAAGGATGGCCTCTGGAGGCGCTACAGGTGCTTCTCACTAAATTAGAATATCTTCAAAAAGTTAATTTATTTCAGTTCTTCACTACAAAAAGTGAATCTCATATACTATATAGAGTCATTACAGAGTGATCTATTTCTAGTGTTTATTTCTGTTAGTGTTGATGATTATGGCTTACAGCCAATGAAAACCCAAGCGTCATTATCTCAGTACATTAGAACAATTAACAAAAAACACCTGCAAAGGATTCCTAAGAGTTTAAAAAGGTCCCTTAGTCTGTTTCAGTAGCTCCACAATCATGGGGAAGACTGCTGACTTGACGGAAGTCCAGAAGGCAGTCATTGACACACTCCACAAGGAGAGTAAGCCACAAAACCTCATTGCTAAAAAAGCTGCTGTTCAGAGTGCTGTATCCCAGCATATTAATGGAAAGTTGAGTGGAAGGAAAAAGTGTGGTAGAAAAAGGTGCACAAGCAACCGGGATAACCATAGCCTTGAAAGGATTGTTAAGAAAAGGCCATTCAAAAATGTGAGGGAGATTCACAAGGAGTGGACTGCTGCTGGAGTCATTGCTTCAAGAGCCACCATACACAGACGTATCCAGGACATGGGCTACAAGTGTCTCATTCCTTGTGTCAAGCCACTCATGACCAATAGACAATGCCAGAAGCGTCTTACCTGGGCCAAGGAGAAAAAGAACTGGACTGTTGCTCAGTGGTCCAATGTGTTGTTTTCAGATGAAGGTAAAATTTGCATTTCATTTGGAAATCAGGGTCCCAGAGTCTGGAGGAAGAGTGGAGAGGCCACAATCCAAGCTGCTTGAGGTCTAGTGTGAAGTTTCCACAATCAGTGATGGTTTGGGGAGCCATGTCATCTGCTGATGTAGGTCCACTGTGTTTTATCAAGACCGAAGTCAGCGCAGCCGTCTACCAGGAAATTTTAGAGCACTTCATGCTTCCCTCTGCCGACAAGCCTTTTGAAGATGAAAATTTCATTCTCCAGCAGGACTTGGCACCTGTCCACACTGCCAAAAGTACCAATACCTGGTTTAAAAACAACAGTATCACTGTGCTTGATTGGCCAGCAAACTCGCCTGACCTTAACCGTATTGTCGAGGAAGGTGAGAGACACCAGACCAACAATGCAGACGAGCTGAAGGCTGCTATCAAAGCAACCTGGGCTTCCATAACACCTCAGCAGTGCCACAGGCTGATCACCTCAATGCCACACCGCATTGATGCAGTAATTGATGCAAAAGGAGCCCTGACCAAGTATTGAGTGCATTTACTGAACATACATTTCAGACTTTAAAATCATTTTTTCAAGCTGGTGTTATAAAGTATTCTAATTTACTGAGATAATGACTTTTGGGTTTTCATTGGCTGTAAGCCATAATCATCAACATTAACAGAAATAAACACTTGAAATAGATCACTGTTTGTAATGACTCTATATAATCAGTTTCACTGTTTGTATTGAAGAACTGAAATAAATTAACTTTTTGATGATATTCTAATTTTGAGAAGCGCCTGTCTGTCTCAGAAGTCTACAAAGCTGATCACACATAGAAATAAGGGGCCATTACCAAATAAAACCTGTGCTACCAGTATAAATTGTATATTGGCTTTCTGAAAAGCTTGTAGTGAACATGAAATCTAATGATAACATAACTTTAATAGGTAAATGGGTATTTAAGTACAATTATAAGCAAAGTTCAGCCTGAATGTTTCAACAAAACACCAGATCATCATTTATTGAACAGCCACATTTAATATGTCAGTCTATTCCCGTTTAATTGTCCCCTGACATTATGTAGAGGAATTCCATTAAGTGAGAAAGGGAATCGCATTAAATTCTGACAAGTGACCGTATGAAGAAATTGATTTTTCAGGAACGGAATCATTTTTCATGAATAGTAGACATACAAAACACCCTGAGAACGCCAGAACCTGTTTAAGCACTTATTCATTATCACCGTACATTATTAGGTTATGAAAAGTTAGTTTTCTCACCACTGTAACATCACCACCACCGTGTACAAGTCCAGAGATCCGGCGGCCGGGGCAGAGACACCGTCCAATTTGGAAAGGAAAATGGACATCTCTGGTTAAAAGTTTTTTTTTTTTTACTGTATTAAATTTCCATTTAAAAAAGGTTGTCACATTGGCTATCCAATCTGGTACCAGCTGGTACTATACAAGAGATTGGTACCTCTATAAAATCTTTCCTATTCAGCAAACATCATGTTTACCGGTAATTCCGTTGAGATGCTGCGATTTGGGTGCAACATGTCTTGAGATTTCTCATCACTGCTTTCTCAGAACATAGGTTTTTCTATTATACACATTTATTTTTTAGAATGATTTTTTATTTGTTGACATAGTGGTACAAGGGATTTTTTTGTGTGATAAATTCTACTTTTAATGCCGCAATTTGGGATATATATAATGAAAGATGTAAAAAAAAAATTTTTTTTTTTTTTTTGAGGTTTGGGGAGGGGCAGTAGAAAAAAAAACAGATTCCCAAATGCTTTTTGTGTTTCCTGGGATCAACACAAGGACATAATGCCAAGCTGATGTCCTGATGGATGTGAAAGTGTTCTTCATCATACCTCCCAACATCTAAATATTGCATCACTGGATATTTTACCCTCCCCTCTGGAGAAACTTTAAAGAGAACCTGTCACCTGAAGAAACGCTAATAACCTTAATAACCTGCAGGTATGGGTTGATCTGCATATTATTAGTGTTCGTAACCTGCCCAGCACCCCGTATTTAGACCCCTGCTGCAGGGAGGAAATTGACTTTATTCCCCCCTGGCAGGGTCCCGGTTTCAGTCACTGCTGTGTGTATAGTGTGTTGCGGCTGGAACTGCGCTCTCCCCCACCACGCACTGACTGACAGCAGGCCGTGATGCTGAGCTGCTGACAGTCAGTGTGGGCGACGCGGTCAGTCTCCCACACATGATTGAAACCGGGGCGCTGCCCGGAGGAATAAAGTTAAATTCGTTCCGGCAGCGGGGGATCTATGTGCGGCATCGGGCAGGTTCAGAACACCATTCAGCTGCAGATTAACCCCATATCTGCTGGTTAACAACGTCTTTTTCAGGTGACCGGTTTTCTGAATAGTTCAGACACTGGACCAGGTCTCTCTATGCAAAAATGCTCCTGTGCCTTAATAGTCCAGCTTTACAGAAATAATAACCAGGGCGTTCGGATTTGTTTTCTGTGTATGGCCAACATACCTGGGCACAGGAAAAGAAAATTCACAAAATTGAGATTTACCACTCTTCAGAAGGATGATTATTTTTTCCCATGTCCAAATCTATGACAGAAAAACCCACAATTGTGACAGAAAAAACTTGAATCTGACAAGTAATGATAAATCAAAAATCTATGAAAATGAACAAATGAAAGTCAGACATTGCTTTTCATCCATGCTTCCACAGAATTTAAAAAAAAAAAAACTCATGAAATGGGCCCTTTGGACAGAAATAAAGGCACCTTTTTCATGATTTTTTTTTTTTTTTTTTTGTGGAGCATGTTGGGAAAAGCAATGCCCTGATTCTTGTCATTTTATAGTTTTTTTAAAATTGCATTTGTCAGAATCAAGTTATTCTGTGACCATTGTGGATTTTTCTGCCCATAAAAAAGGGGAAACAATGTACAACGTGTGAAATAACAATCACTAGTTGTGGTAAGACAGGTTTTTGTTCTGAAATTCTTCAGCCCTGTGCCTTTAATTATCTTTACGGGACGAGACTGTGGTTGCCATAGTAACACCTTCATTTATAAAGGTTCTTAGGGGAGGGTGAGTCCAAGGAGCCATCACGGGCGGGAGGTGGGGAGAACTGTGGCCCGGGTCCTAAGACCCCATACTGATAAAAATGTCTTAAATGCCCGAAAAAAACAAGAAAATGAAATCGACTAAGATACTGTATAAAATTTTACTGAAAACAGCATGTAACATTCCACGTGACAGGCTGTAACAGTCCAAAGGACCCGCATGTAACAGTCCTACGTGCCCCGGGCTGAAACAGTCCTACGTGACCCGGCATGTAAATCCTACTGCCCGGCATAAAGCCCCTATGACCCGGCATGTAACAGTCCTACGTGACCGGCAGGGTAACGGGTCCTACTGACCCGCATGAACGGTCCTACGTGACCCGCATGTAACATCCTACTGAACCCCGGCATGTAACATCCCGTGACCCGCATGTAACAGTCTACGTGACCCGGCCTGTAACATCCTACTGACCGGCTGTAAGTCAACGTGCCCCTGTAACAGTCCTACGTGACCGGCTGAAAACAGTCCTACGTGACCCGCCTGTAACAGTCCTACGGGGCCCCGGGCCTGTACAGTCCTCGTGACCGCCTTAAAGTCCTACTTTACCGCCTTAACATCCTACTGACCCGGCTGTACAGTCTGCGTGACCGGCATTTTAACAGTCTGCGTGCCCGGCATGTAACAGTTCTGCGCCCCGGGCCCATTAACAGTCCTGCGGCCCCGGGAAATTAACAGTCCTCGTGGACCCGCATGTAAACAGTCCGCTTGACCCCGGCATGTAACAGCCGGTGACCCGGCATGTACAGTCACGTGACCCGATGTACTTAAAATTGGAATCTTGACTGCAAGTCTGCCAGTCTGTGCTCACGATCCAATTCAATTTCATGTAAATTGTTTTTGGGGCCCCTAAAGTATTGCCACACTAATGGGATCACACTACGTCACGACAACGACACACTAACGAGAATCGTTGGTGTTCCTTTTAAAAAGTCCTATAGCTTTCAAACAGGAGATCAAAATCAGGGGTTTCAGCGACTTATAACGACTTCGGCGGTCGTAGGATCTGCCACAGCAGGTATGAGCCAACCTTTTCCACGCCCCTCACACAGATTGTGGACTGTATATGATTTTTATAATTATAATGTATGTTTAATTAATGTTTTGAACCGCTCATGAAAAACGAGTATAGCGCTCCCTTTCATTGTTCCGACTCATCTGATTCTAGGAATTTCCAGCCGTCCGCTTCCTGCAGCCTGCTTTGCCTACGCGATCCACCTTGCCGCAAAAAAAACCTGTCCCCCCCCCTCGCCGCTGCATTGGTACCAACAGGTCCCTCGTCGTTCTTAAAGGGTTCAAACCGGCGATTCAGGCTCACCACGGAATCAACACAAAAAAACGGTCCAAACGTTCGTGAACGATCAGCGACATCACAGCAGGGCCACATCGCTGCACTGTCACACACATTGATCGCGACAATTCCTGCTCGTCAAAAATCCTGTCCTTGAGCGGATCTCGCTACGGCTCGTTAGTGGCTACCTATTACACTGTGCACAATTTTGGCCATTGGATTTTTGATGAATAATTTTGTTTTCAACCCTACTCTGCGTCCGTAGTCAAAAGGGAATAAACCAAAACCGAATATTTCAGTAAAAAGTGAGGTATTTTTTTATTAGAAAAATCCTTCCCAATTTTTTTTGCAACAAATGAAAAATTCAGTATTTCGTCATTATTTTATGTTAAGCAAAACCAGGAGTGTTGAGGTAAATACGAAGTGATGACGTGTCTTATTATCTTTCCTTGATTTTCCATCCTGATTTTTGGCTTACATTACGAAAAATACTGACCAAATACGAAGTGTGACCGTGGCTTTAACACCACTTAACATTTTATTTATTTTTGCTGGCAGGTATCCAAATTTTACTCCTCTTCCTAGTAATACACTTCTGCCGCCATCTTTTCGTTATCGCACCGCCCAGTGGCTTCTGCAGGTTTTTGACAACCTGATTGCTCCGGTTTTGTGAGCGAGCTGATGTCACTTCTCAATGTAAGTCTATAGACGAGATCGAATATTGACAGCTTGTGACCATTAGCTCGGACTTCCAGCAAGTTAGAAGTTTATAGGATGCCGGGGACCTCCAATGTCGGCAAGAGCAAAGACTGCAATAAACCACAGGGCGGGAACATGGATTAGGAGTACCACTCAAGACTGAACTTAAATAATAAAAAAAACACTGGAAGTGATACGAACATAAATGCTCTAGTGCTTGCGTCAGATCGAGCAGGGGGGAGCTGGTTTGCCTTGACTCAACAACGGTAAAATGTCAATGGGAAACTCAATTAAAGGGGGACAGGAAAATTGCTGAAATGGCGTGCAAATGGAATGGGAACAGCAGAAGTGGGGAAGAAGCCTTGACGCATCTGTTCCCAGGTCGCTGCTGGTCACTAAAATAATTTACAAAAAATGACATGGGTTCCCCCCCCCCCCCATCCGCCTCCCCGATTTTAGATAACCAGCCAAGGTAAAGCAGATGACTGGGCCTGATATTATCAGGTTGGGAAAGGCCATGGTTATTTGTTCCTTCCCATTCTAAAAATACCAGACTCCCCAGAATTGGCTCATCACATTAGGGCGCTTTGCCCAGCTCATCCTGATTGCCCTGGTGCGGTAGCAATCTGGGTAATATTTTTTTTGGGCTTCGGGTCATCTGACACTATACAAGCCGACATGAAAACCCAAAACATATTACCTTTATTGCCACCGCACCAGGGCAATCGGGAAGAGCCAGTCAAAGTGCCAGAATTGGCGCATCTAATGTCATGCGCCAATTCTGGGCAGCTGCGGGCTGCTATTTTCAGGTTGCGAATAACCAGTGATCTTTCCAGCCTGATAATATCAGCCCACAGCTGTCTGCTTAAACTTGCTTGGTAACTAAAAATAGTGGGGACCTCATCTCATTTATTATATAGGTTTTAAAAAAGGTTAAACGCGCTTTAGTGCCACATGAAAGGAACTAAAGGTTGCAACTTATAATATTTAGTAGGATTGACCTTAATCTAAGCTCTCCCTCCTGTAGCAACTATCCCTGAACTGCTTCCAGAGGACAGTGTGCCGAGCATCGCGTCCTATATAAGACCCCATGACGCAATGCGGCCAGCCAATCACAGTAATGCCAGTTGCCAGCATGACTACAGCATTAGTGTGTGGCGGGCAATCCCTGCGTGTTTATTGGCTGTCTTAGAGCCGCAAAACATGCAGGGAGGGGCCTCGAGCATGGCGCTCAAGCACCCGCGATACTCAATTGAGTAACAAGGCTGCCAGAGCATCCCGATGCTCGCTCATCACTAACTGGAGTGATTCTTTACAGTCAAGCAGTGGAGAGTTTGATGCTCTATTGAGCATTGTCCGGCATAAAAAATCGTTTTCCTGAAAGATGCTGATATTTTTTTTTTTTTTCCTCTACTACTGCTTAAAGAAAATGTCTGTTAATCACTGACAGTAGGTTTGGGAGTTGATTTCGAGTCCATCTTCAACCTAAAAATTTCCAACTAACTCAACTTTAATAGTACCATAGCAATACTCCACCTCTACCTTGCTGGCACCTGAGTTAAAGTGGAGGTCTGTGCCTGATGTGGATCCATCTGGTCCGTCAAGAGTCACTCTCATTTCATCAGTCTATAAAACCTTTGAAAAAATCTGCCTTCAGATTTTTCTTGGCCTTTTCTTTACTTTTCCACTTCTATGTCTTGCTCAGTGATGGTCGGGCTTCAGCCTTCCTTATCTTGGCCATGTTTCTGAGCACTGAAGACCTTGTACATTATATTTTTTATTTTACTCATTTATATAGCGCCATTAATTCCACAGCGCTTTACAGACGTTATTTGCACTGTCCCTGATGGGGCTCACAATCTACATTCCCTATCAGTATGTCTTTGGAGTGTGGGAGGAAACTGGAGGAAAACCCACGCAAACACAGGGAGAACATACAGACTCCTTGCAGATGTTGTCCTTGGTGGGATTTGAACCCAGGACCCCAGCGCTGCAGTGCTAACCACTGAGCCACCGTACTTTCAGTGATAAACCGTCTATTTTCTCTATGGGGAGTCTAACTGGGTTTGACATCCGGCTCCCTGTTTTAGCCTGTCATTGCAGAGTAGAACGTGGACTGCACATCAATAATATTGATTTTCAGTTTTGTGACCAAAAAATAACTTGGCCTCCCAAATGTTTTACTTAGTTGACATAGTTGTAAAAAGCTTTTTTGTTTGATTTTTTTTTTTTTTTTGTAACCTTGAAGCACAGAATGTTTAAAGTGAATTTGTCAGTAGGATTACCCTCCTAAGATGCAAATAAGGACATGTTAAGTCACAGGAACCTGAACAAAATGATACCCATAGATCTGTGATCTGATGTCTTATTCCAGAGAAATCCACATTTTTCTTAATATATAAATGAGCTGTTCAAGACTATGGGCTGGACCCTGATCTGTATGAGAATCTCCCTCCGGAGATTATTGTAAATGAAAAGGGAGAGTTACCAGTGTGAGTCATGTAATGACTGACAGTTTGCTCTACATGTCTCACCCTGATAACGCCTCCTAGTATTTAAGATGACTCCGGAGCCTAATTCTCGGTGAGATCTGTTACGGCCCCCACATCTTAACAGATTTCCATACTATGAAAAATGTGCATTTCTCTGGAATAAGACATTAACCGATATCAAGGTATCATTTTATTCAGCTACGACCTACATAAGGTAGCTTAGGAGGGTGGACTAACTGACAATTTCCTTTTAATAAATGTTCCCAACAGAAATGGCCTTATGAAGCATTATTATCCAAGCAGCATCATAGTGTGTAATGTTGCATACCTAATTTATTTTAATTTTTTTTTTTCAGTGATTTCTTTTTTATAAACAATTTGTGCAATTCATAGAAACGGGCACAAGACAAAACAAAAATGTCTGCACGAGGGGGGAAGAAGAAAACCACCAAATCATCCCGCTCATCCAAGGCTGGAGTAATCTTTCCAGTTGGTAGGATGATGCGTTACTTAAGAAGAGGTACGCACAAGTACAGGATAGGCATGGGCGCCCCTGTGTATATGGCTGCTGTCATAGAGTATTTGGCTGGTAAGTAACAATAGATATTCTTACTCATCTGCATGTAACTCCATACTGTAAGTCTGAAGCGGGCCATACATTTTTTATATTTTGATTCATTGCATGAGTAGCCCAGCAGCCAACAATGTATTGCTAGCTATTGCAGACGAGAATTTAAAGAGAAACGATGGATTTTCAAAATAGTCATTTTTCTGAAACAATTGTGCAATGTTTGGGCTCCGTCTGTGCAGGCAGTGCTGCTGGCACCATATGCTTCGTACACAGAAGGCTCAACGGTCTATAGCAGAACCCATTCAAGTCTACAGTCAAGCCTGCACAACAAAAGCAGCAGATCAGGAAGGAAGTGCGCCGTTCACAATGCATCGACTTGACCAGGAGCAAGACCCAATCTGAAAACTTTTGAAATGGAACTTTATAAAGGCCATTTGTGGTTAAGAGAAAACCCCTTTAATATGCGAAATAAGTCTGATCAGTACAAATCATACCTCAGAGACTCCACTCATCCTCCTGTAAACGTGCCCGGGACGCTAGCTGTAGGCGAGTGTCATGTATCTGACACCCCGGCATGTTTCAGAAAACTGGGGGTCTACTTCCAGTGCGCGTGTGTGTTGCTGTTGCTGTGGACACTTCCGACCCCTCTGGCTCACCACTCTTAGTGTGGCCGTGATTCCTCTCTACCCCTAAATGGAAAACCACCACAGTCCATAAAAACAAGTTCAACTTTACTGTCAGCTTCATTTATAAAGAAATCACAGCAGGAGATGCTGACGTCTTCCTTTGGGTTACAGTACAGTGGCATGGCATGTCTTCAGCAGCACAGTTGGAAAATCTTCTCCCCAGCAGAGTTGGGGACTTTCAAGCTTCCTAGCCAGCTGTGACACTTTACCTGCTCCTCCCTGTGTTCTCCATCTTCAGCCCACTTCTCAGGAATCACATAAATGAAGCGCCTGTGGCTACCTCTCTTACTGTATGTGCCCCCAGTCTCGCTGACTTCTCAGACCCACAACTCTAAAGACTTGGCTGACACTTCCTGTGACGGGAGGCCCGTAGGATCTCACAAAGTTGCTGAACCAAAGTTCCCTTCCCCAGCTCGCCTGCTAGGAGTACGCCACTGCCACAACTTGAGCTTAGTTGTTTTCCTTCTGTGTTCTCCTCTTCCATACACACACTCCGGTGAAGATCACCTTGATCATATGGGTGTCCTTACTTCTTTCCTTGTTGAACTTACTAACTGAACTTTCTATTCCTGTCACTAACCCACAGTCCCCAATCCTCCTCTCTAACCTGAGCCGGCCTTACAGTTAACCCTGTCTACACTTAACAGGAAACTGCAGCCACAGAAGCATATCTCAAATACAACACAGTAAAAATACATATAAACTACATCTTCATACACCTTAACTACTAATGGATGTCAGCGGAGTGGAACACAATCCTCACCACCACCCTTACACTCCCAGTGGGCATGCCGGATAGCCATTCATGGCTGCTTACAGTCTCCATTAATGGGGTATATTCAGTTTATACATATGGGAAAATCCATTTCATTTGTAATAAACAAAAATATAAAAAGTAATTTCTGAAACTTGCCCTTGTATGTTTAAAACAGGCTAGTTGCATGTGTAATAAATAATATTTTTTTGGCTAAATGTTTATATGACTATTGCTACATTAGTTATTTAATATGATGGACAGTAATGTGTATAAACTGCTGTTTTCTTCACTCACAGCTGAAATCCTGGAGCTGGCAGGGAATGCCGCCAGAGACAATAAGAAAGGAAGAATTACTCCACGGCACATTCTGTTAGCAGTTGCCAATGATGAAGAACTCAATCAGGTACATGTAGGATTTTTCCTTCTATATAGGATGGAGTTAAACCCATGGAAGTTGTTGTACTGAAAGGAGTTGACCTTGTGGCTAGTGTCCATTGGATGGTGGCCAGAGTCAGTACTGATCTTTAAGGGGCTTATGGAAACAGTTCATCAATGCATCGGTTTTATTGTCTCTCGTAGATACATATGTGGCCAAAACTTTGCTGGAAACAGGAAAAGGCGACACCCTTTAGCTTTGTTGTAGATTTAAACATTAGATTAACATAATATAAATGGTGAATGATTTTATACGTGGTTTTTGGTGCTTTTTTTTTTTTTTTTTTTTAAGTCAAGGCCAGAATTGGATACAAAAAGGATTAAAATCTGAAGGAAGGGCTTATTCTTCTCCCTCTTATTGGATCCGTTTTTGGCTTTTTCTTGAAAACTGCATTAAAAACTGTTTGCAGGATTTTCCCCTATAGGTTATGACAGATATAGTTTACCATTGGTAACAAATAATTTTATGCTGTGACTGGGGCTGCAGACGTTAGATCATCCTGGCACGCCAGCTACAATTAGGGTAAGTTCACATAGGCATTTTTTTTTGCAAACAAAACCTCATCTCTTGGGGAGGAAAGAAGCTGCAGAAAAAAGTTTGTTTTTCTTTTCGTTTTTTGGGAAAAAATTTTTTTTTTTTTTTTTCCCCGGGGGGGTTTTTTGGATGCTGATTTGTCTCTTTTTGCATTCTGATAAAGGGTTTGTTTGGGAAAAAAAAAAAAATTTTATTCTAAAGAAACAGGTTTTTTGGCAAAAAAAAATGCAACAAAAACTGGGGGTACCTGCCCTTTTTTTTTTTTTTTAAAAAACCCCTTTAAGTCAAAGGGTTTAAAAAACCGCTGAAAAAAGTTAAAACCCATTTGCCCAAAAAAAAAAGCCCCCGCCCCCAAAAACCCGATTACAAAAAACCCCAAAAAACTTTCAGCAAAAAATTTTTGAAATCTCATAGGCTTTTGGGGTTTGGGACTGTAAAACCAAAAGCTGAAAAATTTGATTAAAAAAAGCCGCAAAAACCCGTTTTAAAACCTAAAAGTTTTTCTTCAATTTATATTGATTTCCCCAACCCAAACCCTTTTTCCCACCTTTTTTTTTTAATTTTTAAAATTTTTTTAAAACCCCCTTTACCATTTCAATAGCTTCCCCTTTCCCCCGGGTTTCTAAAAAGGGGGGCCCCCCCCCCGAAAGAGAACCTTTCCAGCCTGTAGGAAAAAAAAAAAAAAAAGGGGGAAAAGGGATACTTTGGAAAACCAAGGGGGAAAGGGTTAAAATGGGGAACCCTTTTGGGGGTTTTCCCTTTTCCTCTATGCCCCCGGGGCAGTTGCCGCTTTTCAGATTTTTTTCTCTTTGGGGTTTAAAGTTTTGATTCCCAAGCCCAGGGGGTCCCCCAGGGGGCCCCCCCCAAACACAAAAAACTTTTATTTGGTAGAAATTTTTTTTTTATTAAATAAACTTTTTCAAAAGGTTTTGGGTGGGGGAGGGGTTTTTTTTTTTTAAAAATTTTTAAAAATTTTTTTTTTCGCAAGGCCACCGGAAACCAAAATTTTTGGTTTTGGTTTTCACCCCCCTTTAGTTTTTTAAAATTTTTTTAATGTTTTTAAAAATTTTTTCCTAATTTTTTTTTGGGGCAGCACCAAAAATTTTTAAAAATGAAAAATTTTGGCAAATTTTTGGAATCAAAAAACCTCGGACCCTTTTGTTTTTCCCTGAGAAAAAGAAAAACAAAGTCTTAATCGGTCTTTATTTTTTTTTAAACCCCCGGTAAACCGGTTTCCCCCGGTTGCCACTCCCTCAAAACCCCTGGAGGGAAAAAAAAGAAATTTTTTCCTTTTGGGAAAGGTTTACCCTTTTAAACTTGTTTGGCCCGCCCCAGGAAAAACCCCCCAGCACATTTCAGTTTATTTTTTTCGGGCCCGGGGGGTAAATTTTTGGAGGGCCCCCCAATAATCTACAAAAGGGGTTTCCCCAAAAGAGTTTAATAAAAAGGAAAACTTTATTGATGGTTTTAAAAAGGGGGGGGCAGGGTCGGAAAAAATTGCCCCTTGTACCTTTTTTTGGGGTTTTTCCGGGATTCTGGGGAATAAAAAAAAATTTTCAAACCCAAAAAAAAAAACAGGAGCGGGGAAAGGGTAATTTTTTTTAAAAAAATAAAAACATAGATTAAAATTAAAAATAAAATTAATAAATTTTTTCAAAACTTTTATAAAATATTTATAAAAAAAAAAAAAAAATGGCTTTTTGTTAAATTTTTTTAAAAAATAGTAAAACAAAAAAATAAAATTTATTGTATTAAACAGATAAAACCCGGGGAAATTTTTTTAAAAACCCCAAATGAATAAAAACTTTCAAACCCCCATGTTTAAAATTTCCCAAAAGGGAAAAAATTTCCCAAAAAAAATTTAAAACCCCCTTTTAAAAAAAGGGGGGTTTTCTTCTCAGTGAACCCCGTGGATTCCCTCTTATATCTCCGCGAAAAAAGGGGGGTTTCAAAATCACTCGGTTTTGAAACCCCCCAAAATTTTTAAACAGGGTTCAGGGTTTTTACCAAAAAAAAATTTTAAAAAACGTAAATAATTCCCCCCAATTTTTTTTTAAAAAAAAAGCCTGGAAAAAAATTTTTTTTTTTTCCCCTGTGTTATGGTTTAAAAAAACTAAAATTTACCACCCCGGGGCATTTTGAGGGGAAATTTTTTGGGGGTTTTTCTTTTCAAGGGGGTCGGGCCCCTTTTGGGAAATTTTTTTTTGGGAGCAAAGAGGGCGGGGGGGCCCAAAGGTTGGGCCTGCGCCCCCGGGAATTTCCAGCCGGGAAAAAGGGGGGAAATTAAAAAAAGGGGGGTTTAAAAAATTGAAACAAGGATGTGGGCCAAAAGGAAAAGGGGGAAACCCCCAACCCCTAGGCTGACCCCCCCATGGGAAAAATTTTTCCCCCTTTTTAAATGTTTTTTTTTAAACCCCCAATTTAAAAAATGCGTAATAAAACAAAAAAACGGGGGCCCAATTTTTCCCAAAAAATTTGGGGAATTCCTTTAAATTTAAAAATTTTTTTTAAAACCCCCCCCAAAAAATTTTTCCTTTTGAGCCAAACAGGGGTTTTAAATTGTGAAAAATTTTTTTCCCAAAATTAATAGGGTTTTTGCCAAGACTTGGGGGGTTTCCCAGTTTTTTTTTCCCTTTTTTTTTTTTTTTGTATTTTTTTGGGGCCTTTTTTGGGGAAGGGTTTTAAAATTTGGCAAAAAAATTATTTTTTTTTTGGTTTTGGGGTTTTTTTTTTAAAATTTTTTTTTTTTTTGTTTTTTGTTCCCAAAAAATTTTACCTTGAAAAGGAAAAAAAAAAGGGGGGGAATGAAATTTAAAAAGAAATGGAAAAAAAATTTTAACCCTTCTTTGTCCCTTTTGGGCAAATTAAGTTTTTATTTTCCTTTAATTTAATTTAGAAAATTTTTGGGGCCAAAAAAAAAAAAAATTTTAAAAGTTTAAAAAACCCCCCCCAAAAGGCCACCATAAAAAAAGGGGTTTACCCCCCGTTCCTCCTTCCCCCGATCCTAAATTTTTCTTGGGAAAAAATTTCCAAAAAAGTTTTTAAAAAGGTGTAGGGGGGAGAAAGGTGGGGGAGAACTGGGCCCCCCCTTTTTCCCCCCCCCCAAAAAAAAATTCCTGGGGGAGTTTTCATAAGTCCCCATGCACCACCCGGGGTTTTCCCCTTTTTGGGAGGGGTTCCCAAATTCCCAAAAAGGCCCCAAAAAAAAAAAAAATGGTTAGGGGCGGGGAGGGGAAAGAATTTTATTTAAAAAACAGCAAGTAAGGGATTTAAAGTGGTTTTTAAAAGGGAAAGACGGACCCCCCCCTTTAAAAAAAACCCTTTTTTTTTTTGACATGTAAAAGTTTTTAAAAAAAAAAATATAAAAAAATTTTTGTTTTTATTTTTTTTTTTCCCTTTTCCCCCTAAAAAGGGGTCAAAAAAAATGAAATTTAAATTTGAAATAAAAAACAGGAAATGATAAAGGGAAATAATAGGTTTTAAATGGCTTTATAACATTTTGTTAAAAATGATTTAAAAAAAATAATTTTTTTTTTTCTTGTTAAAAAAACGTGAAAACCCCTAAAAAAAAAATTTTTTTTCCAGGGGAAAAAAAGGGGATTTTTTTTCCTTTTTTTCCCCTTATTTTCAAAAAAAACTTTTTCCTGAAAAGGGGCTTTATTGGGTTAAATACCCAATCTTTCATATTGTTTTGGTTTTTTCCCCCCATTTTACAAAAAATTTCAACTAATTTTTAAATTTTTTTTAAAAAAAACCTATGGGGGGGTTTTTGTTAAAAACTTTAAATTTACCCCCAAAAGTATTTTAAAAAAAAAAAAAAAATTTAATCTATTTTTGGGACGGGCCCAAAGGATTACATGTTAAAAAGGGGGCCGGCCCCCCTTTGGGCCCCCACCGGGCCCCCCATCAAAATTTTTAGGGGAGGGCCCGCGGGTCCTCAAAAATTTTTTTTTTTTTCGGGAAAGGGGCTGGCACCAAATGGCAGAGGCCAGGGGGCCCCGGTCCCCCCCCTCCTGGGTTTAAAAACCCTTAAAATTTTCCCCATTTAACCCCCCGGGGGGGGGTTTTTTTTTCACGCAAAACTTGGGGGCAAATTCCCCCCCCCGGGGGGGGAACCCCGGGGGCGCCCCAAACCCCGGGGGGGGGGCCCTTTAGTTTCGTGGTTTTTCCGTTTTTTATGGTTTTTTGTGCCCTTTCCTTGGGCGGAAAAAAAATATTTTTTGGGACTGTTTTTTAGCCCAAGGGAAATCCCGGGGAAAAAAGGGGGGCCCTTTTTTTTTTGGGGGGGGGGGCCCACCCTTTTTTTTTTTACGGAATTTTTTTAGGGCCCCCCAAAAAATTTTCTTTTCCTTTTTCCCCAAACCCGGGGGGTTCAAAGGGCCGGGCCCCTTTTTTTGGGGGTTTTTTACCCCCAAAAGGGGGGGGGGTAAAAAAAAGCCCCTATTGGTTTTGGACAGACCTTTTGAGGCGGTCAAAAGGGGGCCCCCTTTTTTTTTTATAAGTTTTTTTGGGGATAAAACCCCCTTTTTCCTTTCCCCAAAAAACCCGAGGTTCAAACCCTAGGTTTTAAAACCAGGATTTTTTATAAACTAAAATACGGGGCCTCTTTTTTAAAAAAAAAAAAACGGCCCGGTTTTTTAACCCTTTTTTTTTTAAAAGGGGATTTATTTAAAACCAAAACGTTCGGGTCCGGAGGGCGGAAAGCCTACTAAAGGGGTAGTAAAATTTTAAAAAGCAGCCCACCCCCAAAAACCCGATTTCCCGGAAAAAATTTTGTGCCGTAATTAAAGCTTTCTAGGGGTTTTCACAATTTTCCTTTCAAACCCCGCATCCTTTTTTTTTTTCCCGTAGGGAAACAAACTTTAGGGAAGGAAAGGGGTTTTTCTTAAAAAAAAGGGGGGGGTTTTGCGGTAAAGGGGGGGGCCCCCCCCCCTTGTGAGGAAAAGGTTTTTGACATGGGGGCTTAAGAGGGGGGAAAAAACCGGGCCCCGCAAAGAAAAATTTCCGCAAATTAGGCCTTTGGGAAAGTTAATTTTGGGGGGGGTTTTGGAAAAAATTTTTAAAAAGGGGTTCTTTAAAAAAAAAAGGTTTAAAAAAAATAATGCCCCCCCAAATGGATTTTTAAAAAAATCCCAATTTTTTTTTTTTAAAAGGTTAAAAAGGGTCCAGAAAAGGGGGGAGGGGGCGTTTCCCTTAGTAAAGGGAAAATTTAACAGTTTTTCCTGGGCTTTAGGGTTCCCCGGGGGCCCCTTTTTCGGAAGGGGTTCA
>JARQOD010000003.1:473433519-473470721 GCA_033576555.1 Oophaga sylvatica | reverse complement strand
GGGGCCCCCTTTGTCACCCGGACTTGTTTGTCCCTGCTTTTTTGCGGCGTGGCTCTTGACCCCGAAATTTAACCCGAAAGGGGGTTTTTCACCCGAGGTCATTGCTATCTTCGGTGCAAAAGTCCGGCTACCCTAGGATTTACCCCCAAAAATTTGGGGGAAACCCCTTTTTTTTCGGGGGGGTTGGGGTCCCTGGGAAAACCCAAAAAAAAATTTTTCCCCTTTCCCAATTTTTTGGGCCCTTTTTCGGGCGGGGGGGTTAAAAAGGGGTTTTGGGGAGTCACCCCCCTAAAAAGGTCTTTTTCTGCTTCCCTTTATTGTTCCGGGAACCATCGTTCGAAAGGGGTGCTCTCCTTTTTCGCGGTATATTTTTAAAATTTCCCCCCGGGGGAAAGGCACACGTGTTCCTTGGGGGCCCTTCAACCTTTTTTTGGAGGTTCTTCGCAAAAACCTTATGAGCCTATGGGTTGGGGGCACCCTTTCTTTATTTTCTTGGAAGGTGGCTTTCCTTGTAGCATTTCCCCTTTGAGGAGGGGTTTTGATTGGCGTTTCTTTTTTTTCGCCCCCTTTTTTTCGGGGAATTTTTTCCCGGGGATCGTTGGTGTTCGCAGGGGGGGTTGTTTTTTTACCTAAAGGGGTGTCACAATTTCATGTTAACCGGATATTGTGCCCCCTTTTTCCCCCCCCGGGGTTTCCGAAAAATGCAAAAAAGAGCGTTTTTTTGCACACATTGGATTTGGGGGGGCCTTGAAGTTTATCATCTTTTTAACCAAAAGGGTTTTTCGTAAAGACGGACCCCTTTTTTGGGTGGTTCCAGCGGGGTTGTCGGCGTGGTCAACGTTTTTCCCCAAAAGGGTTTCTATAGCTTTTGGGGATCCGGTCAGCTTTTTTGGGAAAAGTTTACCGTCTTCAGGGTGAATCTTCCCCGGATTAAAGATTCCCCCCTTTTTCCCCAAAGAGCTGTGGCTTCATCGTGGGCCTTTCATCAAGGGGGGGGCCTCGGCGGGGCAGCTTTGCCGGGGGAAAACTTGGCCCCTTTTTCCACAGTTTACGAAATTTTATAAGGTGGGTCGTGCTTCTCTGATGCAGCCCCGGATTTGGGGGTTTTTGCAGGAGCTGTTTTTAAAAATTCTAATAAAATTTTGTTTGGCGCTGGTTGCGCTTTTTTTTTAAAAGGTTTGGGTTGGGGTTTTTTCCCCTTTTTTTTGGGTTTTTTTCCCCCCCCTTTTTTTTTGAATGCTTTGGGACGTCCCATCAGTAATGAATTCCTGTGTCTCCCCCCCTTCTTCTGCCTAAAAACAGGTTTTGGAAGAACTTCCCGGGGAAAACCTTTTCAGCAAAGGGAAAGGGGGAGGGGACACCACCCCCCAAAGGGGGCAGAAGTGTGTTGATGTTTTCAAATCCCGCGTGACCCTTTTTGAAAAGCGATATCTGGGCGGGGGTCAGCGCGCTAAGGCTCTGTTCCAGCACCCCAGTTCATCGCTTTAGTCAGGTTCAGTATTTAGAAAGGGGGGAAAACTCTGTGGTTTTTGGGGTTACTTTCCCATAAAAAACCTGTATTCTTGTGTTTTTCTAAAAATTTCCCCTTCAGAAGGGGTTAGGGTTCTCCGCTGGTGATCTTGGTTTTTCCCAAAAAAGCTTGGGGGGGACTAAAAGGGGCTGGTGGAGGACCCCAGCGGGGGGGCCCCCCCCGTCAAAAAGCTTTTGTTGGGGTCATCCTGGTCGGGGCTCCGCCTACCCTCAGTAATAAATTTCCCCCGTGTCTCCCTCCCTTCCTTCGCTAAAAAAATTTTCCCCGGGAAAATTTTTTCCAAAAAACCGTTTTTTGGTGTTACTTTCTTGTTTACCGGGAAAAAAAAGAATGACACATGATCCCAAAAAAAGGGACACGGGGACTGTGTTTTCCCCGGGCTGGTTTCTTTTTGGCCGGGGTCAGGGGCCTTACAGTATAAATTTTTTTTTTACAATAAATTTTTTCCCCCGGTATTTCACTACACCAATTGAAATGCGCCCTGTTACAGGTGCTGGCTTTTCTACATTTTTTAGGTGTTTCAACTAGCGTTTTGGGAAGGGTGTAGAGGGCAGCCTACTTCCGGTTTAAACCCCCCCACTGCTGGGACCTCTTCCTTTTTTCCCCTCGTCTGCATGGGGCCCCCCCACCCCCCTTTTTTAAAATTGGGGCAAGGGGGGCCCTGCTGAGTATGCTGACGCACTGCATGCAGTTTTTACCCCCCCGCCGACGAAAAAAAAGCCCCAAAAGTTGGTTGGCGAACGGGAAAACGAATGCGGATGTGGGCAGCATACTCCGCATGGCCTGCAACCCCCAAATTTTTAAAAAAACGGGGGACAGGAGCATCAGATAGGCGGAGGGGAAAAGGGAAAAGGGGGGGGGGAGTGGGGGGGCTTACTGGAGGAAGTGGGTGCCCTCCGAGGCTACACAATGCAAGTCTGAACCCCCACTTGTACGCCCTTTTTTTTGGGGGAAAAGGGGGTTTTTTTTTTTTTTTTTTTTTTTATAAAAAAACATTTAATTTTTTTTATACCTGTTTTTTTAGTTTAATTTTTCCAAACCCCCGCTGCCACAACACCAAACGGGCTATTCCCAAATTTTCTTTTGGGGGGTGTTCTTTAAATTTTTGCTTTTTTTGTTTGGGCTTTTGGTTTTAAAAGGGGGTTAAAAAAAAAGGGGAAAAAAAAAGGGAAAAATTTTTAAATTTTTTAATAAAAACCCCAAAAATTAATTTCACTACACATAGAAAATCTGCAACACCAAAACTTCAGGGGAAGGCCTGGGGGCTGGGAAATCAACGGTTGAAAAAGCAAAATGACCCTCGCCCCCCTCTGCTGTGATCAAACCCCGGGCGGGGCTACTGTCTCCAAGCCTCCCCAAAATGAAGAAGGGAGCACAGTGCGGGGGAGGGAAAGAAATTTTCCCTCCCCCCCCCCTTCTGCCACTTTGGCATATACCCCCACCGCCCTGGGGATATTGAGAAAATGGGGCTTTTGGGGTTCCCACTCGCACCCAAGACACGGGGGTTTTAGGGGGGACCGGCTGAATCTCGGGGCTGATCTTTGCAGCTGCGTTTTCTTGCTTTTTAAAAAAAAACGTCATATACATCTTAAATATGGGAGAAGGGAAACCCCAAAATTCCCCTTCCCCCCAAAAAGGGGGGCCCAAAAGGCCCTTTTGGGGTTTGATTTAAAAACTGAAGAGTTAATACACCCCCGAAAAAAAGGGGAGTTTTGGCAACATTTTTTTTTTAAAAAAAACAAAAAACTTTGTTAAAAAAACAATCCCAAAACAATAAGGGCCCCCCAAAAATTTGGGGGGTGAATGGGGGGAACAAACTGCAGGTTCAATGCAGGGGTTGCACAGACTAAAAAGAAAAACCAGGGGAGTCAAAAAACCCCATTAACACTTACTAGTGTAATAAAGGGTTTTTAAACCCCTAGAGTAGTTATAACCATAAAAACCCCCCAATACAATCCGCGTCATCATATTGCCACCATATATTTTGTTAATGACTTTTCCCATAGGAAGGTAAAAGGGGTCCTTTTCCCGCTGGCCGTCACTGCCTGCCCCCCTATGGGCGAAAATCGCCTCGTGACGCATAGGTATCCCCCGGAGGTTCCCGGGGGGGGCCCAAGGGGGGAAAAAGGGGGCCCCCCCCAAAGGGGGGTTTGGGGACGGCGCATCCGCCCCCCCAGCGGCCTTTTTTTTTGGGGAGACCTTTGAGTGGGGAAAATCATAAAAGAACCTTTGTGGTTTAAAAAGGAAAGGTGACGAGTGAAAAAAGAAATTTCAATACTTGGATGAAAAAAATTTTACAAAAAAAATTAAAAATTTAAAATTTAAAACCCCTTAAAACGCCCCCCGTACCCCTTTTTTTAAAAAGGCGGTCTTTGGGGGGGACTTAAACCACGCGCCCAATTAACGGCGCTGGGGAAAAAAAAGTGTAGCGCCCCCCCCGAGGCGCATTTTCCCAGGGTTTCCCCAAAACCGGGGGTTTCCGAGACCCCAGAGGGAAATGAATCGGGTCGTTTTTTTCCCCCCCCCTTTAAAGCGATCGCCCCCTTTTTAAACCCATAACGGCGACCCCCCAAAAAAAAAAAAAAAAAAAAAGTTAGCCCCAAAACCATGTGGGGCCCCGGGGGCCCCCCGGGGTCCCCCCCGCCCCGTGTTAATAAAAAAACGGGCGCCCTGCTCAGTGGGGCCCCCCGCTTGTGCCCCTGTGTGGGGGGGATGGGAAATATTCTCTGGGGTCCAGCTACCGACCCGGGGTTGGATGCGGGGTTGAAGCATAGCCCCATCCCCCCAAAAAAAAAAAAAAAAGATTTCTCTCCCCTTGATGTGATCGCACATCAGAGGGGAGGGAAAAAGAGGGGGGGCCCCTGTCCCGTGAACCCCCCCTTTTTAAACCCATGGCCTTGGCAGGTCCCCCCCCCCCTCGATCATCCCTTTTTTTTCCGCAAAAAAAAATGGGGGCCCCCTGCGCAGTGCGCCCCCCATCTGCTTGGCGGCAAATTCCCAAAATTTTTTTCATTTATTCTCATAAAAGTACTTTTGACCTGTGATAAACTATACAGTGATCAAAATTTTAAAAAAAAAAAGTACTAACCCCCCCCTTTTTCACCCCCCTTTGTTAGGGACATATAAAAAAAATAAAAAAATTAATTTTTTTCATTTTTTTGTTAGGGGTTTTTGGGATAATTAGGGTTAGGGTTAAAAATTTGTTAGGGGGTTTTTGGGTTTAATTTCGTTAGGGTTTTTAAAAAGGGGGCATACCCTTTTTCAGTCCCCCAGACGGGGCTGCGTTACCCCCCCGGGGTTTTAAAAAAGGGGGGGAAGCATCCTTTTTCGTGCCCCTTCACCCCCCTTTTTTGGGGGCATCGCGAGCATGCCATTTAAAACGGCATGCTTTTCGAGTGCCTCATTCAGTGAGGGCCTGGGCGCGGGCTGCAGGGGGGGTTTTTGGGTCCGCACCGTGCGCGATGAGTCATCTGCTGATTCCCCTGCGCTGGGGGAAGCATAACGCGATGGGGTTTTGCTTTACCCCTTACCGCCCTCCCCGTATGTGTTGAAAAAGGGTGGGAAAACGCCCAAATGAACCCTTTGCCCCTTGGGTTTTAGAAAATTTGGGGTTTTTTGGGTTTTCAATTGGGTTTTGGGTTAAAAATTTGGGTTAGGGGGTTCAATTTTTTTAGGGGGTTTTAAATTTAAAAGGGGTTGGGGGTTTTTTTTAGGGTTGGAAAATTTTTGGGTTTGGGGTTTTTTGGGTTTGGATTGGGTTGGGGGTTGGGTTTTGGGGGTTTGAATTTAGGGATTTCCCCCATTTTTTCACATCAGGGGGTCTCCAAACACGACGTGGCGTTCAAAAAGTTAAAAGGGGGCCCCCCCCCCTTCCGAGCCCTGCCGTGCCCCAAACATGGTTTACCCAATTGGGGTATCAGCGTACTCAGGACAAATTGCCCCCCAATTTTGGGGGGTTTTTTTTTCCTTTTTACCCTTGGGGGAAAAAAAAAAAATAGCTGGTAAAAAAATCATTTTTGGAAAAAAAAAAAAATTTTTTTTTTACGCCTGCGTTTATAAATTTTGGAACACTTGGGGGTTCAAAGTGTCACCACAATTAATAAATTCCTTAAGGGGTCTAGTTTTTCCCAAAAATGGGGGGGCCCTTTTGGGGGTTTCCCCTTTTAGCACATCAGGGGGGCCCCCAAAAATGACGGGCTTTCAAAAAAATCAAATGGCGCTCCCCCCCTTTCCCGGGGCCCTGCCGGCCCCCCAAACAGTGGTTTACCCCAACTTGGGGTTTTGGGAATCAGGAAATTTTTACCCCCTTTTTGGGGGGTTTTAAAATTTTTCCTTTTCCCTTTGGGAAAAAAAAAAAAAAAGCGGTAAAAAAAACATTTTTTAGAAAAAAAAAGATTTTACATTTAGGCTTTTTGGTTTTTAAAAAATTTTGTGAACCGGGGGGTTTTTGTGGGTCACCCCAAAAATTTGATAAGCCCGGGGGGTTTAAAAAAAAAGGGGGGGGGAAAAGGGTTTTTTTTTTTTTTTTTTTTTTTTTTCCCCTTTTTTTTTTTTTTTTTTTAAAAAAAATTTCTTTTTTTTTTTTTTTTTTTTTTTTTTTTTTTTTCCCCCCTTTTTTTTTTTTTTCCCCCTTTTTTTTTTTTTTTTTTTCCCTTTTTTTTTTTTTTTTTTTTTTTAAAAATTTTTTTTTTTTTTTTTTTTTTTCCCCTTTTTTTTTTTTTTTTTTTTTTTTTTTTTTTTTTTTTTTTTTTTTCCCCTTTTTTTTTTTAAATTTTTTTTTTTTTTTTTCTTTTTTTTTTTTTTTTTTTTTTTTTCCCCTTTTTTTTTTTTTTTTTCCCCCTTTTTTTTTTTAAAAATTTTTTTTTTCCCCCCTTTTTTCCCCCCTTTTTTTCCCTTTTTTCCTTTCCTTTTTTGGGGAAAAAAAAAAAAAGGGGAAAAAAAATTTTTAAAAAAAAAAAATTTTTTTTTTTTTCCCTTTTTTTTTTTGGGGGGGGAAAGGCCCCACCTTAGATAAGCCTTTTAAGGGGTTAGTTTCCAAATGGGGTGATTTGTGGGGGGTTTCGATGTTTAGGCGTTCGGGGGCCCTCTCCAAACGCCTGGCGTCCAATTAAATTTAGCCAATTTTGGTTTGAAAAACCTTCCCTTCCAAGCCCTGCCGTGCGCCCAAACAGTGGTCCCACCCCACATATGGGGTATCAGCGCACTCAGGAGAAATTGGACAACAACTTTTGTGGTCTAATTTCTCCTGTTACCCTTGGGAAAATAAAAAATTGGGGACTAAACGATCAGGTTTGTGGAAAAAATATGACTTTTTATTTTCATGCCCGGGAGTTATAAACTTCTGTGAAGCACTTGGGGGTTCAAAGTGCTCACCACACATCTATATAAGTTCCTTAGGGGTCTAGTTTCCAAAATGGTGTCACTTGTGGGGGGTTTCCACTGTTTAGACACATTAGGGCCTCTACAAACGCGACATGGCGTCCAGCCAATTCTGAGTTGAAAAAGTCAAACGGCGCTCCTTCCCTTCCAAGCTCTGCCATGCACCCAAACAGTGGTTTACCCCCACATATGGGGTATCAGCATGCTCAGGACAAATTGCACAAAAACTTTTGGGGTCTTGTTACCCTTGGGAAAATAAAAATTGGGTGAACAGATCGTTTTTTGTGGAAAAAATATGATTTTTTTTTTCACTGTTCTATGTTATAAACTTCTGTGAAGCCTTGGAGGTTCAAAGTGCTCACCACACATCTAGATAAGTTCCTTAGGGGGTCTAATTTCCAAAATGGGGTCACTTGTGGGGGGTTTCCACTGTTTAGACACATCAGGGCCTCTACAAACACGACATGACGTCCAGCCAATTCTGCGCTGAAAAAGTCAAACGGTGCTCCTTCCCTTCCAAGCTCTGCATGCACCCAAACAGTGGTTTACCCCCACATATGGGGTATCAGCATGCTCAGGACAAATTTCACAAAAACCTTTGGGGTCTTGTTACCCTTGGGAAAATAAAAATTGGGGTGAAAAGATTGTTTTTGTGGAAAAAATATGATTTTTTATTTTCACTGTTCTATGTTATAAACTTCTGTGAAGCACTTGGAGGTTCAAAGTGCTCACCACACATCTAGATAAGTTCCTTAGGGGGTCTAGTTTCCAAAATGGGGTCACTTGTGATGGGTTTCCACTGTTTAGACACATCAGGGCCTCTACAAACGTGACATGGCGTCCAGCCAATTCTGTGTTGAAAAAGTCCAAATATCGCTCCTTCCCTTGCGACCTCTGCCGTGTGCCCAAAAAGTGGTTTACCCCCACATATGGGGTATCGGCTTATTCAGGAGAAATTGCACAACAAATTTTGTGGTTCATTTTTTCTTTTAAACAGTTGTGAAAATAAAAAAAATAGGTTCCGAAGTAAAGTTTTTGCAAAAAAAGTTAAATGTTAATTTTTTTCCTTCCACATTGCTTCAGTTCCTGGGAAGCACGTAAAGGGTTAATAAACTTCTTGAATGTGGTTTTGAGCACCTTGAGGGGTGCAGTTTTTAGAATGGTGTCACTTTTGGGTATTTTCTATCGTATAGACCCCTCAAAGTGACTTCAAATGTGATGTGGTCCCTAAAATAAAAATGGTGGTTGTAAAAAATGAGAAATCGCTGGTCAACTTTTAACCCTTATAACTTCGTAACAAAAAAAAAATTTTAGTCCCAAAATTGTGCTGATGTAAAGTAGACATGTGGGAAATGTTATTTATTAAGAAATTCGTGTGACATATCTCTCTGATTTAAGGGCATAAAAATTTAAAGTTTGAAAATTGTTAAATTTTCAAAATTTTCGCCATATTTCCGTTTTTTTTCATAAATAAACACAAGTCATATCAAAGAAATTTTACCACTAACGTGAAGTTACAATATGTCACGAAAAAACATTCTCAGAATCAGTGGGATTCGTTAAAGCGTTCCAGAGTTATAACCTCATAAAGTGACAGTGGTCAGAATTGTAAAAATTGGCCCTGTCATTAAGCTGCAAAATGGCTCTGTCACTAAGGGGTTAATGAATCCTTATACACCTCCATCAGACACAACGATGGGCTTCGGGCGGTCCGCTTTTTTCTTGAAGCTGCCAACTGGGATGGCCATTTTTTTGGAATTTATATTGGATTTGTTGGAATTTGTTTTAACAAAAAAATTTTTTGTTTTTAAAGACAAATTTTATTTGCAGAACAGGGGACTGCTATGGGTGCGGCGTGCGCTCCGTCATATGCAAACCTGTTTCTTGGCTTTTGGGAGAGGCAGGTTTTCTTTGGTGACGGAGCGCACGCCGCGGCGCATACCTATGACGTCACGAGGTGATTTTTCGCCCATATGCACGCGAGGCAGTGACGGCCAGGGGAAAGGGGCGGTACTATTGTCTGGCGTGTGATGTCAGGAACATGCGCGCCGCTACACACCGGCACCATTTGGATTATTGTAGCGTATATATATAACCCTGGGGTCATGGCACTATGTGTCCCCTTTTGAAAAAGCACTGTCGCAAAAGCGCGTCAGGGGGTCTGCAGGGGCGCATGGACTTGACCTTCCGATATGGGTAAGAGTCTTTAAAACAATATATATGGTGTGCAATATGATGACTGACGGATTGTATTGGTTTTGATGGTATATAATACTCTATGGCTTTCACCATTTATTACACTATGTAGTGTTAATCGGATGATTTTGACTCACCCTGGTTCTATTTAGTCTGTGCAACACCTGAATTGATACCTGCAGTTTGTTCCTCCATTCATCCCTGAATTTTGGGCCATTATTGTTGGCATTAATTGTTTATTAATAAAGTTTTTTGTATTTTTTATAAAAAAAAGATGTTGCCTATACTCCTTTGTTCTGGTGTGTATCCATTGTTCTTGCATGTAGATTCGACATGAGAAAATAATTGCAAATATGAGCTGCCCATAGAGTAACACTGGGCCCACGGCTATTGGATGTTTTTATCACATAGCACTCGGCCATATTGTACGGTAGCGTGACTCCGATCTTAGGGTTATCAAATTGCTGATGACTGGGACTGTGCCTAGTAATGTCCTAATAGAGCCCAGCAGGCTGAGCTGCCACTCCCAAGATGGCTGCTCCCATATGCTGTATTTAGGATGGTTTTCTCATACATATAATTACTATATTTGGTAAAAATAAAAGGGGACACACTGGCGCTCACATGCAAATGGTAGGCTGAAGATACTATCACGACCCGATGCTGAGGACTGGTGACGTCACCTTTACCACGCCCCCTGCTGACCTCGCTGTTGCATGGCGGCGCTTCTGGCCGTAGCTCACCGCCAGCCCATGCACCTCCGCTAACATGAGGGGAGCCATAGCATGGGAGGACGCTCCCAAGGCTCACCACTCACTTCACGGAGTCTGCCCCTGCACCGGACCATCATGATGTGTACCACGCTCATTGGGATGTGTACCACGCTCATTGGGAACTGAGTAAGTGACATATTTCTTGCATACATTTTACCAGTAACCGTCTTACGATCCCTGCACAATCATATGCCCAGCTATTTAGGTCTGCTTCACGGTAGTTTCTTGTTTTACAACCCCTGGCAAAAATTATGGAATCACCGGCCTTGGAGGATGTTTGTTATGTTTTGGTAGCTGAGGAGACAAGAGCAAAAAACGCAAAGGCAGCTAACACCAGAGAGGTTGGAAACTAATAGGTTGCAGACCCCTAAACTAACCGCACAACTAGAAGCAGCCATGGGACGTTCCTACCGGTGCCCTGGACGCCTCGTCACAGCCGGAAAGAATAACTACCCCTGAAGATGGAAATAGGAAAGCTAACTGCCCGGGAGTAGAGCCCCAGCACGGTGGCTCAGTGGATAGCACTGCAGCCTTACAGTGCTGGAGTCCTGGGTTCGAATCCCACCTAGGACAACATCTGCAAGGAGTTTGTATGTTCTCCCCGTGTTTGCGTGGGTTTCCTGCGGGTTCTCCGGTTTCCTCCCACACTCCAAAGACATACTGCTAGGGAATTTTGAGCCCCAACAGGGACAGCAACGATAATGTGTGCAAACTGTAAAGCGCTGCGGAATATGTTAGCGCTATATAAAAAATAAAGATTATTATTTATAGGAAGCCCCAAACATATAATGGTGGTTAGACAAGATGAAAACATGAACACAGACAGAAAATAGAGTGAGCAAACGCTGGGGCCCAAAACTGTCTAGATAGGACAGCACAGGAGAGAATACTGTCTGCAACCCAGAAAAACCCTAGGAAAAATTCCAACACTCCTGAATCCAAAATCTCTGAGACCACACGGTCTCGACCACCTATATCAGATCTCTGGTGTGAACACGCAGCTACCCAGCATAAAAAAATCACAAAGACTGAGCAAAAGAACAAATACAAAAAGAGAACAGAGACCAGCGCAAGCCCCCAAAGGGGACCCGGCTGAACTCAAAAGCAAAGCAGCAAAAACCAGAGAAATCAAACAACAGTAAAAAAAATGAAAGTAACTTATCTGAATGCTAGCAGGAGACAGCAGAAAGGCAACCTGAATTCCAACCAAGACCAGGAAGAACAATTGATCACCGGCGAGGATCATGGGAGGTCAGCTCACTTATATCAGGCCAGTCCGTCCCACCTGATAACCACTCCCCAACAGCAATGGTGGACCCCTGCCGTCCAACATAGGTTCAATACCCTCAGCAACCACCAGAGGGGCTTCAGCTCCGAAGTCGTCTCCAAGACGTTCACAACAGATGTTCATTCAGTTGTTTTATTTAGTTGAAAAAAAACATCACAGACATGGCACAAAACTGAAGTCATTTTTAAATGGCAACTTTCTGGCTTTAAGAAACACTAAAAGAAATCAAGAACAAATAATGTAGTCAGTAATGGTTATTTTTTTTAACCAATCATAGGGCAAAAATTATGGAATCACTCAATTCTGAGGGAAAAAAATATGGAATCACCCTGTAAATTTTAATTCCCAAAACTAACACCTGAATCAAATTAGATCTGCTCAGTTTGTCTGCATCTAAAAAGGAGTGATCACACCTTGGAGAGCTGTTGCACCAAGTGGACTGGCATGAATCATGGCTCCAACAGGAGAGATGTCAATTGAAACCCAAAAGGAGAGGATTATCAAACTCTTAAAAGAGGGTAATCATCACGCAATGTTGCAAAAGATGCTGGTTGTTCACAGTCAGCTGTGTCTAAAATCTGGACCAAATACAAACAACATGGGAAGGTTGTTAAAGGCAAACATACTGGTAGACCAAGGAAGACATCAAAGCATCAAGACCGGAAATGTCTCCAAAACAGGAAATGCACAACAAAACAAATGAGGAAAGAATGGGAGGAACGAATGGGTGGAAACTGGAGTCAATGTCTGTGACTGAACTGTAAGAAACCGCCTAAAGGAAATGGGATTTACATACAGAAAAGCTAAACGAAAGCTGTTGTGAATGGACTTGAGATGAGTTCTGAGCAGAGGCTCCCTCTGGTGGTTACAAGCGGTACTGGACTGTCCAGTGAAGATTGTGAGGATTGGGAATCAGGTGTTACTGACTGGTCTTATTTAAGGGAGTCACCTTCCATCAGGGTTGCCGGTGATCAATTGTTCTGGTCTCAATCCTTGATTCCTGATTCCTTTGTAGCCTGCTGTGTCGTGTCTGCATCTCCTGCTTACAGATAAGACATTTTCTTCTTTTTGTTTTTGTGCTTTATTTTTGCATTTTGTCCTGCACTTCTGTGGGGGCCTTCTGGGTCCCCTCCGGGGGCTTTTGCCCTCTCAGTTTAGCTCAGCCACTGATGTTTTGTACATTTGCTTTTTCCAGTTTTTTCAGTGGCTGCTGTTTTGATTTTGTTACACCAGAGAACTAATTTAGGTGGTAGAGGTCGTGTGATCTCAGGTGTTTTTGAAATTAGTAGAGTTGGTGCTTTTCAGGGTTTTTTGGGATTGCAGTAAGTTCCCTTCCTATCCTTTTCTATTTAGATAGTTTGGGCCCCAACGTTTGCTCATACTATTTTCTGTCTGTGTCAGTATTTCTTCTTGTCTAACCGCCATTACATGTTTGGGGGCTTTCTATGTTCTTTGGGGATCTGCTCCGGGCAGATAGCTTTCCTCTTTCTATCTTTAGGTATAGTTAGTTTCTCAGGCTGTGACGAGGCGTCTAGGACCAACGTAGGAACGCTCCACGGCTGCATCTAGTTGTGGTGGTTAGTCAGGGTACTGCAATCTCATAGATTCCAACTGCTCTGGTGTATTGCCTTTTTTACCTGCACTCCTCAGTTACCAAATCATAACAGTATCACCGGCCAAAACTGAAAATTATATGGTACTCACAGAAGGGAAAAAAAAATTGTGAAAAAAAAAAAAAAAAAGGGTTGTCAGAGTTGTCAGAGATATTTTTCTGTTTGTTGCATTTTTTTTTTTCCCTCTGTATCTCTGGGTGCTGGGGAGGATTTTTTCTCTCAATGGAGTTTGCACAGTTGTCTGGCCGTGTGGATCAGTTTGCCACTGAGGTTCGGAGTATTGCTACCTATCTTGCTAGGTTGCCTGTTGTGGAACCTAGGATTCCCATGCCAGATTTGTTTTTGGGGGATCGAGCCAAGTTTCTGAATTTCAAAAATAATTGTAAATTGCTTTTTGCCTTAAAATCTAAGTCCTCAGGGAACGCAGCGCAGCAGGTTCAAATTGTCATCTCTCTCCTGCGCGGCGATCCTCAGGATTGGGCTTTTTCCCTGACACCTGGGGATCCTGTTTTGAGTGATGTTGATGCATTTTTTCAGGCCTTGGGGTTATTGTACGATGAGCCTAATGTCACTGATCAAGGTGAAAAAGCCTTGTTGGCATTAAATCAGGGGCTTGATGACGCTGAGTTATACTGTCAGAGATTCCGCAGGTGGGCAGTCCTGACCAAATGGAATGACGACGCTTTGGCAGCCCTTTTTCGGAAGGGTCTGTCAGATAATGTAAAGGATGTTATGGTGGGATTCCCTGTCCCCTCTGGTCTCAATGATTCTATGTCATTAGCGATTCAGATTGACAGACGTTTGCGTGAGCGGAGAAGTATGCGTGGAATAGTGTTGCCTTGTGAACCTGCTTCTGAACCCATGCAGTGTGATAGAGTGGTTTCTGGGACACAGCGTCATGAGTTTCGAAAGCGCAATGGGTTATGTTTCTACTGTGGTGATGCCTCTCATGCTATTTCAGTCTGCCCTAAGCGGGGAAGACGTTTTGCACGCTCAGTTGTCTTGGGTAGTGTTCAGACTAAGTTTTTATTAACTGTTACTCTGATATGCTCTCTGTCCTCATTTTCTGCTCAGGCTTTCGTTGATTCGGGAGCAGCTATTAACCTGATGGATTTTGATTTTGCTAAACGTTGCGGGTTTCCCTTGATACCCCTACAGAAGTCTATTCCCCTACTGGGGATCGATTCTACCCCTTTGGCTGAGAATAAACCTCAGTTCTTACTCAGGTGATAATGAGGGTTGAACCTGATCATCAGAAGAGCTGCAAATTTTTGGTTCTGTATAATCTGCATGACATTATCGTGCTGGGTTTCCCTTGGTTACAGTCTCATAATCCTGTTTTGGATTGGAAATCTGTGTCTGTAACCAGTTGGGGCTGCCAATGTGTTAATACCAACACTCCTGTTTTTTCTGCCTCCCCCCAGGCTCAGGATGTTCCTGACTTTTTGATTGATTTTTCTGATGTGTTTAGCGAAAGTAAATCTGCATCCTTGCCTCCCCATAGGAGCTATGACTGCGCTATTGAATTAGTGCCTGGTAGTAAATTCCCTAAAGGTCGCCTTTTTAACTTGTCTGTACCTGAACATGACGCTATGCGGTCTTATATCAAGGAGTCATTGGAGAAGGGTCATATCAGACCATTCTCTTCACCCTTAGGTGCCGGTTTTTTCTTTGTGGCCAAAAAGGATGGTTCATTAAGGCCGTGTATTGATTATCGTCTTTTGAACAATATTACTGTGAAATATCAATATCCGTTACCCTTGATTTCTGACCTGTTTTCCAGGGTGAAAAACGCTACTTGGTTTACCAAGCTTGACCTCAGGGGGGCATATAACCTTATTCGCATTAAGCACGGGGATGAATGGAAGACGGCATTTAACACCCCTGAGGGGCATTTTGAGTACCTTGTGATGCCCTTTGGGCTCACTAATGCTCCTTCTGTCTTCCAGTCCTTCATGAATGACATTTTCAGGGATTTTGTGGATAAATTTCTGATTGTTTATTTGGATGATATCTTGATTTTTTCTAATGACTGGGACTCTCATGTGAAACATGTTCGAACTGTATTCCAGATTTTGAGAGAGAATGCTCTGTATGTGAAGGGATCAAAGTGTCTTTTTGGCGTACAGAGGATCTCATTTTTGGGATTCATTTTGTCCCCATCTGTTATTGAAATGGACCCGGTCAAGGTTCAGGCCATCTGTGATCGGGTCCAACCTACTTCATTAAAGGCTCTTCAAAGATTTTTGGGTTTTGCCAATTTTTATCGTAAATTTATTGGTAATTTCTCGGTTATTGTTAAACCATTAACTGATTTGACCAAAAAGGGTTCTGATGTGGTGAATTGGCCTCCTGAGGCAGTCTCTGCATTTCAGGAACTTAAGCAGAGATTCACTTCTGCTCCTGTTCTACGGCAGCCTGATGTTTCTCTGCCATTTCAGGTGGAGGTTGATGCCTCTGAAATTGGGGCAGGTGCCGTTTTGTCCCAAAGAGATCCAGAGACCTCTAAAAGTAACCCTTGTGCCTTTTTCTCTCGAAAATTTTCTCCTACTGAACGTAATTATGACGTGGGTAATCGGGAGTTATTGGCCATGAAGTGGGCTTTTGAAGAGTGGAGACATTGGCTGGAGGGAGCCACACATCAGGTGGTGGTCCTTACAGACCATAAGAATCTGGTTTATCTGGAATCTGCCAAGCGACTTAATCCTAGACAGGCCAGGTGGGCCTTGTTTTTCACACGTTTTAATTTTGTGGTTTCCTTTCTTCCTGGCACTAAGAATGTTAAGGCGGATGCCCTCTCGAGGAGTTTCCTTGCGGACTCTCCTGAGGTATCTGATCCTTCTGTTATTTTGAAAGAAGGTGTAGTTCTTTACACCATCTCGCCCAATTTGAGACTGGCTCTGGAGGGGTGTCAGGAGGATAGGCCCGAGCGCTGTCCTGTTGGGAAATTGTTTGTCCCGGACCAGTGGAAAAAGAGTGTGATGTCTGAGATTCATTGTTCCGCGTTGGCCGGTCATCCCGGAAATTTTGGTACCAGAGACTTGTTTAGTCGGTCCTTTTGGTGGCCTACCTTGTCTCGTGATGTCAGGGAATTTGTGCAGTCCTGCGGGACTTGCTCTCGCTCCAAACCTTCCTCTCGCTCTAGTGGTTTGTTGATGCCATTGCCTGTGCCCAAGAGACCATGGACCCATATCTCTATGGATTTCATTTCCGACCTCCCTGTTTCTCAGAGAATGACCGTCATCTGGGTGATTTGTGATAGGTTTTCCAAGATGATACATCTTGTGCCATTACCTAAGTTGCCTTCCTCCTCTGAATTGGTGCCTTTGTTCCTTCAGCACGTGGTTCGTTTACACGGCATTCCTGAGAACATTGTGTCTGACAGAGGAGTCCAGTTTGTTTCCAGATTTTGGAGGACCTTTTGTTCTAAGCTTGGTGTTCAGTTGTGTTTCTCCTCGGCGTTTCATCCTCAGACCAATGGTCAAACTGAGAGAACAAACCAGACATTGGAGACTTATCTAAGATGCTTTGTGTCTGCTGATCAGGATGACTGGGTCTCTTTTTTGCCTTTGGCTGAGTTTGCTCTTAATAATAGGGCTAGCTCTGCCACTTTGATGTCTCCATTTTTCTGTAATTCTGGGTTTCACCCTCGATTTTCTTCAGGACAGACGGAGGCTTCTGCCTGTCCAGGTGTTGACTCTGTTGTGGAGCGTATGCAACAGATTTGGGACCAGGTAGTGGAGAGGTTGTCCCTCTCTCAGGAGAGGGCCCAGCGGTTTGCTAACCAGCATAGGACTGATGGTCCTCGGTTTAAAGTGGGGGACTTGGTCTGGTTGTCCTCAAAAAATATTCCTATGAGAGTTGCATCTCCTAAATTTAAACCTAGGTTCATTGGACCTTATAAGATCATGGAGATTCTTAATCCTGTTTCTTTTCGTTTGCTTCTTCCAGGGACATTTAAGATCCATAACGTGTTCCACAAGTCCTTGTTGAAGAGGTTTGTTGAGCCAGTGGTTCCTACTGCTTTGCCTCCTGACCCTGTTCTGGTTGAGGGCAATATGGAGTTTGTGGTTGAGAAAATATTGAATTCTCGTTTTTCTAGACGGAAACTCCAGTATTTGGTTAAGTGGAGAGGTTATGGTCAGGAAGACAATTCTTGGGTGTTTGCTTCGGAAATCCATGCTAGGAGACTCATCCGTGCGTATCATAGAACTCATCCTGACCGACCTGGTTGCTCAAGTGAGGGTTTGGTGACCCCTCCTCAAGGGGGGGTACTGTTGTGAATGGACTTGAGATGAGTTCTGAGCAGAGGCTCCCTCTGGTGGTTACAAGCGGTACTGGACTGTCCAGTGAAGATTGTGAGGATTGGGAATCAGGTGTTACTGTCTGGTCTTATTTAAGGGAGTCACCTTCCCATCAGTGTTGCCGGTGATCAATTGTTCTGGTCTCAATCCTTGATTCCTGATTCCTTTGTAGCCTGCTGTGTCGTGTCTGCATCTCCTGCTTACAGATAAGACATTTTCTTCTTTTTGTTTTTGTGCTTTATTTTTGCATTTTGCCCTGCACTTCTGTGGGGGCCTTCTGGGTCCCCTCCGGGGGCTTTTGCCCTCTCAGTTTAGCTCAGCCACTGATGTTTTGTACATTTGCTTTTTCCAGTTTTTTCAGTGGCTGCTGTTTTGATTTTGTTACACCAGAGAACTAATTTAGGTGGTAGAGGTCGTGTGATCTCAGGTGTTTTTGAAATTAGTAGAGTTGGTGCTTTTCAGGGTTTTTTGGGATTGCAGTAAGTGCCCTTCCTATCCTTTTCTATTTAGATAGTTTGGGCCCCAACGTTTGCTCATACTATTTTCTGTCTGTGTCAGTATTTCTTCTTGTCTAACCGCCATTACATGTTTGGGGGCTTTCTATGTTCTTTGGGGATCTGCTCCGGGGCAGATAGCTTTCCTCTTTCTATCTTTAGGTATAGTTAGTTTCTCAGGCTGTGACGAGGCGTCTAGGACCAACGTAGGAACGCTCCACGGCTGCCTCTAGTTGTGGTGGTTAGTCAGGGTAGTGCAATCTCATAGATTCCAACTGCTCTGGTGTATTGCCTTTTTACCTGCACTCCTCAGTTACCAAATCATAACAGAAAGCCATCATTAACACCTAAACAGAAAAAAACAAGGTTACAATGGGCTAAGGAAAAGCAATCGTGGACTGTGGATGACTGGATGAAAGTCATATTCAGTGATGAATCGGGAATCTGCATTGGGCTAGGTGATGATGCTGGAACTTTTGTTTGGTGCCGTTCCCATGAGATTTATAAAGATGACTGCCTGAAGAGAACATGCAAATTTCCACAGTCATTAATAATATGGGGCTGCATGTCAGGTAAAGGCACTGGGGAGATGGCTGTCATTACATTTTCAATAAATGCACAAGTTTATGTTGATATTTTGGACACTTTTCTTATCCCATCAATTGAAAGGATGTTTGGGGATGATGAAATCATTTTTCAAGATGATAATGCATCCTGCCATAGAGCAAAAACTGTGAAACCATTCCTTGAAAAAAGACACATAAGGTCAATGTCATGGCCTGCAAATAGTCCGGATCTCAATCCAATTGAAAATCTTTGGTGGAAGTTGAAGAAAATGGTCCATGACAAGGCTCCAACCTGCAAAGCTGATCTGGCAACAGCAATCAGAGAAATTTGGAGCCAGATTGATGAAGAGTACTGTGTGACACTTATTAAGTCCATGCCTCAGAGACAGCAAGCTGTTGTAAAAGCCAAAGGTGGTGCAACAAAATACTAGTGATGTGTTGGAGTGTTTTTTGTTTGTTTGTTTTTCATGATTCCATAATTTTTTCCCTCAGAATTGAGTGATTCCATTATCTTTGCCCTATGCTTGTTACTGACTACCACGTTATTTGTTCTTGATTTCTTTTAGTGTTTCTTAAAACCAGAAAGTTGCCATTTAAAATTACTTCAGTTTTGTGCCATGTCTGTGATCTGCTTTTTTTCAACAAAATAAAACAACTGAATGAACATCCTCCAAGGCCGGTGATTCCATAATTTTTGCCAGGGGTTGTATAATTACTATATTTGCCATCAGGTTTCCAAAGGTAAAATATTCCACGTTTAATTGTATCTAACTCCTCTGTACTGTAATATAACTGTGTTTGATGGTGATAAGTCCTATTTAAGGAAAGTCCGGCTCGGTAACTGTAAGTTGTAATTTAATTATTTCAATGGGATTTTTGGGCCAAATCTCAGACAGAATTAGAAATTGTAATTGTCTCGAGTTGCGCTTCGTTTATTCTTGTGGCAATGTTTGAAAATCTGTTTGCCTCTTTTAAGACTTTGTGAACTAAAACAGTTTTTGGAACGGTTTAGCTGTTGGTTCTTCTCTCTGCCGTTTAGGTTTAAGATGCCTGTTGTGAAAAGAAAAGTAATTAAACTCAGTGATTTTGAACTGACTTTAATTACAGTTTGCTCAGTGGTTCAACTTTTACCATCAATGATTTTTTCATATTTGGGAACAAAAAAAAAATTGCAAAACTTGTTTTGCTCACTGCACTGTGGAAAAGGTATGAATCATGGACGTCGGAATGAGGCTTTGAGCCTTCTTCATACATCTCATTTTCACATACGTTTTCTCAGTGTTTTTCGTGGATAGAACATGTACAATGTTAGATAGAACAACGCAATCATGGAGACACGGAGACATTTTTGATCCGAGTGATCAAAATTACCCAAATTTACAGGTCTGTGATAAATCAATGACGGCGCACATTGTCATCTCGGTGCAATCTGTGAGCTGTGCGTTTTTATTGTAATGGAAAGGAGAAGCTTTGCAATTTTTTTTTTAAATGAAATTATCACTGACGAAACACTGACACACGAACCTAACACTGATAAAACTCAGATCCAAAACAGTTTTTTTTTTTTTTTTTTGCGTACGATAAATATCACTGATGTCTGGGACCTAAGAAATATTTTTTGGCTGTTTTTCATTTAGAAAATTAATAAATCCCCTAAATAACTAAGAGTGTTAACAGGGGCTTCATAGTTTCGGCACTGCCGTGTCTAATTTGATGTTGGAGATCCAGGACTGACTGTTTCCGGGGGCTTACGCAGTATAGATGTGGACTCCGCTGACCTCTTTGAATGGCAATTCTACAAGAATTTATAAATACCTTATGATACTATTATATGTTATTAATATTTGGCTTGTACACCTGCTGCTATGGCTAATCATTTTCGACAACCAGTTTAGTCCATTGACATAGTAACAACACCGCAATTTACTCCTACGTAAATGCACACTATGCAAGTTCTTGCACTCTGCTCAGCTGCCAAAGGACACTATTACTTAGCTCTATTGACCCTTGTCCTTTGGCAAACAGGTGAAACACTGCAATCATATGGCCATTTGCAAATAATGACACAGGTGCGGAATTGCATTACTCAACCGAAAGCAAACGTGCATAACAAACTTCTGGATTACAGCACATTTCAATGTGACTATTGTAACGAAAACAGTACATTATGTGCTAAATTGCTCCAAGAATATATTACAAATTTATAAAAAATATTTAGCAAATTGCTCATTATTTAGCCGCAAAATATTCTACGACACGTAAATGGCACAGAATGTATCTACACATGTGGGGGATGTTGTGGAAATGCTGTGGCATCAAATCTCATTGCATCATCTCTGACTTGCATATCAAGGTCGATTTATTAGAACCCCAATTTAATTTGCCATAAAAGTTTTCTTTTTATCATATATGACTGGTAGATGAAATAACCAGAAAATAACACAGAAATATTACATTGATTGCCATATTTGTTGCAGAAAGTTCTGTGACTGAAATCCGTACCCGAGTTGTTTTGGTAGAAATTATTTGAATTTCTGCAACTCCATTCAGATAAATGGAAGTATTACTGAAAATTCTGCATTATAACACATGTAAATTCATCTTAAATCCCAATGCAGACACTCCCTGATTCTAGTATGACCCCCCAGGCCAAACATCCAGGATCAGGCCAGTCCTTGATTTGGTAAGATGCCCCTGTATCCTAGAAGGTGGGCAATTTTATCTACACTACTCAAAAAAATAAAGGGAACACTCAAATAGCACATCCTAGATCTGAATGAATGAAATATTCTCATTGAATACTTTTGTGAGGAACTCAGCCGGCCGCCACACGGTAGCCCGGGTATCACAGCTTCTGATACCACCGCCGCTACCAAATGTGACGGACGATCCCTTTCCTCCCACGTCACCAATGGGACGTAACTCCACAGGTACAGCTCTCCGGCGCCCCCCTTTGTCTCTCAGGTCAGTAAGAGAACTGCACCTAGAGCAAATGGCCGCCGGGGAAGGTGTCCTGTTACCCACTGGGTATTCTAATATTCGTGATCAGAGTAAAAGCATCAGCCCAAGATTAATTTTATGGTTTAATTTGCCTTAAGGGCACACTAGATAATTACAGAAATATACAGTAAAGCTATACAACGTAATTACAATGGATTTGCAGTCAGAGTAAGAATACAACAATAATGTACAAGGCTTAAAGGTATTAGCTATAGATCAATATTACCGGGTTGTATGGTCATGGGGAGGCATGGAGCTCTGCGTTCCCCAGGTGGAAGTCTTCAGTTGCTGGACAGCCCCAATGCATGTGCTGCAGCTCCATTTGGCAAGTCTGTCCCTGGTGCTTCTGTGTGTGAAAATGGAATGAGAGGCCAGCCTCTTCTTGGCTACAGCTTTTAAACCTGCTAGGCCCTTCCCCATTTGCTTTGAAGCACGCATATTAACTGGCCTGCAATTCATATGGAGCAGGAAACAATGGCTTGAGCTTGAGCTATTTACCATACGACTGACCATCTTATTCAGACCCTGGCCTAAACCAATTAGCATGTAAAGGCCTATTGATTCATAGTGAACATCAAAGCTGGTCGTACTGAATATGCTAATAAGCCCTGTGTAGCTAAAAGTCTGTGGCTGTGTGAACTGACAAAATGGAGGCTGGTACAGGCCCTATACAAAATGGCGACGTCCCTTTCCTTACAACTTTGTTCTGTACAAAGTTGAATGTGCTGACAGCAAAATCACACAAAAATCATCAATGGAAATCAAATTTATTAACCAATGGAGGCCTGGATTTGGAGAGACTCCCAAAATTAAAGTGAAATGTCATGTCCTTAAAACAAGTCAAATGATGCTCAATAGTGTGTGTGTCATTCACGTGCCTGTATGACCTGCCTACAACCCCTGCTGCTCCTGATGAGGCGGCGGATGGTCTCCTGAGGGATTTTCTCCCAGACCTGGACTAAAGCATCCGCCAACTCCTGAACAGTCAGTGGTGCAACGTGACGTTGGTGGATGGAGCAAGACATGATGTCCCAGATGTGCTCAATCGGATTCAGGTCTGGGGAATGGGCGGGCCAGTCCATAGCTTCAATTCCTTCATCTTGCAGGAACTGCTGACACACTGCAGCCACATGAGGTCTGGCAATGTGCTGCATTAGGAGGACCCCAGGGCCAACCGCACCAGCATATGGTTTCACAAGGGGTCTGAGGATCTCATATCGGTACCTAATGGCAGTCAGGCTATCTCTGGTGAGCACATGGAGGGCTATGCGGTCCTCCAAAGAATGCCACCCCACACCATTACTGACCCACTGCCAAACCGGTCATGCTGAAGGATGTTGCAGGCAGCAGATCGCTCTCCACGGCATCTCCAGACACTGTCAGGTCTGTCACATGAGCTCAGAGAGAACCTGCTTTCATCTGTGAAGAGCACAGGGCGCCAGTCGCGAATTTGCCAATCCTGGTGTTCTGTGGCAAATGCTAAGCGTCCTGCATGGTGTTGGGCTGTGAGCACAACCCCCATCTGTGGACATCGGGCACTCAGACCATCCTCATGGAGTCGGATTCTAACCGTTTGTGCAGACACATGCACATTTGTGGCCTGCTGGAGGTCATTTTTCAGGGCTCTGGCAGTGCTCCTCCTGTTCTTCCTTGTACAAAGGCAGAGGTAGTGGTCCTGCTGATGGGTTGTTGCCCTCCTACAGCACCCTCCACATCTCCTACTGTGCTGGCCTGTCTCCTGGTAGCACCTCCAGCCTCTGGACACTACGCTGACACACAGAAAACCTTCTTGCCACAGCTCGCATTGATGCGCCATCCTGGATGAGCTGCACTACCTGAGCCACTTGTGTGGGTTGTAGAGTCCATCTCATGCTACCACGAGTGTGAAAGCACAACCAACTTTCAAAAGTGACCAAAACATCAGCCAGAAAGCATTGATACTGAGATGTGGTCTGTGGTCCCCACCTGCAGAACCACTCCTGTTATGTTTCGGTAGCTGAGGAGGACAGGAACAACAGCAGGGCAGCCGAATACCTGAGATGTTGGTAACTGATGAGTTGCAGATTCCTAAACTAACGACACAACTAGAGGTAGCCGTGGAGCGTTCCTACGTTGATCCTACAAGAAAAAAGGGTAGCACACTGCAGCGCTATAGCTTGCAAACACGAAATATGAAAAATGAATTGCATCACTGCCTTAGAAATATGAAAAATTGAGAAGTCTTAGCGCATAAGATGGCCAAATTATGTGAGCCTGATAGCCACGTCAAGGCTCTTCTCGTATATCAGGTCCTAACTAATGCCAATCCTCTCTTAGAAAAGTCTGTCTGCATGGAAACATATGAATCCTCTCTTAAGACTAAAATCTACATCTCTGTGGAGGAATTAAAAAGCCTGTGACCAACAGGTGGAGTGCTCAGGTAGAAGGTAAATGAATACATATCAAAAAACTGACCGGCACATCCAAACATAGATCCAGTGTGAACAGGTGCTAAACCCAAAGTCACCAACTCACGCACATACAAGAAAAAAGGGTAGCACACTGCAGCGCTATAGCTTGCAAACACGAAATATGAAAAATGAATTGCATCACTGCCTTAGAAATATGAAAAATTGAGAAGTCTTAGCGCATAAGATGGCCAAATTATGTGAGCCTGATAGCCACGTCAAGGCTCTTCTCGTACATCAGGTCCTAACTAATGCCAATCCTCGCTTAGAAAAGTCTGTCTGCATGGGAACATATGAATCCTCTCTTAAGACTAAAATCTACATCTCTTGACGTGGCTATCAGGCTCACATAATTTGGCCATCTTATGCGCTAAGACTTCTCAATTTTTCATATTTCTAAGGCAGTGATGCAATTCATTTTTCATATTTCGTGTTTGCAAGCTATAGCGCTGCAGTGTGCTACCCTTTTTTCTTATATGTGCGTGAGTTGGTGACTCTGGGTTTAGCACCTGTTCACACTGGATCTATGTTTGGATGTGCCGGTCAGTTTTTTGATATGTAACCTACGTTGATCCTAGACGCCTCGTCACAGCCTGAGATATAACTACACCTAAAGGCAGAAAGATGAAAGCTATCTGCCCCGGAGCAGATCCCCAAAGAAAATAGGAAGCCCCCAAACATATAATGGCGGTTAGACAAGATGAAAATACAAACATAGGCAGAAAATAGACTGAGCAAACGCTGGGGCCACAAGCTGACTAAATAGGATAGGACAGGAGAGATTACTTTCTGCAACCCAGAAAACCCTACAAAAATCCAACAATTCTGATTACAAAAATACTGAGATCACACGATGTCGCCACCCGCTAAATCAGATCTCAGTGTGAACAAAAACCAAGCCGCAGGAAAAAGCAAATGAGCAAATAACAGTGGCTGCAGATAAACTGTGAGGAGCTGAGGCCCCAGGAGGGGACCTGGCTGACCTCCACAAAAGTGCAGAAAATAATGCAAAAAGCAAGCACAAAAAGAAAAGCAAAAAATATCTTATCTGAAAGCAGGAGATGCAGGCAAGACTCCAGCAAACTTCCAAATGAACCAGGAACCACAATTGAGACAAGAACAATTCATCACCGGCAACCATCATGGGAGGGAACCTCCCTTATATCAGACCAGTCAGTGAACCCAGATTGCCACTCCTCGCTGAAAGTTTCAGTACTGTCTGTAACCACCAGAGGGAGCCTCTGCTCAGAAACCATCTCTAACACATTCATAACACACTCCTTTATTGAGGGTGTCTTGATAATTGCCAATAATTTCCATATGTTGTCTATTCCATTTGCACAATTAGCATGAGAAATTGATTGTCAATCAGTGTTGCTTCCTAAGTGGACAGTTTGATTTCACAGAAGTTTGATTTACTTGGAGTTATATTCTGTTGTTTAAGTGTTCCCTTTATTTTTTTGAGCAGTGTACATCTGTAGGACGCAAATACAAATAAATAGAATGGTGGCGCATCATAGTGACACATCCACCTGCACAGTCTGAGACTCGTCACAGAAGGACGTCACTTCATTCCACCCTCTGCATCGGGAACAGACAGCACAGAGCTTAAATCTACTCTTCTCATTGTGGAAGTGGGACAAGATCCGTGTCTTTTTATTTTTGTAATATATAATTTTTCCGGCGAGTGGCAGGGTACCATACATGGAAGGTGTATTAGATTGAAGGAGTTAGTGTAAAAGAATTGCAGTTCATCCCTAGCCAGATATGAAAAATATATAGACAGCAACACAAACATATCTTTATTGACATATGTCAAAACATTAGGAAAAGAGGTTAAAAAGCTGAATAGTCTAAAAGATGAGTTGCATTGGGGAAAAGGTGCGACACACCCAACAAGAGGAGAAAATTGTGTTATCTTACTGCTGGAATGGCACTCAACACGTGTTTCAGCGCGATCCTTCGTAGGTGGCTCATGGGACTTACTGCAAATTTGTTTGTTTTAATGTCACAATACATTTCTCTCCTCCTGTTGGATGTGTTGCCCCTTTTTCCCTGTGACAGTCAACATTTTCAGGCTCTTTATTAGGCGCATTATGTTGTATGTATGTACATGTCCTCTGAGATACGCAACAGAAGACATATGTGAAGAGTGTAGAAAAGTGAAAATACACTACATTTTGAGTACAAAATATGTTGCAACTCAGTTTCTAGAGCAAAGTCTGTCCCCAGAAGTTAAATGTAATGTATGCTGAAATAAGAGCTGAGGAGCGGTGACAGATTTATAGAGCTTCCTTCCAGATATCCTAACCACAATAACGGTTTTGTAATTTTGAGACTCCTTTCTCACAATGTCTGTGGTGCATGGTCACTAAATGCTGAGTGTCCTTTTGGCACATGTTTAGTATCGATACATTGAGATCCTACATTGATTTCTGTGCCCAGAAATATAATTGGCACACAATGAGCAACTTGGATGTGGATGTGTGGATGTGGAGTCAACAGAATTCACTGGTTCTCACCCTTGAATATCTATGCAGTGATGTGTATTTTGGTGAAGGGAATCCCCTGGTTGCAGAAAAGTGACCTGTTGGAAGACACTCTCTGTACCAGCAAAAAGGCATGGGATTCGCCACCCAAAAGTCAATATGAAAATTGAGTTTACAGCAATAAAGTACAAGAAAATGATTTCTCCATTATTCAAAATCAAGATGCAAGCGATGTTGCAACCACATTATGGGTCTTTGTCAAGCATAACATTTTTGCAATGTATACCAGATATTTTTATTCATAAGATGCAATAAAAATGTGGGAGGTGCAGATAGCAGTACAGTCCTATATTGCTGTCTGCATCTTCTCCATTTGTATTGTACCGTTATGAAGAAAAGCAAAAGCCATCATTCTGTAAGGTGCGCAGGGCGGTAATCATGGGCGAGGGGCTGCTGTATTCCCACACCCTGGCACCTCACAAGTAGATAGTGTCCCGTTTTACTTGTGCTGTGGGTGTGCATTATACCACTCACAGTTTGGCTGGAAGCCTCCATTTTCTGCACAATCCCGGATCCAGGAACTGCCGCACACTGAACAGACACTTGATCCTTTTCAAACAAATGAACTTTACTGAACAGTCTAAACTCCATCTTAGTCAAGCACAGTACAATGTTACATTCACGTTTCTTTCAGCCTGTGTTATCCCTTCTTTGTCTGCCACAACTGGTCACTGAGATACTCTGTCCGGCTCCGTAGCTATCATGGGTCTGACCCGCTTTTCTGATACGGAACCCCGCCGGGCTTTCCCTTTTAGAAAGTGATAAAGGCACGTTGCTCTGTAACCAATTTGGTTTGTAGGCCCCAGGTGTCCTGGGAAGGTCCGCTAAAGTTACTGCCAGCCGTCTGCATGCTGCCCGAAAGTTCATACTCTCTCAGAGCTTTCCAGCCCTCTGGCCTTGGACTATTCTTATCACACTTTCTAGCTAATCTCATCTAATATAAAGCAGGAAGTGTTCCTCTTTTAAACTATCCATGCCCCTCCCAAATTGGGGTTGTTCCCAAAATATTTAACTGTTCCTATACTGTAAGTACCTACTTCCTGGTTCTATTGTGTCCTCCACTTCACTTTTCCAATCCTTATCTATATCTACTGCTTTATTCTATTCCTATACCTATGTCCTAATTTCTTACCCTTATACTTTCCCTATGTTTAACACATGAACACATTGAGTTCACAGTACTAGTATTTAAAAAATTATATGAAATTGTTCTTATTATATCATTCCCATTACCAATATAAATTTGTTCACATTAGTGCCCCTAATATTCTATGCACTTAAAATGCATTTTTCATACACCAAAAGCGCACCCGTTTTCTTAGAGAGGATAAAGAACATGACAGTTGTAACACCGCTGTGTTTGTACTCTGTTTACCTGGCGTTACTCTGCATATATCTGCTTTAACCCTTCGCTCTTTTCTCTCTAATAAGCTGGAATGCTGTTGTCAGTTACCTGTATGGATGCTGCTTAGTTCCCAGCTCCGCTGCGTAGCTGTACATGCGTGAGTGTCTCCGCTGCGCTGCATGACCACCCGCATGTGCAGTCCCTGGCTACCACTGTGAAAGCTACCCGTGGGTTGCATGACTTACCACATGTGTTCAGGTTTGCAGCCGTTGCCTGGTGTCCTTGCTATGCTGATTTGTGTCTGGCTGTGCTAGGGTGTGCGGGGCCACACCTCCCCTGCTTTTATGAGGAATAGGTGTGTGCTAGAATTGCTGCTCCCACCTATCGCTGTGAGGCAGCTCCTATATAAAGTTCCCCAGCCCTGTGGGGCGTTGCCAGAGTTTTGCATTAAGTTTCTGAGTCTTGCTATGTCTGTTTGGTGTTCAGCTCCTGTCCTGCCTTCCTGAAGTTCTAGGTGAGCTAATGCCTGTCTTCCGCCTGCTCTGGAGGCAGAATACCCAGATCTGTTTCTGTTATCAGCTTTGGGACAGTTGATGTTCCTGGACTTATCCTGTTTATGTGTTGGTACCAAAGTCCTAGTCCTGATTCCTGCTGTGTTGTGTTCCTGAAGTCCTTATTCCTGTTATGTTGTGTTCCTGAAGTCCTGCTGTGTTATGTTCCTGAAGTCCTTCGGTGTCCTGAACCCTGTGTCCAGTGACTGTGACTCTTTGCTAACTGGCTGTGATCTAACCTGGGTTCATCTTGCAAGTAGGAGTCCGGTGTGTCTGCTGAGTTTCTGCTACCCTGTGCTCAGCTTGTTATTCGGTGCAATCCCTGGCCAGCTCCAGTTCAACCCGGCGGGGCTTGCACCAGACCGCTTGGGTTCCTTTTTAGGTCGCTGCCAGATGTCCGGAGCCCAATGACCGTGGTCTCTTGTTTGGAGCCTGATGTCCGATGTCTGATGACCACTTCCAGATGTCCGGATCCTATCCTTCCCTGCCCGATGCCCGGAGCCTGCCAATCGTTGCCAGATGTCTTGAGCCTGATGACTGCGGCCTCATGTCCGGAGCCTGATGTCCGCAGCCCGATGTCCGGAACCTGTCGATCGATGCCAGTGTTCTGATGTTCTACCTGAAATCCGAGTCCTGAAGTCCTACCTGATGTCCGGCTTGTGTCCTGATGTCCAGTCCGTGTTCCTGAAGTCCAGTCCGTATTTCTGATGTCCAGTCCGTGTTCCTGATGTCCAGTTCGTGTTCCTGATGACCAGTCCGTGTTCCTGATGTCCAGTCCGTGTTCCTGATGACCAGTCCATCTTCCTGATGTCCAGTCTGTGTTCCAGTGTCCAGCCTGTGTCCAGATGTCCAGTCCCAGGTTCTGGTGGTCCAAGTTGTGCTCTTGAGCCGGTCCCGCTTGTGTTCCTGGATGGATTCCTCTTCCGTGGTTTCTGGGAGTCTCCAGCTCTGTTCCCCGGTGATGATCCCGCCAGTGAGTCCTGGACCTGACCAGCCGATGCTGTAGTGCCAACGTTCCTGGACCTGTGCTATCTGTGTCTTGCTTATGTTCTGATGTTCCCTGGGGTCTTACCCGTGATGGCTCCTGCCATAGTCTGAAGGCTGCCTGAGGTCATTGTCTGATGTTCTCCTGCTGTGCCAGTGCTGCGCCTGAGGCCTGAGAGAGGCCATTCTAGTATGCCCATGCCAGATAACCTTGGACTGCATCAACCTGTGATGACCCTAGCCATCATCTGAAGTCTGCCTGAGGTTGGTGTCTGATGTTCTCCTGCTAAGCCTATGCTACGCCTGGGGCCTGAGAGAGAGGCCATCCTAGTATGCCCGTGCCAGACGACCCTGGACTGCGACAACCTGTGATGACCTCTTGCATGGCCTGTCAACATGAGATGTGTTTCCTTCGTGATGTGCATAATCCGGAACCTGGTGTTTTGATGTCATTTGCTTTAGTTAAGTAAACTTTATGTTTCTTCATACCTGAAGTTGTGCGGTGTCTTTTAGTCCTGCATATGGCCATCTTGTCCACAAGCTCAGCTGCCACAGACCCCGGTCGCTACCCTTCCCTAGTCCGGGTAGGCCCGGGTCCCCCCTGTGGTCCAGCGGGTGCACATGCCACGATCACCTGGGATGCATACCCCATCGTCGTTATGGTTCGACGACATGGGAGGGTTGGCTGGGTAAGCCACGCTGTGTCCCCGATCGTAACAACAGTGAGTACAGAGGCCCAGTTGGATGCTGAAATGCTAACATCAGTCTGGAAGAATCTACATTTAATGCTTCAGTACCTACCTATGTTTGATGTCTAGCCTAGGGCCTTGTGTTTCAGTAACCCTACAGCCTAGTGATTCTCGCATGTCTCGCAGCCTGGATTTTCTTGTTTGATCTGGTGGGGGTGTCTGCCTCACGTTGGGCTTCATGTCTTTGTGTTGGGCCAGCTGCCTCACGTTGTGCTTCATGTCTTGTGTGTTGGACCGGCTGCCTCACATTAGGCTTCATGTCTTGTGTTGGACCGGCTGCCTCACATTGGGCTTCATGTCTTGTTGGACCGGCTGCCTCATGTTGGGCTTCATGTCTTGTGTATTGGACCGGCTGCCTCACGTTGCGCTTCATGTCTTGTGTGTTGGACCGGCTGCCTCACGTTGGGCTTCATATCTTGAGTGATGGACCAGCTGCCTCACGTTGGGCTTCATGTCTTGTGTTTTGCACTGGCTGCCTCATGTTGGGCTTCATGTCTTGTGTGTTGGACCGGCTGCCGCACGTTGGGCTTAATGTCTTATTTGTTGGACCGGCTGCCACACATTGGGCTTAATGTCTTTTTTGTTGGACCTGTTGTCTCACTTCTGGCCTCATGTCTTGTGTGTTGAACCTGCCACTCCCCAAGAATATCTCCATGTCTTGAAGGGGTTAATTAACATGTAGTGATGAATATGTAAGTAATTTCTATATATTAATATATATATATATATATATATATATATATATAATTTTTTTTTTAACTAGACAACCCTCAAAAATGTATTGGCCTGCTACAAACTGACATTGGAAATTTCCTCTTACAATGTCCAGATAAGAAGGGTCAACAGTATTCAATTTAACCACTTCCCGACATGCGCCGTATATATATATATATATATATATATATATGGCACCGCGATCGCATTGGCTCACGCTGAGTGCCGCTGCGATCAGGTGCGAGTGTCAGCTCTATGTGAGAGCTGACACTTGCAGCAATGCCCACGTTCGGTGCTAACACCGATCGCGGACGTTTAACTCCTCTGATGCCGTTGTCAATAGTGACCGAGATTGAGGAGCATAGCACAGAGTGAGCTCTCTGTCTGCTCCCATCAACACAAAGGGATGCGCCGATGGTCTCCATGGTGACCCCGGGCCACAAGATGTCCGCGGGGTCCTGCAAAGAAGGCGGCTTGTGAGCCTCCTTCCCTGCCTGTCAGATGCTACCAGGTATGAGGATGCACCACACACACTGCATGACAACAGCACACCAGCTTATGTTGGAGATAACCCATCCACTATGAACTTTGCGAAGTTCTTTAGTCGCCGGGACTTGTAAAATTCACAGATAGAGCTGAAATATGATTTTTTTTTTTTATTTTCAAGGCTTAACGTTATAAACTTCTGTGAAGCACCTGGGGTTCAAGGTGTTCAATACATATCTGGATAATTTCCCCTTGGGTCTAGTTTCCAAAATGGTGTCACTTGTTGGGGGTTTCTACTGTTTAGGCAAATCAGGGGCTCTCCAAACATGATATGGCGTCCGCTAATTATGCCAGCAAATTTTACATTCAAAAAGTGAAATGGCGCTCCTTCCCTTCCGAGCCCTGCCGTGTGCCCAACCAGTAGATTTCCCCCATATATGGGGTATCTGCATGCTCAGGATAAATTGCACAACAAATGTTATGGTTCATTTTCTCCTGTTACCCTTGCAAAAGTAAAAAAAATAGGTCTAAAGGAAAATTTTTGTGAATGAAAAGTAAATGTTTACTTTTTCCTTCCACGTTCCAAAAATTCCTGTTAAGCACCTTAAGGGTTAATAAACTTATTGAATGTGGTGTTGAGTACCTTGAGGGGTGCAGTTTTTAGAATGGTGTCACGTTTGGGTATTTTCTGCCATATAGACCCCTCAAAGTGACTTCAAATGTGAGGTGGTCTAAAAAAAATGGTTTTGTAAATTTTCTTGTAAAAATGAGAAATCGCTTTCGTCGGTTTGACCCGAGACTGCGGGAGTTATTACGTCTGAGGGGATTTGCTCAATGGAGAAGGGTCGGGATATGATTTGTGTCACAGCTGTTGGTTGGCGGCATGCTTAAGACTTTTGAGGAGATCAGGAAGGAGTTCCCTCTGAATCAATCCCTCTTTTTTCAATATTTGCAGTTGCGGCATGCAATCAATCGACAGCTTAAAACATCAAGAATAGTGGTGCAATCAGATGCGATGGTGAATCTTATAGGGTCACTGAGGGGCACTAAGGGTTTCATCTCCCTCGTATATAGGGGTTTTTTGGATTCATTCCTGATACGGCACCCGGCTAAGACCAGAGAAAAATGGTAAGAGGATGTGGGACCAATCTTGGACTCTCAGTGGGAGAGCGTATTACAATTCATCCCCAAGGTCTCTATGAGTGAAGCCAGGAGAGTCTCACAACTCTACCTAACACATAGGGTATACAGGACCCTGGTCTGGATGAAGAGGGCGGGCCTGAGGAGGGATTCCTGCTGTCCGCGCTGCTCTGAGGATTGGGCAGATCTCCTACATATGATGTGGTCCTGCCCTGCCCTACAGAACTTTTGCGTACAAACACTTAATTTGACTCATGAGGTAATGGGAGTGGATCTTATAAGGAACCCGCTGACGTGTGTATTGGGGTGCATGGAGGATATCGCGGTTGATGAGTGGCGGAAGCTGATCATATGCTGCCAGAAAGCTCATTGCGGCCCACTAGTTAGATGACAAAGCGCCAGTTAGACAAGAACTGATTAATAAGGTTAACTTTATTGTTATGATGGAACAGAACATATATGTGAAAAGAGGTCAACACATGCAGTTTGAGAATGTGTGGGGTGGCTGGATGGAGCATCCGGGCCTGGCTTCAGAGGCTCTTATGAGAGAAAGAATGTGTCTACCTACACGCCCTTGATCCTCTGAGTTGGTACTTTAAACAGGGATCTTAAGTGGTTGTCTCGAATAAAAGGATTGAAAATGTGACATGGTGTGTGATATGTGCAATGATTTAAAGGGATGGGGTTAGGGTGGAGGGGGGGAGGGTAGGGGACTTAGGATGTAAGAACAGTTATGTCACCTGTCAGGTTGAATATGGTTTATATTATATGCTAAACTTAAATGTACTGTCAAAGTTTCATGCTGACAATTTTTAAATAAAAATCATCTGATTTAAAAAAAAAATTAGAAATCGCTGGTCAAATTTTAACCCTTATAACTTCCTAACAAACAAAAAAAATTTGGTTCCAAAATTGTGCTGATGTAAAGTAGACATGTGGGAAATGTTATTTATTAACTATTTTATGTGACATATTTCTCTGTTTTAAGGGAAGAAAAATTAAAAGTTTGAAAATTGCAAAATTTTCACCATATTTCCGTTTTTTTCATAAATAAATGCTAGTTATTTGGAAGAAATTTTACAACTAACATAAAGTACAATATGTCACGAGAAAACAATCTCAGAATCGTGAAGATCCGTTGAAGCGTTCCAGAGTTCTAACCTCATAAAGAGACAGTGGTCAGAATTTAAAAATTGGCGCGGTCATTAACGTGCAAACAACCCTCGGGGTAAAGGGGTTAACAATTCGTAATCAACCAGTATCTAAGGAGGAGACTGTAGATATCTTGAAAGATCTCCCCCTGGGTAAATTTCTAGATCCAGATGGGTTGACCTATTTGTATTATAAGACCTTTCTGGAGGAGCTTACACCTCGCATGATTAAGATGTTTAATTCTTTAATGGAAGGTTCTCCCATCCCGGGCTCATTGTCGCATTCTTATTTGGTCCTTGATCCTAAGACTGGAAAGGATCCATTGGACTGTTCTAATTATCATCCAATAGCTGTATTAAACTCTGACCTTAAAATTTTCACCCGCATGTTGGCCAACAGGCTCAATTCCTGGCAGCCCCAGCTTATTGACAAGGACCAGGTAGGTTTTGTCCCCTTTCGTCAGGGGGGTGACAGAGGTTTCCAACAGGAAAAATGTACAAAACCCTTGTCTTGAGCCTGGATGTAGAAAAGTCGTTTAACCAACTAAATTGTCTTTTTCTGTTTTTTGAGACTGTGAAAGCATTTGGTATCTCGGGGACCCCAAGGGCCACTTGTTGCAGCCTTCTTTAGTCTGTTTCCTACTTTTATACAAGAACTTTGTGTCTCTTGTATTCAGCGGCTCTGTGTCCCGGTCTTCAGTTTTCTTACATGTAGTTTGTTGTGTGTAGGATATATACAGTACTATCATAGAGATTGGCCCGCATAACACTTATAATTCAACTTGGGACAGGAGCTGACATTATGGTACTGTATGTGGTCTGCCTTCTGTAAATGACACTCCCATAATTCCTGGTTCTACTTGTGGAATACTGAGAGTAGTAATGATCATTTCCATCATTGTAACTGTGTAAAAAAAAAGTCAAGAGGAAAAACAGGCTGCTCCTGAGAGCTTACAGACTAATATACACCCTGCTCCTAGGAGCTAACAGTCTAATATACACTATACAGGCTGCTCCTGAGAGCTTACAGACTAATATACACCCTGCTCCTAGTAGCTTAAAGTCTAATATACACTATACAGGCTGCTCCTGAGAGCTTACAGACTAATATACACCCTGCTCCTAGGAGCTAACAGTCTAAATATACACTATTACAGGCTGCTCCTGAGAGCTTACAGACTAATATACACCCTGCTCCTAGGAGCTACAGTCTAATATACACTATACAGGCTGCTCCTGAGAGCTTACAGACTAATATACACCCTGCTCCTAGTAGCTTACAGTCTAATATACACTATACAGGCTGCTCCTGAGAGCTTACAGACTAATATACACCCTGCTCCTAGAGCTTACAATCTAATATACACTATACAGGCTGCTCCTGAGAGCTTACAGACTAATATACACCCTGCTCCTAGGAGCTTACAGTCTAATATACACTATACAGGCTGCTCCTGAGAGCTTACAGACTAATATACACCCTGCTCCTAGTAGCTTAAAGTCTAATATACACTATACAGGCTGCTCCTGAGAGCTTACAGACTAATATACACCCTGCTCCTAGTAGCTTACAGTCTAATATACACTACACAGGCTTCTACTGAGAGCATGCAGACTACGGTAATGTGCACCCTGCTCCTAGGAGCTTACAATATAATGCCATGAATACTTTGCTGATCTAATAAGCAATAGATATTCTGCTGACAGCGGTGCATTTGCACTGCACGATTATTGCAAACAAGTTTCCTAGGGACGCTCGCTCACAATAATTGTGCTGTCTAAACAGGCTCCTGATCATCCAATGAATGAGTAAAACGCTCGCTCATCAGGTGAAATTATCTTTTGTGCCGCACAAAAAGATCATTGTTCTTGACTGCACATGATTCTGTATAAACAGGACATGTGCTGCCGAGAATATTGGCAGCCTCTGCACACTGAGTGGTTCGTTACAGATCGTTCATTGAACATCTGAAGCCGAGTCCAGAGAGAGTCTACAGAGAGCATACATACGCTCAGCCGAACCCAGGTGTATGGGCACGGTAATATGTGATTTTACTGACAAATGAACACAAGGTTACCTGTACATCAAATAACTGAAGCCTTCACACAGTCATTTATTGTATTTCCTGGCTAAACCAGAAATCAGAAAAATGTTTAAGAATTTCCCCATTGGTAAATTTAATAGAGTGGTGGCGGGGACGCTGTACTGTCCTATAAGGCCAAGGGCATTATCCAAACCCTGGGGTGAGGAGGGAGACCCGTGTCTGTCCAAGTAGCTGTGCTCCATTCATTACTGCACTGACTTATCTATTTGATGTCTGTATTCACGGAGTAGCATGACAGCGTTTGACTAACGCCCCTGGCCACTGAGCAGGATTAATTAGGGTTTACTGTTTCAACTACCCATATTAACTCCAGGCTACTGTCTGTAACCTACAGTTCACATATTTGAGATATTTTTACTGGTGTCCCTGTTCTGACTGCAGTCGGCAGGCTGGGGCATCACTAGGTGGGAGGTCACTAGACCTTTATATATGTGTATATTGTTTACTTTATTTCCACATCGTTTAGTGCAGCTGGTCTTTCGCTACATTACCCTTACAGGACACTACAGTGTCCCCCCTTTTGGGCGCTGTTTTCATGTCTGGACCCGTTGAAAAGTCTGATCGTCGCGAAACAGCCGTCGTCCTCCACTGCACCTGCTCCCCTGCGTCCATATACTACTTGTATTGAATAAAGAAAGGATTGTTTTCCTGCTCCACGGAGTGCCACCTATTTTTTCCTATTTGGCCTGGACTTTCTATGATGCTGATCATTTCAGGTGTTGCTGTTGCACCCAAGATTGTGCAAGCTGTACACTGCTGGTCCACCGAGTAAGCTTGAAAAGGTACGTTTTAAGCTGTTTGGTGCTGGTTTTCCTTATTTTCCACATTTGCTGGAGGCAATGTTGCTATTATTTGTGCCAAATTTTATTAAAAGTTCACACCGTATTGAGACATTTGTTGCATGGCTACAGAAGTTTCTTTAATATTTACTCCACCTTCTTACTGGAATGCAAAAATGTTGCAACATTACATTCATAAATGCTTCACAAGGCCCGCATACACATTAGATAAAAATTTCCTAAAGACACAGTCTAGTTTACTTACACACTTTCTTATATGGAGATGTCTGGTTTTTGACTCTGTGCAAGCTTCTGAATCCTGACAGTGTGCTGTGTGCACACTGTCAGGTTTCACTGGTATTGCCGGTGAGAGAGTGGTTACATTCCAACTAGACATGCTTAGCTTCTTTCAATACAAGTAAATTAAGCGGGATAGGGAACGTCCTGCCAGCTCATGACCGCATGTAGGCAAATTGCTCTCACCTGCAATACCAGTGAATCTTGATAGTGTGCACACTGCACATTTTCAGGATTTGGAAATACTCTTCTCAGAAGAACACACAACGTCTTTAAAAGCCCATTTAAGCAAATCAATAATTGTAAAAAAATTATCAACATGTGTGAATGCTTGTTCGTTGGCTGAGCGGACCGTTCATGCTGGCACTAAAATCATCATTATAGTCAGCTCCTCATACTCTGCAAACAGGTGATAGATAACATGATATTCTATGTGCAAAGAATTCTGGTCTGTCAGTCTGAAGAATCCATTAGCCTTTTAACGACCTTTGATGTTTTCGTCAGAGGTTGCATGGAAGGTGTATAGTGTAGGCTCAGGAACGGAGACTGCATACCTCTCAACCGTCCCGAATCTGGTGGGACACTCCCGAGTTTGACCGTCAGTCCCGCCGGGAGCTTATTTTTCCCACATTGCACTGAGCCGCCACGCCCCCCCTTGCACCGACACCATCCTCGCCATCCCAGAGAGACCCACCGGCCACCTGACCGCTGCCCCTCAATGATAAATCCCACCAATGAAGTCCCTGGGCTGCTGTGCGCAC
>JARQOD010000003.1:473394056-473433419 GCA_033576555.1 Oophaga sylvatica | reverse complement strand
TTTTTTAAAAAAATAAACGCTAGTTATGTCGAAGAAATTTTACCACTAACGTGAAGTGCAATATGTCACGAGAAAACATTCTCAGAATCGTGAAGATTCGTTGAAGCGTTCCAGAGTTATAGCCTCATAAAGAGACAGTGGTCAGAATTGTAAAAATTGGCCCGGTCATTAACATGCAAACCACCCTTGGGGATGAAGGGGTTAAATAAAAAAAGAACCTAGACATGTTTGGTATCAATGAACTTGTAATGACCCAGATAATCATAATGGCAGGTCTCTTTTAGCATTTAGTAAACATGGTAAAACCTATTGTGGAATTGCACTTCTTTTTTTTAAGCAATTTCACCACACTTGGATTTTTTTTCCCTATTCTCCAGTACTCTATATGGAAACACCAATGGTGTCGTTCAAAAGTACAACTCGTCCTGCAAAAAAACAAGCCCTAACATGGTGTATTGACGGAGAAATAAAAATTATGGCTCTGGGAAGAAGGGGCGCGAAAGACGTAAAATCCCAAGGTCATGAAGGTGTTAAAATGAGTTCATTCATTTTGTGCAGGAACATAATCCAATTCTAAGTAAGTGTATTGATATTTGGGTTACTTTATGCAGAGTATAATGGATTCATGTTGTGCACGGTGCTCGTTAGATTTTGTTTTCCTGTGTTTTTAGCTGGCTGCCATGGCAAGTAATGAGCGGCCGTCAGCCCTCCAGCATTGATGGTGCAGTTCCTAGGTTTCCTCTGTGGTTATGAGGCTGCACATTTTTGCCTCCTCTCATTGCTTTGCTCACTGATTGCTGTCTCAGCTCATAATATTTTCAGTAACTTGAGGCTTTTGTTTTTCTGAAGTTGCTGACGGTCTGTTTTTCACCTATAGGCCGGGCTTTCTTTGTTGACCTTCCTTGTAATCACAGCTTATTACCATGAAGGACAAACTCTGACCATCTTGAGGACTTCTTAGAAAGTGAATGTCTTTGTGGACTGTAAACTAGTGAATATTTTGCCTGGGAACAATCGTTCCTGAGACTTTTGAAGTTGTCTCCTTTCATCTCATAATCCGTTCGTGGTCTTTGGTTCTGAAGATCTGGACATCGACGATTCAAGGACCACATCTGTGTGAGCAGTCAGGTAGTTTGGACAATGCATATTTTTATTATTCAAAGTGATTTTGAGAATTATGAAATCAAACAGACAGGTACAAGTTTTGTAGAACAAAAAGGAGGCGGCTAATGGTGTATTAAAACAGTGAATAATAACATTAGAATAGAGGACTCATAAAAAGTATATATATCGAGATAGATTTTATATATATATATATATATATATATATATATATATATATATATATATAAGAGCTCTAGTTTTTTATATCTATATAGATATCTAGTATATTATAGATATATATAATATATATCTATATATCTCTGTACATAATATATATATATATATATATATGTACAGATAAGATATATAGATTTTATCTATATAATATTATAATTAGTAATATATAGATATATATATATATCTATATAATATATATTACTAGATGGTGGCCCGATTCTAATGCATCGGGTACTCTAGAATATGTATGTAGTTTATTTATGAAGATTTAAGAATAATGCATTGAATACACAGGTGTATATAGATGCTGCTGGGGTAGGTGTGTATATAGAGGCTGCTGGGGTGTGTATAGAGGCTGCTGGGGTGTGTATATAGAGGCTGCTATGGTGTATTTAGAGGCTGCTGGGGCGTATTTAGAGGCTGCTGCTGGGGCGTATATAGAGGCTGCTGCTGGGGCGTATATAGAGGCTGTTGCTGGGGCGTATGTAGAGGCTGCTGCTGGGGTGTATGTGGAGGCTGCTGCTGGGGTATATGTGGAGGCTGCTGCTGGGGTATATGTGGAGGCTGCTGCTGGGGTATATGTGGAGGCTGCTACTGGGGTATATGTGGAGGCTGCTGCTACTGGGGTGTACGTGGATGCTGCTGCTGGGGTTTACGTGGATGCTGCTGCTGGGGTTTACGTGGAGGCCGCCGGTCGGAGTACTTCCGCTGCGCTCCCAGCTGCTTCGCCACTGACCTCCATGCGGCAGGAGATGACCAGCGGCTACCGTCGGGAGATCAGCGGTTAGCGCCGCTGATCTCCCGATGATAGCAGTGGCGTGCGTGGTTCAAATCCTGCGCCAATTCGCGACCAATCAGCGACGCGGGATTTCCATTACAGACAGACAGAATTAGACGATTATATAGTGTGTGTGTGTGTGTGTGTGTTTTGTATATTTATATATATATGTATGTATAATATATATATATATATACTTCCTTCTCACCCCCGCTGGGGGTGGTATTTGTTGTCCTTTCTCATTCTCGGGTCCTCTACCAGAGGCCTGGGAGTTTAAAGGTTCTGCGCAGGATCTTAGCTGTTCCCAGCATTGCGCTTTTCTGGACAGAGATCTCAGATGTTGCTCCTGGGATCTGTTGTAGCCATTCTTCCAATGCTTCCAACTTAGGGGTTACTGCTCCAAGTGCTCGTATCACCACTGGAATCACTGTTGCCTTCACTTTCCACATCTTCTCCAGTTCTCCTTTGAGGCTCTGGTATTTCTCCAGCTTCTCATATTCCTTCTTTCTGATGTTGCTGTCACTTGGCACTGCCACATCTATTATTATTGCTGTCTTCTGATCCTTGTCTACTATGACAATGTCTGGTTGGTTAGCCAACACCTGCATATCCGTCTGGATCTTGAAGTCCCACGGGATTTTAGCCCTTTCATTCCCCACCACTTTTTCTGTGGTCTCCCACCTGGACTTAGGAGGACTTAGCCCATATGCTGTGCAGATGTTCCTGTATACAATTCCCGCTACTTGGTTGTGACGTTCAGTATACGATGTTCCTGCTTGCATTTTGCATCCTGCCACTATGTGTTGGACTTTTGCATCCTGCCACTATGTGCCACTATATAGATATCTATATATATCTATATATATATCTACCGTATTTTTTCGGACTATAAGACGCACCGGACCATAAGACGCACCCCAAATTTTCAGAAGGAAAATAGGGGGAAAAAAAAGTGTCAAATGGGGGTCCGTCTTACAGTCCGAATTCAGCTTACCAGCGAAGGGATCAGCACAGGTAGAGGAGTGGTCACTGGGGTCGTTCAGTGGTCAAGGCTGGTGCGGTGGTGGTTCTCTGTGGGGTGGTTGTGCACTATGGGGTGGCTGTGTTCTGTGGGGTGGTTGTGCACTATGGGGTGGCTGTGTTCTGTGGGGTGGTTGTGCACTGTGGGGTGGCTGTGTTCTGTGGGGTGGCAATATACTCACAAATCCGGCGGCGGTCCCAATGCAGCCTCCTTGTGGTGCGGTGGTGGTGTCGGGGCAGCAGCGGGGCTCTGAGCTGCGTGGGGGGCTCCGCCTGCATTTCGTCCTAGCCGGAAAGCCCCCCGCAGCTGCGACGCTGTGGCCTCCTGAAAGATGGCCGCCAGGGGCCTCCGGTGGCGGTCCCGATCAGCCTCCCTGTGATGTGTGCGGTGGTGGTGTCGGGGCAGCAACAGGGCTCTGTGCTGCGTGGGGGGCTCCGCCGGCATTACGCTGTTAGCCGGAAAGCCCCCCGCAGCTCCGCTACTGCGACGCCGTGCCATCCTGAAAGCTGGCCTCCGGAAAGATGGCCGCCGCATGCTGAAATTCAAATATCGGCAATGCGATCTTGTCCTGAGATTGATTTGTTGGACAAAAAATTAAGGGATCGCAATTATCCTAAATGGACACTAAATAGAGCGAGAAAAATTGTGAGTAATAAAATACGAGAGGGTATTATTTCTCCACAAGATAAAAATATGCAGATCCAGAGAAAAAATGATTTTGCACGCAGACCTTATGTCTGTGTTCAATTTAGTCCTCAATTTGGGGAAATTAAGAAAATTATTAATAAATTCTTACCTTTTTTTTTTTTTGAGAATTGCTCTTTAGCAGAAATATTATCTCCAGGTGTCAATGTAATTTCAAGGAGAGCACCTTCCATTGCAATAAGGTCTCTCCAAGTTTGTTCAACAGCTCTCAGAAAAATACATTCTGGATAAATCATAAAGGTTTTTTTAAATGTGGCCACAACAAATGTAACACATGCAATTATGCCGTAGTAACAAAAACTTTTGACAATAAGGCTAAGTGCACACGATCAGGAATAATTGCGTTTTTTTCGCGGTTTTTCCGCGGTTTTCCGCGGTAAAAACGCGATAAAAACGCAAGCATTAAGCATCCTATACATGTTAATTGATTCCGCATGTTTTGGCCACATGTTGCGTTTTTTTCCGCGAAAAAAACGCTTTGCGGAAAAAATAGCAACATGTTCATTAATTTTGCGGAATGTAAGCGGTTCATGTGCGGTGGTACCCAGGGTCTGGAGGAGAGGAGACTCTCCTCCAGGCCCTGGGTACCATATCCCTGGTAAAACAATAATTAAAATAAAAAATAATGATATTCTCACCTTCCGGCGGCCCCCGCAGCCTTCCCGCGGCCCCCGCAGCCTTCCCGCCTTCAGCGACGCTCCCGGCAACTTCCGGTCCCAAGAGTCCTTTGCGAGAATCACCCAGATGGCATAGCGGTCTCGCGAGATGCTACGTCATCGGTGTGATTTGTCGCAAAGCATCCTTGGGACCGGAGTTGCCGGGAGCGTCGCTGAAGGCGGGAAGGCTGCGGGGGCCGCGGGAAGGCTGCGGGGGCCGCCGGAAGGTGAGAATATCATTATTTATTATTTTTTTTATTATTTTTACATTAGATCTTTTTACTATTGATGCAACATAGGCGGCATCAATAGTAAAAAGTTGGTCACACTTGTCAAACACTATGTTTGACTCGTGTGACCAACCTGTCAATCAGTTTTCCAAGCGATGCTACAGATCGCTAGGAAAACGCTAGCATTCTGCAAGCTAATTACGCTTGCAAAACGCTATTATTCTGGCGGGAATCAGCATACAAAAAACGTGCGTATTTCCTGCGGGAGAAGTGCGGGATTGCCGCGGAAATTTCCGCGGCAATTCCGCAACGTGTGAACTTAGCCTTACAATGGCACCATGACCCATATGGCCCTGAGCTGATCCAGTGAGCATGCCGATCTATTTGATGTTTTTAATGAAAAAATAAGATTGAAGATTTTATGGGAGCTGGAAAGCTATCTTCTTTTTTTCAATGGACACAGGTGGCTGAATTGAAGGAATTGCTTCATCACCCATTTACAGTGACTAAAAAGTTACAAGCTGAGGATTTAACTCCTGACATTTTTATAAAGGAGGGGAAGAACTTGTTGTTTAGCCTGTCCCAAAGAGGATGTTTAACCGCATATGGCATTGATGCTTCAATGAAACTGAGAGAGACACTGCTATTAGAAAATAAAATTCTTTTAGCAGCTGTTTATGTGGACCAGAGTCATCGTATGTTGCTGAATAATCAACAGCTTAATAAAGGAAAAGAAACTTTGATTGAGCTAGCAGTTAGGATGAGTAGGCTACAGGACGGCAAAGAGTAAGAGGACTCGTGTCCTGCCAGTGCTGCTGCCGTTCCTTCATTCTCATCAGATGAGGAGTTTGATTTTGACAAGTATTTGGACGACATGGAGCAGGCAAAGCGTTGCCGCAGGGAAAAAGATTCCACTCCCATAGAAAACAGATTGACCATATTTCAGCAAAATTTTTTACTTGCTCTCAAAGAGGTAGAAGAGTTCAATCGTTCATCAAAACTGACTGTGCATGAGGCAATTCCTTTATACCCAGAAATTGTTAGAGATGTTGCCCATGTGGTTACTGCTTTGCCACCAACCCAAGTTAGTGTAGAGAGGTTGTTCTCTAGCCTTAAAATAATTAGGTCAGATTTGAGGTCATCTATGAAGGAGGATCTGATGGAGGCAACTCTATTTCTCAGAACAAATTCATAGACTGCACAAACTTTTAATCAGTACGTTTTTGTTGAAAACTGTTTTTTTCCCCACTTACTGCATAGTGTATAATTGTAAATATACAAAAAAATTTGTTCCAAAGTTGTATTCCTATAAATATATTTTATTTTCTATCTAAATGGCTTGATTATTGTATCATAATAATGATTAAAAGCCTGATGTTACCATTTTACTACAGTAAATTTATCACGTAAACTTAAACATGAGCCATGTATGAGGGAGTTGGAGGTTTGGCTTACCGACTCCACAGCCCTGCCTGCTTGGGGCTGCAGGAGGTGCGTGCCGTCTGAAGTCTGTGTGCTAAATTCTCTGAAGAGGAGAATGTCTTTATGCGTTGTTCCTGTGCCCATGTCTCTCGGAGTACCAGGTGTGTTATCTCGGCGGTGATCTAAGGATGAGAGCACAGCCCTGGCCGGTATAGCATGTGCTAGAGGGATCACTGCTGGTTCACTTCAGTAGTGGTGTACCGCTAACCGACATGTGGCCACATAATAATAATAACAATCTTTATTTATATAGCGCCAACATATTCCGCAGCGCTTTACAGTTTAGCAGTTTCAGAACACAAGTCATAAGTAACAACGTTAACAATACAATAATTAAAGCAAAATAAGCCGACCCTGCTCGTGAGAGCTTACAATCTACAATGAGGTGGGGAGATACAAAGTACAGGTGTGTATATACAATGGTGCATTTACAATGATGTTCCAGCCATCTTGAGGGAGTGAGGGATGGATGGAGATAGTGAATGGGCTACACATACACAATTAAACATAGAACGACTTTGATTAGTGAATGTGATAGGCCACTCTGAACAAATGTGTTTTGAGGGAGCGCCTGAAACCATGCAAATTGTGGATAGTCCTAATTTCTTGGGGTAGAGCATTCCAGAGGATTGGCGCAGCGCGGGAGAAGTCTTGGAGTCGGGAGTGGGAGGTACGGATTAGTGCAGAGGTTAGTCGAAAGTCGTTTGCAGAGCGCAGCAGTCGGTTAGGCCGATAGATAGAAATGAGGGAGGAGATGTTGGGGGGTGCTGCACTGTGGAGAGCTTTGTGGGTGAGAACCAGTACTTTGAATTGGATCCTATAATTAATGGGCAGCCAGTGTAAGGACTGGTGAAGAGCGGACGCGTCCGAGTACCGATTAGCCAGATGGATGACCCTGGCTGCTGCATTAAGGATGGACTGGAGAGGGGATAGTCGAGTAATGGGGAGGCCAAGTAATAGAGCGTTGCAGTAGTCCAGGCGGGAGTGGATCAGTGCTACAGTGAGGGTTTTTGTTGTTTCCATGGTGAGAAAAGGGCAGATTCTAGAGATGTTATTTAGGTGTAGACGGCAAGAGTGGGCAAGATATTGTATATGGGAGGTGAAGGAGAGATTGGTGTCAAACATAACACCCAGACAGCGAGCCTGCTGCCGGGGTGTTATTATGGTGCCGCCCACAGAGAGGGAATTGTCAGATTTAGGGAGGTTAGTAGACGGCGGGAGCAGAAGGAGTTCAGTCTTGGAGAGGTTAAGTTTCAGATAGAGAGCGGACATGATGTTGGAGACTGCAGACAGACAGTCGGTGGCTTTCTGTAGAACAGCGGGGGTAAGGTCGGGGATGACGTGTATAGTTGTGTGTCATCAGCATAAAGATGGTACTGAAAGCCAAATCTGCTGATGGTCTGTCCAATTGGGGCCGTGTAAAGAGAGAAGAGAAGGGGGCCAAGGACTGAGCCCTGGGGTACACCGACAGTGAGAGGAAGAGGAGATGATGTGGAGCCAGAGAACGAAACACTGAAGGAGCGGTCAGAAAGATAGGAAGAGAACCAGGAGAGAACAGTGTCCTTAATACCTAGTGACTGGAGCCTAGACAGTAGGAGACAGTGGTCAACAGTGTCGAAAGCTGCAGAAAGGTCGAGTAGAATGAGCAGAGAATGGTCGCCGTTACGTTTTGCTGTCAGAAGGTCATTGGTCACTTTGATGAGTGCAGTTTCAGTCGAATGTAGGAGGCGGAAGCCGGACTGTGAAGGGTCTAGGAGGGAGGGAGTGAGTGGAGAGGTAACGGGTAAGGCGGGAGTAGACTAGGCGCTCCAAAAGTTTAGAGATGAAGGGGAGATTGGAGACCTGTCTGTAGTTGTTTGTGCAGGAAGGGTCGAGAGCGGGTTTCTTTAGTAGCGGAGTAATGATGGAGTGTTTGAAGGAGGATGGGAAAATGCAGAGGAGAGTGAGAGATTAAAGATTGTAGTTAGGTGAGTTGTGACAACAGGAGAGAGAGACTGGAGGAGATGTGAGGGGATGGGGTCGGTAGTGCATGTAGTCGGACGAGAGGAAGAGAGGAGTCTGGAGACTTCTTCTGTGATGGGATCAAATGTGGAAAGTGAGCCAGGGGGAATGCAGGGTGGGATGGGAGTCACAGTACTTGGTGGTTGAGAGCAGATTTCCTGACGGATAGTATCTATTTTTTCTATAAAGTGGGAGGCCAGGTCGTCAGCACAAATGTCTGTGATAGGGGCTTGTGCTTTTGGCCTGAGGAGGGAGTGAAAAGTGTCAAAAAGTTTCTTGGGGTTGTTGGCTAGTGAGGAGATCAGGTGGTGAAGTAGGTCTGTTTGGCAAGGTGAAGGGCAGCATTATAAGTTCTTAACATGAATTTAAAGTGGATGAAGTCTTCTGGTGTGCGGGTTTTTCTCCAGAGGCGTTCAGCACTCCTAGAGCATCGCTGAAGAAGTCGAGTTTGCAATGTGAGCCAGGGCTGTTTTACTGTGTGTTTGGAGGTTCTGAGGGTGAGCGGTGCTACTTGGTCAAGGGTGCTTCTAAGAATGTAATTGTAGTGATGAACAGCCAGATCAGGACAGGAAAAAGAGGAGATTGGGGACAGCGATGAGTGTAGGGAGTCTGAAAGTGTCTGAGGGTTAATGGCTTGTAGATTTGTGTGGTAGGTAGGAGTGCGCTGGGGTGGTGGAGGATTTGTGAGCGTGAAGGAGAGAATGTTGTGGTCAGAGAGTGGAAGCGGTGAGTTATTTAGGTGGGAGATTGAACAGAGGCGGACAAAGACCTGGTCAAGGGTGTTGCCATCCTTGTGTGTCTCAGAGGTTGAAAGCTGTGAGAGGCCTAGAGAAATGGTTAGTGATAGAAGCTGAGATGCAGATGTGGAAGTAGGGCTGTTAATGGGGATGTTGAAGTCTTCAAGGATAAGGGTTGGTAGTTCTGAGGACATGAAGTGCGGCAGCCAGGCTGAGAAGTGGTCAAGGAACTGGGTGGGTGAGCCGGGGGGCCGATATATGACCGCTACTCTGAGGGAGAGGGGATGGAAGAGCCTGATGGTGTGGACCTCAAAAGAAGGGAATGAGAGTGAGGGAATGAGAGTGATGGAATTGGGGGGATGACCTGGAAAGTGCATTGTGGGGACAGGAGTATGCCAACTCCACCACCATGTCTGTTTGTGGGTCTCGGGGAATGGGAGAACTGTAAACCACCATAGGAAATGGCAGCAGGGGAGACAGTGTCAGAATCCTGAATCCAGGTTTCCGTGAGGGCCAACAGATTAAGAGAGTGGTTCAGAAAGTAGTTGTGCAGGAAGGATAGCTTGTTGCATGCAGACCGTGGATTCCAGAGGGCACAATTGAAAGGAGATGAGGGAGTGCAAGTAATATTAATAAGATTATTATGGTTTCGGTATGAGTTAGGGTAGGGATTGAGGTTGGGGGATGGTGGACCAGGGTTGGGGGAGATGTCCCCTGAAATCAGTAGGAGTAGGAAGATAAAGAGCAGGTAGTTGTTGGAGTTGTAAGTAGGTTTTTTCTGTGATGTGTTTGGGCAAGATGGGCTGAGGTTTTTCAGGAAGGTGAGGAGTGTATGGGAGCTGTACATGGGAGAGGGAAGAATAGAGGGGCTGATGTGTATGAGTCGTGATGGAGGGGGGATGGGGCGGTGAATGTGGATGGCAAGGGAACACAGGAGGAAATAGATAAAGTACATAATGAAAAAGAAGGCAAAGTGTGGGGTACCTGATTCCAGCCCTGATTAACTGCCATGAATAACTGCCGTTTTCAAGATGCTTGTCTTCTGTGATGCTTGATCAAGATGCTTGTCTTCTGTGATGCTTGATCAAGATGCTTGTCTTCTGTGATGCTTGATCAAGATGCTTGTCTTCTGTGATGCTTAGCTTCTGGGATGCATGCGCCCCCACAATGCATGTGCCCCTTAGGGTGAGTTTCCACGATCAGGAAACGCTGCGTGTTTGGCACTGTGCGCCGGCGCAGCGCCAAACACGCAGCGTCCAGATGTTACAGCATAGTGGAGGGGATTTCAAGAAATACCGTCTCCACTATGCGCAAAATTACGCAGGCGGAAGACCTGCGTTTACGGACATGCGGCGTGTCTTTTCAGACCGCAGCATGTCCTAGCGTCTTGCGGCGACGGTGCGTCACCGCAACGGAATTTAACACAGGGCTATGTAGCCCTGCGTTCTTTCCGGAGGTGTTCGGAGGTGTCCTGAACACCTCCGGAAATAACGCGCGTCAGAAAGGGGGCGGGGCTTAGACGGAGCGAAGTTTCCGCTCCGTCATATACACTGTGTTTCCTGATGGTGGAAACACAGCCTTAGACTACTCCTAAATATATAGTCCACACTACAGGGTCAGGAAAGTGGGATTGTGGGAGCTGCTTTGGGATAATTTGGCAGCTGGGGCCAGCACACCAGGGGGTGGTTAGATCATCAAAGGCACTAGACCTGGCAACATCTATATGTTATAGCACCTTCCACCTGATAGCATCTACAGAGGCCCCAGTCACAGGAATACACAGCAGTAAGTATTAAGCACAGTGCAAAAAATGAATTATACAAAAGTTTTACCAGGCACATTAAACTATGTTGCAAGATGGTACAGCAGTGGTTGGCAGCAATCAGAAGTATGGAGTGCATACCATTGCTATATATTTCCACATGCAAGACAGAAAGGGCTTGTGTCAATCAGCTGCTTGCTAACAATGAATGGAGTGCATACATGCAGAGAGGATCAATTCAGAGGATGAATGATTTGGTTACCATTGCTATATATTTCCACATGCAAGACAGAAAGGGCTTGTGTCAATCAGCTGCTTGCTAACAATGAATGGAGTGCATACATGCAGAGAGGATCAATTCAGAGGATGAATGATTGGTTACCATTGCTATATATTTCCACATGCAAGACAGAAAGGGCTTGTGTCAATCAGCTGCTTGCTAACAATGAATGGAGTGCATACATGCAGAGAGGATCAATTCAGAGGATGAATGATTTGGTTACCATTGCTATATATTTCCACATGCAAGACAGAAAGGGCTTGTGTCATTCAGCTGCTTGCTGACAATGAATGGAGTGCATACATGCAGAGACTATCAATTCAGAGATGAATGATTTGGTTACCATTGCTATATATTTCCACATGCAAGACAGAAAGGGCTTGTGTCATTCAGCTGCTTGCTGACAATGAATGGAGTGCATACATGCAGAGAGGATCAATTCAGAGGATGAATGATTTGGTTACCATTGCTATATATTTCCACATGCAAGACAGAAAGGGCTTGTGTCATTCAGCTGCTTGCTAACAATGAATGGAGTGCATACATGCAGAGAGGATCAATTCAGAGGATGAATGATTTGGTTACACATGTCCATGGCCCCCTTTAGTGGCCCCCCCATGCTGTCATGGCTCCCTTTAGTAGCACCCCACGCTGTGTCACGGCCCCCTTTAATAGCCCTCAATTTGTATGATGGGGGCCCTGTATTAGCCCCCACACATTATGGCTATAATTTAATTTTAAAAGAAAAAAAATAAACATCATATACTCTCTTTACACCAGCAAGTCCAGTAGCATGTCCCAGGCATGCAAATGCGGTGACGTCATCACGCCGAGACTCGCGTCCTGTGCGAGGTCCAATCATGATGGCACTCCGCTCTGGACCTGCCATTTTGTAGGCTGCTAGGACTAAAGTGACCTACAGCCTACAGAGCTGCAGTGCAGGGAGATGGTGTCTATTTGCTCTGCCACAGAGTTAAACTGTATCGGCGCGCTGCACATGCCGTTACAATAAAGTAGCATAGATCTGGGCATGGCTCAGGGCAACGGCACTCTTTGCCCCCCATCCCCGCATTAGCTAGGCTACTGCCATACACATTAGATGGCTGTACGATGCTTCAATCGATCATTCAGCTGACTCCAATACACGAGCGCTCATTTGGCCAAATGCTCTTGTGTTTGCTATGAGAAAGCCGCAGACTGACAATTCGGGTGGATCCCTATCTCAGGGAGAATAATGCAATCGGCAGTCTGATTTTGGACTTGCAGGATCAACATTTCTCCTGTCCACCAGCCGGCCAGTGACTCCATACACATTAGACCATTGGCCAAACCCATCAATATCAGTGAGTTTAGCCGACCTTAATCTAATGCGTATGGGGCATTAAAAACCACCAAAATCTATCTAAAAATTATCCTTTAAAGAGAAGCTATAATCGCTATTTAACTTAAAATAAAGATATGGCCATAATGGTGGTGTTATAGGGATGTAATGGATACCTGTAGTGAAAAAAATCTGTCGCCTGGTTGTTGTCTAATTCACTTTAGAAGTTTTGGTGCATCGCCTTTTTGTGCATCAGGGGCACTGTGAGTAGGGTCTTCGGCTCTGCCGTGGTCCCTCCGCATTTGTACAATCCTCCTTTTTTAAATTTCGCTCTAGCGCCACCCTTGTGATGGGCGACACTTGGGCACGTTGATGTACCAGCATTCTCCAGCAAAATGGCGCTGGTGGCTGCACAGATTGGGGTTTCAGCTCAACAATGAGCAGAGATTTCGATGTGCACAAGAGCAGCCAGTGTCGCCATTTTGCTGGAGACCTTAAGGCTAATCTGAGCAGGCGCCGGCTCCAGTGCTGCGGGGGGGAAAAGTAACTTTATTCTCCCAGGCAGCATTTAGTTTAAGTCATGAGGGCGGTATAGTATGTGAGAAGCCCTCTGACCCAGTACAGTGCCGTCACTACTGTATGTATGTGTACAGTACATAGTATTGAGAAACCTCTGACCCAGCACAGTGCCGCCACTACTGTATGTATGTGTACAGTACATAGTATGTGAGAAGCCCTCTGACCCAGCACAGTGCCGCTGCTGCTGTATGTATGTATACAGTACATAGTATGTGAGAATCCCTCTGACCCAGCACAGTGCCGCTGCTGCTGTATGTATGTGTACAGTACATAGTATGTGAGAAGCCCTCTGACCCAGCACAGTGCCGCTCTGCTGTATGTATGTGTACAGTACATAGTATTGAGAAACCTCTGACCCAGCACAGTGCCGTCACTACTGTATGTATGTGTACAGTACATAGTATGTGAGAAGTCCTCTGACCCAGCACAGTGCCGCTGCTGCTGTATGTATGTGTAGTACATAGTATGTGAGAAGCCTCTGACCCAGCACAGTGCCGCTGCTGCTGTATGTGTACAGTACATAGTATGTGAGAAGTCCTCTGACCCAGTACAGTGCCGTCACTACTGTATGTATGTGTACAGTACATAGTATGTGAGAAGTCTCTGACCCAGCACAGTGCCGTCACTACTGTATGTATGTGTACAGTACATAGTATGTGAGAAGTCCTCTGACCCAGCACAGTGCCGCTGCTCTGTATGTATGTGTAGTACATAGTATGTGAGAAGTCCTCTGACCCAGCACAGTGCCGCTGCTGCTGTATGTATGTGTACAGTACATAGTGTGTGAGAAGTCCTCTGACCCAGCACAGTGCCGCACTACTGTATGTATGTGTACAGTACATAGTATGTGAGAAGTCCTCTGACCCAGCACAGTGCCGCACTACTGTTATGTATGTGTACAGTACATAGTTATGTGAGAAGCCCTCTGACCCTGCACAGTACCGCTGCTGCTGTATGTATGTGTACAGTACATAGTGTGTGAGAAGTCCCTCTGACCCAGCACAGTGCCGTCACTACTGTATGTATGTGTACAGTACATAGTATGTGAGAAGCCCTCTGACCCAGCACAGTGCCGTCACACTGTATGTATGTGTACAGTACATAGTATGTGAGAAGCCCTCTGACCCAGCACAGTGCCACCGCATGCTGTGTGTACAGTACATAATATGTGAGAAGCCCTCTGACCCTGCACAGTACCGCTGCTGCTGTATGTATGTGTACAGTACATAGTATGTGAGAAGCCCTCTGACCCGCACAGTGCCGCCTACTGCTGTATGTATGTGTACAGTACATAGTATGTGAGAAGCCCTCTGACCCAGCACAGTGCCGCCATACTTATTATGTATACATTACATAGTATGTGAGAGCCCTCTGACCCAGCACAGTGCCGCCCTGCTGTATGTATGTATACAGTACATAGTATGTGAGAAGCCTCTGACCCAGCACAGTGCCGCCTCTGCTGTATGTATGTGTACAGTACATAGTATGTGAGAAGCCCTCTGACCCAGCACAGTGCCGCCACTGCTGTATGTATGTGTACAGTACATAGTATGTGAGAAGCCCTCTGACCCAGCACAGTGCCGTCACTACTGTATGTATGTGTACAGTACATAGTATGTGAGAAGCCCTCTGACCCAGCACAGTGCCGTCACTCTGTATGTATGTGTACAGTACATAGTATGTGAGAAGCCCTCTGACCCAGCACAGTGCCGCACTCCTGTATGTATGTGTACAGTACATAGTATGTGAGAAGCCCTCTGACCCAGCACAGTGCCGTCACTACTGTATGTATGTGTACAGTACATAGTATGTGAGAAGCCCTCTGACCCAGCACAGTGCCGCCACTACTGTATGTATGTGTACAGTACATAGTATGTGAGAAGCCCTCTGACCCAGCACAGTGCCGCCTCTGCTGTATGTATGTGTACAGTACATAGTATGTGAGAAGCCCTCTGACCCAGCACAGTGCCGCCACTGCTGTATGTATGTGTACAGTACATAGTATGTGAGAAGCCCTCTGACCCAGCACAGTGCCGCCACTGCTGTATGTATGTGTACAGTACATAGTATGTGAGAAGCCCTCTGACCCAGCACAGTGCCGTCACTACTGTATGTATGTGTACAGTACATAGTATGTGAGAAGCCCTCTGACCCAGCACAGTGCCACCGCAGCTGTGTGTACAGTACATAGTATGTGAGAAGCCCTCTGACCCTGCACAGTACCGCTGCTGCTGTATGTATGTGTACAGTACATAGTATGTGAGAAGCCCTCTGACCCTGCACAGTGCCGCCTCTGCTGTATGTATGTGTACAGTACATAGTATGTGAGAAGCCCTCTGACCCAGCACAGTGCCGCCACTACTATATGTATGTATACATTACATAGTATGTGAGAGGCCCTCTGACCCAGCACAGTGCCGCCTCTGCTGTATGTATGTATACAGTACATAGTATGTGAGAAGCCCTCTGACCCAGCACAGTGCCGCCTCTGCTGTATGTATGTGTACAGTACATAGTATGTGAAAAGCCCTCTGACCCAGCACAGTGCCGCCTCTGCTGTATGTATGTGTACAGTACATAGTATGTGAGAAGCCCTCTGACCCAGCACAGTGCCGTCACTACTGTATGTATGTGTACAGTACATAGCATGTGAGAAGCCCTCTGACCCAGCACAGTGCCGCCTCTGCTGTATGTATGTGTACAGTACATAGTATGTGAGAAGCCCTCTGACCCAGCACAGTGCCGCCTCTGCTGTATGTATGTGTACAGTACATAGTATGTGAGAAGCCCTCTGACCCAGCACAGTGCCGCCTCTGCTGTATGTATGTGTACAGTACATAGTATGTGAGAAGCCTCTGACCCAGCACAATGCCGCCACTGCTGTATGTATGTGTACAGTACATAGTATGTGAGAAGCCCTCTGACCCAGAACAGTGCCGTCACTACTGTATGTATGTATACAGTACATAGTATGTGAGAAGCCCTCTGACCCTGCACAGTGCCGCCTCTGCTGTATGTATGTGTACAGTACATAGTATGTGAGAAGCCCTCCGACCCAGCACAGTGCCGCCACTGCTGTATGTATGTGTACAGTACATAGTATGTGAGAAGCCCTCTGACCCAGCACAGTGCCGCCACTGCTGTATGTATGTGTACAGTACACAGTATGTGAGAAGCCCTCTGACCCAGTACAGTGCCGTCACTACTGTGTGTGTGTGTACAGTACATAGTATGTGAGAAGCCCTCTGACCCAGAACAGTGCCGCCACTGCTGTATGTATGTGTACAGTACATAGTAATGTGAGAAGCCCTCTGACCCAGCACAGTGCCGCCACTGCTGTATGTATGTGTACAGTACATAGTATGTAAGAAGCCCTCTGACCCAGCACAGTGCCGCCACTGCTGTATGTATGTGTACAGTACATAGTATGTGAGAAGCCCTCTGACCCAGCACAGTGCCACCTCTGCTGTATGTGTACAGTACATAGTATGTGAGAAGCCCTCTGACCCAGCACAGTGCCGTCACTACTGTATGTATGTGTACAGTACATAGTATGTGAGAAGCCCTCTGACCCAGCACAGTGCCGCCTCTGCTGTATGTATGTGTACAGTACATAGTATGTGAGAAGCCCTCTGACCCAGCACAGTGCCACTCCTGTATGTATGTGTACAGTACATAGTATGTGAGAAGCCCTCTGACCCAGCACAGTGCCGCCACTGCTGTATGTATGTGTACAGTACATAGTATGTGAGAAGCCCCCTGACCCAGTACAGTGCCGTCACTACTGTATGTGTGTGTGTACAGTACATAGTATGTGAGAAGCCCTCTGACCCAGCACAGTGCCACCTCTGCTGTATGTGTACAGTACATAATATGTGAGAAGCCCTCTGACCCAGCACAGTGCCGCCACTGCTGTATGTATGTGTACAGTACATACTATGTGAGAAGCCCTCTGACCCAGTACAGTGCCGTCACTACTGTATGTATGTGTACAGTACATAGTATGTGAGAAGCCCTCTGACCCAGCACAGTGCCGCCACTGCTGTATGTATGTGTACAGTACATAGTATGTGAGACCCTCTGACCCAGCACAGTGCCGCCACTGCTGTATGTATGTGTACAGTACATAGTATGTGAGAAGCCCCTGACCCAGCACAGTGTCGCCACTACTGTATGTGTACAGTGCGTAGTATGTGAGAAGCCCTCTGACCCAGCACAGTGCCGCCACTGCTCTATGTATGTGTACAGTACATAGTATGTGAGAAGCCCTCTGACCCAGCACAGTGCCGCCACTGCTGTATGTATGTGTACAGTACATAGTATGTGAGAAGCCCTCTGACCCAGCACAGTGCCGCCACTGCTCTATGTATGTGTACAGTACATAGTATGTGAGAAGCCCTCTGACCCAGCACAGTGCCGCCACTGCTGTATGTATGTGTACAGTACATAGTATGTGAGAAGCCCTCTGACCCAGCACAGTGCCGCCACTGCTGTATGTATGTGTACAGTACATAGTATGTGAGAGGCCCTCTGACCAGCACAGTGTCGCCACTACTGTATGTGTACAGTGCGTAGTATGTGAGAAGCCCTCTGACCCAGCACAGTGCCGCCTCTGCTGTATGTATGTGTACAGTACATAGTATGTGAGAGGCCCTCTGACCAGCACAGTGTCGCCACTACTGTATGTGTACAGTGCGTAGTATGTGAGAAGCCCTCTGACCCAGCACAGTGCTGCCACTGCTGTATGTGTACAGTACAGTCATGGCCAAAAGTTTTGAGAATGACACAAATATTAATTTTGACAGTCTACTGCTTCACTTTTTCTAATGGCAATTTGCATATACTCCAGAATGTTATAAAGAGTGATCAGCTTAACAGCAATTACTTGCAAAGTCAATATTTGGATAGAAAATGAACTTTATCCCCAAAACACATTTCAACATCATTGCAGCCCTGCCATAAAAGGACCAGCTAACCTCTTTTCAGTGATTGCTCCATTAACACAGGTGTGGGTGTTGATGAGGACATGGCTGGAGATCAATCTGTCATGATTAAGTAAGAATGAGACCACTGGACACTTTAAAAGGAGGCTGGTGCTTGGCATCATTGTTTCTCTTCTGTTAACCATGGTTATCTCTAAAGAAACACGTGCAGTCATCATTGCAATGCACAAAAATGGCCTAACAGGGAAGAGTATCGCAACTAGAAAGATTGCACCTCAGTCAACATCTATCGCATCATCAAGAACTTCAAGGAGAGAGGTTCCATTGTTGCCAAAAAGGCTCCAGGGCGCCCAAGAAAGACCAGCAAGCACCAGGACCGTCTCTTAAAAGTGTTTCAGCTGCGGGATCGGGCTACCAGCAGTGCAGAGCTTGCTCAGGAATGGCAGCAGGCAGGTGTGAGTGCATCTGCACGCACTGTGAGGCGGAGACTCTTGGAGCAAGGCCTGGTCTCAAGGAGGGCAGCAAAGAAGCCACTTCTCTCCAGAAAAAACATCATGGACAGACTGATATTCTGCAAAAGGTACAGGCAGTGGACTGCTGAGGACTGGGGTTAAGTTATTTTCTCTGATGAATCCCCTTTTCGATTGTTTGGGACATCAGGAAAACGCCTCATTCGGAGAAGACAAGGTGAGCGCTACCACCAGTCTTGTCTCATGCCAACTGTTAAGCATCCTGAAACCATTCATGTGTGGGGTTGCTTCTCAGCCAAGGGAATCGGCTCTCACAGTCTTGCCTAAAAACACAGCCATGAATAAAGAATAGTACCAGAATGTCCTCCAAGAGCAACTTCTCCCAACCCTCCAAGAGCAGTTTGGCGATCAACAATGCCTTTTCCAGCATGATGGAGCACCTTGCCATAAAGCAAAGGTGATAACTAAATGGCTCAGGGAACAAAACATAGAGATTTTGGGTCCATGGCCTGGAAACTCCCCAGATCTTAATCCCATTGAGAACTTGTGGTCAATCATCAAGAGACGGGTGGACAAACAAAAACCTAAAAATTCTGACAAAATGAAAGCATTGATTGTGCAAGAATGGACTGCTATCAGTCAGGATTTGGTCCAGAAGTTGATTGAGAGCATGCCAGGGAGAATTGCAGAGGTCCTGAAGAAAAAGGGTCAACACTGCAAATATTGACTTGCTGCATTAACTCATTCTAACTGTCAATATAAGCTTTTGTTACTCATATGTTTGCAATTATTATATTTCTGTCTGTGATAAAAACATCTGTCAAACACACGTAAAAACCAGAGGGCAGCAGATCATGTGAAAATATAATATTTGTGTAATTCTCAAAACTTTTGGCCATGACTGTACAGTACATAGTATGTGAGAAGTCCTCTGACCCTGCACAGTGTCGCCACTACTGTATGTATGTGTACAGTACACAGTATGTGAGAAGCCCTCTGACCCAGCACAGTGCCACCTCTGCTGTATGTGTGTGTACAGTACATAGTATGTGAGAAGACCTCTGACCCAGCACAGTGTCGCCACTACTGTATGTATGTGTACAGTACATAGTATGTGAGAAGCCCCTGACCCAGTACAGTGCCGTCACTACTGTATGTGTGTGTGTACAGTACATAGTATGTGAGAAGCCCTCTGACCCAGCACAGTGCCACCTCTGCTGTATGTGTACAGTACATAATATGTGAGAAGCCCTCTGACCCAGCACAGTGCCGCCACTGCTGTATGTATGTGTACAGTACATACTATGTGAGAAGCCCTCTGACCCAGTACAGTGCCGTCACTACTGTATGTATGTGTACAGTACATAGTATGTGAGAAGCCCTCTGACCCAGCACAGTGCCGCCACTGCTGTATGTATGTGTACAGTACATAGTATGTGAGACCCTCTGACCCAGCACAGTGCCGCCACTGCTGTATGTATGTGTACAGTACATAGTATGTGAGAAGCCCCTGACCCAGCACAGTGTCGCCACTACTGTATGTGTACAGTGCGTAGTATGTGAGAAGCCCTCTGACCCAGCACAGTGCCGCCACTGCTCTATGTATGTGTACAGTACATAGTATGTGAGAAGCCCTCTGACCCAGCACAGTGCCGCCACTGCTGTATGTATGTGTACAGTACATAGTATGTGAGAAGCCCTCTGACCCAGCACAGTGCCGCCACTGCTCTATGTATGTGTACAGTACATAGTATGTGAGAAGCCCTCTGACCCAGCACAGTGCCGCCACTGCTGTATGTATGTGTACAGTACATAGTATGTGAGAAGCCCTCTGACCCAGCACAGTGCCGCCACTGCTGTATGTATGTGTACAGTACATAGTATGTGAGAGGCCCTCTGACCAGCACAGTGTCGCCACTACTGTATGTGTACAGTGCGTAGTATGTGAGAAGCCCTCTGACCCAGCACAGTGCCGCCTCTGCTGTATGTATGTGTACAGTACATAGTATGTGAGAGGCCCTCTGACCAGCACAGTGTCGCCACTACTGTATGTGTACAGTGCGTAGTATGTGAGAAGCCCTCTGACCCAGCACAGTGCTGCCACTGCTGTATGTGTACAGTACAGTCATGGCCAAAAGTTTTGAGAATGACACAAATATTAATTTTGACAGTCTACTGCTTCACTTTTTCTAATGGCAATTTGCATATACTCCAGAATGTTATAAAGAGTGATCAGCTTAACAGCAATTACTTGCAAAGTCAATATTTGGATAGAAAATGAACTTTATCCCCAAAACACATTTCAACATCATTGCAGCCCTGCCATAAAAGGACCAGCTAACCTCTTTTCAGTGATTGCTCCATTAACACAGGTGTGGGTGTTGATGAGGACATGGCTGGAGATCAATCTGTCATGATTAAGTAAGAATGAGACCACTGGACACTTTAAAAGGAGGCTGGTGCTTGGCATCATTGTTTCTCTTCTGTTAACCATGGTTATCTCTAAAGAAACACGTGCAGTCATCATTGCAATGCACAAAAATGGCCTAACAGGGAAGAGTATCGCAACTAGAAAGATTGCACCTCAGTCAACATCTATCGCATCATCAAGAACTTCAAGGAGAGAGGTTCCATTGTTGCCAAAAAGGCTCCAGGGCGCCCAAGAAAGACCAGCAAGCACCAGGACCGTCTCTTAAAAGTGTTTCAGCTGCGGGATCGGGCTACCAGCAGTGCAGAGCTTGCTCAGGAATGGCAGCAGGCAGGTGTGAGTGCATCTGCACGCACTGTGAGGCGGAGACTCTTGGAGCAAGGCCTGGTCTCAAGGAGGGCAGCAAAGAAGCCACTTCTCTCCAGAAAAAACATCATGGACAGACTGATATTCTGCAAAAGGTACAGGCAGTGGACTGCTGAGGACTGGGGTTAAGTTATTTTCTCTGATGAATCCCCTTTTCGATTGTTTGGGACATCAGGAAAACGCCTCATTCGGAGAAGACAAGGTGAGCGCTACCACCAGTCTTGTCTCATGCCAACTGTTAAGCATCCTGAAACCATTCATGTGTGGGGTTGCTTCTCAGCCAAGGGAATCGGCTCTCACAGTCTTGCCTAAAAACACAGCCATGAATAAAGAATAGTACCAGAATGTCCTCCAAGAGCAACTTCTCCCAACCCTCCAAGAGCAGTTTGGCGATCAACAATGCCTTTTCCAGCATGATGGAGCACCTTGCCATAAAGCAAAGGTGATAACTAAATGGCTCAGGGAACAAAACATAGAGATTTTGGGTCCATGGCCTGGAAACTCCCCAGATCTTAATCCCATTGAGAACTTGTGGTCAATCATCAAGAGACGGGTGGACAAACAAAAACCTAAAAATTCTGACAAAATGAAAGCATTGATTGTGCAAGAATGGACTGCTATCAGTCAGGATTTGGTCCAGAAGTTGATTGAGAGCATGCCAGGGAGAATTGCAGAGGTCCTGAAGAAAAAGGGTCAACACTGCAAATATTGACTTGCTGCATTAACTCATTCTAACTGTCAATATAAGCTTTTGTTACTCATATGTTTGCAATTATTATATTTCTGTCTGTGATAAAAACATCTGTCAAACACACGTAAAAACCAGAGGGCAGCAGATCATGTGAAAATATAATATTTGTGTAATTCTCAAAACTTTTGGCCATGACTGTACAGTACATAGTATGTGAGAAGTCTCTGACCCTGCACAGTGTCGCCACTACTGTATGTATGTGTACAGTACACAGTATGTGAGAAGCCCTCTGACCCAGCACAGTGCCACCTCTGCTGTATGTGTGTGTACAGTACATAGTATGTGAGAAGACCTCTGACCCAGCACAGTGTCGCCACTACTGTATGTATGTGTACAGTACATAGTATGTGAGAAGCCCTCTGACCCAGCACAGTGCCGCCACTACTGTATGTATGTGTACAGTACATAGTATGTGAGAAGCCCCCTGACCCAGCACAGTGCCGCCTCTGCTGTATGTGTACAGTACATAGTATGTGAGAAGCCCCTGACCCAGCACAGTGCCGCCTCTGCTGTATGTATGTGTACAGTACATAGTATGTGAGAAGCCCTCTGACCCAGCACAGTGCCGCCTCTGCTGTATGTGTACAGTACATAGTATGTGAGAAGTCCTCTGACCCAGCACAGTGCCGCCTCTGCTGTATGTATGTGTACAGTACATAGTATGTGAGAAGCCCTCTGACCCAGCACAGTGCCACCTCTGCTGTATGTATGTGTACAGTACATAGTATGTGAGAAGCCCTCTGACCCAGCACAGTGCCGCCTCTGCTGTATGTGTACAGTACATAGTATGTGAGAAGTCCTCTGACCCAGCACAGTGCCGCCTCTGCTGTATGTATGTGTACAGTACATAGTATGTGAGAAGCCCTCTGACCCAGCACAGTGCCGCCACTACTGTATGTATGTGTACAGTACATAGTATGTGAGAAGCCCCTGACCCAGCACAGTGCCGCCTCTGCTGTATGTATGTGTACAGTACATAGTATGTGAGAAGCCCTCTGACCCAGCACAGTGCCGCCACTACTGTATGTATGTGTGCAGTACATAGTATGTGAGAAGCCCCCTGACCCAGCACAGTGTAGCCACTCCTGTATGTATGTGTACAGTACATAGTCTGTGAGAAGCCCCCTGACCCAGCACAGTGTCGCCACTACTGTATGTATGTGTACAGTACTTAGTCTGTGAGAAGCCCCCTGACCCAGCACAGTGTCGCCACTACTGTATGTATGTGTACAGTACATAGTATGTGAGAAGTCCTCTGACCCAGCACAGTGCCACCTCTGCTGTATGTATGTGTACAGTACATAGTATGTGAGAAGCCCTCTGACCCAGCACAGTGTCGCCACTACTGTATGTATGTGTACAGTACATAGTATGTGAGAAGCCCTCTGACCCAGCACAGTGCCGCCTCTGCTGTATGTATGTGTACAGTACATAGTATGTGAGAAGCCCTCTGACCCAGCACAGTGCCGCCTCTGCTGTATGTATGTGTACAGTATATAGTATGTGAGAAGTCCTCTGACCCAGCACAGTGCCGTCTCTGCTGTATGTATGTGTACAGTACATAGTATGTGAGAAGCCCTCTGACCCAGCACAGTGTCGCCACTACTGTATGTATGTGTACAGTACATAGTATGTGAGAAGCCCTCTGACCCAGCACAGTGCCGCCTCTGCTGTATGTATGTGTACAGTACATAGTATGTGAGAAGCCCTCTGACCCAGCACAGTGCCGCCTCTGCTGTATGTATGTGTACAGTATATAGTATGTGAGAAGTCCTCTGACCCAGCACAGTGCCGCCTCTGCTGTATGTATGTGTACAGTACATAGTATGTGAAAAGCCCTCTGACCCAGCACAGTGCCGCCACTACTGTATGTATGTGTACAGTACATAGTATGTGAGAAGTCCTCTGACCCAGCACAGTGTCGCCACTGCTGTATGTATGTGTACAGTACATAGTATGTGAGAAGTCCTCTGACCCAGCACAGTGCCGCCTCTGCTGTATGTATGTGTACAGTACATAGTATGTGAGAAGCCCTCTGACCCAGCACAGTGCCGCCTCTGCTGTATGTGTACAGTACATAGTATGTGAGAAGTCCTCTGACCCAGCACAGTGCCGCCTCTGCTGTATGTATGTGTACAGTACATAGTATGTGAGAAGCCCTCTGACCCAGCACAGTGCCACCTCTGCTGTATGTATGTGTACAGTACATAGTATGTGAGAAGCCCTCTGACCCAGCACAGTGCCGCCTCTGCTGTATGTGTACAGTACATAGTATGTGAGAAGTCCTCTGACCCAGCACAGTGCCGCCTCTGCTGTATGTATGTGTACAGTACATAGTATGTGAGAAGCCCTCTGACCCAGCACAGTGCCGCCACTACTGTATGTATGTGTACAGTACATAGTATGTGAGAAGCCCCCTGACCCAGCACAGTGCCGCCTCTGCTGTATGTATGTGTACAGTACATAGTATGTGAGAAGCCCTCTGACCCAGCACAGTGCCGCCACTACTGTATGTATGTGTGCAGTACATAGTATGTGAGAAGCCCTCTGACCCAGCACAGTGCCGCACTACTGTATGTATGTGTACAGTATATAGTATGTGAGAAGTCCTCTGACCCAGCACAGTGCCGCCACTGCTGTATGTATGTGTACAGTACATAGTATGTGAGAAGCCCTCTGACCCAGCACAGTGCCGCCACTGCTGTATGTATGTGTACAGTACATAGTATGTGAGAAGCCCTCTGACCCAGCACAGTGCCGCTGCTGCTGATGTATGTGTACAGTACATAGTATGTGAGAAGCCCTTGACCCGCACAGTGCCGCTGCTGCTGTATGATGTGTACAGTACATAGTATGTGAGAAGCCCTCTGACCCTGCACAGTGCCGCCTCTGCTGTATGTATGTGTACAGTACATAGTATGTGAGAAGCCCCCTGACCCAGCACAGTGCCGCTGCTGCTGTATGTATGTATACAGTACATAGTATGTGAGAAGCCCTCTGACCCAGCACAGTGCCGCTGCTGCTGTATGTATGTATACAGTACATAGTATGTGAGAAGCCCTCTGACCCAGCACAGTGCCGCCGCTGCTGCTGTATGTATGTGTACAGTACATAGTATGTGAGAAGCCCTCTGACCCAGCACAGTGCCGCTGCTGCTGTATGTATGTATACAGTACATAGTATGTGAGAAGTCCCCTGACCCAGCACAGTGCCGCTGAGCATTCAGGTTTCAGTTCTTTTTTTTAAGGAGCAGTGAAACCAGCGGGCTGGGGGGTGATGCTTCCTGTTTTATTTTTACATGGTCAGTGCACTTGCATAGGGCTAAACTGATCATTTGTGTCTGTGTACCCTTAGGGTTCTTTCACATGGCATTTTGTTACATACTCTGTGGCCCCCGTGGGGGCTTATGTCAAAACCATCCCCCGCAGAACAGGATACGGGCGTATGCACCGATGGGGCCATAGACTATAAAGGGGCAGAGTGAACTTGCTCTGCTGTACATCATTTTCGGGGTGGACACCCAGATGCAGTCTACTATGTGTGGGTGTTCTCCTCCACTAGGTGCATGCGTCAAATCCCGTTTTGCGGGGGTGGGGTTCAAATGAATGCCCCGACAGGGCCACCGACCATGTAACAAAATTCAATGTGTAATGCACCCTACTCCAGCCAAAAGTGCATGTATGAAGCAGTGAAGCAGGACTGCGCTGGGTGTAGTTATGGGACTCTTGAGACTGTAAAGCCCCCGTCACACTAAGCGGTAATACTAGCGAGATCGCTGAAGCGTCTCTGATTTTGTGACGCAACAGCGACCTAGCCAGCGATCTCGCTTAGTGTGACATGCAGCAACAACCAGTCCCCCTGGTGGGTATCGCTGATGGTCGTCGAATGGCCTGGACCATTTTTTCATCGTTGGTCTCCCGCTGGCCAGCGCGCATCCCTGCGTGTGACAGCGGGAGACCAACGATCAGCGAGCTCCCAGCGCGTACAGTAGAAGCTGGGAGCTGGTATCTAGGGTACACATTGGGTAACTAAGCGCGGCGCTGCGTTTAGTTACTCGATGTGTACACTGGATACCAGCGTGTACAGCAGAAGCTCAGAGCTGGTATCCAATGTACACATCGGGTAACTAAGCTCGGCGCTGCGCTTAGTTACCCGATGTGTACACTGGACACCGGCGTGCTCTCTGGTCCTGATCGCTGGTGAGTCTGCCCATGTGACAGCTCACCAGCGATCAGCTAACGATGTCCCAGCGATCCCATCCACTTCGGATCGTTTGTGGGATCGCTGGGACATTGAAGAGTGTGACGGGGCCCTAAGACACTACATAGTTGCACCACTGCCTCCAGCTTTGAACATCCATAGCCCCCTACATGGTTGCTGGACATACATATCCGGTACCTGTTGGTTAGCATCCTTATTCCCTTGGCTTCAGTGTATGGTTAATCCCAAGTGGCTGAAAGATTCTCCATATTTTAACTACTGGAAAATGAATCTGGTGCTTCTTACTCCAGTGAAACCTGGATAAAGATGGCATATAAATTGTCACTTTTAATGAATGTGTCACCCCCTCTCCACCCTCCTATGTGCAAGTGTGTACCCAAATTACATACCATGCTTTCTGCTCTTTTGACTACTATAAGTACTGATCTGTGATTGCCATATGTTGTGTATATAGTGCATCATATTACAGGACTCTGTGCAGGTCTGTGATATTGATGACTTACCCCTAATATATGTGATCACTATCGCATCAGTCAGTACTCAGTAGGTATCAACACCACTGGGCCGTTCAGTGCACTGTAGCCCAGATCTTATTAACTTCAGGCATCAATATCTCCGTCCTGGAAACCAATTAACCCGGCAGAAAAGCTGTAACATTACCTGCAGTAAGTGCCCACAGTCTATAGGTCAGATGTCGCTGACTTCTCCCACAGTACACCGGAGGACGAGCCATGCTTGGGTCAGTACCTGGTATATCCGTGTGCTGGCTCCTCCAGGGTATGTGCATACGTTGCCTTTGTTCTGCACAGTTTTGTCACAAAACCTGAAGGACTGAAGGTTCCAGCAACGTGAATGATTTTCCTAAAGTCTCAGTCACACGTTGCTTTATTTTTTCCTTGCAGATTTAAAGCCGCAGCGTGTCTGTGGTTCCAGCTGTAGAGTTCATCCATTCTAGTGAGGGAAAAATCCACAACAAAAACAGGTCGGGATTTGCAGTAGAATCTCCTGATGCAAACCCTAACCGTGTGCACGCAGCCTTGGGCAGGGCCTCCTCTTACGTGTACTCCTATTTCACCTTGTATCCAAAATGGGGGAAAAACACGCTCTTACAAGTAATAGCTTGGCCACATTTGTCTTGCATTGCTGGACTTCCATTCTTTAGTGGCAGATGGATCGTTGTATTAATGTTAGATGGGAAGAGTGAATTTGCAGGACTCGGGTCCTCAGCCAGGCCAGTAATCTGACCACTAGACGGGAGGTTCAGGAATCTCCTTACCTCCCGGCATCCCTGTTGCCATGTCTGAATAGTTGGGCTGGCGTGACTTGGTGTGTGCATCATGCTGCAGCTAATCAAAAGAGGAGATGGGGATGGCAAACTGTGGATTCAAGCAAACATTTTCAACTTGAGGCTTTTTACGACATCGGGGTGTGGAGGAGCCGTTCTGGCCCAGCGCATGGAGGCGCACGCTATTTACTGAAGATGCCGAATTCTTTAAAGGGAATCTGTCAGTAGGATCAACCCTCCTAAGCATTCTGTCCGATCTCTGGAGGCAGGTTCTATGGGAGATCTATATCCGGCCCATAGATCTTTACAGCTTGTGTACATATTAAGAAAATTGTGGATTTCTCTGGAATAAGACATCAGATCACAGATATCAAGGTATCCTTTTATTCAGCTTCATATGACTTCTTGTCCATGTAGATGACTTAAGTAGGGTTTATTTTACTGACACATTACCTTTACAGGGTGTATCCGGGACTTTGTAAAAAAGAACAAAAAACACTACCTATCTGCCTGTTGTGCCCGGCAACCGCTCCTGACAGCGATTCAGCTGCCTGTGCTAGCGTCACACTGGGGAGGCGTGACTGCCATTGTCATGCTGATTGACAGTTCCCTTAGGCAGCGGGGATCCGGCTGTCAATCAGAATGTGCGGGAAGAACGGTGCCGGGCACAACTACATACCTGTTCATGCTATGGCACTTTTTTTTTTTTTTTTACAGTCCCGGATGTCCCCTTTAAGTGACACGCGCCCCTTAATGAATTTGTTGCTGTGTACTGTTAGAGAGGAGTAGCATGAGTTTGCTCTAAGCCATTAATTCTACGGGCCCACCAATACCGGCTCACAACCACTCAGACATCTACCATTCATGGAGAGGGCGGCTGCCTAGTATTATAAATGCACACTGGTGGTGTGAGTGGTTATTATGGTAATCAGTATTTTGCACCTTTGCTTCACCCATCTTTATTATGGGGGCTGCGTCATCCTTAGTGCATGGGCGCCCCTCTTTTTGAAGGTCAGGGGAAACTGCGTCGTCGGGGTAGGAGTGCGCGATGCATTGAGGAAAAGCACGGGTCACTTTGTAAGTACTTTACCCAGGGGGTTGGGGAAACGCATCTCCCTCCTATATGTACTCTGCTCCATCCATATCTAGATCTTTGTTGAAGTCTCTGTTAAACATCATCTGTCATACATTGATATATATAATCCATTGTGTCCACAGTCTGTGTCGCTTAGGCCTCTTTCACACATCAGTTTTTTGCAATCAGGCACAATCCGGCGAATTGTTTAAAAGACGGATCCGGTGTAGATTGTAAAAAACTGATGTGCCAGATCCGTTTTTTTAGCTGGATCCGTCCTGGTCTTTTTAAGCTGGAAAAGTAGTAGTAGTAGTAGTAGTAGATTTCTAGAATCCGGATCAGTTTTTTGCCGGATTGCACAAAAGACTGATCCGGTCCCATACAGTTGTATTGTTTCCGGCCGCCTGATGCTCCGCTTCATGCGCTGTCAGGCGTTTCCGCCAGAAAAAAAAAACGTTACATGATGCGTTCTGTCCGGCCGCCGGAATTAAAATCTAGGACGGATCCAGCAGAAAACGGACTAAACGCAATGACATGCGGCGTGATCCGGCGCTAATGCATGTCAATGACAAAAAAAAATGGATCCGGCGGTTAAATAAAACGGATCCGTTTTTTTACAAAAATGCCGGATCGCGCCTGATGTGTGAAAGAGGCCTTAGTCCTCCTAGTTGCCCATGTCTTGGTTCTTCTTCAGAAGGGATTGAAGCCCCAGTAAGTGTTTGCCTGTTAGAGGCCATACTGATGCATCACAACTACCTTGTGTGTTAGGCTACTTTCACATTTGCGCTCGGGCGACCTGCGCCTATCTGCGCACGGCCGCCGCTAAGCTCCGCCCCCGGCCGCGCCTCCTCCCGGCGGCTCCGCCTATGGGCGCATGACGGCGCATGCGAACTGTGTACCCTATCTTTATCATTGGGTACGCAGGCCGTGCGCAGTATGCGTTTGACTGCGCATGCGTCCTATTTGACGGTGCGCCGAGCGCACTAAAATGCAACATTGTGCGCTTTGGTGCGCTCGGCGCAGCGTCAAAAGGACGCATGCGCAGTCAAACGCATACTGCGCACGGCCTGCGTACCCAATGATAAAGATAGGGTACACAGGTCGCATGCGCCGTCATGCGCCCAAAGGCGGAGCCGCCGGGAGGAGGCGTGGCTGGGGGCGGAGCTTAGCGGCGGCCGTGCGCAGATAGGCGCAGGTCGCCCGAGCGCAAATGTGAAAGTAGCCTTACTATGGTGTTCGTGACCTGTGACATGAAACGGTCTTCCACAACCTTTGTAGCAGAGTTTGTCTGTTCCTTGGGCCGGATTCACATGTCTGTGTCACCATTCAAGAGAAATGGGCTGATTTTTCTTTTTCTCATGTGTCATCCTAGTTGCACGAGTTTTCCTCTTATCCTTTTTTTCCACTGGAGCAGATAGACTTAATGGATGAAAAGTTGAGTCCAAGTGCACACGTTCAGGAATGTGTGCAGAATTTTCCTGAGCAAAACCAGACTTTTTTGTTTTGTGTGTTTTTACCGCGATTTTTCCCTGAACTTTCTAGGTCAATAATATAGCGGGAAAAATGCTAGAATTACGGGAAATTAATGAACATGTTGCTTCTTTTTCCGAATGCAGTTTCCGTCTATCTCCACCCTTCTCTGGCTCTATGAAGCAAAAGCTGTCAATCAATGAAGAGGGGGTGTAGATGGAGGGAAACCAAGCAGGTGGGAAGGCTCCACCATGATTCCCTGAGCAGCTGTGCTTGGTTGGACCATCGTTCTGTGTGGACAGTCCCTTTAAGCACACAATGGCTATTCCAACTAAGTACAGGCGCAAGGTGCACGCGTGGTGTGGCCAAACATTTAAGTACACCTTCCCACCTGTTTTACATCCATGTCCCACCTTCTGTTTACAGGGCCAGAGTAGGGCGGAGATAGATGGAGCGCCTGTACTAGGTTTGAACAGTCATTCTATGCTGTCAGTCCCTTTAATGTGTTTTCTATTTGCATATGAAAGTAATGATCATTATCGCCTTTTCTTTATAACTGGCTTCTACACCGGACTATACTACAAAATCCCTGACACTGTGCAAGTGTACCTAGAGGAATGGCTGAATGCAAAGGGCATTCCCCAAATACTGACTGGATTTAGATTTCTCTTCATTCACTTTTCATTTTCTTAATTGATACTTTAACCCTTCAATTTTTTTAAGGCATTCTTATTTTAAAGCATTTTACGCCATACATGTATATCTATGTAGAATACAGATACGCGCCTCAATATTGAAATTGCAACACAAAGAAGGAAATGTTAAGGAAATCATAGGATGGATAGACAAGTTAATGATATGGAAATGATGAGAAAAACTGAGACAATCTAAAAAAAAAAAAAAAAAAAATCTTGATTTATTTAATCTGACGTATTAGCGCCACATGCAGAAATCCCTGCACTTACAGCCTTGTCTGCCATCATTAAGATTATTAATGGTTGTCTGAGGATCCTCTGCCGGGCTGAATACACTTGAAAACGCCAATCCTCAAGATCCACTGCTGCCGGTGGACTTCCTTGTGTGGCCTAAATGTGCTCCCATGGCTTCAGGGTCTCTGGCCTTGTCTCCTATCAGCACATCTGGGAGGTCATTGGTCGCCTATTACACAGGAAGCTGCATGCGCAGCAAAGCAAGAGTGTCACAGTAACAATAAAAATACAACCTTTGGCCGTCTAGCCACTAACTAAACACTTCCCAGCAACTTGGCTGTATAGGCTTCGAGCCTTGGCTGTACAGGCTCCGAGCACAGCATAGTCCATAGAACATGGATAATTGTACGAGAGGCTTAAAGGGAACCTGTCAGCAGGATTGTGCACAGTAACCTACAGACACTGTCAGCTCGGCGCCGTTATACTGATTAATATGGTACCTGGTGATGAAATCCGTCTTGTGGTTGTTGTGTAATCTTTATTTTCAGTTTTGAGTTAATGATATGCTCGTGCTCCGGGGCGACCTTGGGGGTCTTCATTTGGTGGTCTGATATACATAATGCAGACTGCTGACAGTCACTGATTCCTCACTGACCTGCCTCCTAGGTTACATAATGAATATCTGTACATACTTTAAAAAAAAACCCTTCTCAGGAGGCGCCGGTCCATGGCACCTGTGTTGCAGCATAATCATATGTTTACTGTGTTAATAAAAATGTGCTTGAGGTTATCCTGAGCGTTATAAAAAACAAAATAAAATCAATTTTAAAAAGTATCAGGTATTGGTGTATATAGAGATGATCGATAGCTGCTAGAGTCCAGGCGGCGCCATCTTGCTAGAGAAGAAAAATAAATTTCCTCCTCCACGATGGCGCCGCCCTGCACAGTAAGGCCAGGATCAACATAGCGAGGAAATCGTCCGACGCTGCATGTGAATCTCAGCTCTGGCGCCCCGCACTCGGGAGTGGAGCGAGCGGCTGCATATAAATACATGCAGCCTCACACTCCACTCCCGAGTGCCGGTGCCAGAGCTGGGATTTTACATGCGAGCGTTGGAATTTCCTCGCATGTGTGATCCCGGCCTAACAGTGATCGGGTGATCGCCTGCCTGCAGAAGGTTTTTTTTTTCAGCTCAGATGGAAGGGAGGGAGACACAGGAATTCATTACTGATGGGTAGGCGGAGCCCCAGACAGGATGACACCTCAGATCAAAGAGTGTTGACTGGCTGGCTCCTTCCAGCTCGGGCTCCTCCTACTCAGCTCCTTCAGTCTAAGATTTGAGGTCTCAGAGGATGGTCGCTGCTAATGCAGCTCCTCAGAAGATTTATATTTTTATATTCGGACAAGAGACTTGGTATCACTAGTTGGTCTAGAGGTCTCAGGGGTACCAGCGCTGCTGTGCCCCAACTCTCCCTCGGCGGATCTGTATTTACACTATGGTCCTGCAGAATCTTGCCGGCCCTGGGGGATGAGGATGGCTTCCCTGGCGGGACGCAAACCACACGTGCGGTCACTGCGTTCCTGCCCTGGGGGGAAGCATGGGCACAAGCGCACAAATCCTCGGGGATCCCTGTGGCGCTAAGCATGGTGAGGTACTCCACAAAATTTTTATAATAATGTGTGAGTGCTTTTGCGTCTGAGTGGCAGCGCTATTACATGTATGTCAGTATGCTTCAGCGCTGCGGTGACAGCGCTGTTACAATGTAGATGTGGTGATCTTTTGTCCGCAGGCAGATACCTGCAGGACAGAGAGGGAGCAGGAGCGAGGGAGTTCGCGCTCAATATTTGAGCTGGCGGGGGGCGTGGCCTATCGATTCCCGGTCTTATGAGCAGGAAGACGCGCGCTCTGGCGCTTTCCTCCATCTCCCATCACTGTGGCGGCCATTACACAGGCTCCTGGGCTCCTCAGACCGCTCCTCTCCTCATAGACACCACGGCCAGCTGGGTGAGTGCTGATTCCTCACCCGCAGCGCAGCGATCGCTATCCGCAGCTGCGTCTCATTAGAGACTTGAAATTTAGCGGGCTCACACAGTATAATATATTGTGGAGAGATTGCAACATTAACCCTTCTGAGGGTTATTTCTGTCCAGCGTTTTTTGACTGAATGCCTCTGGGTAACCCTTCCTGGGGAGCGTTAACCCTTCAGCGTTAAAAAAAAAAAAAAAAAGACCGCATATTTTTTGCTGGTACTACCGCTTTGACCTGCAAATACAGGTGAAGCATGTCTGAACAGAGTTCAGAAGCCGGGACCATGCCCAGTACCACTGCGGCAATCAGATACGCAGAACTCAACAGGTCTAGCGCTGCGGTCGACGTGGTGCAAAATGGATGATATCGCTCGCTCGATTAACAACTTGTCTGACCTTTTAGGTCAATATGTTCTGCTAATTCCTCTCAGAGGAAGCGACGCAGGCCGTTACCGGCCTCTGCACGGAGCGAGTCAGATGTATCTGATTTTGGACAGAGTTCCCCTTTAGATTCGGATGGTGAATTATCCGATTCAGATGAGGACGAACCGCAAGGGGCGTTCTTCTATGGCGAAACATACGGAGGCTTTGATTGAAGCCATGAGAGAGATGTTACAGTTACCGGAGGAGGTAACTAGTCGTCCTGGTAAATCAGCACGTATGTCCAGGAGTCCCGTACTTCGCGTACAACAATTACCAGCTCTGAAGAGCTTAATAGTGTATAGAAGAGGAACTCTGTGTCCAGATAAGCGTTTTCATGGAACGCATTTCTTTGATGCACTTTATCTTGCTCTGCGGAGTTAAAGGATAATTGGACTTCTGCCTCCTGAAGTGGATGTTTCCCTTATCCCAGCTTAGTAAATCCTCACTACTCCCTGTTAAGGGGAAAGCGAGTTTGCAGGAGCCGTTGGACAGAAAAAACGGAAATGGCGGCAAAAAGCAAGCTATGAGGCTGCGGGTCATGGATTCCGAGCGGTGCTAGGATCCATGTGTGCTGCTAGAGCTTCTCTAGGCTGGTTGGCACGTTTAAAGACGGAGTTGCAGAATGGATCTCCGTTACCTGTATATACGGGAAACTTACGAATTGTTAGAAAACTGCAGTCTGTTATATCTTGATGCCGGTCTGGATACGGCATCCCTGCTGGCCAGAGCGCAGGCTTCAGCGGTCACAGTCAGAGAGCTTTATGGCTCAGACAGTGGGTTGGGGACGCAGTTTCCAAACATGGTTATTGGCTTTACCTTACAAGGGGGCCTCCTTTTTGGATCGACCTCACAGAGCTGATTTCCAAGGCTAAGGCGAAGGAAGCAGCATTGCCACGCGTAGGGCCATGGCTTCGGTATCCAGTAAGCCTGGTGGCTATAGCGGTCGGCGGTCCTTCGGGGCTGAGGACGATCTAGTCACTCCTCGTGGGGATCGGGTCGTTCTTCTTCTCAGAAAAGAAGTCCTCTCAGAAAACCCGTACTCCCTGGAAGCAGAATTTCCGCCAGGACATGCGAGAATCTGACAAGAAGCCCGCCAAGTCAGATTGACGCCAGGGGTCCACTCGAGGACTCTGATGGGGGGTCGCCTGCTTCATTTCAAGGCGACTTTGGATGGCTCGCGTTCCAATTCCTGGGTAACGCGGGTAGTGTCGGAGGCTATTTCATAGAGTTTTCTTCCGACCCACAAATGTTTTTGTCAGTCTCGCGTTTCCTTTAGAACCCAGCTTTTTGTCGCTTTACAGCGAGGGTCGATTTTTGCTACAAAAGGGTGTAGTAAACCGGCCCGTCGAGGACCGAGGATAAGGTTTTTATTCCAACCTTTTTTGTAGTTCCCAAAAAGGAGAAAAATTTCGCCCGATTCTGGATCTCAAGCGATTAAACCGGATTCCACGCCCGGAATTTGCTGGGTCACTTCGCTCCGTTGTAGCGCTCTGTCACAGAACGATTTTCTGGTGTCAATCGACATTCCGCGCCTTTTGCAGTTCCATCGGAAAGGTCATCGCGTTTTTTGGGTTTGCCATAGAAAAGGATCCTACAGTTTTGGCTCTCCCTTTCGGCTTAGCCCCACGCCCGGTCTTTAAAAAGTTGGCCCCCTCATGGAAAACCTTCGAAAACGGGGTTACGATTCTTTTATTGGACGATTTTTTGATAGGGCTTCCCGGAAGAGGAGGCATGAGGCCCAGATTTTTCTCTTCATTCTAAACTTCGGTTGGGATCAATTGGGAAATTTTATAATTGGGAAAACTTTTCTGGAACCTCGAGGGCCCCCTTTTTTTGGGATGCATCTCGACACGATTCAGTCGGTGTTTCTCTCCCCCCAGAAAACTCAGTCTTTTGACATGTGCATTTGAAATCCTGACAGCAATCCCCCTACGGAAGGTATGCTTTTGGGACTGGGGTGGCGTCCGGGGAGGCAATTCCTTTTGCCCAGTTCCATTCCAGGACTCCCAAAAAGGTTCTTTTTAGTCGAGGGAAACCCGGCGCAGTCGCTGGATTGCAGTGTCACCATTTCTCCGCGGTGGGGGATTTTTGGGTTGGTGTTACGCCAGGGCTTTTCCCCCTGGGGAAGTTTTTTCCCCCCCGAAGTGGTCAGTCAAACCACCGATGCCATTTTGACGGGTGGGGGGGTTTTTTGGAAATTTTTATGGATTCGGGGGGTAGGTCATCGGAAGAGTTTTTTTTTTCCGATCAACCCCTGGAATTAAAGGGCGATTTTCCTTGCCCCAACTTGGCGGCCCCTTTGAGCGGTTCCCAGTCAAAGTACAGCGACAATGCGAGGGTGTCGCATTTAAAAATCCCAAAAGGGGGAAAGGGACCCCCGACTTATGGTAAGGGTGTCCCGAATCTGATTTGGCGGGCCAGTGTACCACCATTTGGCGATTCACTTCCGGGGGTTCGAATATTACGGGGGACTTTCTCTCGCAGGAAGGGGATCCGGGGAAGGATTTTTCCCCCCAAGTTTTTGCAAAAGTGCTCTCTTTGGGGAACTCCCCAAGGGGTTTTGAGGCTCCAGGTCCAACCCCAATTACCGCGTTCTTTCCCCAAACCAGGCCCAAAGGGGTGTGCGGTGGATGCTCTAGTGGCTCAGGGGGTCGTTCGAGCTGACTAGGATTCCCCCCCAAAACCTTCACCCCTTTCTGCGTCGGACAGGCAGAGAGAATTCGCTATTTTGATGCTCCAGATTGGGCAAGGGGTGTGGTTTTCGACAATAATGTCGCTGTTGGGGGCCCTCCTTTTCACTTCCCTTCAACCGGATTGTTTTATCAGGGACCCGTTTTTCCCGGATTGATGTCCCGGTTTTTGGGGGGGGCTCTTGAGCCCCAAATCAAAAAACCCTAGAGGTTTTTCAGCCGGGTCATTGTACCTTCGTGCTGCAAGAAGCCCCCTACTCAGGATTTACCAAAAACTTGGGAAACCTTTTTTTCGGGGTGTTGGGGGCCCCCTGGAACCGAGAAAATTTTCCATTCCCAACGTTGGCTTTTTGCAGCTGGGTTGAAAGGGTTTGGCGGTCAGCACCCTAAAAATCAGTTTCTGTCGTCCTTATTTTTCCGGAGAAACCCTCGCTTCGAATAGGGAGTGCCCCCTTTTTCCGGGGTATAGCTCAAAAATTTCCCCCGGGAGGCCCCCTGCCCCTTGGCGGCTAAACCCCGTTTTGGAGGTTCTTAGCATAAACCTTTTTGGGCCCTTTTGGGGTTTTGCTGCCTTTCTTTATTTTTTTGGAAGGTGGCCTTCCTTGTAGCGTCCCCTCTTTTGGGGGAGTTTCTGGTTAGCAGCTTTTTTGTTCTTTTCCCCCTTTTGGGGAAATTTTTCCGGATCGTGTGGTCTTCCCCCCGGGGTGATTTTTTTACCTAAAGTGGGGGCACAATTTCTGTTAACCAGGATATTGTGTTTTCCCTTTTTTCTGTCCGGCCGGAAGCGAAAGAGCGAGCTTTGCACACATTGGTTTAGTGCAGGCCTTGAATTTTTTTATTGTTACTCAAGGGGTTTTGTAAAAAGGGTCCCTATTTTGGTTCCGCTGGGGGCGGTGGTCAACGAGCTTCCCCAAAGGGGTTTTAGCTTTGGATCCATAGCTATTTTGGAAGCTTTTTCCTCTTCAGGGGAAAATTTCCCGATTAAAAATTTTTGCCCATTCCACGAGAGCTGTGGGTCATCGTGGCCTTTTCCTGGTGCCTCTGCGGCACTTTTTCCGGGGGGAACTTGGCGTCTGTCCACAGTTTTTGAAATTTTTAGGTCGTCAGTGCTTCCGCTGATGCACCCTGGAGAGGGTTCTGAGGCAGCTGTAGTTTAAAGTTCTAGATGAACTTGTGTTTGGCGCTGGTTTGCGTTTTTTGTTGGTTTTGGGTTTTTTCTTTTTTTTTTGGGGTTTTTTTCGCACCCTTATTTTTTAACTGCTTTGGGACGTCCTCGTAATAAATTTCCCCTGGTCTCCCCCCCTTCCTTTTGGCTGAAACCGGATTTTGGTAAACTTAGGGAAATCCTTTTGCGAAGGAAGGGAGGGAGACCAGCACCCCCCAAGGGAAGTGGTTGATGTTTTCGATGCGCGGCCCTTTTTTGATAAGCGATTATCTGGGCTGGGGTCAGCGGCTAAGGCTCGTTCCGCTCCCAGTTATCGCGTAGTCGGTTTTCGTGATTTGTACCTGGAATCTGTGGTTTTTTTGGCTTACTTTGCATACATAACTGTTTTTTTGTTTTTTCTCTGAATTTTCCTTCAAAGGGGTTATGTTGCTCCGCTGGGATTTTTGGTTTTCCCTAAAGCTTTGGGGGGGGAAAAAGGGGCTGGTAGGGGAGCCCGGGTGGGGAGCCCCCCCGCAAACCTTTTGTTAGGGTCTCTGGTTGGGGCCCCCCACCCATCATAATGAATTCCTGGCTCCCCCCCCCCTTTTTGCTAAAAAGGGATTTTCCCGGGTAAGTTTTACCAAAATCCATGTTTTTTTCAGTATGTACCATGATTCATAATGAAACGGGGGGGAGGTCAGTGAGGGTTTTAGTGACTGTCGGCAGTCTGCATTTTGAATATAAGCACCCATGAAGACCCCCCGGCCACCCCAAGCACGGGCTATCTTTAAAATGAAAACTGAAAATAAAGTTACACAAAACCAAAGAGGGATTTCATCAAAAAATTACCAATTTATCAGTTTAAGGCGCCGAGCTGACCTGGTGTGGTTACTGTGCAAAAACCTGCTGACGGGGTTCCCTAAAGGGGTTTCCCCAAAAAGACATTTTTTAACAATGATCTTTAAATTTAAATTTTGTTTTTCTGATCCTTCCCAATCCTGGATCTAAATGTGAGCGGCAACAATGAGTCATGACAATAGGAAAGGAGTCCTTTTCATGAGAGACCTCAAGGGATGATGAGGGGGGGGTGCAGGGGGGGGCTGCAGGACACTGAAGTAGGAACTGGGTGACAGTTAGAAGGGGGGGTTTTAGGGAAGAGGCCAAGGACTAGTCCATCTGGCACACCCAAAAAGTTTGCAAAGTTGGGGAGATGGGGGGATGTCAGTACGGGGGAGCACGCGCGCCCGGCATGTTCTCTGAAAACCCCGGGGATTTCCCCGCCCATAAGGGGGGGAAAATTGGGGGAGCAGGAGCCAACAGGTGTGGTAGTGGGGGCCAATTATTGGGGAACAGTGGGGGGTCTTCACAAACACAGGGATCGTCGAACAGTGTGCTGTCTAGGCGCTGGGGAAAAATCGCTGATCGGGTTGACATTTCTGGGAGGGGGGGGAGGACCCCCGGTCATGGTGCCATTGGACAAATGACAAAGTTAGAGGGAGGGGGAAGGCCTTAAGACGATTTCAGGGAATTGGCTGCAAGCTTAAAACAGGACCCCAACGTGGTATTTTCTGAAATACGCCCCGGCCACACCAAAAAGGCAACAGGAGATTGGGGGGTTAAAAGGGCTCAAGAATTGGGGGAGGAAAGGGGGGTTTGGGTTCCTGGCCGACTCTCAGTTGGTACAGGTCTCCAGGGACAGGCGCACCCAAGGGGAGGGGGCAGCTGTGCTGGGGGGAAAAATGGCTAGACGGTTGGAGGAGTCTTTAAAAAAAGGGGGGGGGGGGAAGGGTATTCTTTTATAGGAGGGGAAGCAGTGCAGATAGAGACCCGGGGGCACAAATAATGAAATTTTGGGGGTGGGGGTGGCATGGGGGGGGGGGGGAGAACTTAAAATTTAAGAAAGAATAAGGTCAGGAGAAACATAAAAGGGCATGTACAAAATGCCAGAAGCCCCCCCAACAAATGGCGGAAAATTTTTAAATTTTGTTGGGGAAATAATTTGCATGTGGGATATCTGAGACTTTTGGTGGAGAGAGCCACGAAATGGGGCGGTAAATTTCAGGGGAGGGGGCTACTCATTGAGCCGAATTCGGATGAAAATCAGATGAAAAAAAACGGATCAAATTACCAATGTTAGTCAATGGGTCTTTTTCATTTGCGATTTTTTTTCCCCCAAAATGGTGTGAGAAAAAAATGCAGCATGCGCGATTTTTGCATTTTGGGAAAAAATTTTCAATGCAAGTAATG
>JARQOD010000003.1:473068032-473393956 GCA_033576555.1 Oophaga sylvatica | reverse complement strand
TTTAGAAATGACTGTAAAAATAAGCGAGGTGGGGTGTGTGTGTTTATATGTAAAATCATCCTTAAAACCCATCCTGCGTGATATCTGTGAATCTAATGAAGATGTAGAGTCTCTGTGGGTGGAGATTAGGGGAGGGGGGAAAATAATAAATTACTGATAGGGGTTTGTTATAAGTCTCCTAAAATAATGGAAGCAACAGAGAATATCCTCGTAAAGCAAATAGATGAAGCAGCAACTCAAGGAGAAGTCATTATTATGGGGGACTTCAACTACCCTGAAATACATTGGGGAACAGAAACCTGTAGTTCCAGTAAAGGTAATAAGTTTTTGGCAACTATGAGAGACAATTACCTTTCACAACTAGTTCAGGACCCAACAAGAGGGGGGGCACTGCTAGACCTAATATTATCCAACAGGCCAGACTGCATATCAAATATAAGGGTTGGGGGTCACTTGGGTAATAGTGATCACAAAATAATAAGCTTTCATGTATCCTTTAATAAGATGTGTAGTCGAGGGGTTACAAGGACACTAAACTTCAGGAAGGCAAATTTCCAACGGATGAGAGATGATCTTAGTGCAATAAACTGGGACGATATCCTGAGACATAAAAATACACAAAGAAAATGGGAGACGTTTATTAGTATCCTGAATAGGACCTGTGCACATATATACCCTATGGGAATAAACATGCTAGAATTAGGAGGAAACCACTATGGCTAAATAGAGCTGTAAGGGGCGCAATAAGGGACAAAAAGAAAGCGTTTAGGGAATTAAAGCAAGTAGGTAGTGAAGAGGCATTAAATAAATACAGAAGACTGAATAAATTCTGTAAAAAGCAAATCAAGACAGCAAAGATTGAGGCAGAGAGTCTCATTGCCAGAGAAAGTAAAAATAATCCCAAAATATTCTTTAACTACATAAATAGCAAGAAACTAAAAAATGATAGTGTTGGTCCCTTAAAAATAGTCTGGGTGAAATGGTGGATGAGGATGAGGAAAAAGCCAATATGCTAAATGACTTTTTTTCAACTGTATTTACACAAGAAAATCCCATGACAGATAACATGATCAGAGATAAAAAAAATTTCTCCATTAAATGTCACCTGCTTAACCCCCGAGGGTGGTTTGCATGTTAATGACCGAGCCAATTTTTACAATTCTGACCACTGTCTCTTTATGAGGTTATAACTCTGGAACGCTTCAACGGATCTTCGCGATTCTGAGAATGTTTTCTTGTGACATATCGTACTTCACGTTAGTGGTAAAATTTCTTCCATATAACTTACGTTTATTTTTGAAAAAAACGCAAATATGGCGAAAATTTTGCAATTTTCAAACTTTGAATTTTTATTCCCTTAAAACAGAGAAATATGTCACACAAAATAGTTAAGAAATAACATTTCCCACATTCTACTTTACATCAGCACAATTTTGGAACCAAATTTTTTTTTTCTTAGGAAATTATAAGGGTTAAAAGTTGACCAGCGATTTCTCATTTATACAACAAAATTTACAAAGCCATTTTTTTTTAGGGACCACTCATATTTGAAGTCACTTTGAGGGTCTATATAGCAGAAAATACCAAAAGTGACACCATTCTAAAAACTGCACCCCTCAAGGTACTCAAAACCACATTCAAGAAGTTTATTAACCCTTCAGGTGCTTCACAGGAGCTGAAGCAACGTGGTAGGAAAAAATGAATATTTAACTTTTTAGCCACAAAAATGATCTATTACAAACTTTTTTTTTATTTTCACAAGGGTAAAAGAAGCAAATGGGCAGATAAAGTTGTTGTGCAATTTTTCCTGAGTACGCCAATAGCCAATATGTGGAGGAAAACCACTGTTTAGGCACACGGCAGAGCTCGTAAGGGAAGGAGCGCCGTTTAACTTTTTCAAACTAAAATTGGCTGGAATTGAGATTGGACGCCATGTTGTGTTTGGAGAGCCCCTGATGTGCCTAAACAGTGGAAACCCCCCACAAGTGACACCATTTTGGAAACTAGACCCCCTAAGGAACTTATCTAGATCTGTTGTGAGCACTTTGAACCCCAAGTGTTTCACAAAAGTTTATAATGCCTGGGTCTGAAAAATAAAAAAAACAATTTTCCTCAAAAATGATTTTTTAGTCCCAAATTTTTAATTTTTCCCAAGGAAATTGGACCCCAAAAGTTGTTGTCCAATTTGTCCTGAGTACGCTGATACCCCATATGTGGGGGGGGGAAACTGTTTGGGCGCACGACAGGGCTTGGAAAGGAAGTAGTAACGTTTTGAAATGCAGACGTTGATGGGGGTCTTGTTCCGTTTGCCGTGCCCCAGATGTGCCTAAACAGTGGAAACCCCCCCACAAGTGACCCCATTTTGGAAACTAGACCCCCTAAGGAGCTTATCTAGATCTTTGGTGAGCACTTTAAACCCCCAAGTGCTTCACACAAGTTTATAATGCCCGAGCATGAAAATAAAAAATCCTATTTTTTTTCCCACAAAAATTATCTTTTAGTCACTAATTTTTTATTTTCCCAAGGGTACCAGGAGAAATTGGACGACAAAAGTTGATGTCCAATTTGTCCTGAGTACGCTGATACCCCATATGTGGGGGGAACCACTGTTTGGGCGCACAGCAGAGCTCGGAATGGAAGGAGCACCATTTGACTTTTTCCAAACAAAATTGGCTGGAATTGAGATTGGACGCCATGTTGCATTTGGAGAGCCCTGATGTGCCTAAACAGTGGAAACCCCCCACAAGTGACCCTATTTGGGAAACTAGACCCCCTAAGGAACTTTTCTAGATCTTTGGTGAGCAATTTGAACCCCAAAGTGCTTCACACAAGTTTATAACGTAGAGCCGTAAAATTAAAAAATCATATTTTTTCCACAAAAATGATCTTTTCACCCCAATTTTTATTTTCCCAAGGGTAACAAGACTCCAAAAGTTATTGTGCAATTTGTCCTGAGTACGCCGATACCCCATATGTGGGGGTAAACCACTGTTTAGGTGCATGGCAGAGTTTGGAAGGGAAGGAGCGCCGTTCGACTTTTTCAACACAGAATTGGCTGGATGCCATGTCGTGTTTGGAGAGATCCTGATCTGCCTAAACAGTGGAAACCCCCAACAAATGACACCATTTTGGAAACTAGACCCCTCAAGGAACTTATCTAGATGTGTGGTGAGCACTTTGAACCCCGAAGTGCTTCACAGAAGTTTATAACGTACAGCTGTAAAATAAAAATCTTTTTTTTTTTTTTTTTTTTTACAAAAATGATTTTTTGTCCCCAATTTTTATTTTCACAAGGGTAACAGAGAAATTGGACCCAAAAGTTGTTGTCCAATTTGTCCTGAGTACGCTGATACCCAATATGTGGGAGTAAAACTCTATATGGGCGCACGTCGGGCTCGGAAGGGAAGTAGTGACGTTTTGGATTGCAAGACTTTGATGGAATGGTCTGGGGGCGTCATGTCGCATTTGGAGAGCCCTGATGCACCTAAACAGTGGAAACCCCCACAAGTGACCCCATTTTGGAAAATAGACCCCACAAGGAACTTATCTAGATGTGTGGTGAGCACTTTGAACCCCGAAGTGCTTCACAGAAGTTTATAACGTACAGCCGTAAAAATAAAAAATCCTTTTTTTTTTTTACAAAAATGATTTTTTCGCCCCAATATTTTATTTTCACAAGGGTGACAGGAGAAATTGGACCCCAAAAGTTGTTGTCCAATTTGTCCTGAGTACGCTGATACCCAATATGTGGGAGAAAACTACTGTATGGGTACACGTCGGGGCTCGGAAGGGAAGTAGTGACGTTTTGGATTGCAGACTTTGATGGAATGGTCTGGGGGCGTCATGTCGCATTTGGAGAGCCCCTGATGCGCCTAAACAGTGGAAACCCCCCACAAGTGACCCCATTTTGGAAAATAGACCCACAAGGAACTTATCTAGATGTGTGGTGAGCGCTATGAAGCCCCAAGTGCTTCACAGAAGTTTATAACGTACAGTCGTAAAAAACAAAAAATCATTTTTTTTTTTTTTTTTAAAAAAATGATATTTTTACCCCCAGTTTTTTATTTTCCCAAGGGTAACAGAAGAAATAGGACAAATTGCACAATAACTCTTGGGGTCCAGAGTACACTGATACCCCATATGTGGGGGTAAACTACTGTTTGGGCGCATGGCAGAGCTCAGAAGTGAAGGAGCACCGTTTGACTTTTTCAATGCAGAATTGGCTGGAATTGAGATCAGACGCCATGTCACATTTGGAGAGCCCCTGATGTGCCTAAACAGCGGAAACCCCCCAATTCTAACTCCAACCCTAACCCCAACACACCCCTAACCCTAGTCCCAACCCTAACCACAAACCTAACCCTAACACACCCATAACCCTAATCCCAACCCTAACCCTAACTTTAGCGCCAACCCTAACCCTAACTTTAGCCGCAACCCTAACCCTAATGGGAAAATGGAAATAAATACTTTTTTTTAATTTTATTATTTTTCCCTAACTAAGGGGGTGATAAAGGGGGGTTTGATTTACTATTTATAGCGGGTTTTTATGATTGGCAGCTGTCACGCTAGAAGACGCTTTTTATTGCAAAAAATAGTTTTTACATCACCACATTTTGAGAGCTATAATTTTTGTATATTTTGGCCCACAGAGTCATGTGAGGTCTTATTTTTTGCGGGACGAGGTGACGTTTTTATTGGTACCATTTTTGAGCATGTGACGTTTTTTGATCGCTTTTTATTTCGATTTTTGGGAGGTTAGAATGAACAAAAATCAGCAATTCATGAATTTCTTTTGGGGGAGGCGTTCATACCGTTCCGCATGTGGTAAAATTGATAAAGCAGTTTTATTCTTCGGGTCAGTACGATTATGGCGATACCTCATTTATATCATTTTTTTATGTTTTGGCGCTTTTATAGAATAAAACCAATTTTATATAAAAAATTATTATTTTTGCATCGCTTTATTCTGCGAGCTATAACTTTTTTATTTTTTCGTTGATGATGCTGTATGACGGCTCGTTTTTTGCGGGACAAGATGACGTTTTCAGCGGTACCCTATTTATTTATATCCGTCTTTTTGATCGCGTGTTATTCCACTTTTTGTTCGGTGGTATGATGATAAAGCATTGATTTTTTTGCTTTTTTTTTTTTTTTTAAGAGGTTCACTAAAGGGGTTAACTAGTGGGACAGTTTTATAGGGGGGGTTGTTACGGACGCAGCGATACCAAATATGTGTACTTTTATTGTTTTGGTTTTTTTATTTACAGGAAAAAATGAATTTATTGGGGAATATTTTTTTTTTTTTTATGATTTTTTTAAACAATTTTTATTTTTTTAACTTTTTTACTTTGTCCCAGGGTGGGACATCACTGTATAGGGTCAGATCGCTGGTGTTACAGTGTGCACAGCACTCTGTCACACCAGCGATCGCTCTGGCATCGCTGCAGGCTTCTCAGTGCCTGCTCTCAGCAGGCACTGAGGAAGCCGCCTCCCTGCAGGACCCGGATGGACCCCGGCGCCATCTTGGATCCGGGGTCCTGCAGAGAGGAAGGAACCTCGGAACAGCGCGACACATCGCTCTGCTCTGAGGGTCTCAGGGGAGCAAGCAGGGAGCCCCCTCCCTGCGCGATCCTCCCCTGTGCCCCCGGTAACCGCGATCATGTTTGATCGCGGTGTGCCAGGGGTTAATGTGCCGGGAGCGGTCCGTGACCGCTCCTGACACATAGTGCCGGGTGTCAGCTGTGATAATCAGTTGACACCCGGCCACGATCGGCTGAGCTCCCCCTGGGAGCGCGTCCGATCGCTGGGACGTACTATCCCGTCCATGGTCATACTGGCCCAGGTACCATGGACGGGATAGTACGTCGGATGGCAGTAAGGGGTTAACCCAGCAAGAAGTACGGCGGCATCTAAAAATCACTAAAGTTGACAAATCCCCGGGCCCGGATGGGATACACCCCCGAGTACTGCAGGAATTAAGTACAGTCATAGATAGACCATTATTTTTAATCTTTAAAGATTCCATAATAACGGGGTCTGTACTACAGGACTGGCATATAGCAAATGTGGAGCCAATATTCAAAAAGGGGGCAAAAACTGAACCTGGAAATTATAGGCCAGTGAGCTTTAACCCCTTAATGTCCACTGACGTGCAGAGTCCGTCATGGCAAGGTGTCAGTTCCGGCACCAGGACGGACTCTGCACGTCATGGCTTTGATCTACCACTGCGTGTAAACACGCAGTAGTAGATCAGTGCCGACAGCTGTCACAGACAGCTGACAGGCACGGCAAGCGGTGCGGGGACCTTTGCCGTCGGTCCCCGCACCTACAGCGCTGTGCTTGGTCAGTCAATCTGACTGACCAAACACAGCAGCGATCGTGCAGGAGAAGCTGAAATTTCAGCTTCTCCAGCGCGATCAGTGCAGGAGACGGCGCTGCAGTGGCCAGGCTTCCTGCACTGACAGCCGGAGCGGAGCCCCCACCGCCCCTGGCTGTTAACCCACTGACTGCTGCGATCCAGCGCGATCGCAGCGCTCAGGGGGGGAGGCAGAGGGTCGGGAGCTCCCTCTGCCTCAGATCGGTACCCTGCAATGTATTTGCAGTGGCCGATCTCTGCCTTGATGACTTGGGGGTTGTCATGACAACCTCCGGGTCATTTAGCTACGGGAAGCTGCTGTGATCATTGTCACAGCAGCTTCCACTATAGTTGCAATGCATTGCAATGCCATAGCATTGCAATGCATTGTAACTGCAATAAAAAGTAAAAAAAGTGAAAGTCCCATAAAGGGACAAGTTAAAAATAATCATTTTTTAAAAAAAATTGTAAAAAAAATATTAAAAAATAATTTAAAAAAATCCCCTAAAAAATACACATTTTTGTGTAACTAAAAAAAAATAAAAACAAAAAACATACACATGTTAGGTATCGCCACGTCCGTAAAAATCCCATCTATAAAAGCGTAACCCTAGTTAACCCCTTCAGTGAAAGCCGTAAAAAAAAAACAAAAAAGTAGTAAATTATACTTTTTCCAAGCGGTATCATTATACCGCTTGGAAAAAGTGCAATAACACGCGATCAAAAAGTCAGATATAAATAATCATGTACCGCTGAAAACGTCATCTTGTCCCGCAAAAAACAAGCCGCTATACAGCATCATCAGCGAAAAAATAAAAAAGTTATAGCTCGCGGAATAAACTGATGCAAAATAATTATTTTTTCTATAAAATTTTTTATTGTGTAAAAAACGCCAAAACATAAAAAAAATATATAAATGAGGAATCGCCGTAACGTAGTGACCCGAAGAATAAAGCTGCTTTATCAAAAAAAAACACAAAAAACAATTCCTGAATTGCTGGTTTTTGTTCATTCTGATTCCACAAAAATCGGAATAGGAAACGATCAAAAAACGTTATGTGCCTGAATATGGTACCAATAAAAACGTCAGCTCGTCCCGCAAAAAATAAGCCCACAGATAACTCTGTCGGCCGAAATATGGAAAAATTATAGCTCTCAAAATACGGCGATGCAAAAATTTCTTACAAAAAATTATTCCAAGAAAAAGCATCTTTTAGTGTGTGACAGAAGCTAAACATGAAAAAAGGGTGTAAATCTGGTATCGCTGTAATCGCACCGATCCGAGGAATAAAGTCGCCTAATCACTAATACCGCACGAGGAACGGCGTAAAAAATAAAACCAATTCTTCACCTTTTGTGGATTTGTTCATTGTGACCTCCCAAAGATCGCAGTAAGGCGATCACAGTGGTTCCCCCCCACATATGGGGTATCAGCGTACTCAGGACAAAATGCACAATAGCTTTTGGGGTCCTATTTCTCCTGTTACCCTTAGAAAAATAAAAATTTGGGGCAAAAAGGTAATTTTTGTGGAAAAAAATATGATTTTTTTATTTTCACGGCTCTACATTATAAACTTCTGTGAAGCCCTTGGGGGTTCAAAGTGCTGACCACACATCTAGATAAGTTCCTTGGGGGTCTAGTTTGCAAAATGGGGTCATTTGTGGGGGGTTCTACTGTTTAGGCACATCAGGGGCTCTCCAAGCGCGACATGACACCCGCAGACCATTCCATCAAAGTCTGCATTTAAAAACGGTGCTCCTTCCCTTCCGAGCTCTGCCATGCGTCAAAATAGTGGTTCCCCCCCAAATATGGGATATCAGCGTACTCAGGACAAATTGCACAATAGCTTTTGGGGTCCTATTTCTCCTGTTACCCTTATAAAAATAAAAATTTGGGGGCAAAAAGATTATTTTTGTGGAAAAAAATATGATATTTTTATTTTCACGGCTCTACGTTATAAACTTCTGTGAAGCACTTGGGGGTTCAAAGTGCTCACCACACATCTAGATAAGTTCCTTGGGGGCTCTAGTTTCCAAAATGGAGTCACTTGTGGGGGGTTTCTACTGTTTAGGCACATCAGGGGCTCTCCAAACGTGACATGACACCCGCAGACCATTCCATCAAAATCTGCATTTGAAAAAGGCGCTCCTTCCCTTTCCAGCTCTGCCATGCGTCAAAATAGTGGTTTACCCCCACATATGGGGTATCAGCATACTCAGGACAAATTGCACAATAACTTTTGGGGTCCTGTTACCCTTTGGAAAATAACAATTGGGGGTGGAAAGATCATTTTTGTGGAAAAGATATGATTTTTTAATTTTACTGCTCTACGTTATAACCTTCTGTGAAGCCCTTGGGGGTTCAAAGCTTTCACCACACATCTAGATAAGTTCCTTGGGGGGTCTAGTTTCCAAAATGGGGTCACTTGTGGGGGGTTTCCACTGTTTAGGCACACAGGGACTCTCCAAATGCGACATGGCGTCCAATCTCAATTCCAGCCAAAAAAGTCAAATGGCGCTGCTTCCCTTCCAAGCTCTGCCATGCGCCCAAATAGTGGTTTACCCCCACATATGGGGTATCAGCGTACTCAGGACAAATTGCACAATAACTTTTGGGGTCCTTTTACCCTTTGGGAAATAAAAATTGGGGTGGAAAGATCATTTTAGTGGAAAAAAAACATGATTTTTTAATTTTACGGCTCTACGTTATAACCTTCTGTGAAGCCCTTGGGGGTTCAAAGCTCTCACTACACATTTAGATAAGTTACTTGGGGGGTCTAGTTTCCAAAATGGGGTCACTTGTGGGGGGTTTCCACTGTTTAGGCACACAGGGACTCTCCAAATGCGACATGGCGTCCAATCTCAATTCCAGCCAAAAAAGTCAAATGGCGCTGCTTCCCTTCCGAGCTCTGCCATGCACCCAAATAGTGGTTTACCCCCACATATGGGGTATCAGCGTACTCAGGACTAATTGCACAATAACTTTTGGGGTCCTTTTATCCTTTGGAAAATAAAAATTGGGATGAAAAGATCATTTTTGTGGAAAAAACATGATTTTTTAATTTTACGGCTCTACGTTATAACCTTCTGTGAAGCCCTTGGGGGTTAAAAGCTCTCACAACACATTTAGATAAGTTACTTGGGGGGTTTAATTTCCAAAATGGGGTCACTTGTGGGGGGTTTCCACTGTTTAGGCACACAGGGACTCTCCAAATGCGACATGGCGTCCAATCTCAATTCCAGCCAAAAAAGTCAAATGGCGCTGCTTCCCTTCCAAGCTCTGCCATGCGCCCAAATAGTGGTTTACCCCCACACATGGGGTATCGATGTACTCAGGAGAAATTGTACAACAAATATTGTGGTTCATTTTCTACTGACACCCTTGACAACATTTTAAAAAATTGTGTCGAAAGAAAAATTTTGGGAAAAAAAGTTAAATGTTAATTTTTTCCTTCCACATTGCTTCAATGCTTGTGAAGTACCTAAAGGGTTAATAAACTTCTTGAATGTGGCTTTGAACACATTGAGGGGTGCAGTTTTTAGAATGGTGTCACTTTTGGGTATTTTCTGTCATATTGACCCCTCAAATTCACTTCAAATGTGAGGTGGTCCCTAAAAAAAATGATTTTGTAAATTTTGTTGGAAAAATTAGAAATTGCTGGTCAACTTTTAACACTTATAACTTCCTAACAAAAAAAAATTTTGGTTCCAAAATTGTGCTGATGTAAAGTAGACATGTGGGAAATGTTATTTATTAACTAATTTTTGTGACATATCTCTCTGATTTAATGGCATAAAAATTAAAAGTTTGAAAATTGCAAAATTTTCAAAATTTTTGCCATATTTCCGTTTTTTTTCATAAATAAACGCAAGTTATATTGAAGAAATTTTACCACTATCATGAAGTACAATATGTCTCAAGAAAACAGTCTCAGAATCGCCAAGATCCGTTGAAGCGTTCCAGAGTTATAACCTCATAAAGACATATCAAAAAACTGACCGGCACATCCAAACTTAGATTCAGTGTGAACAGGTGCTAAACCTAGAGTCACCAACTCATATACATACAAGAAGAAAAGGTAGCACACTGTAGCGCTATAGCTTGCAAACACGAAATATGAAAAATATGAAAAATGAATTACATCATTACCTTAGAAATATGAAAAATTGAGAAGTCTTAGCGCATAAGATGGCCAAATTATGTGAGCCTGATAGCCACGTCAAGGCTCTTCTCGTATATCAGGTCCCTAACTAATGCCTATCCTCGCTTTAGAAAAGTCTGTCTGCATGGGAACCTATGAATCCTCTTTTCAGACTAAAATCTACATCTCTGTGGAGGGGTGATGAACCTGCTGTAATTAAAAGGCCTGTGACCACCAGGTGGAGTGCTCAGGCAGAAGGTAAATAAATACATATCAAAAAACTGACCGGCACATCCAAACTTAGATTCAGTGTGAACAGGTGCTAAACCTAGAGTCACCAACTCATATACATACAAGAAGAAAAGGTAGCACACTGTAGCGCTATAGCTTGCAAACACGAAATATGAAAAATATGAAAAATGAATTACATCATTACCTTAGAAATATGAAAAATTGAGAAGTCTTAGCGCATAAGATGGCCAAATTATGTGAGCCTGATAGCCACGTCAAGGCTCTTCTCGTATATCAGGTCCCTAACTAATGCCTATCCTCGCTTCAGAAAAGTCTGTCTGCATGGGAACCTATGAATCCTCTTTTCAGACTAAAATCTACATCTCTGTGGAGGGGTGATGAACCTGCTGTAATTAAAAGGCCTGTGACCACCAGGTGGAGTGCTCAGGCAGAAGGTAAATGAATACATATCAGGCTCACATAATTTGGCCATCTTATGCGCTAAGACTTCTCAATTTTTCATATTTCTAAGGTAATGATGTAATTCATTTTTCATATTTTTCATATTTCGTGTTTGCAAGCTATAGCGCTACAGTGTGCTACCTTTTCTTCTTGTATGTATATGAGTTGGTGACTCTAGGTTTAGCACCTGTTCACACTGAATCTAAGTTTGGATGTGCCGGTCAGTTTTTTGATATGTATTCATTTACCTTCTGCCTGAGCACTCCACCTGGTGGTCACAGGCCTTTTAATTACAGCAGGTTCATCACCCCTCCACAGAGATGTAGATTTTAGTCTGAAAAGAGGATTCATAGGTTCCCATGCAGACAGACTTTTCTAAAGCGAGGATAGGCATTAGTTAGGGACCTGATATACGAGAAGAGCCTTGACGTGGCTATCAGGCTCACATAATTTGGCCATCTTATGCGCTAAGACTTCTCAATTTTTCATATTTCTAAGGTAATTATGTAATTCATTTTTCATATTTTTCATATTTCGTGTTTGCAAGCTATAGCGCTACAGTGTGCTACCTTTTCTTCTTGTATGTATATGAGTTGGTGACTCTAGGTTTAGCACCTGTTCACACTAAATCTAAGTTTGGATGTGCCGGTCAGTTTTTTGATATGTATTCATTTACCTTCTGCCTGAGCACTCCACCTGGTGGTCACAGGCCTTTTAATTACAGCAGGTTCATCACCCCTCCACAGAGATGTAGATTTTAGTCTGAAAAGAGGATTCATAGGTTCCCATGCAGACAGACTTTTCTAAAGCGAGGATAGGCATTAGTTAGGGACCTGATATACGAGAAGAGCCTTGACGTGGCTATCAGGCTCACATAATTTGGCCATCTTATGCGCTAAGACTTCTCAATTTTTCATATTTCTAAGGTAATGATGTAATTCATTTTTCATATTTTTCATATTTCGTGTTTGCAAGCTATAGCGCTACAGTGTGCTACCTTTTCTTCTTATAACCTCATAAAGAGACAGTGGTCAGAAATGTAAAAATTGGCCTGGTCTTTAACCTACAAAATGGCTTGGTCGTTAAGGGGTTAACATCTACTGTGGGTAAAATCCTGGAGGGTTTTTTAAGGGATACTATATTGGAGTATCTGAGGCTGAATAACCTCATGACACAGTATCAGCATGGGTTTACGAGGGACTGTTCTTGTCAGACTAATCTGATAAGCTTTTATGAAGGGGTAAGTTCAGGACTGGACCAAGGGAATGCAGTGGACGTGGTGTTCATGGACTTCTCAAAAGCTTTTGATACGGTGCCACACAAAAGGTTGATACATAAAATGAGAACAATGGGGATAGGGGAAAATGTGTAAGTGGGTTAAGAACTGGCTCATGGATAGGAAACAAAGGGTGGTTATTAATGGAGCACACTCGGACTGGGTCACGGTTAGCAGTGGGGTACCACAGGGGTCAGTATTGGGGCCGCTTCTCTTTAACATATTTATTAATGACCTTGTAGGGGGCATACAGAGTAGAATTTCAATATTTGCAGATGACACTAAACTCTGCAGGGTAATAAATACAGAGGAGGATAATTTTATATTACAGGAGGATTTATGTAAACTAGAAGTGGGGCTGATAAATGGCAAATGAGCTTTAATGGGGATAATTGTAAGGTCATGCACTTGGGTAGAACAAACAAGATGTATAATTATGTGCTTAATTGTAAAACACTGGGCAAAACTGTCACTGAAAAAGACCTGGGTGCATGGGTGGACGACAAACTCACATTTAGTGGCCAATGTCAGGCAGCTGCTGCCAAGGCAAATAAAATAATGGGATGCATTAAAAGAGGCATAGATGCTCATGAGGAGAACATAATTTTACCTCTATACCAGTCACTGGTGCGACCACACTTAGAATACTGTGTGCAGTTCTGTTCTCCGGTGTATAAGAAAGACATAGCTGAACTGGAGCGGGTGCAGAGAAGAGCGACCAAGGTTATTAGAGAACTGGGGGGTCTGCAATATCAAGACAGGTTATTACACTTGGGGTTATTTAGTTTGGAAAAACGAAGGCTTAGGGGTGATCTTATTATAATGTATAAATATATGAGGGGACAGTGCAAAGACTTTTCTAATGATCTTTTTACTCTTAGACCTGTGACGGGGACAAGGGGGCATCCTCTACGTCTGGAGGAAAGAAGGTTTAGCCATAATCACAGACGCAGATTCTTTACTGTAAGAGCAGTGAGACTATGGAACTCTCTGCCGTCTAATGTTTTAATGAGTGATTCCTTACTAAAATTTAAGAAGGGACTGGATGCCTTTCTTGAAAAGTATAATATTACAGGCTATATTCACTAGTTTCCTAGATACTGCGTTGATCCAGGGAGTTAGGCCGGCGTCACACACAACGACAAAAATCGGTCCGTTTTAGACGGTCGATTGTCGGATCAAAATGCAAACATCACACATCCTTCTGGCATCCGATTTTCCTTCAAAGATGCGATTTAGTCGCATGTGTGTGTACCTTGTAACATCCGATTTTCATCCGACTTGCGAGATTTTCTCGCAGGCTTGCAAAACTGACATAATGGATCCAAAAGAATAGTATTTCAATCACAAAAAAAGAATAGATATATACACATAGAACACATATATATATATATATATATATATATATATATATATATATATATATATACACATGTCATTGTGACATGTATATATACATATATTTATAGTTCCTAGACTTCTACATACTGTTATAGCCGCTAATTCAATTGCCGGCTTTTGTGAAATCACAGAAGCCGACATGAAATGATACATTGTTTCCACACAGTTAACCATGTCATTTCCTGTATTTTGATATTTGTTTAGAACTTACAATTACATGAGTGTATTTGTGCAAAATTTCAGACATGTAGGGGTTAATTAAAGGTGTAATTTCGTTGAAAAAAAATGCGTGGGCTCCCGCTGTATTTTCTCCACCAGACAAAGCAAGCGAGTGGGGGCAGATAATAACAGCCTAGGGAGGGTACATTTTTTGTGCCCCCCCTGGCTACTAACATCTGCCCCCAGACACCCCAGAAAGGGCAAATCTATAATTAGATTCGCCCTTTCTGGCACTTTGCCCGTCTATTCCCATTGCCCTGTAGCGGTGGCGAATGGGTTAATAATCTCACCTTAATGTCACCTTAGTATTGAAAGGTGACCTTAAGGCAGGTTAATAATTGAGAGCTGTCAATTAGACAACTATCAATTATTAATCCTATTGTATGATAGAAAAATCAAACACACACACTTTAATAAAAAAGAAGTTTAATGAAATAATCACAGTTTTTGACAATATTTTATTTTCCTGCTAAAACCATTTCCTGTAATAAAAATAAAATAAAAAAGCAAAATGATTCTTACCAATCCGAAGTACAGTCAGGTCCCACGCTGTAATCCATCAGAAAGGGTTAACAGGTTACAGGTCGCAGAGAGCTAATAATGCTGTCTCAGACCTGTATTCCCCTGAATGAATCAGTTACTCTCCCAGCGAAAGGAGAGGAAGAGATGAATGAATGGAGCTTAATTGATTTATTGCCACTTTCACTTGAGTGACCTGACCTAAGGTGAAAGTGGATACAATCAATTAAGCTTCATTCATGAATCACATCCTCTCCTGTCAGCAGGAGATAAGCTCATTCATTCAGGAGCTATTAGATGAGCACGCAGGATTACTTGCGCTGCTTATCTGATTCCTAGTAGTTAACCCTTTGTGAAGGATTACATCGTGGGACGTGACAGATTGCCAGATAGGTAAGAATAATGTTGTTTTATTATTTTATATTTATTTTAGAAGAACAAGGGCTTCGAACGGATTAAGAGTGAAATAAAAGATGGTCAAAAATATGTGTTTTTATTTCATTAAAATTATTTATTCTTAAAGTGTGTGTGTGTTTTTTTATTTACTTCAATAGGATTAATAATTGATAGTTGTCTAATTGACAGCTCTCAATTATTAACCTGCCTTAAGGTCACCTTTCAATACTAAGGTGACATTAAGGTGAGATTATTAACCCATTCGCCACCGCTACAGGGCAATGGGAATAGACGGGCAAAGTGCCAGAAAGGGCGAATCTAATTATAGATTTGCCCTTTCTGGGTTGTCTGGGGGCAGATGTTAGTAGCCAGGGGGGGCACAAAAAAAAAGTACCCTCCCTAGGCTATTATTATCTGCCCCCACTCGCTTGCTTTGTCTGTCTGGTGGAGAAAATACAGCGGGAGCCCACACATTTTTTTGTCAACGAATTTACACCTTTAATTAACCCCTACATGTCTGAAATTTAGCACAAATACACTCATGTAATTGTAAGTTCTAAACAAATATCAAAATACAGGAAATGACATGGTTAACTGTGTGGAAACAATGTATCATTTCATGTCGGCTTCTGTGATTTCACAGAAGCCGGCAATTGAATTTGCGGCTATTACAGTATGTAGAAGTCTAGGAAATATAAATATATATACATGTCACTAATTACATATATATATATATATATATATATAAAATATATATATGTATTCTATGTGTGTATATCTATTCTTTCTAGTCTTTATTAAAGCTGTCAGTGTGCTTTTACAGTATAGCCGGGGATGAATTGCCGGCTTTTCTTAAAGGACACCGATGCGATTTCATCGCAAGTCCACACATGCGGTCCGTTTGTAATCAGATTTTTCAGCGCTCCCATTGACTTGCATTGGCGATAGTCGACCCACAATCGGTGACAATCGCAGCATGCTGCGATTGTACACGGACGTTTAAAACGGACCACAAAAAATCTGATACTGGGAGCTGCTCCATAGATTAACATAGGGCAGACTGCAATACGATTTTTCATCGCATTGCAGTCGTCCGATTCTGTCGCCAGTGTGACGCCGGCCTTAGTCTGATTGCCTATGTGGAGTCAGGAAGGAATTTTTTTTCCCCAATGTGAAGCTTACTGTTTGCCACTTGGGTTTTTTTTTGCCTTCCTCTGGATCAACATGTTAGGGCAGGTTAGGATAGGATATGGGTTGAACTAGATGGATTTAAAGTCTTCCTTCAACCTTAATAACTATGTTACTATGTTATATTATGGTTGCTATTCTCTGCTGGGAAAGTGTATTTCCTGTACTGGAGGGTCCGTCTACATGGACTGACAGCACATTGACGCCAATTGGTAAACGTTAAAGGGGTTGTTCACTACTTGGACAACCCCCTTCTCTCAATCTGGGTTCATTCCCGTTAAAATAACACTTCTACTCCCCTTCCCCGCCAGCGCCATTCCAGCGGTGTCAGCGTTTGATCTCCCAGTGCTTCTGTGATTTTGGGAACACGAGTGCCTGGAATGGCGCTGGCATGGGAGGGGAGTGTAAGTGTTATTTAACAAGGGCAAACATTCAGATTGAGAAGGGGTTGTCCCAGTTGTGGTTTGTTTTTAGATCTTTTAGTCAGAGGCATTTCATCAGTTTTTACACTTTTTAGGTTGATGTTCCACTGTAGAGTTTTTGGTTTCTCATGGTGCATATTTTTACTGCACAAAAAACGCAGCATCTGACGATTCCAGCAAAGTAGATGGGATTTATAGAAATCTGACGCCCACTGTGCGGTTTTTTTTTTTAATTAGATGTCTGTTAGCGGGAAGGTCCTAAAAAAGGCATGCACTCTGCAGATGAATGCATTAAAAACAAAGCGGCTTTATTTATTCCATGACATACCAAAAAGACACAAACTGGGAAAAAAACGCAACTTGCCTAATAGGTGCACAAAATCTGCAACATCAAAAACTCATTGTGGGAATGTAGCCTTGTTGACAAATACATCAAGTTTCCACAGATTTCTGCCCTTTGCTCTGACTGCAGAATATAGACTCAAATGTAAGGGTGAGTTTCCACGGTCAGAAACGCTGCGTGTTTGGCGCTGTGCGCTGGCGCAGCGCCAAACACGCAGCGTCCAGATGTTACAGCATAGTGGAGGGATTTCAAGAAATCCCGTCTCCACTATGCGTAACAATACGCAGGTGGCAAACCTGCGTAAACGGACATGCGGCGCGTCTTTTTAGACCGCAGCATGTCCTCGCGTATTGCGGCGACGGTGCGTCGCCGCAACATAATTAAGGTGAGTTTCCACGGTCAGGAAACGCTGCGTGTTTGGCGCTGTGCGCTGGCGCAGCGCCAAACACGCAGCGTCCAGATGTTACAGCATAGTGGAGGGGATTTCAAGAAATCCCGTCTCCACTATGCGTAACAATACGCAGGTGGCAAACCTGCGTAAACGGACATGCGGCGCGTCTTTTCAGACCGCAGCATGTCCTCGCGTATTGCGGCGACGGTGCGTCGCCGCAACATAATTAACACAGGGCTATGTAGCCCTGCGCTCTTTCCGGAGGTGTTCCGGAGGTGTCCTGAACACCTCCGGAAAGAGCGCGCGTCAGAAAGGGGGCAGGGCTTAGACGGAGCGGAATTTCCGCTCCGTCAAAAGCGCTATGGTTCCGACCGTGGAACCATAGCCTAACACAGGGCTATGTAGCCCTGCGCTCTTTCCGGAGGTGTTCCGGAGGTGTCCTGAACACCTCCGGAAAGAGCGCGCGTCAGAAAGGGGCGGGCTTAGACGGAGCGGAATTTCCGCTCCGTCAATAGCGCTATGTTCCGGACCGTGGAACCATAGCCTCAATGTTTTGCTCACTTAGCCACCCAGTACTGACCTTTTCCTTGTGACCTGATCTCTATCATGCTGGAAAAAGCAGTGTTCATTAAATTGCTCCTGGATTGTTGGGAGAAGTTGTTCCTGGAGGATGTTTAGATCCCATTCTTTATTTATGGTAGTCTTGTGCAAAATTGTTAAGGTACTGCCACACTACACAATCCCGCTAGCGATCTCGTTAGCGTCGCATACTAATGAGATCGCTAGCGGGATTGTTTCTATATCGCTAGTAGCTACATAACTTAGCGATGTCGTTAAGGACGCTATCGCGGTTAGCGATCTCCTTAACGACTTTAGCGGTACAAAAGTACCGCTAAATCGCTAAGAAAAGGTGCTACACTTAGCGATTATACTTACCCAGCGGGAGCGCCAGCGATGAAATAGGGTCCGGAACGATTCCAGCGACGAGCGAGATCACAGCAGGATCTCAGCAGGAAGCTCGTCGCTGGTAGATGCCGCACACTACAACATCGCTAACGGGATCGCTAAATAGTGACTTTTTTAGCGATCCCGTTAGCGATGTTGTTTAGTGTGGCATACCCTTTAGTGAGCCCCACACATGAATGGCCTCAGGACGCTCTACTGGTGGCAGAACACAGGACTCGGGGAGCTTAATCAGAGAAAATAATTTACCCCACTCCTCTGCAGTCCAAACCCTGTACTTCATGCAGTTATTTCCCCTGATGAAGCCCCTTCAGGTCTGTTGGGGAAATCTGGCAGAATGATGGTCTGGAGAGGTGAGCGCTACCATGAGTCCTGTGTCATGTCCGCAGTAAAGCATCCTGCGACCATTCAGGAGTGGGGGCTTTCATCCATGGAGGGGGTTCACTCCCTATTTTACCGACAAACACTGCTATGAATAAAGAATGGGATCTAAACATCTTCCAAGAGCAATTTCTCACAATCCAGGAGCAGATTGGTGATGAACACTGCTTTTTCCAGCATGATGAGATGATGTCACAAGGTAAAGTGATAACTAAATGGCTCGGTGAATAAAACATTGAGATCTTGGATTCATGGCCAGGAAACCCCTAGATCTCAATCCCATTGAGAACCTGTGGTCAATCCTCACAAAGGAGGGGCACAGAAATGGTGCTCGACTCCAGCACTGGTTAGACAAGAATGGGTTGCCATTAGGGTTTGGCCCAGGAGCCGATATCCAGTTGCCATGGGGAAGGATAGACGTCTTGAAAAATAATGATGAACATTGTAAAAGTCCCCACACACATTAGGCCGATATAACAGGTTGGTGCATGGAGCCACCGGCCACCTGATGGCTGGGAGATGTCCTTCACATGTGTCCGATTCCGGGCTGCCGCTCGCATTGTTCTCCTGCGGTGGGCTGCTGGCCGGCTTCTCACAAAGATCACCGGAGCGTGGGGGAGTCGGCGGAGATGACCGCTGGCCGGAGCCATAGATTGCGTGAGGCCGGCTGAGATATGCAGTCTCTGCAAAACCTGATGTATTTGTCATTCAAATGTAAACACTGCTGAGAACTGGCCGTCAGAACCAGAGGAACATCCAGGTGCAAGGTCTAAACCCACTGCCAACCGCAGCCGCACGTGGAGAGCATGCCACAGCCGGAGGCCAAAGGTGCGTGGCCCGGCATGTGCTGCCATACTGGGAACCTACAGAGAAGTGTCAGCCATGTGGAGGCGCCGCCTCAGCATCCATCCTTACTCTGGGGCACATACTGAGTGCGTACCCCCACATTGGGCAGCCAGGTGTCCTCCTGCTGAGCTCTCCCACTGCTCAGCACAAGCTGCCGCTGCCAGGCTGGGTGGGCTGCCGGAGCCGTTTCAGGCTGTAGCTGGTCGCCTCTGGGGGGTTTCTTCTTTATATCTGCCCTAGGATTCTAGAGCTATGGGCTATTTATTTAGTTGTAATTCTATGGCCTTTACTAAAGATGGCGTTGCTCCCATGATCCTCTGGGGCGTGCCTATAGGCTGCCCCCCTGTAAAGACCACAGAAATTAGCACTAGGTAGAAAAAATCCCAGAACCCTCAGGGAGCAGCGGGAATAAAGCGCGCAGTGCCCACCTCTGACCTGTGACCCCTGCACCTCTGACCTGTGACCCCCGCACCTCTTTACCTGGGGCCCCACCTCTGTGCCGCCATGACAAGTGTCCTTTGTAGAAGTGGCAGGTGGATGAGACTTGCAGTCGGACCCCGCTGTCGCCGCTTCGTCCTATAGTGCAGGGTTCCCCAACCCCAGTCCTCAGGACCCACCAACAGGTCATGGTTTCAGGATTTCCTCTGTATTCCACAGGTGATGCAATTATCAATACAGAGGAAATCCTGAAAACATGACCTGTTGGTGGGTCCTGAGGACTGGGGTTGGGGAACCCTGCTGTAGTGCATATTGGGGCTATGATGCTGCAGGCACTAGGCCGGGCATTACCTGGTGAGGCCGCGGTAATGCATAAGTGATGCGGCCAGTGCAGACAGTCCTGCACCTGCGGTTTTGCTTATGAGCATTTCTTTTAGTGCATATGTGCGGGCTGTGATTGGTGGGCGCGCTCCGGCCTCCTTGCGGGGCTGCTGCGCTGTGACCACGTTCTCTGTGTCGCCCGGGATCTGCTGGCACAGCTATTCTGTGTGGCGGCCCGGGGAGCAGGAGACCTGTCGGCCCTCATTGTCCCCCTCTCTCCGCCCCATCAGCTGCGCACAGAAGACCTGAGTACGTGAAGAACTGCTTACTGCTAGTGGCGTCCTTCAGCCTCCCACGCCACGCCCACTTGCAGTGACGTCAGCGGGCGCTCTGAGCTAGTGTTGGCCTTCGGTCCCACTCCGCCCACTAGCGGTGACGTTACAGACGCTTTGTTACTGAAGGCCTCCAGTCTGCCACGCTCCGCCCACTAGCGGTGACGTCACAGTAGGTCTTTAACCGCTGATAGGCCGGAGTGCACTTATCCTGCCGGACCGAGCTGAGGTGAGCAGGCGCCAGGTACGCGGCGTGTGTGACTGTGGCCGCTAACATTATCTGCATAGAACAGGCGTCTTTATCCATTATACTGGGTGTAGTGGTGGGGCTGCTGGGAGTTGTAGTCTCACACAGCTGGACAGGTCATGTCTATTACTGATCCTCTGCACTGTCTGGGGCTGCTGGGAGTTGTAGTGTCACACAGCTGGACAGGTCATGTCTATTACTGATCCCTGCATTGTCTGGGGCTGCTGGGAGTTGTAGTCTCACCACAGCTGGACAGGTCATGTCTATTACTGATCCTCTGCACTGTCTGGGGCTGCTGGGAGTTGTAGTGTCACCACAGCTGGACAGGTCATGTCTATTACTGATCCCTGCACTGTCTAGGGCTGCTGGGAGTTGTAGTGTCACCACAGCTGGACAGGTCATGTTTATTACTGATCCCCTTCACTGTCTGGGGCTGCTGGGAGTTGTAGTGTCACCACAGCTGGACAGGTCATGTTTATTACTGATCCCCTTCACTGTCTGGGGCTGCTGGGAGTTGTAGTGTCACCACAGCTGGACAGGTCATGTCTATTACTGATCCTCTGCACTGTCTGGGGCTGCTGGGAGTTGTAGTGTCACCACAGCTGGACAGATCATGTCTATTACTGATCCTCTGCACTGTCTGGGGCTGCTGGGAGTTGTAGTGTCACCACAGCTGGACAGGTCATGTCTATTACTGATCCCTGCACTGTCTGGGGCTGCTGGGAGTTGTAGTGTTACCACAGCTGGACAGTTCATGTCTATTACTGATCCTCTGCACTGTCTGGGGCTGCTGGGAGTTGTAGTGTCACCACAGCTGCATAGGTCATGTCTATTACTGATCCCTGCACTGTCTGGGGCTGCTGGGAGTTATAGTCTCAGCACAGCTGGACAGTTCATGTCTATTACTGATCCTCTGCACTGTCTGGGGCTGCTGGGAGTTGTAGTGTCACCACAGCTGCATAGGTCATGTCTATTACTGATCCCTGCACTGTCTGGGGCTGCTGGGAGTTGTAGTGTCACCACAGCTGGACAGGTCATGTCTATTACTAATCCCTGCACTGTCTGGGGCTGCTGGGAGTTGTAGTGTCACCACAGCTGGACAGGTCATGTCTATTACTGATCCTTGCACTGTCTGGGGCTGCTGGGAGTTGTAGTGTCACCACAGCTGGACAGGTCATGTCTATTACTGATCCCTGCACTGTCTGGGGCTGCTGGGAGTTGGTGTCAGCACAGCTGGACAGGTCATGTCTATTACTTATCCCTGCACTGCCTGGGGCTGCTGGGAGTTGTAGTGTCACCACAGCTGGACAGGTCATGTCTATTACAGATCCCTGCACTGTCTGGGGCTGCTGGGAGTTGTAGTGTCACCACAGCTGGACAGGTCATGTCTATTACTGATCCTCTGCACTGTCTGGGGCTGCTGGGAGTTGTAGTGTCACCACAGCTGGACAGGTCATGTCTATTACTGATCCTGCACTGTCTGGGGCTGCTGGGAGTTGTAGTGTCACCACAGCTGGACGGTCATGTCTATTACTGATACCTGCACTGTCTGGGGCTGCTGGGAGTTGTAGTGTCACCACAGCTGGACAGGTCATGTCTATTACTGATCCTCTGCACTGTCTGGGGCTGCTGGGAGTTGTAGTGTCACCACAGCTGGACAGGTCATGTCTATTACTGATCCCTGCACTGTCTGGGGCTGCTGGGAGTTGTAGTGTCACCACAGCTGGACAGGTCATGTCTATTACTGATCCCTGCACTGTCTGGGGCTGCTGGGAGTTGTAGTGTCAGCACAGCTGACAGGTCACGTCATTACTGATCCTCTGCACTGTCTGGGCTGCTGGGAGTTGTAGTGTTACCACAGCTGGACAGGTCATGTCTATTACTGATCCCTGCACTGTCTGGGCTGCTGGGAGTTGTTTGTGTCAGCACAGCTGGACAGGTCATGTTATTACTGATCCCTGCACTGTCTGGGCTGCTGGGAGTTGTAGTGTCTCCCCCTTTCCGCTCTGTCCCCCTTTCCGCGCTCTGTCCCCCCTTTTCCGCGCTCTGTCGCCCCCCCCCCCTTTCCGCGCTGTGCCCCACCTTCGCGCGCATTCTTTGAAGTCTTGCGTCCTCTGTAGCATTTCATAATGGTGGAGATTTAATTCCAGATCCCAGGAAACAATGGCGGCGATTGTGCGGACGTAATTGGCTGCCACCCAGCTTCCAATAAACTAGTAAAACCTGCAGAATAACTGTCCCATGTTTATAAATGGATGTTGTCAGATAGTTCTTGTAAATAAAAGAATTTACGGTACTAATTAACATTTCACGCCATTTTGGGATATTACTTCTTCCTGTTAGCCCCTGAGGAAGGAGCATCCCAGGCTCCGAAACGCGCGTTGGGGTGGGTTCAGGACCTACTCTGCTCTCCCGAGGGAACACTCTGCAATTTTTCATTTATCTCCTGTGCACTTTCATTAGATATGCATCTATGTTTATTCTACATGGCCATGTGTGCCAAGGATACAGGGATTGACTGAGAGGGACGGACAGTTTTGGGTATAGAGGCTATTTACTCTGCTGGTAGCCCTCATATTATCTTTATATACTGGGTTTGCTCTTTACAATGATTTAAGCTATTTAGGCATATTACATGTGGCTATAAAGCCATAACATTTGTATCGCTCCCAGTTATATATAGGTATCAGCAGGTCATTATTATTATTATATCTTTTTGACTAATATATTTTCATTATCATGCCTAGTATCCTCTGACTTTTGGTCCTATATTTACCTCGTATCTTCTTCATCATGTATTATGTCCTTTTTCATAGATTACATATTTAGAGAGCATTGTTTGTTTTCTCACCCGTGCTATTTTTCACTGTTATGATGTTTGCCGTCGCAATTGCGCACTTCTCCCTTGTTCCAATTTGTCCTGTTCCAATTTTATCCTGTTATGTTTTTTTGTATCAATAAAGATGTTGTTTTGAGACCACATGGCTGTGTTTCGTGTGGCATTTCTGTATTCAGTACAGTTGGTCTCTTTATCTAGTCCAGTATTCACATGCCTATACTAATTGGTCTAATATAAGAATAAATAAGATACAAGCCATTTGTATGTGATATGTCGGCCACATATATTTTACTTTAGTAGCTTGTTGCCTAGGTGACCAGCCACCTCTGCTAGTCAGCAGAACTCGCACACTGAATACAAGCTCTTTTCTATTACGCTTGTGAGAACTATTTTGCAGCCGGCCGGGGTCCGCTGTTGCGTCCTAACCCCCTGCCAGATGCGGTGTGCTTACAGGATAGTCAGCTGCGGGCTTATGACAGTGTTACAGGATAGTCAGCTGCGGTGCTTAATAGTAGATAGTCAGCTGCGCGGTGCTTATCAGGGCAATAGTCAGCTGCGGTGCTTACAGGATAGTCAGCTGCGGTGCTTACAGGATAGTCAGCAGCGGTGCTTACAGGATAGTCAGCTGCGGTGCTTACAGGATAGTCAGCTGCGGTGCTTAACAGGTATAGTCAGCAGCGGTGCTTACAGGATAGTCAGCAGCGGTGCTTACAGGATAGTCAGCTGTTCGGTGTAGCTGTTACAGGATAGTCAGCTGCTACGGTAGCCCTGCGTGCTACAGGATAGTCAGCTGCGGTGCTTACAGGATAGTCAGCTGCGGTGCTTCTATCAGGGTAATAGTCAGCTGCGGTGCTCCTACAGGATAGTCAGCAGCGGTGCTTACAGGATAGTCAGCAGCGGTGCTTATACAGCAGCTGTCAGTCTGCGGTGCTTACAGGATAGTCATCTGCGGTGGTTGGTCTTCTAGGCAATGAGCTGTGATGAAAAGTCACTATCTCAGGAATGGCTGCAACGTTTCAAAAGCAAGAAATGACTTCTGAAATGGCGTTTTTTTACAATCTCTATCTAATGATGTCCATCTCTGAAGATGGGAGTAATCCTCATTACTCGTCTGTTTTTTCTTGATATTTTATGTTTTTCCTGCGTTTCCCCAGTACAGATAAAAGCGTATATCGCTGAGTCGGCCTTCTAGACACAGCCGCCTGCAACAACTTCTCACTGTTTGCCCTCTGTACTTCTAGAAATGCCAAAAGAAATGGATGTGGACCAAGATCTCCATTCCTGTGCCCGAGATCCACTATCAAAATGCCTCCAAGCCCGGAAAGAATTGGAAACTGCTATTCAGGCACTCGTAAAGGCAGAGCAGCAAGTGAAAGACAATGGCAGAGAGGTACGGCCTGTATGTGCTGGTGGGCCAATACGTGGGCATTGCCCACCTGCTGCAGCCCCCGCAGACGTGTGTGTGCGTGCCTGTATTTGCATCTGTCTTGTTGAATAGTAAAGGCTGACGTGGTCTCCGCTGTGTATAATGGAGAATGAACAGTCGTGAATGGTCCATCGGAGAATCTCCGGCTCAGCAGCTTCTTACTCTGACTCTGCAGGGGTTATCTATCTGCCACATATTTATGGAATGGGGCTCTATATATGTGGTTTTTTACACTAGTTGTAAACTCCCTTGTAGCACCAAGCTCATGGATGTCCTAGCACATACTGTGCTGGCAACAAGTATTCAGACTCATTGTGTCTGGCAGTCCTGTGCTCAGTCTGACCACTTGATACTCTTTCTACAGTAAAATTTAAAAAGAAAATGTCTGAATATGAGGATGTATGTGTATATATAATATATGCACACTTTCGCTCACTCTTATTTATAATTAAAAGGAAAAAAAATCAGATTTTTTTTTCACTGGGCACTTTGGTTTCTGTGAAAATACTAATTGTTTGGATTAGGGTGCCCCTTTGGCAGCAGTTAACAGATGGGTAGTGCTGTCGGTGCAGGGCGGTACTGTCGGTGCAGGGTGGTGCGTGCCTGTGCTGTCGGTGCAGGGTGGAGCTGTCGGTGCAGGGTGGAGCTGTCGGTGCAGGGGGGCTGTCGTGCAGGGTGGAGCTGTCGGTGCAGGGTGGAGCTGTCGGTGCAGGGGGTGCTGTCTGTGCAGGGTGGAGCTGTCGGTGCAGGGCGGTGCTGTCTGTGCAGGGTGGAGCTGTCGGTGCAGGGGTGCTGTCGGTGCAGGGTGTGCTGCTGTGCTGCGGTGCAGGGTGGAGCTGTCTGTGCAGGGTGGACTGTCTGTGCAGGTGGAGCTGTCGGTGTAGGGTAGTGCTGTCGGTGCAGGGTGGTGCTGTCGGTGCAGGGTGGTGCTGCCTGTGCTGTCGGTGCAGGGTGGAGCTGTCGGTGCAGGGTGGAGCTGTCGGTGCAGGGCGGTGCTGTCTGTGCAGGGTGGAGCTGTCGGTGCAGGGTAGTGCTGTCGGTGCAGGGTGGTGCTGCCTGTGCTGTCGGTGCAGGGCGGTGCTGTCGGTGCAGGGTGGAGCTGTCGGTGCAGGGCGGCGCTGTCGGTGCAAGGCGGTGCTGGCTGTACAGGGCGGTGCTGCCGGTACAGGGCGGTGCTGCCTGTGCTGCCGGTGCAGGGTATAATGGCCTCTTTAGTCGCAGTTTATTAATATTCTGAGATCATTGTTTTTCCCAGATTCCATTCTACAGCTGCCATAGTATTGCTCATCACCATGTTGTCTGACCTCGTCAGATTACTTTTAAAGGGGTTTTCCACTGCCAGGACAAGCCCTTCTTAAACTAAATGTTCAGCCCTGATAAAGTAATAAAGCCTATACTCGCCTCCTGTGCCGACGCCGTTCCAGCCGTCCTGGGGCTGCGATGCGGTGCAATGACTGTCTCTGCCTTTGGACAAACTGAAGAGAAAGTCCGGGATCAGCTGTAGCTCTGACCTCCTCTTCATGTTCGATTTGTCCGAAGGCGGAGAGAGACGCCAGCATTGATTGGCTGCAGGACATCACATGTCACTTCACGGCATCACGTCCCCCGAGAGAGCGGTTGCTGACGCTGTAGGAACAGCGCCGGCATCTGAGGAGAGTACAAGCTTCATTATTATATTGGGGCCGAACGTTTATTTTATGAAGGGGCAGTGCTAGTAGTGGACAATCCCTTTAATCATGGTGGACATCCACCTGAATCTAGGAGCACAGCTTGATGGTTTCATTCTGTTGTCGTGATTCCACAAACCTCCATATTTGCTTGTGCTGTAGACTTGGTGCCTGCGGGGTACCATGTGCTGAGGATCTCTGGTGCCGCAGGCGGAGGGGATTTATCATCGTCGTTGTTGCATCCTGACTACAGGACTATCTGCCGTCTGCTCCTCTGTCGCAGTGATACGGGGGCCAGGTGATTGTGAGGTTCTATATGCCCTATGGTAGCCCGCAGAGCTGTCACACGTGTGTCCCCCGTCACCGGTTCTACATTCCTGATTTTGCTTCCCTATGACGGATCCATTAGTAAACCCCACTTGATTTCCTTTTGATGTCTGCAGGTGAAGGCCGAGATCCAGTCTTGTATCAGTCGCCACCTTGAATGTCTGCGCAGCCGTGAGATCTGGCTTCTGGAGCAGGCAGATCTAATACAGCAACTGAAAGAAGAGGCGCTGCAGCAGCAAAGTCAGCAGCTCTACTGGGTAAGTTGCCTGTGGAATTCTGCAGAATTTTGGACTAGTGGGGTCCCGGCATATGGTAAAGCGCAGCTGCCCTCTGGTCATGCATTTTTAAGTGGTGCAGTTGCAGAATGTGGCAAAATCTGTAATTAATCTTAAAGGGGTTGGTGACCTTATTTATTGTAACCAATGTGACAGGGACATGATTTGTGCTACTTTGTATATTAAAGGGAACCTGTCACCTCGTTTTGCCACCATAAGATGCAGCCACCGCCATTAGGGGCTTATCTACAGTATTCTGTAATGCTGTAGCTAAGCCCGGTCTGACATGAAAAATAAGAAAAACAAGTTTTACTATACTCATCCGGTCCGATGGGTGTCGCAGGTCTGGGTCCGGCGCCTCCCATCTTCATGTGATGTCGTCATCTTCCTTGCTTTCTGTCACGCTCCTGCGCAGGTGCACTGATCTGCCCTGTTGAGGGCAAAGCAAAGTAGTGCAGTGCGCAGGCGCCGGGAAAGGTCAGAGAAGCCTGCGCACTGCAGTACTTTACTCTGCCCTCAACATGGCAGATCAGTACGCCTGCGCAGGAGTGTGACACGAAGCATGGAGGATGACAACATCTCATGAAGATGGGAGGCGCCGGACCTGCGACACCCATCAGACCGGACCGATGTGACAGGTTCCCTTTGATAAGTAGAAATCACATATAAAGTAACCGCCTAGTTGTTCGGCACTTCCAAATATAATACATCAATACGAAAAAGGAAGCTTTACTACCATAAAAATGTATATTTTATTGAAGAATAATTAAAAATTAGATATTAAAATATACATATCATGTATGTTATGGGGACAACTACTACAACAGAATATACAAACAAGCCAACCTAAACAGGGTATGTGGGTATTAGCAGATATTCACAATGAGATATAATAATTAATTAATACTGCCTAAAATATGGTATTACACCTATAATACAGTGCAGAAGAAATATAATCATTCCCATTGAAAATAGATCTCAAATCTTATCCCATGTAACAATCCAGCATTTAATTCCAATACCTATAGGGCCATACAATACATATAGAAAGTGCATTGTGCATAGTGCAATTTAGCAATATATCCCCGCAAATGCAGGTGTATTCATGCCAAAATAGGTAAGAGGTAAGCGGAAAAAAAGTGCTTAAGCATGTGCTTATCCAAGTGTGGAATGACAATTAGCTGCTGGCATATGTTACTCTACCTCAGTGCAGGCTGCGGCACCCCTGACGCGCGTTTCGCCCGTAGCTTCTTCCAGAGGGGATGTGTATTATAGGTGTAATACCATATTTTAGGCAGTATTAATTATTATATCTCATTGTGAATATCTGCTAATACCCACATACCCTGTTTAGGTTGGCTTGTTTGTATATTCTGTTGTAGTAGTTGTCCCATAACATACATGATATGTATATTTTAATATCTAATTTTTAATTATTCTTCAATAAAATATATATTTTTATGGTAGTAAAGCTTCCTTTTTCGTATTTGGTGTATCCCTTTGATAAGTATTCTAGCGTCTCCTCCTGCACTTGGTAGTGCCGCACACCGCCCCGGTGGAGGAGGACGTGACCAGACCTATCTCAAACTAAATAAAAATTTAATGTGAAAAAACTGTGTTTTAATTAGAATGTGTGCACTCCATTCACATGTCACATTCTAGCGTCTTTCTCTGCTTGTTAAACACACAGAGTTGTCTTGTAAGATTGTCTGCGCTCTGTCCTGCCAGCTCTGTGTATGGCTGTGACTCTGTGATGTCTTTATTGTCTGTACCGTTCCCCTCTGCAATGTAAAGTGCTGCAGAATATGGTAGCGCCATAGAAAGATATGATTACCACCGGCGGCCCCGCGCCACACAAGATCCTCATCCTCGTCTCTGCATAGGACACTGAGCAGTGGATGAGAACCTCGTCAGCCCACGACCACACAGTATACAGGTCACATTGCAGTCATGTGCAGCCGAGTCCTGACAGTGTTAATATTATAATATTACACGCCATTAGATTCGGCGAGCTGCACTACTTGCTAAAATCCCACCAAGCCTGGACGACCCCATTAATCTGCACATACGTGGGATAGACCAGCTTGGCTTTGTCATGTTTTCTTTTCTTTGTCCATTGTTGATTATATATATCTGTATTGTTTTACAGCTTTTGGGACAGTTCAATTGTCTGATTCACCAGCTAGAAACCCCTCACAGCAACGATCTTGCCAATCAAATCACTGTCTGCCTGGAGAGGTAGGTGACCTGAGTAATACCCGATGCTCCTGTCAGGCTTACATTATTGGCATTTTAGGTTTTCTGCTTTTACCAAAATTTTCAGGTTTTAATGAATGAAATATCTTTCCACCATTGGCATAGATTAGAGGTCCTAACCATTCCCCGTATGTGAAGTTGTGCCGTATATGCCTTGTATATAGCAGCACTATGTGCAGACTGTATATATGGGATGTTTATTCCTCATGTATGGCGGCACTATGTGCAGACCGTTTATATGGGATGATTATTCCTCGTGTATAGCGGTACTACGTGCAGACTGTATATATGGGTTGTTTATGCCTCGTGTATAGCAGCACTACGTGCAGACTGTATATATGGGTTGTTTATGCCTTGTATATAGCAGCACTATGTGCAGACCGTATATATGGGATGATTATTCCTCGTGTATAGCGGTACTACGTGCAGACTGTATATATGGGTTGTTTATGCCTCGTGTATAGCGGCACTACGTGCAGACTGTATATATGAGATGTTTAATCCTCGTGTATAGCAGCACTACGTGCAGACTGTATATATGGGATGATTATTCCTTGTATATAGCAGCACTATGTGCAGACCGTATATATGGGATGATTATTCCTCGTGTATAGCGGTACTACGTGCAGACTGTATATATGGGTTGTTTATGCCTCGTGTATAGCGGCACTACGTGCAGACTGTATATATGAGATGTTTAATCCTCGTGTATAGCTGCGGCACTGTGCAGACCGTATATATGGGATGATTATTCCTCGTGTATAGCGGCACTACGTGCAGACTGTATATATGGGATGTTTAATCCTCGTGTATAGCCGCGGCACTATGTGCAGACTGTATATATGGGTTGTTTGCCTCGTGTATAGCGGCACTACGTGCAGACTGTATATATGGGATGTTTAATCCTCGTGTATAGCCACGGCACTACGTGCAGACCGTATATATGGGATGATTATTCCTTGTGTATAGCTGCGGCACTGTGCAGACTGTATATATGGGATGATTATTCCTCGTGTATAGCGGTACTACGTGCAGACTGTATATATGGGTTGTTTATGCCTCGTGTATAGCGGCACTACGTGCAGACCGTATATATGGGATGATTATTTCTTGTGTATAGCTGCGGCACTGTGCAGACCATATATATGGGATGATTATTCCTCGTGTATAGCGGTACTACGTGCAGACTGTATATATGGGTTGTTTATGCCTCGTGTATAGCGGCACTACGTGCAGACTGTATATATGGGATGTTTAATCCTCGTGTATAGCCACGGCACTACGTGCAGACTGTATTTATGGGTTGTTTATGCCTCGTGTATTGCAATGTTTAGTTTCTCCTCGCGCTCTTTCTCCAGACTGGGCAGTCTCGCCTTGAGACCAGAGGAATCTTCCACCATGCAGTTTGAGGCAGATGTATCTTCCCTGAGAAAAGCGATCACGTCATTTGGATCGATCATTACTGCGGTAAGTGGATGTTGTATCCTCAGTATAATTAACCATTATTATGCTACTGAAAATGAGAGAAATTTGAGATTTTCTAATTTGCCTATTTTATTTTGTAGCACTGTGAAGAAATGGCAGAAAATGTCAGCACCGCACCGTGCAGCTTTGTCTCCCAGAACCCCTGGCTTCTCAACCACTGCTATGTCGCTGACATCGAACAGGTACTCTGTTGAGATTTCTCTTCTGTAAGGTGGTTGTGGGATGACATGCCCTAGAGAATGCAGGATCCCCTACTGGACAGCCCCATTAACGGGCCCTGTACTCTGAGGGATCGGTTGGGTAGTCACATGATAGCTGCAGCCAGTCAGTGGCTGCTGATTAGCCCTCTAGTGATCTGCTCCTAATAAGTGATTTTATCAAGACCGCAGCAAGTATCACATCACTGGAAGAATCGGTCTGTGCCCCTATATTATTCTGCTTTCAGATTAGGTGGCAAAAACCTGATGACAGATTCCATTAAACAACCATAAAAAGCTCTAAAATTGTAAAAATATTTTAATCCAGATGCAAGAATAATATTTTGGGAAATCCCACTGTGTACATTACATCCAGGCATTTCTGGATCGGCTGCGCTTTGTCGGTGAGTAACCAGGTGCCGGTGAGCCGCGGCAGTGAATCTTCTATCCATTTTATTTTCACAGAAGCCGCTCCCTGTGTTTGTGAACACTCCTCTGTCAGACTGGCTCCTGAAAGGCCAAGCGAGTACTGTCCGCCAGTGTCCGGCCCTGCAAATCCTCCGCTCTTCTCAGCAAGACTGGCTGTTAAAGAGCCACCTCTCCGAGCCCATCTCGGTACGTCATTGTGACCCTCAGATCAGCATGAGGCAGTCAGACCATGTAGTCACGTCGTCTTTCACTAATGATTGCTGTACCTATGTATTCATGTTTTCTAGACCTCGGATACCCCTAATCTTCCCACGTTTAATATGGAGCAAATCTGGGGGAAGTTGGGAGAATTGCATAATTGGCTGCTACAATCGCAGAGCAAGGACGATGCTCCTGAGAAGACTGAAGTCCGCTCGCGGGACAGCTCGATTTCAAGCTCCTCTTTCTCCTTTGAAAAGGTAGACGACCTTGATTTTGAGCTTCCAATGATGAAGAGATGGATCTGTCAGATTGGCTAATTTCCCCTGCACACACTGAGCCGTCCGACGTCGTGGACAAGTGGAGGTTCGTATTCCAGCCATTTGTGGAGGACTACAGCATCACGGATTGGCTCCATAAAGTGGAGTCCTGCGGTAATCGCTGCGGTGGGAAAGCTGCCGCTCTGGAAATAGAAAATCTAGGGAACCTCAAGTGCCTCAACGAACAGCATGGAGGAAAGAAGACATCGGATTCTGGAAATGAGACATGGCTCCTGCAGCAGTGTCAGCCCCACTTTAGGATGGAAGCCGTCTGTAAAGCTAATGAGCCCTGCGCTGCCTTCTCAGAATGTGTCTGTGATGAAAGCTGTGACAAAGACGCTCTTCGGAAGTGGCTCCTGAAGAAAGAAGGAAAGGATAAGAATGGCATCCCTTTAAATCGTGAGCACAAGTCTAATATCCGAGAATGTGAAAAGTCCAAGCCTTCTAATAACATGTGGCTGCATCCCTCCAGAGCAGACTCTGAAGATCAAAGCTGCACCAAGAAGGCAGAAGAATGTGAACCCTTCCTTAGGCATTTTATATCTTTGCTTGAAACTCCATTAGACACCTGGGTTGTCAAGTCCACTCCGACAGAGCGAAAGATTGAGCACGAAACAACTGGCAGTAAATGTCCGACTTTATCTCCATTCCATATGCCTTCAGACGGCGTCAGCTGGGTGTTGTCCTCCAAGAGCGCTGATAACAAGGAAGAGGCAGCAGATCCTGCACTGGAGGATAAGTGGCTTCTGCGTAAAAAAGCACAAGTAAGGAACTTGATAAGACTCCTTCATCTCTGCAGATTAGTCTATTCAGCAAAAGGGAGATGAGTGACGTGTCACACTTGTCTTCTGTGGTCTGTAGGATCTACACCTCGCACCACTCCTCTCCTTCATAAAGTCTGTGTACTGTTGTCAGATTCTACATAGTAATGGCAGCTTTTAATATAGCACATGGCTGCCTTTGGGCTTCCCGCTGGCTGCCTTGGGCGTCCCGCTGGCTGCCTTTGGGCGTCCCGCTGGCTGCCTTTGGGCGTTCCGCTGGCTGCCTTTGGGCGTCCCGCTGGCTGCCTTTGGGCGTCCCGCTGGCTGCCTTTGGGCGTCCCGCTGGCTGCCTTTGGGCGTCCCGCTGGCTGCCTTTGGGCGTCCCGCTGGCTGCCTTTGGGCGTCCCGCTGGCTGCCTTTGGGCGTCCCGCTGGCTGCCTTTGGGCGTCCCGCTGGCTGCCTTTGGGCGTCCCGCTGGCTGCCTTTGGGCGTCCCGCTGGCTGCCTTTGGGCGTCCCGCTGGCTGCCTTTGGGCGTCCCGCTGGCTGCCTTTGGGCGTCCCGCTGGCTGCCTTTGGGCGTCCCGCTGGCTGCCTTTGGGCGTCCCGCTGGCTGCCTTTGGGCGTCCCGCTGGCTGCCTTTGGGCGTCCCGCTGGCTGCCTTTGGGCGTCCCGCTGGCTGCCTTTGGGCGTCCGCTGGCTGCCTTTGGGCGTCCCGCTGGCTGCCTTTGGGCGTCCCGCTGGCTGCCTTTGGGCGTCCCGCTGGCTGCCTTTGGGCGTCCCGCTGGCTGCCTTCGGGAACACTTTGTGGAGTCTTCATAGACATCGAACAACTAAGAGGTTTTCTGGTTTAAGAAATGCCTCTCGGTGCAGTTTGTCCTAAAACAAATTATGCTTTGCTTACCCTCCTAGGGTCTAACCCTGAGTATTCACCACCGCGCCCACTGTAATGTGCAGTGTTGACAACACATGAAAAGTGCTGCAACCAGTCTGTGAGCTTAGCGGCTTTGTGCTTACTTAGGCAAAGTCACTGAGCTCCACTATTGTCTGTACTGCCGTCAACGTGATGTCGGCACTGCAGACAATAACAGTGGATGCCATGGTGGAGACTGCCTGCTGGACCCAGGGACTGTTATCAAAGCACAGTTTGTATATTTTAAAGAAAACTGCACCAGTACAGTAGACAAGGGTTTTCTCAAACTGTAAAACCCCTTTTTGGGGATTGTCTGAAAATTTTCCAAATTACCTGCAGGAAAGACCTCTATATAAAGGTGTAAGCAAAATGGTTATTCTGCAGGTCTTCTCTGTTCTTGTATTTTTTTTCTACAATTTGTTTTAATTGTTAGACTCTTAGGCCCCTTTAAAAAGGAACCTGTTGCCTTGGATAAATCTATTTACTTACAGATTTAGGATTAATCCGGAGGTAGATAGCCTAAGAATGCTGCCCGGCCTCCTTACTGAAAACACGGGAGAAAAAAATGAACTTATTTCCTCTTGGGAGCCACCAGCTTTTGGTCTTGGGGGCACAGAACAGCTACAGTTTCTGCCAGGGCGTGATACGAGCGGTGACTGCAGCCCCTCTGTGCTCACCCCATAACTGAAAGCCGGCGGCTCTCAGGAGGAAAGAAGTTCATTTTCTGTCAGTAGCTGCACTTGTGTGGTGGCTGGGCAGCATTACAATACTACATACCTGCAGATTAACACCTTTTCTGCACGTAAATGACATTTTCTGAGGTTACAGGCTCCCTATTTAAAGATCTTTTTTATTTAACTAAAATGCACTTTGCGAAATGCAAATCAACAGAGCAAGTCTACCTCTGCCATTGAGACATTGGGTTATAAATGCAGTTACCGATGAGAATGATTGTTATACTGCAAGCCAGACACCTGGACAATAAAAGCAATGTATGAACTGGGTCAAAAGTAGATGTAAAAGGCAGGGACTGCTCATCACCCTTTGCTCTATCGAATTGCTTCAGTTGTTTATTTTATGGAGGGTTAACGATTACAGTCAGTGTTACCTAGAATGTACCCGTGACTGTGCAGTCCCAGCCTAGATATTACACAAAGAACCTGTCATCTGAGTCGTGCTGACATGAATCGGAGCCAATGTTTGAGATCTACCTGGCTGCAGTAGTGTGCCCAGGCCCGGATTCACGCTGCCCAGACCGCGGTGCCAGGTTCCACAATGTAAACCCGTCCTACACCGGGCGTTGCGGTTAGTGTGGCTGTGTAAATTTCGTTGTGGTCGGTGATACGATGTCTCCTTCTCATGCAGGAGTATTATGGCCTTCCCAGTGTTTGTGACATTTTTGCCTGTATGAAACTCGAAGGTGACAAAGACCAGTGGCTGCACCGCACTCCTCTCAGGTAACCTCGTCTGGCCGTGTCCTCGTTCACACACGTGGTTAGCGTGGGACAATAAGTCAAAATTCTGTTCGGTGTTTACCATGCCTGTAGCTTTACAACATGAACATGGCTTAGACTGGCAGATTTGACTTTTAAAAACCAACTACACTAGGAAAAAAAAAAAAAAATACATAAAAAGACTTATAAGGTTGTCCGTATGTTCACGAATAGTTAAAATTGCAAAGTTCTTGTAATAAATCTCAACTCTCAAGATGAGAAGAGCCCTTTGGGTATTTTTTCTTGCTCAGAGCTGAGAAAGCAAACCCCACCCACACCACAACTAACCCCACCCACACCACTCTGTATATTCAATGCCCATCACAGGACTAATGACCGTGCTAATCTGTCAGTGAGAATTCTTTCAGTTAGTAAATAGCAGCACACATTTGATAAGTGACCCCTCCCTGACTTATGTGTCTCAGCCACTGTCTCCTGCTGTCTTCAGATTACATAGCGAAAACCTGCTGACAGATTCGCTGTAGCGTAGCTACATACTTATGTGAATGTGTGACTTTTCTTGACCGTTGCCTGATTTTATTTTTATTTTTTTTGCAGATGTGAAGAGCCTAGTGACTGCTGAACCACTGTAGAAACTTCACACCAATGATGCGCAGAAATCGCCATAATTGTTCTTCCTTTTATTTTCCTTTTGTCATCACAATCATTAGCTAGTACTGAAATGTGACTTTCCATAATTCCTAATCATTTGGATTTTCCATAAATGCACGAGGAGAGTGTAGCAAGGCCATTGTGCGAAACCATACGTGATCGTGTCCAATATCTCTAGACGGATGGCCTCTGGATCCATTGGTTGTAATCTAACCCATTACTGCCATGGAGAGTAGACATTGTCCTCCATTGGCGGCATTACCATCAGTTACCATGCAGACCCAGCATAGTCATACTTGCCTTGTGCTCGGCTGGGACACTATCCCATTTCTGCGTACTGCATGGTTTTTACAGTTTGAGCCTAAAGGGAAATATCTTGGCGCTCTGCACTCATTTGGATGAAGTCATTGAAGCTAGGTGCTTAATTTTCAATGTTTTTTTAATTTAAGGGAATCGGTAGCCAGGTTTTTGCTGAGATCAGCATGATGATTCCAGCTATGTATCGCTTACTAGGCTGCTTGCTGCAGTTTGATAAAAATAACTTTTATCTGCAGCAGATCTGCCATTTTCTGAATAACCCTGCCCACACCACTGATTGGCAGCTTTCTGTATACAACATGCATAGGCAGAAAGCTACCAATCAGCGGTGGAGGCGTGGTTAGACTACCTGGCCGCAGACTAAAGGCACTGCCACACTTAGCGATCGCACTAGCGATCACAACAACGACTTAACCTGGCGAGATCGCTATGTGATCGCTAGTTAAATTCCAAACACATCTCATCAGCAATCTGTATAACGACCTCTGCGGTCGTTGGGAAAACCTAGTCCCACCTGCGACGCTGGTGAAGTCGTTCATAAAGGGTGTCACACTCAGCGATTCAGGCTCACCAGCAGGACACAAACGACCAAAAAACGGCTCAGAACGTTTATAAGCGATCAGCGACATCTCAGCAGGGGCCACATCGCTGCTACATGTCACACACAGCTAAGTCGCTAACGAGATCGCTACTGCGTCATAAATGGTGACGAGTAGCGATCTCGCTTGCGATCTTGCTTAGTGTGGCATACCCTTTACTAGTCCTATAGTCCTAATCTGCTGATAAAACAAAGATTGTATCTAAACTACAGAATGAAGCCCTGCAAGCGACATATTGCTGGAATCAGGGTCTCGGGTTAGGGGGCAAAAGCTGGTGACAGATTCCATTGAAATTGGGTTACGTTAAGCCACACTTCTTATACATGCAAAAGATGAGCAGGAAAGATGCTGTCGTCAATCTCATATTGACGTTCATTTTGCACAGAATGATGGGACAGAGGCAATTTCTCTTAGATATTATATATATGAAAGGTTGTGTTGACATTCAAAAAAGTGTCCATTTACAGAGGAATCTATATATTTTTTTGAATATGCTAAACTAGTTGTGGAATTTTTTTTATTTTAACCCTTTTACCCTTAGTTGGATCCTGCAGCATTGATGTTTCCATCAGTAAGAAAATATAAAGTACCTAATCGCCAATTGGCAGCTTGGGCTTTGCCGCTGGTGGTTACGTTCTTGTAGTTCATCAGATGATGTGCCCTGCTATCGGCAGAACTCTTATTGTAAGGAATGTTAAGGTGCCATGATCTTGCTGAAAGCTAATATTTCACTATAAATGACTAACTCGGCCATCTTGGTCTACACAAAAGTGTCCAACATGAAATTTTACTTTTACCATTTAATGTACCATTAAATAGTTACAGCAATACAGACTGCTATTAGTGATTTATTTGCTGTGTGTCTTGGAAAGAGAGGGGCAGGGGTGCTAAAAACTTCTGTAAGCCTGGGTTCGCACATTGCAGTCACAACTGCATCTGAAAACAACAGCAGCCCTGGGCCACGGAGGTCATTCCACGGTTTCCCTTCATGATTAAGTGATTCTACAAGGAAACTGCAGAAAGTGCAGCAGTAGCGCAGGGCTGCTGCGGTGTTCAGATGCAGCGTGACCCCAGCGTGTAAACATATGCTTAGTAATATATTAACAAACGAGATTTAGGCACCAGTTGTAGTAGTTGTAATGTGTCTGTGAGAACAACGCCTCTTATACCTCCTTACTGGACCTCTTCTGGGTGGTGCATCCACATAGGGTGTATAAAGAAGTGCCGCACTCACCCGATCCTTGCTGATGTGTTTCTTTATGACGTTATCCTAACAAAAGAATAAAGTGCGGTGGGCAGAGGAGTTTTACAAGTGAAACAAACGACCTGACGGACTACGGCCGTTTCACGCCTTCTTTGCGCTTCTACGGGTCCATAATAATTATTGCAATCACAGCAGAGAGTACAACAGACCCACGTCCTTCGAGCATTTAACCACTCTTAATCAAGCTTAAAGGGGTTGTCCATTATTCGGACAACCCCTTCTTAAACTAAATGTTCGGCCCCAATTGAAATAATAAAGCTCATGCCATGCCATTCCCGCAGTGTCTGCTCTCGCTCTACCTGGGAATGTGATGTGATGTTGTGACGCTGGCACCAAATAAGCTTGGTGTCACGGTCTCCTCCTTCAGACAAACTGAACATGAAAAGGAAGCCAGGGATCAGCTGATCAGTGACCCCAGCGCTGATAGGGCTCCAGACATCACGTGTCATTCTACCGCATCACAGCCGCGAGACCGTGATTGCCGACACCGCGGGAGCCACGGGAGGGGCGTATAGGCTTTATTATTTTATCGGGGCCAAATATTTAGTTTAAGAAGGGGTTGTCCTAGTAGTGGACATAGTGTGTATATGTATCCTGAAAATATACAAATCTACACCCGTGTATCAGACCTAATGTACAATGTTATATTAAGTTACATGAACAGTGTAAGCTGCCATTGTTCTCGGCGGCACAGATCCGCCTTACACAGGATGACGTGGTAAAGCCAGATTTGATATTTCTCTGAAATGTTCAGTGTTTCAGAGATAATAAGATCCAGCCAGGGCCCGTAGCCAGACATGAGAGGACTATGTATGCAGGTGATACTGTCGTGCTAGTAGGTTTGAAGGAAAGAGAGGGTTAGATTTAACAATATTCTTGGTCAAGGGACTTTACCCACCAAAAGCTTTCACAAATACATAGATTCGAGTAGTTTCATACCATTACCAGCTGACATCTTCTAGCATGGCTGCTAAATATCCCCACAGGTCAATTGACACGCATATGAAGAAGCTGCATGAAAGTAGCTGATTACATAGAGGACGCCCAATTCTTAAAAGAACAGTTCATTAGTGACGGGTATGAGTCCAAGGAATTAGAAGCCTCTTTAGAGGAGACACTCAAGATATCTCCAAGCTTAGTGGAACCGATCAAGAAAATCACTGTCATTACACTACAGACGGGCACCTACGTTGGGTTATAAGGTCACACCTACTAGTAAGGGGGTCATATACATCATAGTATGTCCGTGAAAAAAAAAAAAAGGGTGTGTAGCCCAAAGTAGGAGAACGTTACACAAACTGATAAAGGAACATCTAAACAAGAAAGGTTTCAAAGGATGCCCGCTCTCACGACACTTTGAGATCCACAATCATACAAAGGTCTCAAATTGATGATATCCACAGTCTCCAAACCATGGAGGGGACTGTATGAGTGAGATGTTAAGGGTAGAAAATAGATGGAGTTTTTTCACTAAATTGCTTGGCACCAAAGGGCCTAAACCATGCTATACAGCTATACGTCTTTTAGAATCCAGTCCGGAAGAAGCAGACAGCTATAAAATCCTCAGACGGCCTACAGAGGAAGTAATCCTGAAAAGAAGCGAATGTACGTACATCCCAACGTGAGCCAAGTTACAGAACACTCCTACAGATACTTCAGACAGCAGTCTACATCTCCCTCTCATTTTATTTCATTCTAGTCCACATTAATACTGAGTAATATTTAAATAAGACAATATCGTGATTTTACCCAAGAAGCATTGGTTGTGGCCATGGCCAAGTTGGACTTCAGATTTTTTTTTTTAGGTGGCCCCATATAATTAATATTTTAAAAGATTCAAAATAAGTTGTAACATTTTTGCCTATCCCATGCTATTCTAACACATTTTTATTCCTAACTATTCCCAACATATTTTTACCTGATAATAAAGTATTAAAACACAGTGAACTAATTATATATAAAAAACTTTGTTTTTCCTCTTTCTATCTCTTCTCTTGCCGTAATTTTTATGGAAAGCATGAAAAGTCCATGTAATTAAATTTACTCTGCAGCGATCAATGTACGTTGCATCTGCTGTCTTCCGGCGGCCGGGCTGCCTTCTCTTACCACTTGAGGATTCTCACTGGGGTGAGAAGGGACAGAAGTATAGACTATGAAACACCTGTGTAACACACCCTCGCTAACGGGAGCAGAGTTTCCAAAAAACCTGTTAGTTTACTGTTCTCCACAGGACGCCATACCTAGTCTAGTCTCCCAGCTACTGGCCACTTGGTTTTCAGGGAGGCTACCGGCCTGTGCGCCACTGGCTCTACACCGCTGCTGCCTTGGGCAAGGACAGAACACAAGGAGAACGTTCAACAGAAGTCACACTACATCTCGACTGGGAACCTGCAATTAAATAGGAACCAATTCTATTAGGCAATTGTTTGTTAGGCAATCCATGCAAGTGTCCCAGCTGTCGAAGAGCCGCGACAACTTGAGCATATTTTTTGATCACACCGAAGATACTCAATTAGGACACAAGCGTGCTCGCTCATCACTAATGGCAACTTCTTACCAGCTATCACACAGGAACGTGTTCTGTCTCCAGCTCTTAGACTATCTTGCTCGCGTTTCTCCTAGAGATGAGAGCGGTCCAGCTTTTCCCAGTGGTGGTGCAGGCTATTGACAAGTCTTTGTGTAGAAAGAGACCTGTCAATTTCCCTTAGAGCAGGTCGGGGGTGGCGATGGAGGACTAGTCTGGTGTTTGGCTATGGTCCCCGGCTGGATCTTCACAGTATATTTTCTCTCAAACTCCAGAATGTTTTGGTGAAAAATATATCTGGCTGCAATTCATGCTGCCCACGGGCTTGGGCACCATAGATGAGATGGCAGGTGAGGTGTTTTGCTTGTTTATCGGGTAATCGGCAGCACGTTTAGATTCCAGATACTTGAGAAATTAGCTTTCCTACGAATGCTCGTTGACTATCAAATCCACCCCATTAGAGAATAAGGATCCATTTACACTCAACATTGAGAACGAGCTTCCCCGATGATGTTCATTCATGACAATCTTGCAGCCAATGAACAAGCAAAAACTGTCGCTCATCGGGTGAAATGATCTCTCGCGCTGCATAAAAGATCATCGTTCTCAGCAGCACATTGTGCTGTAAAAACAGGACTCGGTGCCAAGTACAATGGTGGCCTATGTGTGCTGATTGCTACATGAGCCTGTTTGTATGAGCAGCCCGCTGATCAGTGCACATCTACTTATCAGAATTAATTTAATGTCACAAAGTTGGGTAGTGTAATTCCAAGATTATTTTGCACATGGTAAATACATAATTTACATAAAGTATTGACTGGGTAATCGTGATTGGTCACCTATACACAGGACGGATGATAAATGTGTGATCATGGGCCATAGATCTCTAGTACAGGAGACCACCTGTTTTCCACTGCGGACCACAGAGGAGTCTGGAGCAATGGTTGTATGTGCACAGTGCTGCTCCGTCCGGCATGCCAAGGATGGCGGCTCCAACTACTACTGTATGAGGCTCCAGCCAGCTGAGAGTCACAATGTCCAGAGAATGGGGACGATTGTATCTAATGGGAGGCCGTTATTAATTTCTAGTTAGCAGAAATGTTACACAAGAATGAGAACTTGAAAGATAATTGCTGGTTGCCTAAGCCACTTCGTTCCTCATTGTGGCTTGTTGTCAACCACAAACATGAGACGTTCCGTTGGCCTTACCCACTTTGGTTTGGGATGAATAAATAATTTGCTTAACTTTATTCAGCCACAATCAAAATATCACAGTTGAGGAGGATCACATTGAAAGAAAACATAGCTGCTATCTTCCCCTTAATGTTATGAAATATTACTATAGAAAACGATGATCACAGCTGGAGGGGTCCTGATCTCCAAGGCCTCATTCAGGTGTCCATCTATCATGTAGACAGAACACATTTTTCAGCTGCAGATGAAGGAAGAGAGCCACAGTATTCATTACTGATGGGTAGGCGGAGCCCCAGATCAGGATGTTACCTCAGATCAAAAGAGTGATGACTGGCTGGCCCCTCCAGCTTGGGCTCCTCCTACTCAGCTCCAGTCTAAGATTTGAGGTCCAGAGGATGGTCGCTGCTAATGCAGCTCCTCAGAAGATTTTATTATTTTAATATTCGGACAGGAGACTTGGATCACTAGTTGGTCTAGAGGTCTCAGGGGTATCAGCGCTGCTGTACCCCAACCTCTCCCTTGGCGGATCTGTATTTACTCAAAGTCCCTGCAGAATCCTTGCCGGCCCTGGGGGATGAGGAGAGCTTCTCTGGCGGGAACGCAAACCACACGTGCGGTCACTGCGTTCTTCGCCCTGGGGGGGAAGCATGGGCACTGCGCCAGAAACCCCTGAGGGTCCCTGTGGCGCCTTGGCTGGTGAGTACTCCACACAAATTTTAATAATAATTATGTGTGAGTGCTTTAGCGTCTGAATGAGCAGCGCTATTACTAATGTCAGTATGCTTCAGCGCTGCTGTGACAGCGTTACTACATGTATGTCAGTATGCTTCAGCGCTGCTGTGACAGCGCTACTACATGTAATGTCAGTATGCTTCAGCGCTGCTGTGACAGCGCTACTACATGTAATGTCAGTATGCTTCAGCGCTGCTGTGACAGCGCTACTACATGTAATGTCAGTATGCTTCAGCGCTGCTGTGACAGCACTACTACATGTAATGTCAGTATGCTTCAGCGCTGCTGTGGTGACAGCGCTGTTACAAGAAGATGTGGTGATTTTTTGTCCGCAGGCAGATAGCTGCAGGACAGAGAGGGAGCAGGAGCGGGGAGAGTTCGCGCTCATTATTCGAGCTGGCGGGGGGCGTGGCCTATCTATCCCGGTCTTTTGAGCAGGAAGACGCGCGCTCTGGCTTTTCTCCTGCGACCCCCTCACTGTGGCGGCCATTACTCAGGCTCCTGGGCTCCTCGGACCGCTCCTCTCCTCATATAGACACCACGGCCAGCTGGGTGAGTGCGGATTCCTCACCCCGCAGCGCAGCGATCGCTATCCTGCAGCTGCAGTCTCATCAGAGACATAAAAATTGGCTGGGGCTCACAAATATATATATATTTTGGTGAGTTTGCAATATTAACCCCTTTGAGGGTTATTTCTATCAGCTAAATTTGCTGACTGAATACCGCTGGGGTAACTCTGCTTGGTGGAGCGTTAACCCTTCAGCGTTTGAAAAAAAAAAAAAAAAAAAAAAAACCGCATAGTTTTTTGCTGGTATTACCGCTTTGACCTGCTCATACAGGTGAGACATGTCTGAACAGAGTTCAGATGCCGCGGATCACGTCCCAGTGCCATTGCGGCAATCAGATATGCAGACCTCCACAGCGTCTAGCGCTGCGGTCGACAGCGGTGGAAAATTGGATGATATCGCTCGATCGATTAATAACTTATCTGACCTTTTAGGTCAATATGTGTCTGCTAATTCCTCTCAGAGGAAGCGACGCAGGCCGTTACCGGCCTCTACACGGAGCGAGTCAGATGTATCTGATATTGGGCAGAGTTCCCCTTTAAATTCGGATGGAGAAATATCCGATTCAGATGCGGACGAGCCGCAGGGGCGTTCCTCTATGACGAAGCGTACGGAGGCATTAATTGAAGCCATGAGAGATATACTACAGTTACCGGAGGAGGTAACTAGTCGTCCTGGTAAATCAGCACGCATGTTCCAGGAGTCCCGTGCTTCGCGCACAACATTGCCAGCTCTGGATGAGCTTAATGGTGTAATAGAGGAGGAACGTCTATGTCCAGATAAGCGTTTTCATGGAACGCATTTCTTTGATACACTTTATCCTTGCTCTACGGAGTTAAAGGCTAATTGGACTTCTGCTCCTGAAGTGGATGTGTCTTTGTCTCAGCTTAGTAAATCCTCTCTACTCCCTATTAAGGGAAAAGCGAGCTTACAGGAGCCTTTGGATAGAAAGGCAGAATTGGCGGCAAAAGCAAGCTATGAGGCTGCGGGTCATGGATTTCGAGCAGTGCTAGGATCCATGTGTGCTGCTAGAGCTTCTCTAAGCTGGTTGGCACGTCTGAAGACGGAGTTGCAAAATGAATCTCCGTTATCTGAGATACGGGAAACTTGTGAATGGTTAGAAACGGCAGCCTGTTATATCTTTGATGCCGGTCTGGATACGGCATCTCTGCTGGCCAAAGCGCAAGCTTCAGCGGTCACAATCAGAAGAGCTTTATGGCTCAGACAGTGGGCCGGGGACGCAGTTTCCAAACAAGGGTTGTTGGCCTTACCTTACAAGGGTGGCCATCTTTTTGGATCCGACCTCACAGAGCTGATTTCCAAGGCTAAGGCGAAGGAATCAGCATTACCACAGCGAAGGGCCATGGCCTCGGTGTCCAGTAAGCCTGGTGTTTATAGTGGTCGGCGGTCCTTTCGGGGCCGAGGACGATCTAGTCACTCCTCGTGGGGATCGGGTCGTCCTTCTTTCTCAGGAAAGAAATCCTCTCAGAAAACTCGTACTCCCTGGAAGCAGAGTTTCCGCCAGAACAAGCGGGAACTTGACAAGAAACCCGCAAAGTCGGATTGACGCCAGGGGTCCACTCGAGGATTCTCGAGTGGGGGGTCGCCTGCTTCTTTTCAAGGAGACTTGGATGGCTCGCGTTCCAGATTCCTGGGTAACGCGGATAGTGTCGGCAGGCTATTTCATAGAGTTTGCTTCTCAACCCCCAAATGTTTTTTGTCAGTCTCGCGTTCCGTCGGAACCCGAGCTTGTTGTCGCTCTACAGCGAGAGGTCGAATCGCTACTACAAAAGGGTGTAGTGATACCGGTTCCGTCAGAGGACCGAGGGAAAGGTTTTTATTCCAACCTTTTTATAGTTCCCAAAAAGGAGAACAAATTTCGCCCGATTCTGGATCTCAAGCGATTAAACCGGCATGTCCATGCCCGGAAATTTCGCATGGAGTCGCTTCGTTCCGTTGTGGCAGCCCTGTCACAGAACGATTTTCTGGTGTCAATCGACATTCGCGACGCCTATTTGCATATTCCCATCGGAAAGGCTCATCAGCGCTTTCTTCGATTTGCCATAGGTCAGAATCATTACCAGTTCGTGGCTCTGCCGTTCGGCTTAGCCTCAGCGCCAAGGGTCTTTACAAAAATTCTGGCGCCCCTCATGGCACTCCTTTGAAGACAGGGGATTATGATTCTCCCTTATCTGGACGATCTTTTGATCGTGGCTTCCTCGGAGGAGGAGGCGTTGACGGCTCGGGATTTGTCTCTTCAGTTTCTGAAAGACTTCGGTTGGCTGGTCAATTGGGAGAAGTCGTCCCTGGAACCATCGAGGACAATTCTCTTTTTGGGAATGCATCTCGACACGTTTCGGTCGGTAGTTTCCCTACCACCAGACAAACAGTCATGTCTTCTTCGACATGTACAGATTATGACATCCTCAACGGCAATGTCCCTACGGAAGTGTATGCGTCTTCTGGGACTGATGGTGGCGTCCATGGAGGCAATTCCTTTTGCCCAGTTCCACTCCAGGACTCTTCAAAGGTTCATCTTGAGTCGATGGAATCAGTCGCAATCGCTGGATTGCAGTGTCACCATTTCTCGCGCGGTGCGGGATTCTCTAGAATGGTGGTTACGTCCAGGGGCATTCTCCCTGGGGAAGTCTTTCCTCCCTCTGAAGTGGTCAGTCATAACCACCGATGCCAGCCTGACGGGCTGGGGGGGTGTTTGGAACAATCTCTGGATTCAGGGGGTATGGTCACCGGAAGAGTCTGTGCTTCCGATCAACATCCTGGAATTGAGGGCGATTTTCCTTTGCCTCCAACATTGGACGGTCCCTTTGAGCGGTCTGCCAGTCCGTGTGCAGACAGACAATGCGACGGCTGTCGCGTATATCAATCACCAAGGTGGGACAAGGAGTTCCAGACTCATGGTAGAGGTGTCCCGAATTCTGATTTGGGCAGAGGCCAATGTACCAGCCATTTCGGCGATTCACATTCCAGGGGTTCAGAATATTACAGCGGACTTTCTCAGTCGCAGAAGGATGGATCCCGGGGAATGGAGCCTCCACCCGGAAGTCTTTGCACTACTGTGCTCTCGCTGGGGAACCCCCCAAGTGGATTTGATGGCATCCAGGTCCAATGCCAAGTTACCGACATTCATGTCCAGGTACAAGGACCCGAAGGCGGTGGCGGTGGATGCTCTAGTGGCTCAGTGGGATCAGTTCGAGCTGATCTATGTATTCCCGCCGATATCCTTACTTCCTCTAGTGCTGCGTCGGATCAGACTAGAGAGAATTCCAGCTATTCTGATAGCTCCAGACTGGCCAAGAAGGGTGTGGTTCTCGACAATAATGTCGCTGTTGGCGGCACCTCCGTTTCCACTCCCTCTTCAACCGGACTTGTTGACTCAGGGGCCCGTTTGTCATCCGGACTTGATGTCCCTGCGTTTGACGGCGTGGCTCTTGAGACCGAAATCTTGACCCGTAGAGGTTTTTCAGCCGAGGTCATTGCTACCCTTCGTGCTGCAAGATGTCCGGCTACTTCTAGGATTTACCACAAAATTTGGGAAACCTTCTTTTCGTGGTGTTTGGGGTCTTCTCGGAACCCGAGAAAATTTTCCATTCCCAACCTGTTGGCTTTTCTGCAGCATGGGCTAGACAAGGGTTTGGCAGTTAGCACTCTGAAAGGTCAGATTTCTGCTCTGTCCTTATTGTTCCGGAGAACCATTGCTTCGAATAGAGACGTGCTCTCCTTTTTCCGAGGTATCTCTCGTAAGTTTCCGCCGCGGAAGGCACCCGTGTCTCCTTGGCGGCTCAACCTTGTTTTGGAGGCTCTTCAGCATAAACCTTTTGAACCTATGGTTTCTGCTAGCCTTTCTTTACTTTCTTGGAAGGTGGCTTTCCTTGTTGCAGTCACTTCCTTGAGGAGAGTTTCTGAATTGGCAGCTCTTTCTTGTTCGCCTCCTTTTCTGGAGTTTTTTCCGGATCGTGTAGTGCTTCGCACTCGGGGTGATTTTTTGCCTAAAGTGGTGTCACAATTTCATGTTAACCAGGATATTGTGTTGCCTTCACTCTGTCCGGATCCGAAGAATATGAAAGAGCGAGATTTACACACATTGGATTTAGTGCGGGCCTTGAAGTTTTATCTATCTATTACTCAAGGTTTTCGTAAGACGGACTCCCTGTTTGTGGTTCCGGCAGGTCGTCGGCGTGGTCAACGAGCTTCCAAGGGTTCTATAGCTCGTTGGATCCGGTCAGCTATTTTGGAAGCTTACCGTCTTCGGGGTGAATCTTGCCCGATTAAGATTCGAGCCCATTCCACGAGAGCTGTGGCCTACGTGGGCTTTTCATCAAGGTGCTTCGGCAGTGCAGCTTTGCCGAGCGGCGACTTGGCGCTCTGTCCACACGTTTACAAGGTTTTATAAAGTGGACGTCAGTGCTTCCGCTGATGCAGCCCTCGGACGTAGGGTCCTGCAGGCAGCTGTAGTTTAAAGTTCTGGATGAACTTGTGTTTAGCGCTGGTTGCGCTTTGTTGTTAAGGTTGTTGGGTTTCTGCCTTTTGTTGGTTTTTTCCCACCCTTATTTTTGAACTGCTTTGGGACGTCCCATCAGTAATGAATACTGTGGCTCTCTTCCTTCATCTGCAGCTGAAACACGGATTTTGGTAAAGACTTACCTGTAAAATCCTTTTCAGCGAAGGAAGGAAGAGAGACACAGCACCCTCCCACGGCAGAAGTGTGTTGATGTTTTCAGATGCAGCGCGACCCTTATCTGATAGCGATTATCTGGGCTGAGGTCAGCGCGCTAAGGCTCTGTTCCAGCATCGCCAGCTCATCGCAGTAGTCAGGTTCCGTGAGTAGTACCTGGAACTCTGTGGTTTTTGGCTTTCCTTGCATGCATAACCTGTATCCTTGTGTTTTTTCTCTGAAGTTCCTTCAGAAGGGGTTATGTTGCTCCGCTGGTGATCTTGGCTCTTTTCCTAAAAGCTTTGGTACGACTGGAGCTGAGTAGGAGGAGCCCGAGCTGGAGGGGCCAGCCAGTCATCACTCTTTTGATCTGAGGTAACATCCTGATCTGGGGCTCCGCCTACCCATCAGTAATGAATACTGTGTCTCTCTTCCTTCCTTCGCTGAAAAGGATTTTACAGGTAAGTCTTTACCAAAATCCGTGTTTCTTTGACAGAACATGAACCCATTCCAGCTTGTGATGATGTTCCCACACACCATTTTCTTTATGCAGCCCAGACCCCTTTTCTCTTATGACCCTGCATGCTGCTTGGTTTAGGTTGCATATATCTTTGAGGCAACATTAGATTCAGCTAAAGGCCTACATCCATTGTAGAGATGAATGCATAGCCAGTTTTTGTCTAAATAATCATAATTGAGCCAAACCCATCAAATTTGTGGTAAGCTTCCAAAATTACATCTGGGTGCTGAAAACATCCACTACATTTCTCGGGGGATTTCTCTCCTAATACAGCAATATAGATACAAAATACTCAGACCCAATTATTAAATGATTGAGGAACACTACACCTCTTTTCTTTCTCACCTTTATCATCCTTCTTGTTGACTCCTTTTGTGAAGGCAATATTGAAAATAAATCCACAAACTTATTGCGCTAAATGGAAAGCAGGTGGAAGCCCTGAGGTGACAACTAGGGATAAGTGAATAGCTTTGGATAAGAGCTCATCCGAATAGCTATAGCACTTACCAAATAGCTGCATTGGTAACCTGGAGCGCTCCCGATAATCAGCTGTTTCGTGCCGCAGCTGCATGTGTCACGGCTGTGTGACAGTCACAATACATGCATGGAGAGACTGTTGTGTCACAGCCACGACACATGCAGCGCCAAACAGCTGATTTTCAGGAGCGCTCCAGGTATCCGGGTTCTCAAGGCAGCTATTCGGTAAGCGCTATAGCTATTCGCTCATCCCTAGTAACACATGCCATTGCCTCTTTAATGCAAGAGTCGACAACCCCTGCACCCCAATCCGTAATAGGAATGCTATTACTAACTGTGGACACATTGCTTGCCTCTGACATGGCAGGTGACCTCATGGGACTGAACATAGATATATATATACAAATATATATATCCATCAGGGAAAGTGCCTGAGAGTGTTCTTACAAATAATGCAAAATAAAAAAAAAATAAAGTATTACTGTATTACTAACCGCAGGGATTCAAGGCAGCTGTGATTTTTGACAAAGCACAGCGGACATCAACCCTAATACCATTATACTGATTGCCACCGCATCAGGGCAATTGGGTGAAGCCGGGCAAAACACCAGAATTCGCAAATCTTATGTGATACGTATACAGTCATGGACAAAAGTTTTGAGAATGACACAAATATTAATTTTTACAAAGTCTACTACTTCACTTATTCTAATGGCAATTTGCATATACTCCAGAATGTTATAAAGAGTGATCAGCTTAACAGCAATTACTTGCAAAGTCAATATTTGGCTAGAAAATGAACTTTATCCCCCAAAACACATTTCAACATCATTGCAGCCCTGCCTTAAAAGGACCAGCTAACCTCTTTTCAGTGATTGCTCCATTAACACAGGTGTGGGTGTTGATGAGGACATGGCTGGAGATCAATCTGTCATGATTAAGTAAGAATGACACCACTGGACACTTTAAAAGGAGGCTGGTGCTTGGCATCATTGTTTCTCTTCTGTTAACCATGGTTATCTCTAAAGAAACACATGCAGTCATCATTGCAATGCACAAAAATGGCCTAACAGGGAAGAGTATCGCAGCTAGAAAGATTGCACCTCAGTCAACAATCTATCGCATCATCAAGAACTTCAAGGAGAGAGGTTCCATTGTTGCCAAAAAGGCTCCAGGGCGCCCAAGAAAGACCAGCAAGCGCCAGGACCGTCTCTTAAAAGTGTTTCAGCTGCGGGATCGGGCTACCAGCAGTGCAGAGCTTGCTCAGGAATGGCAGCAGGCAGGTGTGAGTGCATCTACACGCACTGTGAGGCGGAGACTCTTGGAGCAAGACCTGGTCTCAAGGAGGGCAGCAAAGAAGCCACTTCTCTCCAGAAAAAACATCATGGACAGACTGATATTCTGCAAAAGGTACAGGCAGTGGACTGCTGAGGACTGGGGTAAAGTTATTTTCTCTGATGAATCCCCTTTTCGATTGTTTGGGACATCAGGAAAACGCCTCATTCGGAGAAGACAAGGTGAGCGCTACCACCAGTCTTGTCTCATGCCAACTGTTAAGCATCCTGAAACCATTCATGTGTGGGGTTGCTTCTCAGCCAAGGGAATCGGCTCTCTCACAGTCTTGCCTGAAAACACAGCCATGAATAAAGAATGGTACCAGAATGTCCTCCAAGAGCAACTTCTCCCAACCCTCCAAGAGCAGTTTGACGATCAACAATGCCTTTTCCAGCATGATGGAGCACCTTGCCATAAAGCAAAGGTGATAACTAAATGGCTCAGGAAACAAAACATAGAGATTTTGGGTCCATGGCCTGGAAACTCCCCAGATCTTAATCCCATTGAGAACTTGTGGTCAATCATCAAGAGACGGGTGGACAAACAAAAACCTAAAAAAAAATGACAAAATGAAAGCATTGATTGTGCAAGAATGGACTGCTATCAGTCAGGATTTGGTCCAGAAGTTGATTGAGAGCATGCCAGGGAGAATTGCAGAGGTCCTGAAGAAGGGTCAACACTGCAAATATTGACTTGCTGCATTAACTCATTCTGTCAATATAAGCTTTTGTTACTCATATGTTTGCAATTATTATATTTCTGTCTGTGATAAAAACATCTGTCAAACACACATAAAAACCAGAGGGCAGCAGATCATGTGAAAATATAATATTTGTGTCATTCTCAAAACTTTTGGCCATGACTGTAGGTACAGAACAGTCATAGCCAAAAGTGTTCACACTCTTGAAAGACATATTTTGGTAAGAACTTACCTGTAAAATCCTTTTCAGCGAAGAAGGAAGGGAGACACAGTCATTACTAGTGGGTAGGCGGAGCCCAGATGAGATAGACACCTCAGATTAAAAAGAGTGTTGACCGGCCCCTCCAGCTCGGGCTCCTCCTACTCAGCTCTCCAGTCGTACACAAGCTTAACACTAGAACTACTGATGGAGTCATTTTGACTCCTTTCGTTTTTTATTTATCTTCTGTGACTACATTTTTCAGAATTCCGGCTTGAAACTCGGTGACTTTTCCTCAAATATGGTGTGAAAAAAGATTTTGTGAGAATAAATAATTTTGGTGAAAAATTTGCGCGTTTTTTTTCAAAATTTACCAAGAACTACTGAAGGGAGTCATTTTGACTCCCTACTATATTTTGAGGTCCTTTTGTCACTAAATGTTGCTATAAAGTTTTGTGCATAATTTTTTCACTCTGTCTTATTTACCCTGATGTTCATATAGATGTAGTTCAATTTACATTTACTTTTCACATTTTCCTTGTGTTTTACCTGCTTGTATTACTGTGTAATGCTGAACAAAATAGCTTGTTTACTCTAGGCTCTTATCTTATGCTAATTTTTGATTCATATATATTGACACATATAAAGAACTGTACGCTTGCAGAAGCATGCAGGAACAATAATTTACAGTTTACTCTATCTGATGAGGAGCTAGATGCATTCATTGCGATATTCTATGCTCGTGGAATATCTGGCACGAACCGTCACTCGATTAGCAGTATTTGGTGTAATGACTGGGGAATACCGTTTTGCAAAGCGACAATGTCTAGGGACCGCTTTGTTGAAATTATGAGGTTTCTCAGATTTGATGAGAAATCTACTCGATCGGAGAGACTGCAAACGGACAAGTTTGCTCTATTGTCTACTGTGTGGGACAGGTTTATTGAAAATTGTATTGTGTGTTACAAACCTGGCCCATACATAACGGTGGATGAGCAACTTTTCCCAAGCAAAACTAGGTGTCCATTCACGCAGTACATGCCTTCCAAACCAGATAAATATGGCCACAAATATTGGCTAGCTGTTGATAAGGAGAGCAAATATCTGGCAAATGGCTTCCCTTATCTAGGCAAAGATGACAAACGCCGTGCTGAGGACCGTTTAGCTGACCATGTGGTAATGAAGTTATTGGACCCATTTTTGAAAAAAGGTCGCAATGTTACAACCGATAATTATTTTACTTCAGTAAAATTAGCTAAACAGCTAAAAAGCAAAGGAACAACCATCGTGGGAACACTGAACAAGATAAGGCGAGAAGTGCCTAAAGAAATAAAATCCATGAAAGAGGAATTGTACAACACTAAAGTGTTTAGAAATGAAGACAATTTTACACTTACAGTATATCAAGGAAAGCCCAACAAAAATGTTGTCATTTTGAGTTCCGTCCATCCAGATGTTGTTGTTGCGTCTGATTCCGCTAAAAAAACTCCAGAAACGGTAAAGTTATACAATGAAACAAAATATGGAGTAGATGTAGTGGATCAGATGGCACGAAAATATACCACACGAACATGCACAAGGAGATGGCCTGTTCATGCATTTGAAAATGCCTTAGACTTTGCGGGTATAAATGCATGGATAATATTCAATGAGATAACCCACCAAAAAATGTCACGCAAGGCATTTTTGCAAACGCTTGTGAGAGAGTTGAGTGGTCCTTATGTCACAGATAGGGAAAAGGGTTCAACGTCCCAAGTTTCTACATGCTCAGAAGTGATGGTTCAAACAAAATTTTGCCAGATCAAAGAAAAGTGCAAGAAAAATAGATCTGTCGGCAATTGTAAGACTTGTGGTAAGTCTTTGTGTGGGCAATGTACTGCCATAAATCAAAGGCAATGCATAAAATGCGAAACACCAAATGTTTAGAAGGTGAATTCTGCGCCATATTTTCATTTTTATGCTCCTCCACCTACATTTTCTCTGCTTTTTGTTCTTCAGTTGTTGTTTATATGTGTGCACTTGAATAAAAAAAAATGTTTGAAAAACGTCTATTATAATTATTGTTATTTTCTGTAGAAAAATAAGAAAAGCAGAAAAAAAACAATCAAAAGCATTACTGTTGGATCTCACAATAATAATACATTACAAAAAATATAATTATTAATAAATAACCACAAATGAAACTCTAAAAATAAACGAAAACAAGCAAGGAGTCAAAATGACTCCTTTCAGTAGTTCTAGGCGGGGTCACGAGTCCAGTAGTCCTAGTGTTAAGGAAGAGCAATATCACCAGCGGAGCAACATAACCCCTTCTGAAGAAATTCAGAGAAGAAAACACAAAAATACAGGTTATGCATGCATGTAGGCAAAAACCACACAGTTCCAGGTACTACTCACTGGACCTGACCACTGCGATGAGCTGGCGATGCTGGAACAGAGCCTTAGCGTGTCAACCTCAGCCCAGATAATCGCTATCAGAGGAGGGTCACGCCGCATCTGAAAACAACAACACACTTCTGCCATGGGAGGGATCTGTCTCCCTTCCTTCTTCGCTGAAAAGGATTTTACAGGTAAGTTCTTACCAAAATCCGTCTTTCAGCTGCAGATGAAGGAAGGGAGACACAGTCATTACTAGTGGGACGTCCCAAAGCAGTCCAAAAATTAAGGGTGGGAAAAAAACAGGAAAGGCAGAATCCCAACAACCTAGATAAATGCGCAATAGGCGCCAAATACAAGTTAACTAGAACTTTAAGCTACGGCCGCCTGTAGGACCCTACGTCCTAAGGCCGCAGCAGCGGAAGCACTGACGTCCACCTTATAAAATTTTATAAACGTGTGGACGGAACGCCAGGTCGCCGCTCGGCAGAGCTGAGCTGCCGAGGCCCCTTGATGAAAGGCCTACGAGGAAGCCACAGCCCTCGTGGAGTGAGCTCGAATCTTAATCGGGCAAGGTTCGCTTTTAAGCCGATAAGCCTCTAAAAAGGCCGACCGAATCCAACGAGCTATAGAATCCTTGGAAACTCGTTGACCACGTTGACGACCTGCTGGAATCACAGAGAGAGTTCCGACTTCCGAAAATTTTGAGTAATAAACAAATAGAACTTCAAAGCCCGCACCAAATCCAATTTGTGCAAGGCTCGTTCCTTCGCATTCCTCGGCTCCGGACAGAGCGAGGGCACCTTAGGTAGGAAGTCGCCCCGTGAGCGAAGTACTACGCGATCCGGGTGAAACTCCAGGAAAGGAGGCAAGCAAGAAAGAGCCGCCAACTCAGAAAACCTTTCTCAAAAAGGTAACCGCCACTAGAAAGGCAACCTTCCAAGATAGCAAGGAAAAGCTAGCAGAGTCTGTCATGGAAATATATATGTATTCCATATATATTCAAAGTATATTCACATATATGTATTCACAGTTCACAGTTAGATAGATCTCACTTGCTAAAAAAACCTTGTGCTCACATATTTCTAGGCCAGATATAATCAGTCGTTTTAAAGAAATCTGGCCTTCATAAGACCTTCGTAAAGGAACAAATGCATGAAGTACAAAATGTCCTATTAGATATCTGTTGTTTACATTATAGTTATGCAAGGCAACTAGGTCACAAGAATATAAACAATAATTCTGCAACTTCAGCTCTTTTAATCATGATTATCATAATTATCATATTTACACTAGAACAGCCAATAATCTAGCAGCTTTTAATTGTATGTTAATTGACTAACCAGCCCCTTTTTGAAAACGTATAAAACCTTGAATGAATAATAAATGTATGTCTTTGACGAACTGTTATACTGACACTTTCGTGTGGACAGTCCTCATTTCGTTCTGAGCGCTCAAAAAGACATTATATAGAGATTTGGACATGGCAAGCAGCAAACACAGGATATTTTTATCCTAATTAAATTTCCATATCAAGTCCATAGGCTCAAAAGGCCCGTGTTGAAGAGCCTCCAAAACAAGATTGAGACGCCAAGGAGACACAGGCGCCTTCCGCGGCGGAAACTGGCGGGTTACTCCGCGAAAAAAGGAGCGTACGTCCCTACGCGAGGCGATAGCCTTCCGGAACAGCAAGGACAGAGCAGAAACCTGACCCCTCAGGGTGCTCACTGCCAAACCCTTGTCCAGCCCGAATTGCAGGAAGGCCAACAAATTGGGAATGGAAAAATCCTTCCAAGTCTTGTGATAAATCCTAGTAGTAGCCAGACCTCTGGCAGCTCGCAAAGTGGCAATGACTTCGGCTGAAAAACCTTGACGGGTCAATATTTCGGTCTCAAGAGCCATGCCGTCAAACGCAGAGACTTCAGGTCCGGATGACGAACGGGCCCTTGGGTTACCAGGTCCGAGCGAAGAGGAAGTGGAAATGGTGGCGCTGCCAGGAGCGACACCAGTGTCGAGAATCACGTCCTCCTTGGCCAATCTGGGGCTATCAACATAGCCGGGATTCTCTCTAGTCTGATCCGACGTAGCACCAGGGGAAGTAAGGAATTCGGCGGAAACACATAGATTAGCTCGAATTGGTCCCACGGAGACACTAGAGCATCCACCGCCACAGCCTTCGGATCCTTGTATCTGGACATGAAAGTCGGTAACTTGGCATTGAACCTGGATGCCATCAGATCCACTTGGGGAGTTCCCCAACGGAAGCACAGCAGTGCAAAAATTTCCGGATGAAGATTCCATTCTCCGGGATCCATCTTCTCGCGACTGAGAAAGTCCGCCGTGATATTCTGAACTCCCGGAATGTGGATCGCAGAGATAGCTGGCACTCTGGTCTCTGCCCATACCAGGATACGAGATACCTCCACCATGAGCTTGGAACTCCTTGTCCCGCCTTGGTGGTTGATATATGCGACCGCCGTCGCATTGTCCGTCTGCACTCGGACTGGCAGACCGCTTAAAGGGGCCGTCCAGTGTTGGAGGCAAAGAAAAATCGCCCTCAATTCCAGGATGTTGATCGGCAAGACAGACTCTTCCGACGACCATACTCCCTGAGTCCAGAGATCGTTCCATATAAAAAAACTGACCGGCACATCCAAACATAGATTCAGTGTGAACAGGTGCTAAACCTAGAGTCACCAACTCATATACATACAAGAAAAACAAAAAACAAAAAAAAAACAAAACAGTGTGCTACCTTTTTTTCTTGCAGAGATCGTTCCAGACACCCCCCCCCCAGCCCATCAGGCTGGCATCGGTGGTTATGACCGACCACTTCGGAGGGAGGAAGGACTTCCCCAGGGATAACTCTTTCGGACGTATCCACCATCCTAGAGACTCTTGTACCCTATGGGGGATGACACTGCAATCCAGTGAAGCCTGCGATCGATCCCAACGGCTCAGAATGAACCTTTGGAGGGCCCTGGAATGAAACCGGGCAAACGGAAGCGCTTCCATGGACACCACCATCAACCCCAGAAGACGCATACAGCTTCGCAGGGACATTGCTGTCGAAGACTTCATATCCCGTGCATGTCGAAGGAGACATGCTTGCTTGTCTGGAGGCAGGGACACCACTGCTCGTACCGTGTCGAAATGCATCCCCAAAAACAGGATTGACTGTGACGGTTCCAGAGATGACTTCTCCCAATTGACCAGCCACCCGAAGTCCTCCAGGAGCTGAAGGGATAGATTGCGAGCAGTTACCGCCTCCTCCTTCGAAGACGCCACAATTAGAAGGCCGTCCAGGTAGGGAAGAATCGTAACCCCCTGCCTTCGAAGAATCGCCATGAAAGGCGCCAGAATTTTTGTAAAAACTCTGGGCGCTGAGGCCAACCCGAATGGCAGAGCCACAACTGGTAATGGTCCTGACCTATGGCAAAACGAAGGAAACGTTGGTGAGCCCTTCCGATTGGAACGTGCAAATGAGCGTCGCGAATGTCGATTGACACCAAAAAGTCGTTCTGCGACAAGGCTGCCACAACGGAGCGAAGCGACTCCATGCGAAATTTTCGGGTGTGGACATGCCGATTCAATCTTTTGAGATCCAGGATGGGGCGAAATTTGTCCTCCTTTTTGGGGACCACAAAGAGGTTGGAATAAAACCCTCTTCCCCTGTCCTCTGGTGGAACCGGTACCACCACACCCTTCTGCAAAAGAGAGTCGACTTCTCGCAGTAGAGCGGCACATAGCTCGGGCTCTGACGGGAAGCGAGATTGGTAAAAACGGTCCGGGGGTCGAGAAGAAAACTCTATGAAGAAGCCTGCCGACAACCCGCGTCACCCAGGTGTCCGGGACGTGGGAAACCCAAGTCAATTTGAATAGAAGCAGGCGACCCCCCACTCGAGAGCCCTCGAGTGGAAACCTGGCGTCAATCCGTTTTAGCGGGTTTTTTGTCAGATTCCCGCTTGTCTTGACGGAAACTTTGTTTCCAGGAGGTGCGGGATTTCTGAGAGGTCTTTTTTCCTGAAAAAGAGGGACGACCCGATCCCCAAGAGGGCTGACCGAACCGTCCCCTGGACCGAAAGGATTGCCGACACTACCGGCACTAGTCCTGCCAGACGCAGAAATCACAGCTCTGCGCTGCGGTAAAGCCATTTCTTTTGCCTTTGCCTTGGCAATCAGCTCCGTGCGGTCAGACTCAAATAGCTGACCACCTTGTAAGTTAAAGATAGCAAACCCTGCTTGGAAACCGCGTCCCGGTCCACTGTCTAAGCCACAGTGCTCTTCTGACTGTGACTGCCGAGGATTGCGCCCTGGATAGCAGTGACGCAGTATCCTCCAACAACTTGAAAAGCCCATCTACCTCGATAGAGGGGATCCATCTTGCCACGCCGTCCATAGACGGCCCAACCAGCTCAGGGAAGCTTTACAAGCACACATGGACTCTAGTACTGAATCCATGACTCGCGGCCTCGTAGATGGATTTTGCTGCCATCTACGTTTTTCTGTCCAGCGGATCCTGCAGACTCGCCTTCCCTTTAACAGGAAGATTTTGCTAAGCTGGGATAAAAGGGACATTCACTTCAGGAGAAGGAATTCAATTATCAATCAATCAACTCCGTAGAACACGGATACAGTGTCTCAATTATCTGGACACATTCTCCACTGTCCCATTAAGCTCATCCAGTGATGGTAAAGCTGATCGCGACTGAAAACATCCGGGCCGACTTACCAGGACGTCCAGATACCTCCTCCGGTAACTGTAACTGGAGGGTTACTGGAAGCGTTTAGGACCTGGTACCGTAAGCGAATTAACTTGTCTGACGGTAAACTACAGTTCTGATTTTGTGAATCCAGAATTAGCCCTAGAAATTGCTGAACCCTCATCGGATTCAAACGAGACTTTTTGGTATTTATTAGCCATCCCAGCCGCTCTAAGGTAGAAATCGCTCTTTTCAGTTGCTCTAGGCAATGCTCTGCCGTCTTTCCTATGATAAGAAAGTCGTCAAGGTAGGGGACTATGAGCATATTTGATTCACGTAAGTGGGCCATGACCTCCGACATAACCTTAGTGAATACTCGTGGGGCAACCGCCAAGCCAAAGGGAAGGGCGCTAAATTGAAAATGTCGCAGTGATTCCCCCATCTGGATTGCTACTCTGAGGAAACGCTGATGCTCCATATGGATCGGTATGTGGTAATAAGCGTCTTTCAGATCTAACACCACCATAAAGCAATTTTCAAACAGAAGCTTTATTGCTGAGCTGACCGTTTCCATTTTAAATGGGTGAATAATCAGGAATTTATTGAGGGCTTTCAAATTAATAATTGTTCTAAAAGACCCATCCAGTTTACGGATCAAAAACAGAGGGGAGTAAAACCCCTTACCCCGCTCTGCTTCTGGCACCTCCACTAAGACATTCTTAGCGCAAAGCTCCTGAACCTCCAACTCTAGAGCGGCCTGCTCCGATGGCGATGACCTGAGTGGGGTAACTTTAAAGTTATCCCAAGGTACCGAGGAGAATTCTAACCGCAGCCCTGTAGCTATGATGTTAAGGATCCAGCTACTGTTTGAGATTTCCGACCAGGCCGGGTAGAAGGCCTTCAATCTGCCTCCTACCGGCATTGCTAGTCATTGCGAGGGTTTTTTTGTTTCCCTAGGTGGACCTCTAAACATAAACCCTGTACCTCTTCGCCTCTTTTCATCCCATTTGGCTCGTTCCCTGGACGACCTTCGGTAGCTGAACCTCCTTCTGCTGAAAGGACTTTTATAGGAAGGGGTTGATAGACTGGGAAACTTTTTTCTTGTCGTCCCCTGCCTTTTCTAAAAGTTCGTCCAGGACCGGGCCAAAAAGATATTCGCCGTCACACGGAATGGAGCAGAGGCGAGATCTGGCTTGAATATCGCCCGGCCAACATTTCAACCATAATGCCCTTCGTGCTGCATTAGACAGCCCTGCCGCTCTGGCAGCCATTCTTACTGAGTCCGCTGAGGAATCAGCCAGGAAAGCCGCTGCGTTCTGAATTATTGGCAAGGTCTTCCGAATTGTCCCCCTGGAGGTTCCATCTATTAACTGGGAAGCTAACTGGTCTAGCCAGACCATCAATGACCTGGCTGCGCAAGTGGCTGCAACTGCCGGCCTCAGGGCACCTGCCGACATCTCCCATGTGCCTTTCAAGAAGGAGTCTGCCTTCCTGTCTAGTGGATCTTTCAAAGACCCCATATCCTCAAATGGGATGGAGGATTTTTTAGAAGCCTTCGCCACTGCTGCATCCAGCTTCGGGGCCTTATCCCATTTACCCGTCAGGGGATCTTCAAAGGGATATCTCCGTTTAAACGCTTGGGGTAAGGAGCCTCTTTTTTCAGGCTTCTTCCACTCTCTGTCTATAAGGCCTTGGATGCTACTGTTTAGTGGAAAGGATCTCCGTTTTTTTGGATCTAGACCACCAAACATCAGATCCTGTACTGAGGGCTCTGGTTTCGCCTCTTCTACCCCCATGGTGGACCTAACTGATTTGACAAATTTGTCCATCTGGTCCAAGGGAAAACAAAAACGGGTAGCGTCTTCCGTAGAAGACGAGGAGGAAGCCGAAAAGGCGAGGAGGGTCCTGACACAACTTCACCCCTATCATGGGCGGCAGGTGACTCTGAATCAGATAAAACTGATACATTTCTACGCCTGGAAAATTCTCCGTGTCTTGAGGACGCTTTCAACTCTGCTCTTATTATCTCCTTCAGGCTTTCGGTGAAATCTGGAGTCTCCTCCGCTATCTAAAAAGGGAAGGGGCATAGGGGGGGTTTACTATGTCATCCCATGCCCCTGCCCTTCCCCTTAAAAATGCCCTACCGTCTGTTGCATGCACGGCTGGCACAACCTCTTAGGGCAAGCGTCAGGCAGAGGGCAAACGCAAAAGGCACATTCCCTGTGCTTGCTTTTCACCGAACACTTCTTCCCCTAGTAACACAAAATGGGGAAAAAACTGTATTACTGGGTATTCTAATTCTGACGATCTCTTACCCAGATTGTACAGCAGTAGGTACCGGATCACGGGGAGGGGGCTTTTTCCCAGCTGCGGAACTTCTGCGGCTGGTGCTCCTGGCCATTGAAGAGGAGCGCTCTGTCTGCTGCTGCTGGCTCTCCTGTTGCACCGAGGGAGCCTCTGCAGTGTCCATCGTAAAAAAATGGGGCAGAAGCGCTTTACCTCTTTCCTAGGCTCCTTATATCCTCCCCCGGATATCCGGATCAGCAGGTCTGGCCAGGGGTCCACCCCCTCCTACTCCCCACCCCACGGCCCCCCCCGGTCTAAAAAGACGCGCCGCATGTCCGGAAACGCAGGTCTTCCGCCTGCGTATTTTTACGCATAGTGGAGACGGGATTTCTTGAAATCTCCTCCACTATGCTGTAACATCTGGACGCTGCATGTTTGACGCTGCACCAACGCACGGCGTCAAACACGCAGCTAATCCGGAATGTTTCCTGATCGTGGAAACATACCCTAAGAGCAGTGGGTGGTGCAGAGGGCCGATCACTTAACCATTGAAATGTGGCCATCAATGTTAGCAGTGTGTGAATGGTGCCGTTACCTGCGCTCGTGCACCCTGACTTAAATCAGCCTCCCCACAACTTGCTCCTTGGGCACCAATGGATTACCAGCTAGGGTCCTGGTGTGTTATCGTTACATGCATAAAAGTCCAGTCTATCAAAATATAACATTAGTTAACCCTTATATTAGACTGTTAGGCTGTGGTTCCACGGTCCGGAACCACAGCGCTTTGGACGGAGCGGAAATTCCGCTCCGTCTAAGCCCCGCCCCCTTTCTGACGCGCGCTCTTTCCGGAGGTGTTCAGGACACCTCCGGAAAGAACGCAGGGCTACATAGCCCGGTGTGAAATTCTGTTGCGGCGACGCACCGTCGCCGCAACACGCGAGGACATGCTGCGGTCTGCGCCGCATGTCCGTTTACGCAGGTCTGCCACCTGCGTGTTGTTACGCATAGTGGAGACGGGATTTCTTGAAATCCCCTCCACTATGCTGTAACATCTGGACGCTGCGTGTTTGGCGCTGCACCAGCGCCAAACACGCAGCGTTTACTGATCGTGGAAACTCACCCTTAAGAGGGTAAAAATACCAGAATTGCACTTTTTCAGTCACACCTCCATAAAAGCAATCAAAACGTATGTACCCCAAATTCTTGTCTGACCGCAGAATACCTCCTACATATAAACAGAAAATACAAAACGTTACAAGTCAGAAAAATATTTTTCTTCTTTAACCTTCTAGATTTTTTTTGTAAAGCCAAAAAAAACAACAAAAAAAAACAACAAAAACCAGCCATGGTAGGTTGGCATCGCTGTAATCATGCTGACCTGGAAAATTATACTGCTGTACACTAAAAAAATAAAAAAAAATAAAACCCAAAACCAAATGGAGAAATTGCACTTTCACTTCTCACCATTTCTTCCAACTTGGAGATTTTTCCTATCGGTCAGTACATCGTATAGTACAATGGACAGGATTGTACTATAGGGACGTGTAGTCGGAGTGCCTGCAGGGTTGTAGTTTAAAGCCGGACAGCGCCTTTAAGCAAGGTGCGCTCAGAACGTCCATCATACGTAGATGCTAAATGCAAATAAACTACTTTTTACTTAAGATTTGTTTGTTCACAGCATCAACGACCCATGACGAAGAGCGCTTTAATATGACTGTATAAAATCACAGCTACAGCAATAAATACATCAGAAGTAAAAATACATCATTTTCACTTTACATAGGTTTTAATTTAAAAGTGCAGGAATCTCGGCGTACAATACAGCGAGTCATCAAACAGGAACAGATATTGGTGTATTCTTCCGTATCATCTTCATGAGGACGACAATGTCTTCACTGTCGGGCAGCTTCTCTGCCGCGGACAAAATCCTAGATCAGGTCCTGCCATGTGTCCAGGTCAGTGTCCCAACACAAAACTAGACATTCAGAAGAAGTCAAAGTATAGTTCATCCTGGTAGATGGGTAAAGTGCTGTCCAAAATGGCATTTATAAAGAAAGCCGCGTTGGAGACCCCTTGATGTGTTCCCAGTTGTTATATAAAGCATAGACACTTGTAAGAGCGAGACCAGCAAGTCCACCGCGAGCAATGCCCCTAAGACCAGCTGTGGAGAGAAGGAACAGATATTACAACCAATTCATCCATAGGGAGCTCCAGGACATGGCTTCTACCAAAACAAACCATGTTACATGGGCGTGAATATATGTATAAAGTCCTCGAAGCAACTTCTAAACGTATAGAAAACAATATCTTCCCCTATATCCTGCAAAGTTAGCGGTTAGAGGAGCGGTCAAGGACTTGCCACGGCTCAGGACACTGCTACATCCGGCTGACAAACTGCAAACAGTGGTCGGGGGTGATGTCAAGTGTTGTACTACACTGACCTATCCAGCTGTGGACAAGTCCTGGACAACCCATTTAAAAAGGGAACCTGTCACCAGTTTTGGCCGATCTAAGATGCGGCCACCGCCTTTGAGGGCTTATCTATTGCATTCTATAATGGGGGGGAGGGGGGGTGCAGCAGTCCGGTCTGATGGGTGTCTGGCAGCACTCAGATTGCCTGTTCTTTCCCCATTTTCTTCCTACTCAGCACCTTTCCTTTGCAGTAGATCTGATAAGCCTCCCTTTCCTTTTGCTTAGGTTGCACCCTTTTCTCCTTCCCAACACAAATTGTGGTCTGTGTCTTTAGTAAATAGCTGTAAAAAAAACAAATATTGGTTGATATGAAATGTAATTGGTTTATGGCAATGGAAAAAACATCAGTCTGTCAAAAGGTGTTGAGTTAGCACGTAATAAAATAATTAAGAGGACTGCCCCATCACACCCAGAAATACAGGGCAGGGCATCCATTCATGGGAGGCAGATTATATAAAGACTAAGTACTAACAAAAGGGGACCGTCACAAACATGGTCCTTTTCCCACAGAAACAGCACCCCTAGTCCATCTGCAGCTCAGCCCTATTAAAAGTGAAGCCCTCAGTAGGACGATGCCACCTGAGCCACGTGCAGCATGTATCAGAGCTGGGCTGCAGCACTCATTTCCAATAAAAATTATGGTCGAATTCATGATGTACAATAATAAATTATATTGTGGTACCGGTCAAATTCATCAAAGCTTTTGCACCAGTATTATGAGAAGTCACAAAATTGTAGCAATTCAAAGCTGCGCTAAAATTTTGAGCCCGAGTTGCCATTTTCACCCAGCTCTGACAATGTGGAGGAAACTGGGGCAGGACAGGGACAAGGCGATCACCACTTGCCAAATTCATGCTGTGCGGCGGCATTCACTACACCAGAAATCCAACTCCAGCAGGGACTGGAGTATGATTTGTGGTGAGGCACATGCCACCCATCCAGTGCTCCCGATTCATAAAGAGGCATACACATCTTCATGAATCAGACCCATAGTTTGAAGATGCAGCCAGAGACTATAGGGAGTAGTGATGAGTGAGTATACTCGTTGCTCGGGTGGTCTCCGAGTATTTGGAAGTGCTCGGAGATTTGGCTTCTGTTGCCGTAGATGCATGATTTGCAGCTATTTGACAGCCTGAATACATGTGGGGATTCCTTAACAAACAGGCATTCCCCACATGTATTCAAGCTTGTCCAGCAGCCATAAATCATGCAGCTGCTGCAACAAACTAAATCTCCGAGCACTTCCAAATACTCGGAGACCACCCGAGCAACGAGTATACTCACTCATCACTAATAGGGAGAGATCAAACTAAACCCGCACAGCCCCCCACTGGCTTTCCTCGTCCAGCTGATTAATAGATCCCTCACTATGCACACACATGGGAGAGACCAGTCAACCTGTCAGATATTTAAAATGTGTTCTTCTAGAACACAAACATTCCTGGCCGCAATCCTGCAGGCTCCAGGTCATGCTGCTCATGGTTGGGGCAGCACGATTCTATGACAGATTCCCTTTAACTTGCATGTTTTCTCTAGTTTTCAGAGTTCCCCTATAGATTTACCATAACTACATCTTTGGCCTTGTGATATGTGATTCAAGCTCATCAAGCCTCATTTCTAGGGTTGAGCATTCCGATACATTGGATTTCAGTAATCCGAATGTAAGTCTATGGGAACAAAATATCGGAAGTATTTAGTTCCGATACTTCCGATATTTTGTTCCCATAGACACATTGGATTTCAGGTATCGGAACTGGGTTTCGGTATCGGAATGCTCAACCCTACGTCATTTCCCTTTTTATTATTTTTATTTCAAAAACTTCCTACTTCTCAGATTCTGAGAACGTCAAGACATTTACGAAGACTCAGTAACATGACATCTACAAAGTAATAAGCGGATTACAAGTAACACGAGGTGCATCATGCTCCCATAGACCACACATGAGGGTGCAGTTACTTTAGAAGCAGATCTCAGTATTTCATTCCTTCACATGACAGATCAATGCTGGACGGCCAGAAGAAGTCACCAGCAACGTGAGAAAAGCACAGAGCGACCTGAAACCAGGGTCAGAGTGACAGCAGTGACCTCTGCACCATCCTCCACCAGCACTGTACCACCATTACTGGGGGAGCCAACGACTACTGGGGGCTAATAAGGCAGAAACTCATGCATTGCAGACTTGGAGCTGGAGAGGTCTAATAGCTGCTCAGATGAGTGCCATCCTTACAGTAGTTGATCACAGGGTGTAATAATCGAGTGGCTGGATCGTGGGTATGATCAATGCACATGCAGCACCACCACTGATGGAACAGACGAGCACTGACCTCCAGCTTGCCAGGGTGCAGTGCGCTCAAGGTTGACCGTTCTAGCACTCAGAGGAGTGCAATGACGCTGAAGCAGCATGGTGCGCTCCTTGCCTAGGAAACCAGTCAAATCTGATAAACTAGAGGTGGCTGGAGCATGGGCAACAAAACTAGAGAATTTAAAATCCATCCATGAGATTTTTCAGTAGGATTTACAATTTAACAAAATGAGACAACTCCTTTTAGCCAGGTCTATAAAATGCATGAGGCGTTTCTTACAGCACCAGCTACAGATTAGAGCCACAACGAGTTAAATAATGGTTTCTAAACCAGACAGCCCCTTTAAGAGGACAACAGAACCGCACCTGTGGACTTGTACAGCATCCCAGTCATCGTACCGGCAGCTACAGTATTCAGGTCGTCTTCTGCTCCTCTGGACTTCTCTATGATCACACCAAAGGCACTGTACAGTAATGCTGGACAACAGACGATAGAGAGTTAGAAAAAAATAAAAAACTCTCCAGAGGTAACTTTAGTAAAATATTGGGGTTTTGCATTTTATGCGATTTCCTAGGTTTTCTTGGCAGAAGTGACCCTTGAGTCCTGGAAGGTTGAAAAGCCATGTAGTGTGCATGTTGTAGTGCCTCTCTAAGCAAATCCAGCTGGTGGATATGAGCTGAATATTTCTGGTGTAGGCCATGAGGAGATCACAAGCAAACATGCCACGCTGTTCTACTGATAACATGGGGTAAGAGGCCATGTTTGTATGCTTCCAGACTAGCGCTCCGCACACAAGTGGGAAGCGCACTCTCAAGGAAGCACTGCGCCGCCTTATGCCGCGACCGTGTCACCAAAACGGCAGCCACAGCCTGCAGCATGGAGTGGCAGCGCCTTCTTCTGCCAGCAGTGTAACACGGTCACAGTTATCACACAACTGGACAGCTGACTACCGCTGGGTACAATACCGATCAGTCCACTTACCTAAAGACCCCAGCGTGTTGGCCCAAATTGCACCCTGCCGCGTGACCATGTTCAAAATCCTAGGCAAAAAGACAGGTTACTTTACACACAAGTGGAATGGGAAACCAAGGCCAGAACCAGCCAAGTACAATCTCCTCAGAAGGACCTGCTGGTGAACAGGACCCATCTACCACCGGTGTAGACAATGTAATGTATGTTTCCATACTAGCACCAAACTATGGAGTACAGTTCAGCGCACTCTCGAGGAAACAACACTGCCCGATACTAATGCACAGACCACCAGAACAGTGACTGTGCACCCCGTAAGACGGCAGCCCTTCTTCTATCAGCAGTGTAACACCGTCATAGGCGGAAAGTAGCGCTACACAGTTGACTACTGCTGAGAACCAACAAATGTTACCTATAACCTGAAAGAACGTAACACTACCCGTCTCGTTAAATCAAGTATAGTAATGGAGGTCCCCAACTAGTCAATGTTCATGATGAAATTATAGAAAGTATAGACTATTGGCACAAGGGCTCCTAGGAACATTTCCCAATAATCGAGCAAACAGGCTGCTGATCACCTGAGCAATGAGAAGAACAGGTGACGTTATCATTCATTATCATAGTTCTCAGCAAAGAATTCCCCGTGTAAACATGAGATATGGTACTGAGACCAGCAGCAGCCTGTGAGCACAGAACGGCCTGTAACTGATCGCTGTGCACATTGTAAGTGCGGCCTGCCCGTGTACACGGACTACTAAACAGCAAACAGAGCTGATACGCGGCCACCAGGTGATTTTTCCCACCGCCAGATCTTAGGTCTGGGTCATTTACACCAATACTGACCTCACTGCAAAATCACATATACAATTGGAACATGTCCAAACTTCACGGGTGACAAAAACTCAGTGCACACATTATTTATATCTATGCAAGTATATAATAGTATACTGTGTGGAAGTCTGTTCTATAACATTTTCTATATACACACACCTCGTTTTATTACAGGTCATGTGTGTCTAAGAAACAAAGTTCATATACTGCCCCCTCCTGGCTGTCACACTATCTGCAGAGCAACACTGCTCATACACCTGGTAAAGATGCTCTACCATCAAGACTTTTATCCTCTAACCCCTTGTGATCTTGCAATTTCCCTCCCCTTATTCCAAGAGCTGTAACACTTATTCCTTTCCCATAGCAGTCACGACTTGTTTTTTGTGGGACCAGTTGAATATTTGAAGGATAAAATTCATTTTATCATGGCATGTACTGGAAAGCAGTAAAGAAAAAAAAAAAAAAGGCAATTCCAGTTTTATTTTCTTTATTTACCATGTTCACTATATGGTAAAACTGACCTGGCAATAGGATTCTCCAGGACAGTACGAGTTTGCAGATAAAAAAAAAAATAAACCTATATGTTTCTATTATTTGTGGCGGAATAAAATTTGGGAATTCGTGAGAAAAAAATAAAATAATTTGCTTAGGTCACCGTAGCGTTTACAGATTGGCTTCATTTTATAATTCTATAGAATAGACATTTATGAAAGCAGCGATATCAAATGGGTATTTTTTTAGTTTTATTTTTATTGGGGCAAACGGGGGGCGATTTGAACATTTTTTCATATTTTTAAAAACTTTCTCACTTTTTACTGATTTCAATAGTTCCCTTAGAAGACTAAGCTGCAATCATCTGACCGCCTGTGCTACATATAGTAGCGCTTCAGCCTTGCTACGTATAGCAGAAATGATCTATGAACGCCGGCCACAGGCTGCGTTCACAGGATGAACGTAATGACAGGCACAGGGGTCATCAGTAGACCCCCCAGCTCATGCGACAACCCATTTAACATGCATTGGCCGGAAGGGCATCATTCATCTCGCCCATGTCACATGATCGCACAGCGCCGACAGGTGGGACGAATGAAGCAAATTCCCACTGTGATTGACAGCAGGATATAACTGGTGAATAGCTGCAGGCAGAGCACTGCTAGACCCCCGGCTGTTAAAGGCAGAGGAGGACTGATTAAGTCATGTGTGGGGAAAGATGTGGGTTTGGCGTGAGCCCACATCAATGCCAGGGCCACGAGCTTTAATGTAAATATACTGCAAAGGTCGTGAAGCAGTGAATATATAGCAGTCATATTATATGGCACTGTGTACTTACAATTGCTCATGTTTCCCCCCTTCAACCCTCTAAGTAGAAAAAGGGATGTCAATTTTCCCTGTATTACTCAGTCACTGCAAAAGCCCCCGGCAGGGGAGGAGCAGAGCAGCTGGGTCAGGAGGGGAATGATTTATGCAAGGAAGAGAGACTTCCTGTTTCTACATAGAGCAGAGAAGAATTAGCTGGTAGAATTGCAAAGACAGCAATCAGGGCTATATAATGATTGAAATACATTACGAGGCTAGACACTTTGATGAGCGAAGTGCTTCTCCAACTATTAAAGGGGATTTCCAATACCTGGGTGGATTTTGGAAACGTCCCTTGGTTCACGAGATGAAAGAAACCCTCTTCATTTCCCTACAGTAAGGGGAGATACCGGCTCTTGCACTAGTCTCTGCGTTATTACACTACATTCCTCAGCACCACATTGATGAATCGGCCATTAGTTTGACCCCAGTAATAAAACCTTACTTACTGCACATTCTTTGGTTTGGACCACACCATGTTCTGTGTTTCTTTTAGACCGAGACGCAGGCCATTAACTGCACCAAATGTGGCTCCTGGAAAACAAACATTACTTCTCAGAGAAAAGCAGCCATTGGCCATGACCTCACATATGGCATGTAAAGAGCGATGCCGAAATAACGGCTTCAGGGGATCTTCACCCGCCATCAATAATTATATAAAAATATATCCTAACTGTACGAAAACCTGAGATCTTAGGAAATAGCTGTGCGATTCCAGACTAGCACCAAACAGAAGGTCCTGAGCGGCGCACTCTCGAGGAATCACAACACCACTAAATGCTAGTATGACCTGTCACCAGAACGGCAACAACAGCCACCAGCACCGGGCAGCAGTGACTTCATCTGCCAGCAGTGTAACACAGTCACAGGCACAGACAGCACCGGACAGCTGACTACCGCTGGGTAGGTATATTTATTCTATGTGCAGACCTGGATCACTTCTTCAGAGACGATAGACCGTTAATTTATGGTCAGATCATCAAGGGTTGTTCCATCATCCCTTACTTCGGCAATTGGAGGAGAGTGCCACCAAAGATCTTGTGTCCACAGGTGCCAGCCAGGACGTGTGAACGGCCAGCAGGATTGTTCACCAGTCCTATTCATCAGGCTAGGAGCTGTGCCCGACATCTGCTAGCTATACACATGTCCTAGGAGGCACCTATCGTCAGGACAAAAAAAGTGAACTCTTAAGTTAATCAAAGCTGAAACTCCCTGAGAATAGTACAAAGCATGTAGCTATACTGCAGCATGTCAGGTGCAAGTCAAAAATACCCACAGAAGAGCATCAGGGAATGTGTGTGCCATGATCAACATGTCAGCAAGCATTGTGCTTCAATGTGGCTGTCCAGCAATAGCAGCAACAGCGAACAGGTGACATCTGTCCACAGCTAAAGGACTGTGTATGGTTTGTATGGCTATAAGCCACAAGCACAGTCAGCCCTTAGTTACCAGCCCCTACAGTATGGCTCTGTAATGGGATAGCGCGCAGGCACTTGGAAGGGATCATGACGGCAGGTAGACAACTAGAAAACCACACTATAAATGGGTGGTCCCAAAGTAGGATATACCCAGCCACAGGAAGGGCGATAACATGAGCGCTCCCCAGGACAGTGATGTGTCAGACTTCTGCCAGTCACCAGGACCACTGAAGCAATGATTGGTTTCATATTTCTTCAACTCTTGGAAATGAGAAGATTATTTTCATTTTTCCACAAAACAACTCTGAAGAAACACAATGAGTGTTTTAGTGCAATTCCTTAACTACAGAAAAGTCTTCATCAGGAAGATTTCACAAAAACCTCATACAGCAGCCTCCATAGTGAAAAATGCAGCTCAATCTGCCAGGTCTTTTGTCCGTGGAAATGAATCATCAGTATCCTACAGGACGACAATGTATATCATGGAGGAAGAGGAATTGATCAATGTCCTATGACCAGACATTTAGAAACCTAGGGGTTACCTTCCTGTAACGAGTGTCACATCACCAGAGTCACGACATACTGTGCTCCTGCAGGCTGGTACCAGGTTGGTAGTATTCCTACCATTAGGAGAAGGGACTCCTGATCCTGACCTCAGCTCCATCAGGAAGCTCTCAAGGTCTGTTGTTGGAATTGCTAGGGTCCCAGTGTCGGACCCCAAAGATATCAGGAAGGATCCCTTATGCCGTGGAGAGGGGATACTTTCAGGCTTGATGCAACCTGATCAAGTCATTAAATTTTCTTTTGCCTTTCATAGAATCAAATTATTCAGGCTCCGGATATGGGAGCGACATGACCACCTGCTGCATGACATTAAACGCAGTGTGGTGGAAGTCTAATACCTATGTACAGTGGACTTACCTGTACTAAGTATCTTGGATCACATTTAAGTACGGGGATAGAGGCTCATCCCGGTTACTAAAATAAGCAGAAAACGGGCATTAATTCACCAGGCATTTCTATCCGGCGATCTCTCAGACTTCCCTCTGAGCTGCCCACACAGGTGGTACCGGCCACATTTCAAACAGCAATTGTGAGCCATGGACAGACGTCCGACCAAAACCCCTCCCTGCAATCACCACATCTGTTTACAGGTGACAGCTTGTTCTGTCTGATGGCCCGACATAAGGACACGAGGCTTTATTTAAGCCTAGCTGGGAAATCTGGAGAGTATGGGGTGTTCTACCAGACAGATCGACATATTGAATATCAGATGACTAGTAATCTACATTATTGCCACACAAAATAAGTGTTAGGCGATCAACATGCGATAAATCGCGCACTCACATGTGAAATCCAGTCTGGCGCGGCACTCGGGAGGGAGCGAGAGCTGTATGTATTCTATGCAGTCGCACGCTCCACTCCGGAGTGCTAGTGCCAGAGCTGTGATTCACATGCAGTGTCGGCCATTTATCGCATGTGTGATCCGGCCTTAAGGAATTGACATGCAAATTACCTTTAAAATAGATTAGGTTAATAAACTACTCAAAAAAAGAAGTAACACTAACACCACATCCTAGAATCACTACTGAAATAGTCAGTTTCAAATCTTTATTCTCAACTATACATAAATTATCAACAAAATCATAATAGATCTGCCATGGAGGTCTGGATTGGATTGATACTCAAAACCAATGGAAAATCAATTCACAGGTTGATCCAATTCAGTGGAATTGCCTCAAGACAATGAATGATGCTCGTAGTGTGTGCCTCCACGTGCCTGTATTCCTCCTACAAGCCTGGCATGCTCTGATGAGGTGATTGAGTCTCCCGACGGATCTCCTCACAGACCTGATTAGAGCTCAGTAACTTCTGGACAGTCTATGGTGCAACAAACATGATGTCCCGATGTGCTCGATTGGATTAGAGTCAGCAAACGGCAGGCCCATCATAGCATCAAGCTTTCATCATGAGAAACTGCTGACACTCCACCACAAAAGGCCTAGCGCTATGTCATGCAGAAGAACCAGGCCACTGACCTGCATATGGTCTCACAATGGGTCTGATTATCCTGGCACCCAGTGCAGTCAGGATACCTCTGGCTAGCACATGGAGGCTGTCGGCCCTTCAAGAAATCTTACCCACACTATTTAGGACCCACTGCAACGGTCATCTGAGGACTTGCAGCACAGAACGTTCTCCACAGGCATCTCCAGACTGTCATGTTTGTCACATGTGCTCAGTGTGAACTGCTCTCATCCATGACAGCACAGGTGCAGATGTCTATCTGCCAATCTTTGTGTCTGTGGAAAATCAATCGCCTGCACAGTGTTGGGCTGTAAGTACACAGCCACATGTGGTGTCAGATCCTCATACACCCTCAGAGTCTGTTTTGAGTATTGATGAACAATCTACCAAAACCTTTTCCCACTAGGGGAGACAACCTCCAAACACATAATAAACCTTACTGATTCCAAGAAAAATCAGTCGTGTCAGATCAAGAAGTGTTAGACAAAGACAAAAGTAGAAATATAAAATTCAACTATTTATTACAACCATATAAAAGCGTAAGTTTAAAATGGTGCCTCATACCAAACTGAGGGAAGACAGCTGCAGGCAATATATGTTACCTCATAAATACTATAATTAACATTAATCAGTGGGGCAATAAGAAGTAGTTCAACCAATGATCAAGCATTTGCCTTGTAATTTAAGTGGTGGGAATCTTTATGCCATCACATCTTAAAAGGCCTTTTCACCAAATTTATCCTGATAAACTGGTCAAATGATGTATTTTTGACTACAGACACGGTGGCTCAGTGGTTAGCACTGCAGCACTGGGGTCCTGGGTTCAAATCCCACCAAGGACAACATCTGCAAGGAGTCTGTATGTTCTCCCCGTGTTCACGTGGGTTTCCTCCCACATTCCAAAGACATACTGGAATGTATATTGTGAGCCCCATCGGGACAGGGCTAATATTGTCTGTAAAGCGCTGTAGAATTAATGGCGCTATATAAATGAGTAAAATAAATGTTTAGATTTTTTATTTAATTTCACCTCTCTTTTGGAGATATTAGCAAAGTATTCGGCCCCTAATGAGTTACTGTAAAGGACGGCCCCGTCTCCACAGGCACAGCTCTCCGGCACCCCCTTTGTCTCTCAGGTCAGTTAGGGTATGTTTCCACGGTCAGGAAACAGTCCGGATTTGCTGCGTGTTTGACGCTGTGCGTTGGCGCAGCGTCAAACACGCAGCGTCCAGATGTTACAGCATAATGGAGGGGATTTCAAGAAATCCCGTCTCCACTATGCTTCAAAACACGCAGGCGGAAGACCTGCGTTTCCGGACATGCGGCACGTCTTTTTAGACCGCAGCATGTCCTATTCCCTTGCGGCGACGCTGCGTCGCCGCAAGGGAAATAACACAGGGCTATGTAGCCCTGCGGTCATTCCGCATGTGTTCCGGATGTGTTCCATGAACACATCCGGAATGACCACGCGTTCAAAAGGGGGCGGGGCTTTGGGCGGAGCGGACTTTCCGCTCCGTCCAAAGCGCTGTGTTTCCTGAGCGTGGAAACACCGCCTTTGGGAACTGCACCTGGAGCAAATGGACACCGGGGAGGGTGTCCTGTTACCCACTGGGTATTCTAAGATTCGTGATCAGAGTAAAAGCATCAGCCCAAGATTAATTTTATGGTTTAATTGCCTTAAGGGCGCACTAGATAATTACAGAATTATACAGTAAGCTATACAACGGAATTACAATGGATTTGCAGTCAGAGTAAAATACAACAATAATGTACAAGGCTTAGAGGTATTAGCTAGAGGTCAATATTACCGGCAGGTTGTAGGGACATGTGGAGGCAGGGAGCTCTGCGATCCACAGGTGAAAGTCTTAGTTGCTGGACAGTCCCCCAAAACGTGTGCCGCTGCTCCCTTGGCAGTTCTGTCCCTGGTTGCTTCTTGGCTTCTGTGAGAATGGATCTGGTCTGCCCTTAGCTCACAGTTCTTAAACCTGCTAAGTCCCTCCCCTCGGTGTCCGAGGGTGGGCTGACAATCTCCACCCTTAGCCCCCTGCTGAATTTATTCCCAATACCTAATAAAGGGGTTAACTTTCTCCAGGACGATCGGATCAGGACACGAGAGGTACCAGCGGATGCAGTATGTTTTGCCTGTCGCATGGATATCAAACCTGGCCCGATTGGGTCATTGTGGATGACCAATCTCTATATCTCAGCCCCCAAGCCATCACGGACTCAGGAGTTGCACCAACAAATGCCCGAGGTCCGCAGGGTCACACAGATATTTTTATGAGAATGTACCTACAAAGATGTGCTCATAATTCATAATCCTAGAACGGAGCCTTCGTGTCTGGGATATAAATAGATGTGTTTTCATGGTCTGGCTGAAAGGTATAGTCTAATTGAAGCCCCCAGGCATCTCATTACCATGCTAACAAACCTTACTATTCACCATGCTGACTTGGCTCTGTTTTGGGTCTTAACTCGTTACCATACTAAAGACCTTGCCATTCAAACATGGGCCTGAATCACTTAGCATACTAAAGCCCTTTTGATTCACAGTGGACATCAAACCCTGTCGTATTGAATATGCTAACAGGCCCTGTGCAGTTAGCAGCCTGTGGTTCAGTGAACAGACAAAATGGAGGCTGGTATAGGCCCTATCCAAGATGGTGGCGTCCCTACCTCACAGTTACCCTTTGTTAAGTCCAAGTGGGTGTTATCAGATTGTTTTCTCCCTGTATGATGCTTAAGGGTACCGTCACACTCAGTGACGCAGCAACGATCCAGACAACGATACGACCTGGCAGGGATCGTTGCTGTGTCGCTATGTGGTCGCTGGTGAGATGTGAAACAGTCAGATCTACCCAACAATGCAGCAACGATCGGCGACCCGTAGCGACCTGTGTAACGATGTGTCTCCTATGTGTCTCAGCGCTGAGTCGCCAACGAGATCGTTGCTAAAAGATGTCAAACACACCGATGCATGCTACCCAGCGGGACCTCAACAATCAAAAAAAGGTCCAGGCATTTCTGACATGACCAGCGATCTCACAGCAGGGGCCTGGTCGCTGCTACCTGTCAAACTTAGCCAGGTCGCTGTTGCGTCACAAAACTTGCGACTCAGCAGCGATCTCGCTTAGTGTGGCGGGGGCTTAAAGGGAATCTGTCACCCCAATATTGCCATATCAGATAAAGATATGGCTGAATAGTGCGTCCCATAACAAAGCTAACGGTAGTTATCATATATCCTGATACCCCGTTTTCATATCAAAATACCTTTGTAAACTTTGGTTTTTGCGCTGTCAATCACAGTGGTCAGGTCAGGAGAGTGGCGTTTTCTCTGTCCTCCCCCCCGCTCCTCGGCATCAGTTGCGTATCGCCGTCTGTGAATCCCACAGACGGCGTTCGGCTTCTCGCAATTGCGCAATTCAAATTTGGGCCGGCGCATGCGCAGTGTGCTTTGCAAAAGCATATAATCAGTACAGCGCATGCGCTACTCTTTCCTTGCCCCGGAAGACGTCCAAGGCAAGCAGACATTTCCGGGGCAAGGAAAGACTAGCGCATGCGCTGTACTGATTATATGCTTTGCCCACTGTTGGGCGGTGCCCGGAGGAGGCCGCCCCGGGGGGAGGGGGGGGGGTGTACGGTGGTGCCCGGAGGAGGCCGCCCCGGGGGGGTGGGGGGGGGTTGTACGGTGGTGCCCGGAGGAGGCCGCCCAGGGGGGGCTACGGTGGTGCCCGGAGGAGGCCGCCCGGGGGGGGGGTTACGGTGGTGCCGGAGGAGGCCGCCCCGGGGGGGGGGGTTACGGTGGTGCCCGGAGGAGGCCGCCCCGGGGGGGCTACGGTGGTGCCCGGAGGAGGCCGCCCAGGGGGGGGGGGGGGTTTGGGGGTTGCCCGGAGGTTCCCGCCCGGGGGGGGGGGGTTACGGTGGTGCCCGGAGGAGGCCGCCCCGGGGGGGGGGGGGGGGGGTGGGTACGGTGGTGCCCGGAGGAGGCCGCCCAGGGGGGGGGTGTACGGTGCCCGGAGGCCGCCTGTGGCAGAGGAGCCGCCGTCACACGGACACGATGTAGGAGCCGCTCCTCTCCTGCCCCCGGAGGTGCTGCGGTCTCCTATCTGGATCACCATGGTCGCGGCCGGTCCCCCGCACGCCACGACCTCCTCCCACGGCCACGTGTGATCTGCCCTCTACGTACATACTCACACGGCACGCCGGCCAGGTCAGACTGAGAATAGCCGGGGGATCCTCCGAATATAGCGCCGAGCCCTCCCCGGCCCCCGGGGTGGTTGTTGGTGTCCATCTCTCGGTGAGCTCGGCCGCGTGTCTCACTATCCCCTCTCTGACCTCTCCACTGCAGCCGTAAAAGAGAGCGCTTCCGGCGTCCCCTCCTTCTCTTCTTACGGATCCTGTTTTGCGATAGTTTCCATGCTTTACGGCTCTCGCTTCGATACTGGCTTTTACTTCTCGGCTGTATCTTCCCGTGTCGGCAATGCCGGCGAAGTGCGCATGCGTGCTCAATGTGCTTCTGAGTGTGTGGGATGTGCTCTCAGCAGTATGGGGCAGGACCCCTCAGCAGACCCCTATAGGGGACATGACCCCTGACAGCATTGATATGAATCAGACCCTACAGTTACAAGCTCAGAAATTTCAGCCACTGAGCGAAGCGAATTTTGTTCAGTGATTTTCGCTGTGAGTTCAGTGCCAGAATCCACATTAAAAGCCCCTCACACTCTGCTTCCAACAAGCCCCCATGCACTGGCGGACACACAGGAAAGGGCCCCTGTGCAAGAACAATATATGGGCCTTTTGTTGCTGCCAAAGCCACAAATCATTTTTTCCACTATGTTTTCAGCTCGTGTTACTATAGAGCATCGTGTACATTTTTTGTTTTTTCCATTTGTAATTTGAGGCGCAGGGTGCAGTTTATGTGTCTGGGGGTTACTGCACATTTTGGAAGGTTTTTTGCAGCAGAAATCTACAATACTGAGGGACGTACTAAACTGCATATTGGGATGGGCTGCAATGCTAGACTCGACCACTAGATGGCAGCACATTTTTCAAATGCAGGCCAGGAAATGACTTCTGGCCTTGATACTGGATTAGAAGAAGCTGCAGTTTTTAACTCTTGACCTGTAATATAGAAAGAAATCAGAGGGAATTCAATGGAATTAAAGTTTAATAATAGAACCAGGGAAAAAAGATTGTAACTATTTGGGATTATGTGTAGAATATCGGGGTTACTCACGCCTGGTGATACATCTCATCAACATCTCATAGGAATATAGGTATAATTATTGTTCTGTATGGGGATTATGGCTAAAATATCACAAATACACATGCCCAGGAACATATTTCATCTACATTCAATAGGAATATGGGTGTAACTCTTGTTCTGTATGGGGATTATGGGTCAAATATCACAAATACACATGCCCAGGAACATACTTCATCTACATTCAATAGGAATATGGGTGTAACTCATGTTCTGTATGGGGATTATGGGGGAAATATCACAAATACACATGCCCAAGAACATATTTCATCTACATTCAATAGGAATATGGGTATAACTATTGTTCTGTATGGGGATTATGGGTGAAATATCACAAATACACATGCCCAGGAACATATTTCATCTACATTCAATAGGAATATGGGTGTAACTCATGTTCTGTATGGGGATTATGGGGGAAATATCACAAATACACATGCCCAAGAACATATTTCATCTACATTCAATAGGAATATGGGTATAACTATTGTTCTGTATGGGGATTATGGGTGAAATATCACAAATACACACGCACAGGAACATATTTCATCTACATTCAATAGGAATATGGGTATAATTATTGTTCTGTATGGGGATTATGGGTGAAATATCACAAATACACACGCACAGGAACATATTTCATCTACATTCAATAGGAATATGGGTATAACTATTGTTCTGTATGGGGATTATGGGTGAAATATCACAAATACACATATCCAGTAACATATTTCTTGTCCTTCTGATAGGAATATTGGTATAATTCGTATTCTATATGGGGATTTTGGGTGAATTATCAGGAATACATATGTGAATAATTTTCAAAAAGAATGATTTTTCCCGGACCTTCAGGAGGGGAATACACGGCATTATCTGGTGCCTTGTATTCATCTGGTACTGAAGGGGTTAAATGGAGGGAAGATGTTTTCCCGCTATTTTTTTTGTAGGTCACGTCAACAAGGTGATAGGGTTAAGTGATTGGTGAGTGGGTCCAGCCACTCAGGGGTCAGTAGTAGGCAGACAGTATTTTTTGCCCTGGTGACTGCCCGATTGGTCTGGACTTTGGTTACCGGGGAAGTGCAGGGTGATATAAGTGGGCAGCGCCGGAAGTGTGTGTCTGTTCTCCGATGCTGTCATACCTGGGAGCTGCCCCACCCTCCCTCCCCTATTTTATGCGTTTAGTCACGGCCGGGGTTAGTCGTCCAGGGATCTGGATGGACAGGTAATTTTGGTTAACGAACTTGAGCCTTATGGCTAAGCTGCGGGTTGATAAAGGTTTGAACTTGGTTTTTAATAAAGTTGAAATATTTATTGGTTTATACTTAAATTTATGAGTTTTTAATCTTTTAAATATTTAAATAAAGGCGACGGCCAATTGTTTTCCATCTAATCAATGGGTCGAGTATGTTGTTTGTTGCGCTGTTTAGATAAAGGTTGGGGTAATGTATAATGCCATGTGAGTTGTGGCAGGTTGACCACAGTAATGATAGTTGTTTGCAGCTAGGAGGCCATATGGACACCCATCCCAGCAGCATAGGGGTTAATCTATTGGGTGGGGTAATTTGGACACTGTTGGGAGGGTTATTTGTTGTCCCTATGCCCTCACAGCAGTGTCGTGCATTGCTTCAGGAGGGAGCCGGACCCGGAAGTCTGAAGGGTCCCATGCAGACGAGAGAGGCCTGTGGCAAGGAAAATTATTGGGGCATGGGGCCCAAAACTGTTTGAACAGTGCTGTAACTGAGCCATATCTTTTTCTGTTGAAATAAACCTGGCAGGAGCCAGAACTACCTTTAAAACCCATGTGAAGTGCCTTTAATTGAAGAGTGCCATGCGCCTGGAGACGCTAGGCGGCGATCCCGAGACTGAAGTCGTCACAGGGTATAAATATTTTTACTGGGAATTATGGTTGAAATACAATGAATACACTTGCCCAGTAACATATATGATTTACTTCTGCTAGGAATATGGGTATAGTTGTTCTTTGTGGGTATTATAGGTGATATATCATGAATACACATGCCCAGTGTCATATTGGATCAATTCCCGGTAAGAATATGTGTACATTTATTGTTTTATATGTTGACTATTGGTAAAATATGATGAATTCACATGTTGAAACATTTCATTAACTTGCGGTAAGAATATGGGTATATTTATTATTCTATATGGGGTTATGGTCAGAATGCCATGGATATACAGATCCTGTAACCTATTTGCATCTGACAGGATTACATGTCCATTGACTTCTCCCACCCCTGGGAGATGTGAGCCCTGGCATCATAGCTCTTTGACCCAGTGTTCCCACCTCCTTATTAGATAGGCTGGCCATGTCAGAGTGATGAGCAGTCTTGCACCATACTTCTTGCTTATATACCTATATTATTCTCAATATTGTTCTTTATAGGATGTTGGATCTTTTGGAGGGTTTTATTGGTTACTTTGGTTTGTTGACATCAATAACTTTTAATGGAGATATATAGAATTTTTTTTAAATAACTGTTAATAAAATAATAGGTTTTATCTTAACCAACAAATTTGGAAATGGACCATGTATTTTAGTGTATACTGGTCTCTAGGTTAATACGAAGGCCATCATAACAAATACAACAAAATAGCTTTCATGGAACAATAAATTATCCTGCTTACGTTCACATGTCTGATATAGGACTCGGTATTGCTTCTTAGACAGTAGGCAAGGCATAATTGAATCTTATGTGCCTGTTTTCCATCCAGGTTCACTTGAATGGGAATGGAAACTTTCATATTGTTTCCTGCTATACAGGGCAGTTTTTTTTTTGTGTGTGTCCGTTTCTGTGCTGCCACTATCATCCTCTGCTGTGCGTCGGAAACCCGGGTTTCCTTCTACTTCTTCAAGAGAATTCTGACCTCTGCCGGAACACTCATGTGGAGGTGTGGACATCAAGGGAGGATGATGTCTGCCTGACATAGGTCACAGATATCATCCTCCCTCTCCACTGTAATAGGGATTGGAGGTGGGCAGACCTACCCACCCCTCTCCCTCTCTGCCTCCCTGATTGCCCAGTTTAGCTGTGCCACCATCAAAAAGTCCTATGTTCAGCACATTCGTTCCTGATGTACAGAACACACATTATGCCAATTCAGAGCCTTTTAAAATTCTGAATTCCAAGCTAAAAATATCAATCTTCCTTGTTTTTGATCTGTTTAAAGAGTCAGTGTACTTTTTACTTACCTGTCATTTTCAGCTCCATGCCATCCTTCAGATGCTTTTTGGACCCACGATGCCGGGTCTCCTCATGCTCCTTCACCGCTTCTGACCCACCGCAGCTCCGGAGTCTGGTCTCAGCACTGCGCTCCAACAATTGAGAAAAATCGGAGCGCAGCACTGAGACCGTGTGCCTGATTGGCTGGCTGCTCGCAGCAGTTTGCAGCCAGCCAATCAGGATCGCTGTATTAGCGCTGACACTTCCGTGTCATGTGACACAGCTTGCTCAGCGCTGATACAGGATCCGGGATCTTCAGCGGGTCAGAATCGGGTGAAGGAACGCGAGGAGACCTGGCACCGCTGGACTGAGGAGGATCGGGAGGACAGCGCGGACCTGAAAATGAAAAGTTAGTAAAAAGGACAGTTACTCTTTATAAAGTAAGTCCACATTAAAATATAAAGTTTTTTTAATATCAAGTCTCTCACCGTAAACAAAATGGCAATAACATTTTGCACTAGTTTCTTTTACATTGTAAACATAGGAAATATTTTGGTGGTCGGCCCATCGCTCCCGCACACTTCTGGTGATACCAATTTCGACACATTACACACAGGATCTGTTTTTCTTCATGGTAAATGTCACCTGTGCAATAGCAAGACCTGCAAAATGTCCACCCTTCTGAATTGCTGTATCGGGATGCGAGTACTTATTTCCTGCTCTGTTTCCTTTTCTATTATTTTGATCATTGATGGGCAGTAGGTCTTCATTTTCTCAGCCACAATTTTTTGTTGTGGTGTTTGTTTGGAGCTGAAATGTGAGTAATTAACTTCCCTAATCTTGGTCTGTATCCACCTTCTAACATTATTGCTGTCAAAGCAATGAACATAGTTAATACCATTACATATCACATATGAATTTAGTATGACATGCACTCCACAGTCATATGAATTATTCTGTTTTGGGCAGTCGGCGCTCACAATAAAAGTCCATTCATCTTCAAAAAACTCCACTGAGGAACATAGAGAGTGGATGCCAGAGAATTTTTTTGAGAGCAGCACAGTGTATGTTGTATTTGGAGATCACAGAGTCCATTATTGTCACTGTTTTAGATTTTAGGTCTGCTAAAGCCAAAAACCAGTGGAAACCTCGTCCGTATAAAGTGTTTATTGGAAATAGCAAAATGTCATAGTTTAAAAGTGCTAAGGAATCAGCAAATCTTAAAAAAGATGCGTGTTCTCCATTACTAACAGCATTGAAAAAATGTGGAAGAACAGCCAAACTACCACTGGAAATTCCAGATTCCTTAACCAACTGTATTATGGCACTGTCTATTACTTCTCCTTCAAGCCAGGACTTTGGTTTTAGACATAGTGTCAGACTGTCAATTAGGTATACTGGTTCATCCTAAGGCTTTCTGGCTATATAGCTATCAGACTTTTCTTGGTGTGCTTTCATACTTTGGAGATTGTAGTTCAATACAAGAAAAGGTGAACGGATGGACTCTACATGCCTGGTTCCCACCGTGAAGCATGGAGGAGGTGGTGTGATGGTGTGGGGGTGCTTTGCTGGTGACACTGTTGGGGATTTATTCAAAATTGAAGGCATAGTGAACCAGCATGGCTACCACAGCATCTTGCAGCAGCATGCTATTCCATCCGGTTTGCATTTAGTTGGACCATCATTTATTTTTCAACAGGACAATGACCCCAAACACACCTCCAGGCTGTGTAAGGGCTATTTGACAAAGAAGGAGAGTGTTCGGGTGCGACGCCAGATGACCTGGCCTCCACAGTCACCAGACCTGAACCCAATCGAGATGGTTTGGGGTGAGCTGGACCGCTTCAGTTTTGAATAAATCCCCAACAGTGTCACCAGCAAAGCACCCCCACACCATCACACCACCTCCTCCATGCTTCACGGTGGGAACCAGGCATGTAGAGTCCATCCGTTCACCTTTTTTGCGTGCAAAGCAGTAATCAAAGCAAAAGGTGGCTACTTTGAAGAACCTAGAATATAAGAAAAATATTTAGACTTGAGAGTCCTCAGTGGTTGATACCTTTTAATGGCTAACTGAAAAGATGGTAACAAATTGCAAGCTTTCGAGACTACTCAGGTCTCTTCATCAGGCATAGACTAATACAACATCTGAAGAATCACATATTTATACACAAAATAGCACAGAAAAAATGCAATAGGTAGGACAAGTGACATGAAGCAGAACTGTCATTATGGCAGAGGGATTAACATAAATATGACTAGTTCATAGATACCTATTGCATTTTTTCTGTGCTATTTTGTGTATAAATATGTGATTCTTCAGATGTTGTATTAGTCTATGCCTGATGAAGAGACCTGAGTAGTCTCGAAAGCTTGCAATTTGTTACCATCTTTTCAGTTAGCCATTAAAAGGTATCAACCACTGAGGACTCTCAAGTCTAAATATTTTTCTATCTACTGGCTAACACGTACGAAGATACACATCTTTCCTATATTAGAATATAAGACATATTTTCAGTTGTTTCACACTTTTTTGTAAAGTGTAATGTATAATTCCACATGTGTTAATTCACAGTTTTGATGCCTTCAGTGTGAATTTACAAATTTCATAGTCATGAAAATACAGAAAAATCTTTGAATGAGAAGGTGTGTGAAAACTTTTGGTCTGTACTGTATATATATATGTTGTTAAAATAAAATATGCTACTGGGCATGTGTATTTGTGATATTTTACCCATAATCCCCATACAGAACAATAGTTATACCCATATTCCGATGAGAAGTAGATGAAGTATGTTCCTGGGCATGTGTATTTGTGATATTTTAGCCACAATCCCCATACAGAACAATAGTTATACCCATATTCCTATGAGAAGTAGATGAAGTATGTTCCTGGGCATGTGTATTTGTGATATTTCACCCATAATCCCCATACAGAACAATAGTTATACCCATATTCTGATGAGTAGATGAAGTATGTTCCTGGGCATGTGTATTTGTGATATTTCACCCATAATCCCATACAGAACACTAGTTATACCCATATTCCTATCAGAAGTAGATGAAATATGTTCCTGGGCATGTGTATTTATGATATTTCACCCATAATCCCCATACAGAACAATAATTATACCCATATTCCTATGAGAAGTAGATGAAGTATGTTCCTGGCATGTGTATTTGTGATATTTCACCCATAATCCCCATACAGAACTATAGTTATACCCATATTCATATGAGAAGTAGATGAAGTATGTTCCTGGGCATGTGTATTTGTGATATTTCACCCATAATCCCTATACAGAACAATAGTTATACCGATATTCCTATTGAATGTAGATGAAATATGTTCCTGGGCATGTGTATTTGTGATATTTCACCCACAATCCCCATACAGAATAATTAGACCTATATTCCTATGAGAAGTATATGAAGTATGTTCCTGGGCATGTGTATTTGTGATATTTCACCCATAATCCCTATACAGACAATAGTTATACCCTTATTCCTATTGAATGTAGATGAAATATGTTCCTGGGCATGTGTATTTGTGATATTTCACCCATAATCCCTATACAGAACAATAGTTATACTGATATTCCTATTGAATGTAGATGAAGTATGTTCCTGGGCATGTGTATTTGTGATATTTCACCCATAATCCCTATACAGAACAATAGTTATACCGATATTCCTATTGAATGTAGATGAAATATGTTCCTGGGCATGTGTATTTGTGATATTTCACCCATAATCCCCATACAGAATAATTATACCCATATTCCTATGAGAAGTAGATGAAGTACAGTACAGACCAAAAGTTTGGACACACCTTCTCATTCAAAGATTCTTCTGTATTTTCATGACTATGAAAATTGTAGAATCACACTGAAGGCATCAAAACTATGAATTAACACATGTGGAATTATACATTACACTTTACAAAAAAGTGTGAAACAACTGAAAATATGTCTTATATTCTAGGTTCTTCAAAGTAGCCACCTTTTGCTTTGATTACGCTTTGCATGCAGAAAAGGTGAATGGCTGGACTCTACATGCCTAGTTCCCACCGTGAAGCATGGAGGAGGTGGTGTGATGGTGTGGGGGTGCTTTGCTGGTGACACTGTTGGAGATTATTCAAAATTGAAGCGGTGAGCTGTCCAGCTCACCCCACACCATCTCGATTGGGTTCAGGTCTGGTGACTGTGGAGGCCAGGTCATCTGGCGTAGCACCCCTTCACTCTCCTTCTTGGTCAAATAGCCCTTACACAGTCTGGAGGTGTGTTTGGGGTCATTGTCCTGTTGAAAAATAAATGATAGTCCAACTAAACACAAACCGGATGGAATAGCATGCTGCTGCAAGATGCTGTGGTAGCCATTCTGGTTCAGTATACCTTCAATTTTGAATAAATCCCCAACAGTGTCACCAGCAAAGCACCCCCACACATCACACCACCTCCTCCATGCTTCACGGTGGGAAACAGGCATGTAGAGTCAATCCGTTCACCTTTTCTGCGTGCAAAGCAGTAATCAAAGCAAAAGGTGGCTACTTTGAAGAACCTAGAATATAAAACATATTTTCAGTTGTTTCACACTTTTTTGTAAAGTGTAATGTATAATTCCACATGTGTTAATTCATAATTTTGATGCCTTCAGTGTGATTCTACAATTTTCATAGTCATGAAAATACAGAAGAATCTTTGAATGAGAAGGTGTGTCCAAACTTTTGGTCTGTACTGTATGTTCCTGGGTATGTGTATTTGTGATATTTCACCCATAATCCCTATATAGAACAATAGTTATACCCATATTCCTATCAGAAGTAGATGAAATATGTTCCTGGGCATGTGTATTTGTGATATTTCACCCATAATCCCCATACAGAACAATAATTATACCCATATTCCTATGAGAAGTAGATGAAGTATGTTCCTGTGCATGTGTATTTGTGATATTTCACCCATAATCCCCATACAGAACAATAGTTATACCCATATTCCTATGAGAAGTAGATGAAGTATGTTCCTGGGCATGTGTATTTGTGATATTTCACCCATAATCCCCATACAGAACAATAGTTATACACATATTCCTATTGAATGTAGATGAAGTATGTTCCTGGGCATGTGTATTTGTGATATTTCACCCATAATCCCTATACAGAACAATAGTTATACACATATTCCTATTGAATGTAGATGAAATATGTTCCTGGGCATGTGTATTTGTGATATTTCACCCATAATCCCCATACAGAACAATAGTTATACCCATATTCATATGAGAAGTAGATGAAGTATGTTCCTGGGCATGTGTATTTGTGATATTTCACCCATAATCCCCATACAGAACAATAGTTATACCCATATTCCTATGAGAAGTAGATGAAGTATGTTCCTGGGCATGTGTATTTGTGATATTTCACCCATAATCCCCATACAGAACAATAGTTATACCCATATTCTGATGAGAAGTAGATGAAGTATGTTCCTGGGCATGTGTATTTGTGATATTTCACCCATAATCCCCATACAGAACAATAGTTATACCCATATTCTGATGAGAAGTAGATGAAGTATGTTCCTGGGCATGTGTATTTGTGATATTTCACCCATAATCCCCATACAGAACAATAGTTATACACATATTCCTATTGAATGTAGATGAAATATGTTCCTGGGCATGTGTATTTGTGATATTTTAGCCATAATCCCAATACAGAACAATAATTATACCTATATTCCTATGAGATGTTGATGAGATGTATCACCAGGCGTGAGTAACCCCGATATTCTACACATAATCCCAAATAGTTACAATCTTTTTTCCCTGGTTCTATTATTAAACTTTAATTCCATTGAATTCCCTCTGATTTCTTTCTATATTACAGGTCAAGAGTTAAAAACTGCAGCTTCTTCTAATCCAGTATCAAGGCCAGAAGTCATTTCCTGGTCTGCATTTGAAAAATGTGCTGCCATCTAGTGGTCGAGTCTAGCATTGCAGCCCATCATCCAATCATCCCAATACGCAGTTTAGTATGTCCCCTTATTCCAATAGGAAAACTGGATCTTAAAACCGTTATTCTGTTTCCAAAAAAGTTAACCCCCACATTAATGTATAGCAACTTTATGTCAAATAAATACATAAGTAAATAAATTGGTTACTCTGCTTCAAATAGAGTGAAGTGGAGAGGAAAACTAAATTAAGAAAATGAACGGTAAAAATAATCTAAAATAGGCATAGGTATAGATGAATCCGACTAGGCATAGGTATAGGTTAATTTGGCACATAGGGTTTTAGTATGCTCCATGAGCCCTCAATAAATCCACTCCGATCTAGACGGAGCTAGCTACAATGGAGTTGATTTTTTGAGAACCACAAAAAGTCAACTCCAAACTAGATGCAGCCGTCGGTGCTGAGCTGCGGGCAGTTGTTCCTGTCAGGCCCCCGCTGCGGGCAGTTGTTCCTGTCAGGCCCCCGCTGCGGGCAGTTGTTCCTGTCAGGCCCCCGCTGCGGGCAGTTGTTCCTGTCAGGCCCCCGCTGCGGGCAGTTGTTCCTGTCAGGCCCCCGCTGCGGGCAGTTGGTCCTGTCAGGCCCCCGCTGCGGGCAGTTGTTCCTGTCAGGCCCCCGCTGCGGGCAGTTGTTCCTGTCAGGCCCCCGCTGCGGGCAGTTGGTCCTGTCAGGCCCCCGCTGCGGCAGTTGTTCCTGTCAGGCCACCTCCGCACTGAGCCGCGGTCTACAGTGGAGGCTCCGGTCCCTCACTGCAGCCACTCTATGCTAGTCACCGACCTCACCGGAGCTGGAAGGAGGCCTCACAGGAGCCACTCCAATCTAAACCCAATCACGGCCTTAGATATCCTGTTTTGCAACAGTTTCCATGTTTACGGCACCAGTTTTTGGTTCGCTGATTTGCTTTTTGTTTTTTCCTTCCGGGTGTCTGCAATGACAGCTGTTGGTTCCTTAGCGCTGACTGCGCATGCGTGCCCGATGTACTGAGCCTGCGCAAGTGTTAGGGGTCATCGCTAAAGTTCGGGACTGTCAGGAAGCGCAGATAGAAAAGCTCCCTGATTGTTTGGGTCCAGGGAGTAAGTCGCGACTCATGATGAGCAGACACTCCCCGGAGGCGTGTGCGGAGCAATGAGTGCGGGCTCCGATTTGGATGAACCTTGCAGCAAGAAGATCCGGAGAGAAGAAGCAGAAGTTGCCGAGGGCTGTGAGAGAGAGAGGGGCTCCCCGGGAAGCCGGGGCCCCAGCAGCACCGTGGGGAATAGAGGTGAAGCAGTGGGGTTATCACACGCGTGCCCCCAGCCCTGGCCTCGCTGCACTTCCTGCTGGTGCTGCCATGTAGGGGGCAGGTGATTGTACCCCCAGCTTGTCAGGGGGGTCCTGTGTGTGTGTCTGGGGGTCCCACCAGTGTCCTCCAGTATATACCAGTAGAGGGTGGTACCGTGCCGATCTGCATGGGGCGCGTGCTGCGTGTTTCCCCTGGAGCGGACTACTAGTGCGTCCAAAAGTATGCGCTGAACCGGAGGGGGCGCTCCATCTCTGAATAGCTATGCTTCTTCAGGGGTGTCAAGTTTTTGACTATGAGGGTCCCACCTGCGGTTCGCTCCTTTTGTCATGTTCCCAAGGGGGCTTCCCCAAGACCCCTCTGCACCCGGAGGCCTACAGCAGCCTTTCATAGAGGATCCCTTATCATTTATGTGGCTGTCACTTCTAGTGAGACCCCGTAGTTCTGATCTTTATTATCATGTGGCTCGGGGCCGTATAATACAGCCGTAGCTGAGCCCCCCACAATGATCGTCCTCGTTAGCTGCATTGTGGCATTTTCTCCCCTGTCTTCTGTTATGCCTCCATGTTACATCTGTTTTTAAAGGTAAACTGAACGTTGTTTTATCCATTGACTCTTGGACAATGGCGCAGTAAAAAAACCGAATGGAACTCTGAAGTACAAAGTCTGTGCTCTGCGTGTCATCTGTATGGTCCCCACAGGCTTTTATGGTGGAGTCTGATTGTGCTCGGAGTCTCTCGGATCAGAGATTCAGACCTGTTTTAAAACTGATGTATGTGTGTCTCAGTGATACTCTATAGGTCAATGTGTGGTCTAAGAGATAAATGGTTCTCACCCAGACGTGTCACTTAGATGTGTGAATATTGCCCTACAGTGACTCGTTTACCCTCTAGATAATGCACTGTATATCTATCCACCACTGATGAGGGTTACTTGTACCTCCATTTTTAGGGAAACATTAGGGGCAGGTTCACACATAGCAGATGATTCTGCCAGTGTCCAATTTATCTGGAGGGGGCTTTCAGAAATCCATACATCCTGCTTAAATGAGCTCATTCAGATGTAAGGAATGGGATATTTATCACGTGGGGGTTTGCCTTCTGAAACCTTCAGCTGACATTGTGGTATAACATTCTGTGCTCCTCGGGGGAGGAGTCTGCAGAAAACCATGCTAGTCAGTGCACAGATCTATAGATTAGAAACCCCACCAAAATAAGAAAAATAGCATAAATCTTGTTTCCAGATCAAACACGCTGACCCGATTCACTAATTCAGCCTAATAGGTGACCAGTGTAAACTTGGACCGGGCAAATAAAAGCTGTTCCGAGTGTATCACAGTTGTGCACATGTTGTGAAGTAATTCTGCACATCTTGCATAGTTCATAGTTGGCTTATTTTATGTTACTAATGTAGCCCTAAAAATACTGTTAGCCTTCAAAGACTACAAAGCCGTGCCACTGTTGTATTATTGTCTAGAGGCCACACTTTTGTTCTATATGGCATATATCAATAATAATTGTCAGCTTTGTCTTACACAATACTAGTAAATGTGACAGCATCTATGCCCGAAAATGGTGTAAATCCTCAAATACCTGCATTGTTGGCTCAGATTGCATTTGCTAAACATTCCTAGGAGCCAGAGGTGGCGGTCACTGGTAATTGAGAGTATTTTACTTACATCGTCCCTCTATCATAAGTTTTTTTTTTTTTTTCCGCTATGTACTGGTACAATCAAGGCAGATGTTATCGGTTTCCACCAATAAGTCCTGGTTTTAGGACAAGTCATGTGCTTTGTGCTTTTTCTTGCGAACACCTCTGAGCTAGGGCTAGTTAATCCATTTCTGCTACAAAGAACTCTTATTTTTGTTATTTTACAGTTTTTAAACAGAGGACCCTTCATTCTTGGTTGGAACATAAAGGAAGGCGGACGGACAAGATTAAAAGGTGACTTATTAATATGCTTTATGTTAACGCCATAAAAAAATACTTGATGTGTAACCCACAGATTGTCGTTGATTTATAATGTGACCATGCATGAACCCCAGCATACCCATGTCGTAATTCTCCATTTCATCTAGCAGTCATTTCACTGGTCGCCCATCTACTACAAAGTCCAATATAAAGTTATTACTGTCACCCACAAAGCTCTCCACAATTGTGCACCGCCATACATCTCTTCCCTCTCTACTGTCTACCACCCTACTTACCCCCTCCATAGTTGTGCACCACCATACATCTCTTCCCTCTCCACTGTCTACACCCTACTTACCCCCTCCAGTTGTTCACGCCACATCTCCTCTCACGTCTCACCCTACTTACCCCCATTTCACGCATCATTCTCCCTCTCCACTGTCTACCACCCTACTTACCCCTCCAGTTGTTCACCGCCATACATCTCTTCCCTCTCCACTGTCTACCACCCTACTTACCTCCTCCAGTTGTTCACCGCCATACATTCTTCCCTCTCCACTGTCTACCACCTACTACCCCCTACACAGTTGTGCACCGCCATACATCTCTCTCTGCTATCTACCACCCTACGTATCCTCTCCAGTTGTGCACCACTATACATCTCTTCCCTCTCCACTGTCTACACCCTAGTCTACACCCTACTTACCACCTCCATAGTTGTGCACCACTATACATCTCTTCCCTGTCCACTGTCTACACCCTACTTACCACCTCCATAGTTGTGCACCGCCATACATCTCTTCCCTCTCCACTGTCTACAACCCTACTTACCCCCTCCAGTTGTTCACCGCTATACATCTCTTCCCTCTCCACTGTCTTACCACCCTACTTACCACCTCCATAGTTGTGCACCGCCATACATCTCTTCCCTCTCCACTGTCTACCACTCTACTTACCGTCCTTCTCTGTCTACCACCCTACCCGTGTTCTACATCTCCTCGCACATCTGTCTATGACCCTACCCATCCTCTTCACAGTTCTGCATTACCCTATACTCCCTTTTCTCTGTCTACCATCCTAACCATTCTTTCCGTTCTGCTAATAACTGAAGACTTAAAGAGGTTTTCCCACTAACTAAGTTAATTTTAATCAATAGATCTTTAAATAATATTAAATTCCACTATTGGATGTGTTTTTAAAAATTGTCTCTGTGCTGTGATCTTATAAATGTGCCCCTGCTGTGTAATGGCTGTGTCTGACCGTACAGGGACATGGTGTGATCATACCTCAGCTCCTGGGCACGGGAGGACGCAGTATACAGACAGGACACCAGGGGATCACAAATTACTCTTTCTTTTAGGTAAAACATTTCTAAAAGCACCACTCCAGCATTTTTTTTTATTAAATCACTGGAGTGATGCTTTTAATGTAAGTTCCCTGTGTGGTACTCACCTCCCGGCGTTTTCGCCGCTTCTCCCGTCGGTCTCCGGCGAAACGTAACCTGCTTACAGCTCTAGTGTTTCATGGAGCTACGCGGAGGACATTTTAAAATACAAGTCTGAGAGCCTTGTTCTGGTGCTAGTAGACTTGCATTGTTCTCATTTGATGTGCCTTCTGTCGTCCGGCTGCTGACAAGAAGGTGCAGAGGGACCGGAACGACACCGAAAAAAGCGTGGAGACGCTGGAAGGTGAGTATGTGACCGGGGCAGCTTAGATTTAAAGTGCCACTTCAGCTCTGAAAAAAACCATAACTCTGGAGTGGTGCTTTAAAAGCAGGCAGTGAAATGTTTTACCTCACAAAAGAATCATTTGTGATCCCATGCTGTAATGTCTGTATACTCATTTGTGTCCTCCCCTGTCCAGGAGCTGTGGTATGATCAGACCATGTTCCTGTACTGTCAGACACAACCATTACACAGTACACAGCAGGGGCACATTTATAAGATTATCTCACCACAGGAACATTTTATGTAAACACCTTTAATTGTGGAAATTATTATTATTACAAGATGTATTAATTAAAAAATAGTTTGTTTGTAGGAAAACATCTTTTAACCTCTGTAATCTCAACCTCTCTAATCGTGCTACATCAGTTCTCTGGAATGCTCTACCCTAGACAATTTGGTTAGCTTCCAGTATCCACAGCTTTAAGCATGGTCTAAAACACATTTCTTTACTGTCCTATCACTGATCCTCACTAATGTCACTATAATATTACCGTATTTTTCGGACCATAAGACGCACTTTTTTCCCCAAAAATTTTTGGGGAAAATGGGGGTGCGTCTTATGGTTGCAATATACTTACAAATCCTGTGGCAGCGGCGGTCCCGATGCAGCCTCCTGTGCTCGAAAGCCCCACCGCAGCTCCGCTGCTGCAACGCGGTGGCCTCCCGAAAGATGGCCTCCGGAAAGATGGCCGCTGGAGGCGGCGCATATTCAAATCTCGGCAACGAGATCTCTTCCCGAGATCTCGTCTTCGAGATCTCGGGACAAGATCTCGTTGCGGAGATCTGAATCTGAGCATGCGCCGCCTCCAGTGGCCATCTTTCCGGAGGCCCCTGGCGGCCATCTTTCAGGAGGCCACCGCGTTGCAGCAGTGGAGCTGTGGGGGGCTTTCGGGCCATGACGAAATGCCGGTGGAGCCCCCCGCGCAGCACAGAGCCTCACTGCCGTCACATCACAGAGCCCCGACACCACCGCACCACAGAGCACAGGAGGCTGCATTGGGACCGCCGCCACAGGATTTGTAAGTATATAGCAACCCTACAGAGCACAGCCACCCCGCAGAGCACAGCCACCCCATAGAGCACCCCTGCAACACAGAGCACCACCACCGCACTAGCCTGGACCACCGAACGACCCCTGTGACCACTCCTTTACCTGTGCTGATCCCTTCGCTGGTAAGCTGAATTCGGACTGTAAGACGGACCTCCATTTGACACATTATTTTTTTTTCCCTATTTTCCTTCTGAAAATTTAGGGTGCGTCTTATGGTCTGGTGCGTCTTATAGTCCGAAAAATGCGGTAATATCTGTACTAATGCCCCTATTTATGGTACTTTTGGCTGGACCATATATGACTAGCACTTTTACATATTGTGTCTTGCGAGCAGGGCCCTCGCTCCTGTAACTGTTGCATTATGTGTTACTTGGTAATGTCTTTCTATACATGTCCATTCTGAATTGTTAAGTGCTGAATATGTTGTCACTATAAGGCGTATTTGTTATATTCATGCCATTCACATCTAATGGCTGGTCCGATAAGTTGTCACACAGCACCACTTCAGTACTCATGAAGACCATTCCTATATGACTTATTAGAGTATATGAACGCCATAGAGAAGGGTGGCCTGCTCTAGACGCCACTCTGAGCAGCTCTCGTTTTGTCACATTCAAGCCATTATTGCAGTACAATGGCCGCCGTGTAATACCATGTTTTCTTGCAGCAACTATTACAGGGGCTATACCTGACTGGCTGAAGCCTCACATGGCAATATGCAAGAATTAGACAGTATTAATTAATCCCCAATTTAATGCAAGTGAATGGGGTATTCCGATAACTTGCTGGCAGACCCTACAAATATCAGTATGGCCCTGAGGGCCTGCTATGGATGTACAGATGCTGGAGCCCAGTAGTTTTGTTGCTCACTTCAACCTCTTATTTTCATTTTGCGTTTTCGTTTTTTTGCTCCCCTTCTTCCCAGAGCCATAACTTGTTTTCTTTTTCTGTCAAAATGGCCATGTGAGGGCTTGTTTTTGAGGGACGAGTTGTATTTTTGAACGACACCATTAATTTTAACATATCGTGTACTGAAAACGGGAAAAAAATCAAAGTGCAGTGAAATTGCAAAGAAGTGCAATCCTACAGTTTTTTTTTTTTTACCATGTTCACTAAATGCTAAAACTGACCTGCCATTGTGATTCTCCATGTCATTACGAGTTCATAGACCCCAAACATGTATAGGTTCTTTCCAATATCCATAGCGTCTCCATTTTTTGTGATCTCGGTTTCCGTAAGGATTTATTATTTGCATGCCGGGCTGACTTTTTTCATGATACCATTTTAGTGCAGATACGATCTTTTGATCGCCTGTTATTGCATTTTAATGCAATGTTGCAGCGGCCAAAAAAACGTAATTCTGCCGTTTTGACTTTTCTTTTTTTCTCGCTACGCCGTTAATAGTCTCCATGGGCGACTAGAAGCTGCCATAACCCGATCGGCTCTGCTACATACAGGCAATCATCAGATCGCCTCTAATTAGCAGAATTGCTGACTTGCAATGAGCGCCACCCAGTAATCCGGCAGTGACCACCATAGAGGTCTCCAGAAGACATCTGGTTGTCATGCCAACCCACCGGTGACCTGCGATCATGTAATGGGGGTCATTGGATTACTGGCGCGATGGCCAGAAGCTCGAGTTAAATGCCGCTGTCAGAGTTTGACAGCGGCGTTAATCGGGTCAATAGCCACTGGTGGATCGCGATTCCACCTGCAGCTATTCCGGGCACTTCAGCTGTTCAAAACATGTGACATGTCCCAGGAAAGATGTGGGCTCACCGCCGGAGCCCACATCAAAGGGAGGGATACCGACATCGGCGTAAATTTACGCCCAACGTCGGAAAGGGGTTAAAGAGTAACCGTCGTTTTAATTTTTACTTCATAAATCAGTAGTACACATGAAAATAACCAACTTTGTAATATATCTTATCAGAGAAATCTGACTTTTTTTTACCAGAATTAATCAGTTATTGACCAAATTCTCAGTTCTGAGGTAAAACCTGTATTCAGTGAAGACCCTTTCCCATTACTGAGGTAGGAGATGGGTGTTCCTATGGTTACAATTCTATGGAGGAGGGAGGAGCTACAGACAGAGCTCCTCCCTCCTCGCCTTTCTATATAGAAACTTATCTGTAGCAGCTGCCATCTCCTACCGCAGTAATGGGGACGTGTCTTCACTGAATACAGATTTTACCTCAGAATTTACATTTAATTTATTTTTGTGTAAAATCTGAAAAATTAGTTAGTTTAAGTATTTTTAGCTAGTAAAACTAGAGGCAGAAGTTGCTGATACTTGACAAGAAAACCAAGTATAATGTTGACTTGTATTTGGACTGTAAATGTGGGCAGACTCTGCTCTTGTGTCCATTGCCTCTTCTACGCATTGTGCTGGGCTATAATAACTTGGCACCTGGCACAACTGTGAACGGGGTATGCCAGGGGACGTGCCACTTCTGATGCAGTCGGTGTCAGACTGATACTTACACACCTGCTAACTAAAATGGCAGTGGCTGAAGGAAAAAATAGAATGAAATTAATACAGTAGATTTTATATTGTTTATATAATAAAAAATGATCTATTACTTTTCGTGAATCTATGCTGTATATCGTACATTAAACTAGGCCCCCTTGCCTAGCAAGAGGTTAAATCACATAAAGGTGGTGCAAGGTATGTATAACAGTCTTTTGATACTGATGTATAAAGCAACGTCTTTGTGCACTTGTATTTTTTTTATTTTTTTTACACACACAGGGTACTTCTGTAAAAGGGTAAATAATGCTAAGGCAATAATTTTGTGAGAATATGGCAGAAGTCCCCTTTATTGCCCCCTTTTTTTTCTGAATGACAACAAGAGAGAATCCAATAGATCAGGAGTGGGCAATTAATTTTCCCGAGGGCCACATGAGAGACCCTGACTGTTGTGCAGGGCCGAACCAATAGACTGAAATTAATTCTGCTTAATATTTAATTAAATCACTTAATATTGAGCAGAATTAAGTACCGTATATACTTGTGTATAAGCCGACCCTCCCCCCCTAATTTTGCCACAAAAAAATGGGAAAACTTTATGACTTGCGTATAAGGCTAGGGTGGAAAATGCAGCAGCTACTGGTAAATTTCAAAAATAAAAATACCAATAAAAATAAAATTAATTGAGACATCAGTAGGTTAAATGTTTTTGAATATCCATATTGAATCAGGAGCCCCATATAATACTCCATACAGTTCATGATGGCCCCATAAGATGTTCCATACAAAATGGACCCCCATATAATGCTGCACAAAAGTTAATGGCCCCATAAGATGCTCCATAGAATAATATGCCCCATATGCTGCTCCATAAAGGTTATGGCCCCATAAAATGCTACATAGATTAGGCCCCATAAGATGCTCCATTGATTGTGCCCCCATAACATGCTCCATAGATTATGCCCCATAAGATGCTCCATAGATTATGCACCATAAGATGCTCCATAGATTATGCCCCATATGATTCTCCATAGAATAGGCCCCATAAGCTGCTGCTGCAAATAAAAAAAATAAAAAATGACATACTTACCTCTCGTCGCTGGAGGCCAGGTGCCGGTGTCCTGAGCAGGCCGGGACTCCGGCGCGCTATGGGGGACAGGTGCCGGTGTTACCGCTGGCTCAGGGAACCGGCACCTGAGATATTCACCTGTTCCCGGTCCACCGCTGCACGCCGCGCCGTCTTCCGGGTCCTCTGTCAGTGATTGTTCAGACAAAGGGCGCGGCGGGCACAAACTAAATCATCGCGCACTCTGACCTGAACGTCACAGCCAGAGGACGCAGAGGATAGAGTGACGCGCAGCGGTGGACCGGGGACAGGTGAATATCACATATACTTACCCCCTCCTGGAGCGTCTCTGCAGACGCCCTGCTTCTCCCGCGGTCTCCGGCAGCTATTCCTTCCTTCAGCGGTCACGTGGTACCGCTCATTAAAGTCATGAATATGCACATATTCATGACTTTAATGAGCGGTACCACGTGACCGCTGAAGGAAGGAGCTTGAGATCGTGGGAGAAGCAGGGGGGCTGCAGAGACGAGCCGGGGGGTGAGCATGATCTGACACTCCCCTCCCCTGCCGACCCCGTGGCGTATATGACTTGCATATAAGCCGAGAGGGGGACTTTCAGCCTTAAATAAATGGGCTGAAAATCTCGGCTTATACGCGAGTATATACGGTAAGCTGACATCCTGCTATATACCATATAACACTGCACACAGCCCTTATATACTGTATGAGTCCCCACTTCCAGTCAAACATCCTATACACATGAAAAAAGACACCCCATGCTCGCCTTGCTCCTGTTCCCCCGGCACTCTGCCTCTGCTCTCTCAGATGAACTGACTCTCCGCAGTGCACAGCTGATGCCATAAAATGATGTCATCGAGTCAGCTGTCTCACAAGCTGATGGAAGAAGCTCCTCCACCAATGCATTCACCGCTGCCTGCTTCCTGAGGATGCAGGGAGGGCGCGGTGAGTGGGCGGCAGCGGACAGCCTTGGGAGGACAAGGTGCGGCCCGTAGGCCACTGTTTTCAGCCCCTCTACAGTCTCGGTCTGCGGGCCGGACGGGAACAGCCAGAGGGCCGGATGTGGCCTGCTGGCCACACTTTGCCAAGGTCTGGGATAGATCATCGGCATGGGATCAGTGGGGGCACCCCCACCAATCAGCTGCTAACTGCTCTGTAGACATTAGTTACATCTTTCAATTGCCAATTCAGGCAGGTAGGCGGGTGCCACTTGTGCCGGTTACACATTTGTAACCTTTTATCGCTATGATTACCACCAGCCGATTTGTGCTGGGCCATGAAAGCTATGCCACCAGCCCTCATTTTACTGCCTCCTGGAATCATAAATATGGCTTAACAGCCTCAGAACAGCAGCATGGTTGTAAATAGAATAGGGAGTGAGTAGATCAAGCTTAGTATAATTTCTAAAAGTTATTTTATTTTCTAGGTGTCTGTAGGAAGAATAATTGAGTGGGTATGTATGAGGCTGTTGAGTTCAGGTTAGGAGACCCACAGACTGTCCATACATTGCAGTCATTACTCGGACCGTGAATATGCGACGTGTGAGATGGAGAATCTGAAAAGCTAATACAGTGGAATCTGTAAGCCAAAGTTCTGATTCCTCTATTTACAAGATGGTGAGAAAAGCCTAATGTTTCCATTTATGAAGGAGTCAAGTCTGGAAAAATGATGAGGCTATTTAGAACGTAAAACTTTTTAGAATGCTACATCTGAACAAATAACTCTTCTAAATCCCTATGAAATTATCCAATAACCGGTCCTGTTTCTTCCATAAAGCTTGAAGTCAGCATATTTCTACCGACTCCACCCAGAACCAGCTCTACAGTCAGTCTTAAATCCTTGGTTTAACTTTCACCCAAGACATGGTTTACTGTAAATAAAAATTCTACACACCCTCTGTAAATTGTAAATGTGACACTTTTTTATCATGTAGAATAATTTCAAAGCTTTTTCCACTTTTACTGTCACCTATAATCTGTAAAATTCCATGTAAAAATAAACAGCAGTCTTTTTGGGTGGAAACAGAAAAATAAGTAAAAATAACGTGATTGAATACTTAGTTGCAGAACCCTTTTGAAATTACACATGTGGAAATCTAAAGACTTGTAAACTTCCCTGATAGATGGGCTTGTATGATTTTTCTGGTTAGCCAATAGTATTACTACTAGAACCCCCTATTTCTAACAAAGTATTTGCCATCATACCTACAGGGAATAATAGGACGTGAATACAGCAAGGAGTTTCTGGTCCCATGTTCTTGTACAGTAAAATGTTCCTAGTTTGCACGCAGATCTTGACCTTGTTCCGGGATAGTGAGGGGAGGCTGTTACTCATTGCTCAGTTTATGATTGTGAAACCTTCATCATTTATGGGAAGTCCAATGTTTGAAGTAAAACTGAAAGGGTGGTCATACAGCAGATTGTAGGAGACACACTAGGTGGGTGACTGTATTTTCTGTTCTATGTGGGCTGTGATAATTGAAGTGTTCCACTGATCCTTAGCGTATAGGTAATCCGGCTTATATTTGCTGTATGTCACATTATAGTAAAGTAGAATCCATCACTCCCAATCCAGCTTTAAGTGGTTTCCCGCGACTATGCCCCTGATGGCCAATGTGTGATCCTTTATCCTGGCACAGCGGCTGGTGCATCCATGTGACTGTACCCGGTACTGCTCTTCAGCCATACTGTAGTGAATGAGGCACAGATGCACGTAAAAAACAAGCCACAGTGCCTGGAAAGACCAGAAAGGGCATGGAGCTTACTGATGCCCATTAGGGGTTGGACCTCTAGGGATTAATCATAGATGACCTATCCTAAGGCTAGACCATGAGAGTCATAGTCCTGAAAACCCTCTGTACTCTGCTGGGATCTTCTGCCATTTGTGAAATATAAACTATGAAGCATGATATGCTTGTTTCAGCTAGTCGTCTTCAAAGAGAAATAATTTTTGCTGTCACTATAAATGGCTCCCTCCTCCACCATTATATTCACCATCATCTGCATCCCGAGGATGTAGATACCAGTGAAATCGAGATGTCAGACAGAGGTTGGGAGTGTGGCTCATGGGCAACTACTTCCAGCCCTCTTACTTTCCCTGTCCACGGGCCAGACAGGAACAACCAAATGGCTGGATGTGGCCCATGGGCCATAGTTTGTCCAGGTCTGTTGTATAAGGTATGCAGACATTATAATATATTGTGTGCATATTCATACACATACAAGTAATACATAAATAAAAAGTGTGTTAAGTGAACAAAACGTGACAGATTATCATTAAGACCCACAGGAAACTGGGGAAAAGCGCACTTTTTTTACTTTTACTACATTATACATACATAATGACACCAAAAGATGAGATACTGTCACGGGTGTGTCGCTACGAAGATCGTCGCGATTACACAATCTGACTTCGCGCAGCTGAGTTTTTGGTGCTTGGTGTTTTTCGGCAGTGAGGGAGTTAATTCTTTCTCTCTCTGTGCTAGACAAGGCCAGCCACACCCAGCTGCAATTAATGGGATTCCTTCAAATACCTGCCAGTCTGCTAGGAATGTGTCGGTGAAAGCATTCATGCAGACCAGCAGAGCGGATCGTGGTATTGTGAAGTCTGAAGTGAAGAATACCTGGTGTGGTCTTTTTTCCCCTCCTCGCTTTATCATTTATCTCCGTACCCGTTGGTGTTCCCTCTGTTTTTTGTGGTGTGAGTTTTGTATGCAAGGTGGATTTTAGTTTACCCCTTGTACTGTCTCGTTCGTCTATTACTGTGTCTAAGCATATACCTTCCAGTCCCCTGTGTTGTGATCAGGGTCCTTCTCAGGACTAGATCACTGAGGTTCAGGGATCCTCAGGAGGTAGGGATTACGCTGGTGGCCTGGACCTCTGTACCATCAACAGTACCTCCAGGTAGAGGGATTAGTCAGGACCCCAGCTTAGGGTCAGCATAGACCCCGGACCTCCTGTATGCAGTAACAGCGTGACATTTTCACCGACCACTAAAGATTTTCTCCAGCCACCATGGATCCAGTAGCCAGTCTAGCTCGGCAGTTGCAGAGTTTGTCCATGGAGCTGGCGGACGTTAAGTCCAAGGTTTTGTACCCCCTGGAGCAAGCCGGACCAGAACCTAAAGTAGCTCTTCCTGACAGGTTCACTGGGGGGCGGGACAAGTTTTTTGCTTTCCGGGAGGCATGTAAATTGTACTTTCGGCTGCGACCTCGGTCATCTGGGAGTGAAGAACAAAGGGTGGGGATTGTCATCTCGCTCCTACCAGGAGACCCCCAATCCTGGGCGTTCTCTCTCCCCCGGGCTCCCCAGCTCTCCAGTCAGTGGATAGGTTTTTTGCAGCTCTGGGTCTTGTATATGATGACCCGGATCGGGTCTCCCTTGCTTAATCTAAGTTACGTAGGATCCAGCAGGGAGATCGTCCGGCGGAGGAATTCTGTTCGGAGTTCCGTAGGTGGGCCACGGACACCCAGTGGAATGACCCGGCTCTTAGGAGCCAGTTTTGTCAAGGTTTATCTGACAAATTAAAGGATGTGCTGGCACAGTATGACCCTCCCACGTCACTGGAAGCCGCTATGGCCCTTGTTATTCGTATTGACAGACGGCTTCAGGAAAGGTGCGGGGTAACTCCGCCCCCTGTGATGACTCCACCTTCCTCAAGGGTCCCTTATATGGAGGTTCCCCTGGTCAGTCCAGAGGAGCCTATGCAATTAGGAGGGACATCATTTCGGGGGAGGGGATCGTTGGGGCGCCACAAAACAGGAAGTTGTTTCTTCTGTGGGAAAAAGGGACATTTTATTGGGGGGTGTCCATCCCATCCTTTGCAGAGTGAGAAGTCGCCGGAAAACTATTGATTCCAGATTGTGTGGTGGACGGCAATCTGGGAGTAAGTATTTCGTCCCTAAGTTCGTCTCAGTTTCTCGTACCGGCGGAGGTGGTGGTGGGTGCGATAGCTGAGAGGATATCTGTTCTTCTGGATAGTGGGGCCGGGGCTAATCTGGTGGATGCTCGCTTTGCCCGGGTTCAAGGTATGCGATTGAGTGTGTTGGCTAAACCCGTCCCCATATTCTCGATCGACGCCAGACCTCTCGGTCAGGGTAGTTTTTTGCAAGCAGTGCATAACATAGATCTTCAAGTGGGGGCGATACATAAAGAACTGTTGTCGTGTTACGTGTTGGAGGGTCTTCCCACTCCTATAGTGCTGGGCCTTCCTTGGTTAACTAAGCATAACCCGGTTATTAATTGGCAATCCAGAGAGATAAGCCAATGGAGTGAATTCTGTAATAAAAACTGCATGAATGCGGTCATCGGTGCGGTCGCTCCTAGGACCTTACCTCCATTTCTGGTGGATTTTGAGGATGTATTCTCGGAGAAAGGGTGTCAAGAACTACCTCTCATCGCGTGTATGACTGTTCTGTAAAATTGCTCCCTGAAGCTAAGTTACCGAAATCTAGGTTGTATAACCTTTCTGGTCCTGAGAGGCAGGCCATGAAGGATTATATTTCGGAGAGTCTGGCTAAGGGGCATATTAGACCTTCATCTTCCCGGTGGCCGCGGGGTTCTTCTTTGTGAAGAAGAAAGATGGAGGCCTACGCCCTTGCCTGGATTTCCGTGAGCTTAATCGGATTACGGTCCGAGATCCGTATCCGCTCCCACTTATTCCCGATCTCTTCAATCAGATCGTGGGCGCCAAATGGTTCTCTAAGTTGGATCTCAGGGGGGCGTACAATCTGATTAGGATGAAGGAGGGGGATGAGTGGAAGACGGCGTTTAACACTCCGGAGGGGCATTATGAGAACCTTGTCATGCCATTTGGTCTGACTAATGCCCCGGCGGTGTTTCAACATTTTGTTAATGACATCTTTCGCCACCTAGTGGGACAGTTTGTTGTCATATATCTGGATGACATCTTAATTTACTCGCCGGATCTTGTGTCTCATCAGGAGCATGTTAGGCAGGTGTTACAGATCTTGCGGGATAATAAACTGTACGCCAAATGGGAGAAGTGTGTGTTCGCCGTACAGGAACTTCAGTTTTTAGGATTCCTGGTGTCAGCATCCGGTTTTCGTATGGACCCTGGGAAAGTGCGGGCAGTTCTTGAGTGGGATCTGCCAGAGGATCTTAAGGCATTAGAACGTTTCCTGGGGTTTGCTAACTACTACCGGAAATTTATTCGTAATTTCTCGTCCATAGTTAAACCTCTCACAGACATGACTAAAAAAGGGACGGATTTTTCAAGGTGGTCTGACAAGGCTTGTCAAGCGTTTTCCTCCTTGAAAAAATGTTTTGCTTCAGCACCCATACTTATTCAACCTGATGCGTCACAGCCGTTCATTGTAGAGGTGGACGCTTCCGAGGTAGGGGTGGGAGCAGTATTGTCACAAGGTTCGTCCCCTGGTAAATGGCATCCGTGCGCCTTCTTCTCTAAAAAATTGTCGTCCGCTGAGAGGAATTATGATGTCGGCAATAGGGAACTCTTGGCCATTAAGTTAGCTTTTGAGGAGTGGCATCATTTTTTGGAGGGGGCAGTCCACCCGGTCACCGTCATTACCGATCACAAGAACCTGCTATATTTAGAGTCCGCTAAACGTCTGAATCCCAGACAAGCTAGGTGGTCGTTGTTTTTTACCAGGTTTAATTTTGTCGTCACATATCGTCCTGGGTCAAAAAATGTTAAGGCGGATGCCTTATCTCGCAGTTTCCCTGGGGCCGGGAAGACGGATGACCCGGTTCCGATCCTTCAGGAGGGAGTGGTGGTGTCGGCAGTATGCTCTGAGCTTGAGGAGGAGGTATTGGAGGCTCAGGGGGACGCCCCTGTAGGACCTCCAGGGAGACTGTTTGTTCCAAATCAGTTGCGACAAAAGGTGATCGAGGCACACCATAATTCAGCTTTTGCAGGACACCCAGGGAGTAAAGCAACTGAGGATCTCCTCTCGCGCCGGTTTTGGTGGCCTAACTTACATAGGGAGGTGGTAACTTTTGTCGCGTCCTGCGAGGTTTGTGCGCGCTCTAAGACCCCACATACCCGTCCGTCTGGGACCCTCTTACCTTTGAAGATCCCGGAGCGTCCGTGGACTCATCTGTCTATGGACTTCATTACGGACCTCCCGCCGTCTTCGGGTAAAACAGTCATACTCGTTGTAGTGGACAGGTTCAGCAAGATGGCACATTTTATCGCTCTTCCTGCTCTTCCTAATGCTAAGACTCTTGCGCAGGTGTTCATTGGGGAGATTGTGAGGCTTCATGGGGTACCCTCCGATGTGGTGTCTGATCGGGGGTCTCAGTTTGTGTCCAAATTCTGGAAGGCATTTTGTACACGGCGGGGGATGCAGTTGTCATTTTCATCGGCTTTTCATCCGCAGACCAATGGTCAGACAGAGCGTCTGAACCAGAGCTTGGAGACATATCTCCGGTGTTTTGTGTCAGAGAACCAGGAGGACTGGGCTTCTTTCTTGCCTGTGGCGGAATTCGCTCTTAACAATAGGCGGAGCGAGTCCACTGGTAAGTCCCCGTTTTTTGGGGCATATGGTTTTCACCCCCAGTTTTGTACTTTCAATAGGGGGGCTCTTCTGGGGTTCCTGAGGAGGAACGATTTTCGTCGTCACTTGCTTCAGTGTGGAGAGGAGTGCTGAATAATCTGAGTACTATGGGGAACCGATACAAACGTATGGGTGATAGGAGGAGAGTGTCTGGTCCGGACCTATGTGTGAACGATCGGGTATTGTTGTCTACCAAGAATATAAAACTTAAGGTTCCCTCCTGGAAACTGGGTCCCAGGTTCATCGGGCCATACAAGATCAGTTCTATAATTAATCCGGTGGCATTCCGTCTTGACCTCCCTCCTACATTTAAAATTCACAATGTGTTCCACAGATCGTTGCTTAAGAGGTATGTGGCGCCGGTGATACCGTCACCTTTACCTCCTCCTCCTGTGGTGGTCAATGGTAACTTGGAGTTTCATGTGTCGAAAATCATCGATTCACGTCTGAATCGCCGGTCCCTTCAGTACCTGGTTCATTGGAGGGGGTATGGTCCTGAGGAGAGGACGTGGGTTCCTGCGTCGGATATTAACGCAGACCGATTAATTCGGGCCTTCCACACAACTCACCCAGATAAACCTGGCCCTGGGGGTCCGGAGGCCCCTCGTAGAAGGGGGGGTACTGTCACGGGTGTGTCGCCACGAAGATCGTCGCGATTACACAATCTGACTTCACGCAGCTGAGTTTTTGGTGCTTGGTGTTTTTCGGCAGTGAGGGAGTTAATTCTTTCTCTCTCTGTGCTAGACAAGGCCAGCCACACCCAGCTGCAATTAATGGGATTCCTTCAAATACCTGCCAGTCTGCTAGGAATGTGTCGGTGAAAGCATTCATGCAGACCAGCAGAGCGGATCGTGGTATTGTGAAGTCTGAAGTGAAGAATACCTGGTGTGGTCTTTTTTCCCCTCCTCGCTTTATCATTTATCTCCGTACCCGTTGGTGTTCCCTCTGTTTTTTGTGGTGTGAGTTTTGTATGCAAGGTGGATTTTAGTTTACCCCTTGTACTGTCTCGTTCGTCTATTACTGTGTCTAAGCATATACCTTCCAGTCCCCTGTGTTGTGATCAGGGTCCTTCTCAGGACTAGATCACTGAGGTTCAGGGATCCTCAGGAGGTATTATTATTATTATTATTATTATTATTATTATTGTTTATTTCTATAGCACCATTGATTCCATGGTGCTGTACATGAGAAGGGGTTACATACAAATTACAGGTATCACTTAAAGTAAACAAACTAACAATGACAGACTGATACAGAGGGGAGAGGACCCTGCCCTTTCGGGCTTACATTCTACAGGATTGTGAGGCAGGAGACAGTAGGTCGGGGGGTTGCAGCAGTTCCGGTGTTGGTTGAGGCAATATCTCCGGTAGTGGTGAGGAGGTAGCAGGGTCATTGCAGGCTGTAGGCTTTCCTGAAGAGGTGGGTTTTCAGGTTCCGTCTGAAGGATCCGAATGTGTTTGATAGTCGGACGTGTTGGGGCAAAGAATTCCAGAGGATGGGGGATATTCGGGAGAAGTCTTGGAGGCGGTTGGGTGAGGAGCGAATAAGTGTGGAGGAGAGAAGGATGTCTTGGGAGGATCGGAGATTACGTGAGGGAAGATACCGGGAGATTAGTTCAGAGATATAAGGAGGAGACAGATTATAGATGGCCTTGTAGGTCAGTATTAGTAATTTGAACTGGATACGCTGAGGGAATGGGAGCCAGTGAAGAGATTTGCAGAGGGGAGAAGCGGAGTATGTTATGTTTCGGTAGCTGAGGAGTGCAGGCAAAAAAGGCAATACACCAGAGCAGTTGGAATCTATGAGATTGCAGTACCCTGACTAACCACAACAACTAGAGGCAGCCGTGGAGCGTTCCTACGTTGGTCCTAGACGCCTCGTCACAGCCTGAGAAACTAACTACACCTAAAGATAGAAATAGGAAAGCTATCTGCCCCGGAGCAGAACCCCAAAGATAATAGAAAGACCCCAAACATGTAATGGCGGTTAGACAAGAAGAAATACAGACACAGACAGAAAATAGTATGAGCAAACGTTGGGGCCCAAACTAACTAAATAGAAAAGGATAGGAAGGGCACTTACTGCAATCCCAGAAAACCCTGAAAAGCACCAACTCTACTAATTTCAAAAACACCTGAGATCACACGACCTCTACCACCTAAATTAGTTCTCTGGTGTAACAAAATCAAAACAGCAGCCACTGAAAAAACTGGAAAAAGCAAAGGTACAAACAACAGTGGCTGAACTAAACTGAGAGGGCAAAAGCCCCCGGAGGGGACCCTGAAGGCCCCCACAGAAGTGCAGGACAAAATGCAAAAATCAAGCACAAAAACAAAAAAGAAGAAAATGTCTTATCTGTTAGCAGGAGATGCAGACACGACACAGCAGGCTACAAAGGAAACAGGAATCAAGGATTCAGACCAGAACAATTGATCACCGGCAACCCTGATGGGAAGGTGACTCCCTTATATAAGACCAGTCAGTAACACCTGATTCCCAATCCTCACAATCTTCACAATCTTCACTGGACAGACCAGCACCGCTTGTAACCACCAGAGGGAGCATCTGCTCAGAACTCATCCCAAGCCCACTCACAACAGTACCCCCCCTTGAGAAGGGGTCACCGAACCCTCATTTGAGCAACCAGGTCGGTCAGGATGAGTTCTATGGTACGCATGGTTGAGTCTCCTAGCATGGATGTCCGAAGCAAACACCCAAGAATTGTCTTCCTGACCATAACCTCTCCACTTAACCAAATACTGGAGTTTCCGTCTAGAAAAACGAGAATCTAATATTTTCTCAACCACATACTCCAGATTGCCCTCAACCAAAACAGGGTCAGGAGGCACAGCAGCAGGAACCACTGGCTCAACAAACCTCTTCAACAAGGACTTGTGGAACACGTTATGGATCTTAAATGTCCCTGGAAGAAGCAAACGAAAAGAAACAGGATTAAGAATCTCTATGATCTTATAAGGTCCAATGAACCTAGGCTTAAATTTAGGAGATGCTACTCTCATAGGAATATTTTTTGAGGACAACCAGACCAAGTCACCCACTTTAAACCGAGGACCATCAGTCCTATGCCGGTTAGCAAACCACTGGGCCCTCCTGAGAGAGGGACAACCTCTCCACTACCTGGTCCCAAATCTGTTGCATACGCTCCACAACAGAGTCAACACCTGGACAGACAGAAGCCTCCGTCTGTCCTGAAGAAAATCGCGGGTGAAACCCAGAATTACAGAAAAAACGGAGACCTCAAAGTGGCAGAGCTAGCCCTATTATTAAGAGCAAACTCAGCCAAAGGCAAAAAAGAGACCCAGTCATCCTGATCAGCAGACACAAAGCATCTTAGATAAGTCTCCAATGTCTGGTTTGTTCTCTCAGTTTGACCATTGGTCTGAGGATGAAATGCCGAGGAGAAAGACAATTGAACACCCAGTTTAGAACAAAAAGTCCTCCAAAATCTGGAAACAAACTGGACTCCTCTGTCAGACACTATGTTCTCAGGAATGCCGTGTAAACGAACCACGTGCTGAAGGAACAAGGCACCAATTCAGAGGAGGAAGGCAACTTAGGTAATGGCACAAGATGTATCATCTTAGAAAACCTATCACAAATCACCCAGATGACGGTCATTCTCTGAGAAACAGGAAGGTCTGAAATGAAATCCATAGAGATATGGGTCCATGGTCTCTTTGGCACAGGCAATGGCATCAACAAACCACTAGAGCGAGAGCAAGGCTTGGAGCGAGAGCAAGTCCCGCAGGACTGCACAAATTCCCTGACATCACGAGACAAGGTAGGCCACCAAAAGGACCGACTAACCAAGTCTCTGGTACCAAAAATTCCGGGATGCCCAGCCAACACGGAACAATGAATCTCAGACATTACACTCTTTTTCCACTGGTCCGGGACAAAAAATTTTCCAACAGGGCAGCGCTCGGGCCTATCCTCCTGACACCCCTCCAGAGCAAGTCTCAAATTAGGTGAGATGGCGGAAAGAACTACACCCTCTTTCAAAATAACAGAAGGATCAGATAACTCAGGAGAGTCCGCAAGGAAGCTCCTCGAGAGGGCATCCGCCTTAACATTCTTAGTGCCAGGAAGAAAGGAAACCACAAAATTAAAACGTGTGAAAAACAAGGCCCACCTGGCCTGTCTAGGATTGAGTCACTTGGCAGATTCCAGATAAACTAGATTCTTATGGTCTGTGAGGACCACCACCTGATGTTTGGCTCCCTCCAGCCAATGTCTCCACTCTTCAAAAGCCCACTTCATGGCCAATAACTCCCGATTACCCACGTCATAATTACGTTCAGTAGGAGAAAATTTTCGAGAGAAAAAGGCACAAGGGTTACTTTTAGAGGTCTCTGGATCTTTTTGGGACAAAACGGCACCTGCCCCAATTTCAGAGGCATCAACCTCCACCTGAAATGGCAGAGAAACATCAGGCTGCCGTAGAACAGGAGCAGAAGTGAATCTCTGCTTAAGTTCCTGAAATGCAGAGACTGCCTCAGGAGGCCAATTCACCACATCAGAACCCTTTTTGGTCAAATCAGTTAATGGTTTAACATTAACCGAGAAATTACCAATAAATTTACGATAAAAATTGGCAAAACCCAAAAAACTTTGAAGAGCCTTTAATGAAGTAGGTTGGACCCAATCACAGATGGCCTGAACCTTGACCGGGTCCATTTCAATAACAGATGGGGACAAAATGAATCCCAGAAATGAGATCCTCTGTACGCCAAAAAGACACTTTGATCCCTTCACATACAGAGCATTCTCTCTCAAAATCTGGAATACAGTTCGAACATGTTTCACATGAGAGTCCCAGTCATTAGAAAAAATCAAGATATCATCCAAATAAACAATCAGAAATTTATCCACAAAATCCCTGAAAATGTCATTCATGAAGGACTGGAAGACAGAAGGAGCATTAGTGAGCCCAAAGGGCATCACAAGGTACTCAAAATGCCTTCAGGGGTATTGAATGCCGTCTTCCATTCATCCCCGTGCTTAATGCGAATAAGGTTATATGCCCCCCTGAGGTCAAGCTTGGTAAACCAAGTAGCGTTTTTCACCCTGGAAAACAGGTCAGAAATCAAGGTTAACGGGTATTGATATTTCACAGTAATATTGTTCAAAAGACGATAATCAATACACGGCCTTAATGAACCATCCTTTTTGGCCACAAAGAAAAAACCGGCACCTAAGGGTGAAGAGGATGGTCTGATATGACCCTTCTCCAATGACTCCTTGATATAAGACCGCATAGCGTCATGTTCAGGTACAGACAAGTTAAAAAGGCGACCTTTAGGGAATTTACTACCAGGCACTAATTCAATAGCGCAGTCATAGCTCCTATGGGGAGGCAAGGATGCAGATTTACTTTCGATAAATACATCAGAAAAATCAATCAAAAAGTCAGGAACATCCTGAGCCTGTGGGGAGGCAGAAAAAACAGGAGTGTTGGTATTAACACATTGGCAGCCCCAACTGGTTACAGACACAGATTTCCAATCCAAAACAGGATTATGAGACTGTAACCAAGGGAAACCCAGTACGATAATATCATGCAGATTATACAGAACCAAAAATTTGCAGCACTCTTGATGATCAGGTTCAACCCTCATTATCACCTGAGTAGAGAACTGAGGTTTATTCTCAGCCAAAGGGGTAGAATCGATCCCCAGTAGGGGAATAGACTTCTGTAGGGGTATCAAGGGAAACCCACAACGTTTAGCAAAATCATAATCCATCAGGTTAATAGCTGCTCCAGAATCAACGAAAGCCTGAGCAGAAAATGAGGACAGAGAGCATATCAGAGTGACAGTTAATAAAAACTTAGTCTGAACACTACCCAAGACAACTGAGCGTGCAAAACGTCTTCCCCGCTTAGGGCAGACTGAAATAGCATGAGAGGCATCACCACAGTAGAAACATAACCCATTGCGTTTTCGAAACTGATGACGCTGTGCCCCAGACACCACTCTATCACACTGCATGGATTCAGAAGCAGGTTCACAAGGCAACACTATTCCACGCATACTTCTCCGCTCACGCAAACGTCTGTCAATTTGAATCGCTAATGACATAGAATCATTGAGACCAGAGGGGACAGGGAATCCCACCATAACATCCTTTACATTATCTGACAGACCCTTCCGAAAAAGGGCCGCCAAAGCGTCGTCATTCCACTTGGTCAGGACTGCCCACCTACGGAATCTCTGACAGTATAACTCAGCGTCATCAAGCCCTGATTTAATGCCAACAAGGCTTTTTCAGCTTGATCAGTGACATTAGGCACAATAACCCCAAAGCCTGAAAAAATGCATCAACATCACTCAAAACAGGATCCCCAGGTGTCAGGGAAAAAGCCCAATCCTGAGGATCGCCGCGCAGGAGAGAGATGACAATTTGAACCTGCTGCGCTGCGTTCCCTGAGGACTTAGATTTTAAGGCAAAAAACAATTTACAATTATTTTTGAAATTCTGAAAGTTAGCTCGATCCCCTAAAAACAAATCTGGCATGGGAATCCTAGGTTCCACAACAGGCAACCTAGCAAGATATGCAGCAATACTCTGAACCTCAGTGGCAAGCTGATCCTCACGGCCAGACAACTGTGCAAACTCCATTGAGAGAAAAAATCCTCCCCAGCACCCAGAGATACAGAGGGGAAAAAAAAAAATGCAACAAACAGAAAAATATCTCTGACAACTCTGACAACCGTTTTTTCTTTCACTAATTTTTTCCCTTCTGTGAGTACCATACAATTTTAAATTTGAGGCCGGTGATACTGTTATGTTTCGGTAGCTGAGGAGTGCAGGCAAAAAAGGCAATACACCAGAGCAGTTGGAATCTATGAGATTGCAGTACCCTGACTAACCACAACAACTAGAGGCAGCCGTGGAGCGTTCCTACGTTGGTCCTAGACGCCTCGTCACAGCCTGAGAAACTAACTACACCTAAAGATAGAAATAGGAAAGCTATCTGCCCCGGAGCAGAACCTCAAAGATAATAGAAAGACCCCAAACATGTAATGGCGGTTAGACAAGAAGAAATACAGACACAGACAGAAAATAGTATGAGCAAACGTTGGGGCCCAAACTAACTAAATAGAAAAGGATAGGAAGGGCACTTACTGCAATCCCAGAAAACCCTGAAAAGCACCAACTCTACTAATTTCAAAAACACCTGAGATCACACGACCTCTACCACCTAAATTAGTTCTCTGGTGTAACAAAATCAAAACAGCAGCCACTGAAAAAACTGGAAAAAGCAAAGGTACAAACATCAGTGGCTGAACTAAACTGAGAGGGCAAAAGCCCCCGGAGGGGACCCTGAAGGCCCCCACAGAAGTGCAGGACAAAATGCAAAAATCAAGCACAAAAACAAAAAGAAGAAAATGTCTTATCTGTTAGCAGGAGATGCAGACACGACACAGCAGGCTACAAAGGAAACAGGAATCAAGGATTCAGACCAGAACAATTGATCCCGGCAACCCTGATGGGAAGGTGACTCCCTTATATAAGACCAGTCAGTAACACCTGATTCCCAATCCTCACAATCTTCACAATCTTCACTGGACAGACCAGCACCGCTTGTAACCACCAGAGGGAGCCTCTGCTCAGAACTCATCCCAAGCCCACTCACAACAGGGGTAGTAGCGAGGAGAGAGGTGAATTAGTCGTGCAGCAGAGTTAAGGATGGACTGGAGAGGTGCGAGGGTGTTAGCAGGGAGGCCAGAGAAAAGGGTGTTGCAGTAGTCGAGGCGGGAGATGATGAGGGCGTGCACAATCATTTTAGTAGATTGAGGGTTGAGGAAAGGACGGATTCTTTAAATATTTTTGAGCTGAAGGCGACAGGAGGTAGAAAGAGCTTGGATGTGCGGTTTGAAGGACAGGGCAGAGTCAAGGGTTACTCCGAGGCAGCGGACTTCTGGTACGGGGGAAAGCGTGATGTCGTTAATTGTGATAGATAGGTCAGGTAAGGAAGATCTGTGGGATGGGGGAAAGATTATGAGTTCAGATTTGTCCACATTGAGTTTGAGGAAGCGGGAGGAGAAGAAGGAGGATATGGCTGATAGACACTCCGGGATTCTGGATAGCAGAGAGGTGATGTCTGGGCCAGAGAGGTAGATCTGAGTGTCATCAGCGTAAAGGTGGTACTGGAATCCGTGGGACTTTGAGTTGCCCCAGGCCAAGTGTATAGATTGAGAAGAGTAGGGGTCCTAGAACAGATCCTTGGGGGACTCCAACGGAGAGAGGGTGGGACGAGGAGGTAGTGTGTGAGTGGGAGACGCTGAATGTGCGGTTGGAAAGGTATGAGGAGATCCAGGATAGGGCGAGGTCTTTGACGCCAAAGGAGGAAAGAATCTGTAGTAGAAGGCAGTGGTCAACTGTGTCAAAAGCAGAGGACAGGTCAAGAAGCAGGAGTATAGAGTATTGTCTGTTCGCTTTGGCTGTAAGTAGGTCATTAGTAATTTTGGTCAGGGCTGTCTCAGTGGAGTGATGGGGGCGGAAACCAGATTGTAGAGTGTCAAAGAGCAAGTTAGAAGAGAAGTGGTTGGAAAGCTCAGCGTGGACATGCAGCTCCAGGAGTTTGGAAGCGAATGGGAGCAGCGATATTGGGCGATAGCTGGACATAGCGGTTGGGTAGGGATTACGCTGGCGGCCTGGACCTCTGTACCATCAACAGTACCTCCAGGTAGAGGGATTAGTCAGGACCCCAGCTTAGGGTCAGCATAGACCCTGGACCTCCTGTATGCAGTAACAGCGTGACAGATACTAAGAGAAAGCCTAAGGCAGCAACACCAACAGATCTGGAAGGAAGAACCGGAACATGAAGCGCCATGGCAAGCCTCTGCATGGGATGTACCATCGACAGACAATGGAGGTGGCTGACATGGAGAAATCCTACCAATGGCTGGAGAAAGCTGGACTCAGAGACAGCACCGAGGCACTAATCATAGCGGACAAGAGCAAGCACTAAATACCAGATCCATAGAAGCAGGAATATACCACACGAGACGAGACCCAAGGTGCAGACTATGCAAAGAAACCTCAGAAACAGTCCAACACATAGCGGCAGGATGCAAAATGCAAGCAGGAACAGTGTGTACCGAACGCCACAACCAAGAAGCTGGAATTGTATACAGGAACATCTGCACAGCATATGGGCTAAGTCCCCCTAAGTCCAGGTGGGAGACCCCAGAGAAAGTGGTGGAGAATGAAAGGCCTAAAATCCTGTGGGACTTCAAGATCCAGACGGATAAGCAGCTAACCAACCAGACATTGTGATAGTAGACAAGGATCAGAAGACTGCAATGATAATAGATGTGGCAGTGCCAAGTGACAGCAACATCAGAAAGAAGGAATATGAGAAGCTGGAGAAATACCAGGGCCTCAAAGGAGAACTGGAGAAGATGTGGAAGGTGAAGGCGAAAGTGATTGCAGTGGTGATAGGAGCAGTGACCCCTAAGTTGGACGAATGGCTACAACAGATCCCAGGAGCAACATCTGAGCTCTCTGTCTAGAAGAGAGCAATGCTGGGAACAGCTAAGATCCTGCGCAGAACCCTCAAACTCCCAGGCCTCTGGTAGAGGACCCGAGAATGAGAAAGGACAACAAAGACCACCCCCAGTGGGGGTGAGAAGGGAGGTTTTTTTTTTTTATAATTTTATTTTCTTTTTTCCATTTGTTATTTGCCTTATTATACATTCTTTTCCTTTTTCACTTGAATTATATTTTTTCTTTTCTCCTATGTCTCACTTTTTTTTATAGCATATACGAGGTATGGGTAAAATACTTAAAGGGAACCTGTCACCAGGTTTGGCCGATACGAATTACCGCCATCACCTTTCAGGGCTTATATACAGTAACAGTATTTTGTAATACTGTAGATAAATCCCCGATCTGACCTGTAAGAGAAGAAAAATAACTTTTATTATACTCACCTGCGGGGCTGTCCGGTCCAATGGGTGTCGCAGGTCTTGGTCCTGCGCCTCACATCTTCTTAAGATCGCCACCCTCCTGAGTCATCCACACAGGGTCCCCGGCATCACGCTTGTGCGCAGGCATACTTCTATGCCCTCAACAGGGCTGAAAAGTATGCCTGCAGAGGAGCGCGATGCTGGGGACCCTGTGTGGATGACTCAGGAGGGGGGCGATCTTAAGAAGATGGGAGGCGCAGGACCAAGACCTGCGACACCCATTGGACCCGGACCGCCTCGCAGATGAGTATAATAAGTTATTTTTATTTCTCTTACAGGTCTGCTCGGTGGGTTTATAGAATGCTGTATATCAGCCCTGAAAGGTGATGGCCGTAACTCGTATCGACCAAACCTGGTGACAGGTTCCCTTTAAACATTAATGAATTACCTATGGCGTACTTTATTTAAAGGTACTTAGTGCAATTATGGAGTCTTTCACCAGCTCACCAGGGTAATTCGTGCATCTCTGACACACTCGATGCATTATGTATGTTGTGTCCGGGTCGCCTGGACTACGAGTCCTGCCGGCCTTGCGCTAGCTTGTGGTAGACTGTGATGTCAGGCTGCTACTGCCCTCTGGGATACAGCACTTGGCGGCTTTGTGCGCGCTCTGTGTGGGCTCAGCGTCAGGGTAAAGTGTCCACATAACCACGCGCTGGCTCTGCCCACATTGCGTCACCACTTTTTGATGCGAGGGGTCATGTCAGCGTGTGCACGGGACGCTGCACCTTGCTAGCGGTGGTGTGGGCCAGTCAGTGATGAATATTCTAGTTTCTCATTGGATACATCTGTGTTTATTAACATCTCATATGGACCTAATTTGCACCTCCTTTCTGATCTAATTAGAGGGTCCAGGCTGGTAACAATATTTGGATATGCAATACATCCTGTGAAATGTTTGTGTGCTCCTATATTTTTTGTTTTTTGGGGGGGTGCCTCTCTTAAAAGCTCACTGATACATTTGCACTTCATACTTTTTATGGGAGCACTGGCAATCCCCCTGATATTTGGACTAAACTATAGATTCTCCAACACACTGGTATATGTGCATATACAGTACATATATCCTCTTTGTATTGAAATTAATACCTCCTAAACACCACTAGGTGGCAATATTGTACTTTTTTGGGAATATAAGTGATGTATATATGCATGTGTCTGCTTTGCACATGGATCAATGGAATTATAATGTATTGAACATTTCACGTAAAATCCATGTATTCTATTTCTGTACCAGTCTGCAATATACGGTATCTCTTTTTTAACTGTTTTTATACCTTTGTTGTAGATTTTTTTCCTTTAATATAAATGCTTTCTATGGGCGTATTTTTGTAGTTTCTCTCGGGAAGTGTGTGGGGGTAGGGAATAATTCAAGGCAGTAAAAAAGACAATTTTGACTTTATGCCTAATTCATGAATAGTGTGCGACATTTTGAAGAATTTAATATCACAAGGCAAAAAAAGCAAAATGACGTTCAGAACACTGTAAATGATGAATGAGAGTTTGAGTCTGGCAAATTTAAGGTGGGATGCCCCACCACCATCCCGTTCCTCCTGAAAGGGTTTGACAGGCAGAATCAATGCCCCATCCACTAGGTAGGTCTTCAATATAAGATCGTAGGGTTCCGGCACCCCCACAAATCATCAGAAAGCAGGTCTGATGGCCGCCAGATGTAAACACGGAGAAACCAGCTGCTCAGTGCAGTGCCATTTAATGTGTAGCTGCCGGCTGCAGCACAACATCGGTTCACAAGAGTACTACAGTACCCGGAATCGGCAGACACACATTGAATGAATGGAGTTGTGCCGAGCAGCTTCGTTCCTTGTGCCGGAGCTGTTTTTACTGATCTTTGGGAGTGTTGGCCTTCCACTTATCTCCTATTGATGACCTATACTGCAGATGCATCATCAATATTGTCTGCCCGGACGATCCCTTTAAGATGGCAATTATAAGGCTCCTGTGTATTCTCATATACAGATCAGCCTGCCGATCGCTGTAGAGAGGGGCGGTGGGAGGGTCTCCTCATGACGAGTTTACAAGACTCCTAAATTGGGGCATTATTTCATCACTCCTAGTAGCTAAATTGCATGTATATATTTAATGTCTGTTTACTGCTACCATTACGCTTTATTTTTATTTTTTGTCTCATTGATACTGTAGGAACCGTTATTTCTATTTTAATGTGCAGACTACATAGAATTGATAAACAATCCTGCTAAACCTGCTGTTACTACTCCCTTCATCAGGTCACTGGTAATTTTTAGTGGACAATCCATGGTTAAGAACCTTTGTTCTGTTCTCTCCTATCTTTGCTCTTGGAGTCATTCATTTGCTGAGTTTATTTTATTATTTGTTTACATGGACCGACTGGCGTTGCAATACTGCCGGCGACCGGTAAAGGTTTATATGTCGTTGGTCAGATGCCTTTTTTCACCCGCTGACCAAAGTAAACGATGTAAGAGATTGCTCAGTGCGCGTAGGCTGCTGCTGTTCTCGAGTGCAATTTGTGTCTCCACGGGGCGAAATATCACCGAAAACATTGTTATTTTGGTCGTATTTTGGGTAACCTGTTTGCCTGCAAGATAATCTTGAAACAGGTTTTTCAGAATGATCATTCTTGATTATCTTGCCATGTACAGTTGTGTGATCGTTTCTGCCCCTTTCCTGATTTCTTATTCTTTAGCATGTTTGTCACACTGAAATGTTTCAGATCACCAAACTAATTTAAATATTAGCCAAAGATAACACAAGTAATCACAAAATGCAGTGTTTAAATGAATGTTTTTATTAATAAGGAAAAAACAAATCCAAACCTACAGGGTCCTGTGTGAAAAAGTGATTGCCCCCTAAAGGGTATGCCACACTAAACAACATCGCTAACGGGATCGCTAAAAAACGTCACTATTTAGCGATCCCGTTAGCGATGTTGTTGTGTGCGGAATCTACCAGCGACGTGGCCCCTGCTGTGATCTCGTCCGTCGTCCTGATCGTTCCGGACCCTATTTTCATCGCTGGCGTCCCGCTGGTAAGTATCTAATCGCTGAGTGTGGCACCTTTTTTAGCGATTTAGCGGTACTTTTGTACCGCTAAAGTCGTTAAGGAGATCGCTAACCGCAATAGCGTCCTTAACGATATCGCTAAATTAGGTAGCTACTAGCGATATAGAAATAATCCCGCTAGCGATCTCATTAGTATGCGACGCTAACGAGATCGCTAGCGGGATTGTGTAGTGTGGCAGTACCTTAAGGCTACTTTCACATTTGCGCTCGGGCGACCTGCGCCTATCTGCGCACGGCCGCCGCTAAGCTCCGCCCCGGCCGCGCCTCCTCCCGGCGGCTCCGCCTATGGGCGCATGACGGCGCATGCGACCTGTGTACCCTATCTTTATCATTGGGTACGCAGGCCGTGCGCAGTATGCGTTTGACTGCGCATGCGTCCTTTTTGATGGTGCGCCGAGCGCACTAAAATGCAACATTGTGCGCTTTGGTGCTCTCGGCGCAGCGTCAAAAGGACGCATGCGCAGTCAAACGCATACTGCGCACGGCCTGCGTACCCAATGATAAAGATAGGGTACACAGGTCGCATGCGCCGTCATGCGCCATAGGCGGAGCCGCCGGGAGGAGGCGCGGCCGGGGCGGAGCTTAGCGGCGGCCGTGCGCAGATAGGCGCAGATCGCCCGAGCGCAAATGTGAAAGTAGCCTAAGCCTAATAATTGGTTGGGCCACCTTTAGCAGCAACAACTGAAATCAAGCATTTGTGATAACTGGCAATTAGGCTTTTACAACGCTAGAGGAATTTTGGCCCACTCATCTTTGCAGAATTGTTGTAATTCAGCCACCTTGGAGGGTTTATGAGCATGAGTCGCCTTTTTAAGGCCATGCCACAGCATCTCAATCGGATTAAAGGGAACTTGCCAGCAGGATTGTGCACAGTAACCTGCACACAGTGTCAGGTCGGTGCCGTTATACTGAATAAAATAATAGCTTGGTTGAGGAAATCCGTCTTGTTTAATCTTTCTTTTCAGTTTTCAGATAAAGAGATTCTTGTGCTCCGGGGCGGCCTGTGGGGGGTCTTCATGTGGTGCTCTGCTTACATATTCATCTGTATGGCTTATGACCGGTAACTGATCCCTCAATGACCTGCCCCCTATTTTACATACTGTATCGTATTGTTTGGAAAACAAAACAAAACTTGCATTCATCATGCCTGCGCTGTAGCATGATCGGATCTATAATATCCACATTTTTATTTTTAGTCAAATAAATTTCGTTAAGGAATCTCATTAACTGAAAATAAAGATTACACAACAACCACAAGACGATTTCACCATCCAAGGTATCATTTTAATCAGTAGAACGGCGCCGACCTGACACTGTCTGTTGGGTGCGCACAGTAATACTGCTGACATGTTCACTTTAAGGTCAGGACTTTGACTAGGCACTCAAAAGATTTAATTTTGTTTTTCTTAAGCCATTCAGAGGTGTACTTGCTGGTGTGTTTTGAATCATTGTCCTGCTGCATAACCCAAGTGTTCTTCAGCTTGAGGTCACGAACAGATGGCCGCACATTCTCCTTCAGGATTTTTTGGTACACGGCAGAATTCATGGTTCCATTTACCACAGCAAGTCTTCCAAGTCCTGAAGCTACCAAACAGCCTCAGAACAACACACTACCACCACCATATTTTACTGTTGGTATGCTGTTCCTTTTCTGAAATGCTGTTACTTCTATGCCAGATGTAATGGAACATACACCTTTCAAAAAGTTTAACTTTTGTCACGTCAGTCAATAAAAGTTCCAAAAGTCTTGGGGTCATCAACATGTTATCTGGCAAAACTGAGACAAGCCTTTTATGTTCTTATTTTTCAGCAATAGTTTTCGTCTTGAACTTTTTGCCCAGTCTCTTTCTTATGGTGGAGTCATGAACACAGACTTTCACTGAGGCAAGTGAGGCCTGCAGTTCTTTGGATGTTGTTGTGGGGTCTTTTGTGACCTCTTGGATGAGTCATCACTGCGCTTTTTGGATCATTTTGGTCAGTCGGCCTGCCACTCATGGGAAGGTTCACCACTGTTACATGTTTTTGCATAATGGCTCTCACTGTGGTTTGCTGATGTCCCAATGCATTTGAAGTGGCTTTGTAACCTTTTCCTGACTGATAGATCTTAATTACTTGGTTTCTAATTTGTTCCAGAATTTCTTTGGAACGCGGCATGTCTAGCTTTTGAGAATCTTTTGGTCCACTTCACTTTTGTCAGGCATTTCCTATTTAAGTGATTTCTTTATTGCTAACAGGTGTGACATTTATCAAGCCTGGGTTGTGGCTAGGGAATGTGAACTCCTTTTCCCAAAGATGTGATAAACCACAGTTAACTTATTTTTTAAGGGGAGGGCGCAATCACTTTTTTTTACACAGGGCCCTGTAGGTTTGGATTTATTTTTCCCTTAATAATAAAGACCTTCATTTAGAAACTGCATTTTGTGTTTTACATGTTTTTTTGTCTGATATTTACATTTGTTTGGTGATCTGAAACCTTTAGTTGTGACAAACATGCAAAAGAATAGGAAATCAGGAAGGGGGTAAACACTTTTTCACACAGCTCTAAATGCAGCTTTCTTGTGCGGTCTATCATCCGTCTCATTGTTTGGTGGCTATGTCATAAGTACCATAAGCTGCTGTTTGACGACATGTTATAATACATTAGTTGTCCGTTAATGGTCGGCCATTAGTTGGAGGACTGTCTTTGATACATCACTGTGTGATAGGAGAGATCTCTGATGGTTTTATGTTGCGCTGCCGTTATGGGCTCATTGAAACTTTTATTGTTATGCAGGTGTCCTAACAAACACAGTCACAGCTATATAGCCAGAAAGATGAGTGCAGAGGGGAGCAAGAACGTTTATGAAGAAAGCGATAATCTGGAGGGAAACTCAGGAACTCCACAGAAGGATCACAACTTAAACCACCCCTCAAAGAAAGACCAGTCAAGATCTTCAGCAAATGACAATGATTTGATTATTTTAGGCGATGATGATGATGATGATGACGATGATGTTGCCCCAGCAAGTGCATCCCAAAAGACCCTCTGTCTAATAGCCTCAAGGCTTCCATTGATAGTCCAGGTGGAAACCCAGTAAGTACCCCTGAAGAGCATAAACCATGTGAAGCCAAGGGGTCCGGAGGCCATGAAAGTGAATCTGACTCTGCTGAAGTTGATATGGTGATTGACTTGACGGATACCCCTGAGTCAGCTGAAAACCTTAGTGATGGGCTGGAAGAGAAACCACCGGAGAGTTGTGAAAAGAAAGATGATCCAGAAGTTGCAGCCAACAAGAAACAATCAGTGTTACAGGAAAATGAACTGAAATCCGCCACCCAAAGAATTGCGACCTTGGGTGGACATGTTACCAGAGAAAGAAAGCCTGACGATATGAGGTAATGCCTGCTGTTCTTGCTACTAATAGACTTATCTGCATGTGTGTACGAGTGTCACTAATATTCTGTATTCCACGCAAACCCACGAACAGAAGCGTCTTTGAAACCGTAGGTCATGGAGGAGTGGGTAATTTGGTGTGTCGGCAAAAAGTGTTTGCTAAGATATCGCCACAATCAACATATAACTCTTGTTTTCCTGTGCACACCCACTCATTGAGGCTTTCTGGGGGTCACGTGTTCACCGCTGCTATGTGTCAATGGCTGAATTCTCATTAATTAAATCAGAACATTGATCCCACAAAAGTTGGTAAGGAGTGGGAGGATTGGGGACTAATAATTCAATCGGAGATGAAATCTCAGCAGGAGGCACATGGTCGCCCCTGCAAAAAAAACAATTACTTCTCAGCAAAGCAGTAACATGAATATCGATGCAAAGACAATAAGCAGCTTGCAGTAGTAGGAATTTTGAGCCTTGGCAGGACCACACATCCCAGATAGATCTACCCTAGTAAATCACGGCAGGTAAAGCCCGGCTCAGTATGTCTGCCGGCATATTAGGACAACACAAGATAGAAGCCTTAGTGCAGCTCTGTGGTTCACGAGTATTTGTGGGCTGCTCAAAAGGCACAAATAAAATTGTTGCCCTGGTCCAGTGCCCAGGTGTCGGCAACACCAGCTGGCATCCTGGGTGTCTACGTCATGAGCCCAAAATGCTGGGACAGAAGTGAACACTGCTCTGGTCCGGCTGACACTGGGGCCAGGCTGGACGCCGCACTGTGTAAGGGATACTAATGTGTGTGGGACAATCTTTTTAGCTTTCGTTGTATTAAAAACACAATTTTGTCAGAGGGTGGCCATATGGTGCTGACAGAGTGACCGGTCACCCTCTCGTGCATTATTTTCAGGCGTGTGCACCAAAAAAGATGCACATTAGAGCACACGTTCACTCTGTCATCACCAAAGTGCCCCAATACATTACTGTCGCTGGAGAAAGGTACATGCACACGCTCGTCATTCACAGAAATGGCTAACTGAGTATTACATGTCCATGTTGGGTACAACAGAGCAAAAGGGCCTGCCAAACCAATAGACATCTTCATATATTCCTCAGTGATTGAACCACCGTGAGAATATAGTAGCAAGTGTGTGTGTGTGTGTCTTTATAAATCACCACTGGAATCCTCTTTATTCATTTATATACAGGGTCATAGCGTGAAAATATTTTACTTAAGTGATTGAAGGATCCAACATGGCTGATCGCTTTGTTCTGCAGGAGGTAAGCCTGCGTCGGCGACTTTCTTGTAGAGCGAGCACACAGGCGCCCTCTGCTGAGCTTTCCAGTGAGTGGGAGATGGCTGTCAGCCGGGCCGTCATTTAACTAACACTTACCGGAGTATGGGGGCTTCAGAGTTTGCTTACCCAGATCTCGATAAGCCCACTTAGCCCAGTGGGTCCTGTGTATGTTTGCAGGCTTGTGTGGCACAGATACCGTCCTGGTTAGTGTTTGTTCCTTAACTGCGGAATTACTATCATTAATATTTTTACGATGTCTAAGGCTACTTTCACACTTCAGGATTTTTGTGTCAGGCATAATCCGTCCTATGCCTGATAGGACGGATCCGGCGCTGATTTTAAAAAAAACTGATGCAACTGATCAGTTTTCTTGCCGGATCCGTCCTGACCTTTTCAACCTGGAAAGATAAAATTTCGAGAGAGAGAGACCGACCTTGGTTTCCGGATCAGTTTTTTGACGGATTTGTCAAAAGACTGGTCCGGTTCCATACACTTGCATTGTTTCGGCCGCCTGAACGGCTCGGAAAAAAAAAAAAAAAACGTTGAGCAGCGTTTGTCCGGCCGCCGGAATGTACATTTCCGACGGATCTGGCCAAAAACATATGCAACGCAGTGACATCAGGCGCGATCCGGCGCTAATGAAAGTCAATGGTAAAAAAAATGCATCACGCCGGATCGCGCCTGACATCAAAAGACTGATGTGTGAAAGCAGCCTAATTTGTTTTTCAATGCTGAAATTATTGCCAATGTTGTGTTCCCTCAAGTTGCAAAGGAATTTGTCACCATTAAAAAATAAAATAAAATGCCCTTTTCTCAAACCTGTGCCGCTCGGCACACCGCTTCTCCTCAGTACTGACAGCGGAAACTTCTGAGCTTCTTTGCTCATTGTTCTGCCTTTGTTTCTGCCGAACACTGATGATGTAAATGAGGAAACTTTTCAGAACCTTGTCCTCCCATTGACAGATGAGCTGATCATGACCTTGACAGGTGTCTACTTGGCTACAGGTGACTGCACTTGGGGGGGGCGGGTGATTGCACCTAATCGGGCTCTGATTCATTCTCCGTTATTCTACATGAAGATTCTTGCATTATGTACACCTGTCTATTCCTTCACCTGCTTCTCTCCTTCCCCTCTCCCTAACTAGATATTGTGTTATCCGAGTATCTGGGAATGCTCGGACAATATGTTTGAGTCCCTGTGGTGCATGACTCGTGGCTGCAATCCCTGCATGTGTTGCGGCTGTCTAACAGCCACGAATCACGCAGCCACAGGGACTCAAACATATTATCCGAGCATTCCCAGATACTCTGCTAGCGCCATATCGGAGCACGTTCACTCATCACTAAAAATTAACTATTGTTTTCTATCACGTTTTGACTTTAAAGACATTTTTTTTTTATATACTTATTTTTTACAAAAATCTTGCAATTTTTACCCTGCTTTCTTAACTTAATATTGGGTTCATACTTTTTTTTTTCTGCGCAGCAGCCACATGTACATAGAGCCAGTGTACTGTTGCCTAACTCATTGACTTTTCCAGGAATGCTTGGCACACGTGCCCTGTCATCTGGGCTGGGTGATTGTGAAGGGAGGGGGAGGAGGTGAGCTGTGACTTCGCCTGTTGTGAATGGTGGATCCTGTGTTCTCCCCTGTGTACAGAGGTCTTGGCTGTCCTTGTAGTGATCATGACTGCTCAAGTCGCCTGTACAGGGGTCTGTATTTTTATTCTTGAACACAATTATATTGATAGGTGAGTCCAGTTTGTTTTTTTTAAAACTGTTAATGCAAAGGTATAATAACCAAACTTCTTCCAAAATGGCCCTCTGTAGGCACACTAGACATGCACGCTGGGGCAGTTTTCTAAATTACGGAATATGTTGAACCCGATGTGGTGGAAATCGACCTTTTTCCGCTTTTTCAGTTGGTTTGCTTGTATGGTGTTGATGCATGCTGCAGTGCAGTACGGAGATTCCTATAATTCCAGATTTGCTTATCGAATAGATCATATAGTTGCATACTACACAGAAACCATAACAGAAACCTTAATTGGTCCCACCCCCAAAAAGATAAAAATTGGTAGGGTTATAGAGCATATCTCACAACTTTTGCAGCCCTAAAAAAAGTTTGCCCCTATTGAAGCCTCTACATTTCCACCCACTAAGATACGACTTTCATGGCACGAATAAGGTATGATGTCAAAGATGGTGCACTCCAAACACAGTGTTACCCCCACAGTGAAATTCCTGCACAGTACCCTACACATGCATAGTGTGACTCTACAGTACTCCGTCCCCGCACGCCCGCACTAAGTATGATGGTCCTTCACACAATGTGATGGCCCAGAAACAACCCTCCACACAGTATAATTGCCCACCACAGCCCTACAGATTAGTTTACTATCCACACAATAATTTAAAATAAAAACTTCTCCCATTTCCCGCTGCTCAGGTGTCTGCAGCAAGTGCTCTGAAGTTCTGCACAGCGGGTGACATTTAGTGATGTCATCGCACCGTGTGTGTATATACTGTATTATATTGTATTGTGGGAAGAAACCAGAGTCTAACAGCTCATCATTGTGAGTCCAGGTAATAAATTCCCCGAGGAACCGCTTATATGAGTCTTATAGAAATGTGGTATTACATGGAATCTGGCCAAATCCATGAACAGCCATGTAATGCATGGCCAGTGCACCTAAGCTGGAGCTGCTCTTTCCAGTAGATGGAGGAGGATTCAGATCCTGAAACTCCCCTGTATGGCGTTCTTGTGCTTTAATAGGACATTAGGATAGGTCCTGTCCACAGCCCTCCATTGTTCCTCTGAGCTCAATAATGATTTTTACGTATGCTCTGTTGGAGGGTAATATTGTCATTTATGTGCACTTTTATCTTCATTAACTGATTTAACAAATGTGTGTAAATTCACAGAGCGCTGCACATGGCCGTCAGTATTTGTTCCTATTTTGTTAGAACTCTCAGATACCCCCAGGATAAGGGCCTAACCCCAGCCTCACTGACGTACACAACGTGTCTGGATTATATCCATGGCGTCCGGTTCTAAATTGGAAAGTGACTACACACCCTGAGCTACCGCTTACTGTCATTGAATGGGATACTCGATATTCACAGACCTGCACCTTAATGGGAATCTGTCACCACGTTTTAGGCTTATCAGCTAAAAATATCATTGGATTGCATGTCAGCTATGCTTTTCCCAACTACTTTTGAAACCCCCCTGACTCCCCATGTATCACCCATAAATACCTTTTTTTATTTCACCTGCACTGTAGCTTAATGAGTTGGGTCCGATCCGATGGCGTTGTCTTTGGTCCTTCACTCCACCCCTCCTTGGCTGCTGTACGCAATATTTCTCATAAATTTCATAGATCACGTCCATATTCCGCGCGTGCGCATAGCAATGTTCTCTCGCATGTGTGCACTATGCTTTGCCCAACTGCGAGCATAGCCGGAAATAAGTAGGGGCATGCGCACTATGCTTTGCCCAACTGCGAGCATAGCCGGAAATAAGTAGGGGCATGCGCACTATGCTTGCCAACTCGAGCATAGCGGAAATAAGTAGGGCATGCGCACATACTTTGCCAACTGCGAGCATAGCCGGAAATAGGGCGCATGCGCACTACTTCTTTCCGGCTTTTCCCGTAGTTGGGCAAAGCATAGTGCGCATGCGCAAGAGAACATTGCAATACGCATGCGCAAAATGTGGACGCGATCTACGAAATTTACGAGAAATATTGCGTACAGCTGCCAAGGAGGGGTGGAGTGAAGGACCAAAGACAACGCTTCGGACCAGAACCAACTCATTAACATACAGCGTGGGTGAAATGGGTGATACATGGGGAGTCGGGGTTTCAAAAGTAGTTGGGAAATGCATAGCTGACACTCAATCCAATGATATTTTTAGCTGATAAGCCTAAAATGTGGTGACAGATTCCCTTTAAGATGATTGTAGTGCCCGCTGCACTCTAAAGGGGTTTTGGAAAAAACACTATCCCCCAGTTGCAGTTCGTTTAAAAAAAAAAAGCAAAAAAACAAATCGCTGATTTACTTAGGGTCCCGGGTCTGCCCTGAGTCTTCTACTGCTCCAGTGTCATTGTCTACAGCTGTTACGTGATGTCAGCGCAGCAGACAGTAACCAACACTGGGATCAGTGGTGGAGACTCCGCGCCTGGACCGGGGAGGGTGAGTAAAAGGCCGTATTTGAGGAAGGAACCAAGATGTGGTCAAGCGCATCTTAGTGATGGGGATAACATTTATAGTTAGTACAACCACTTTAACATTCATACCTGGCGCTGGGTGTCTCACATAATCTAGTCATTAAGTGCCAGTAGTGTCAGACTAGATAAAAGGCTTATCCAGCGAAAAAAATAAATTAACATGGCCGCTCCTCTTGACTAATGTCTACTTTCTGGTCCCTTCTTTACACAACAGAAAAGGCTGGAAATATCTGCTAATGCAACCACTGTCTGAGCCAGGTCACCTCTGCCGCTAGTGATTGGCAGAGTGGGCGTTTGTGACCAGTGGGGGTGTACGTGATGGAACAGGACCTGAGGGGAATATTACTTCTTTAATTTTCATACCAGCCTGGTATGAAATTAATTTTTATTTCCTGCTCAGTCCCTTTTTTATGGCGTTTTTGACTTTTAGGCTGTGTGCACACGTTCGGATTTTTCACTTTTTTTCTTAGGCGTTTTTGCTGCGGTTTCCTGCCGCAAAAACGCTTAAAACGGGTGCATTAAGCATCTATATTAGAATGGATTCCGCAATTTTTGTGCACGTGTTTTTTTCCGCAAAAAAAACGCAGCATGTTCATTAAAGGGAATCTGTCACCCCAAAATTGCCATATTAGATAAAGATATGGCTGAATAATGCGTCCCATAACAAAGCCATCTGTCTTTTCCTTATATTCTGATACCCCCGTTTTCATATATAAATACCTTTGTAAACTTCGTTTTTGTGGTGTCAATCATGGCGGTCAGGTCAGGAAGGCGGCGGTTATTCGCTTCCCCCAACCCCCCGCTCCTCTACTTCTGTCACGTAACGCTGTCTGTGAATATCACAGACAGCGTAAGTTTTCTGCGCTTGCGCTCTGCAGCAGGGCCCCCGCGCTTGCGCAGTCTTATTTGCCCAGCAGTGGGCAAAGCAGTCAAACATTACTGCGCATGCGTCAGACTTCCTGACTTTCCTTGGCCCGGAAGTCATCAGCAATCACTGGACGACTTCCGGGTCAAGTGAAGTGCCAGAAATTACTTGAGCTTGCGCGGTAGTGATAGTGTGCTGGCCCACTGTTGGGAAAACAGCACTGCGCATGCGCGAGGGACTTTTACACAGCGCAAGCGCGGAAAGACAACGGACAAGAAAAAAAAAAGCTACGTACGCCAAGAATTGAGGAGGGTTGGGGGAAGCGAATAACCGCCGCCTTCCTGACCTGACCGCCCTGATTGGCAGCCCAAAATACCAACTTTACTAAGGTATTTTTAATGAAAACGGGGGTATCAGGATATAAGGAAAAGACAGATGGCTTTGTTAATGGGACGCTGTATTCAGCCATATCTTTAGTTGATATGGCAAAAATGGTGACAGATTCCCTTTAATTTTGCAGAAAATCTGCGAATTTCCCACTATATTATTGAGTTAGGCTAGGTTCACACTGCGTTTAAGCAGGCCGTTAAACACATAGCGTTGACGGGCTGGTAACAGTATAGCATGACGCGATCGCGTTATGCTATACCCGCTAGCGCAGTGTGCTAGCACAGATGATTCATCTGTCCTAGCGGTGACGGAGCCTCAGACGCTGCAGCCCGCGTCCGAGGCTCCGTCACTGAATGACGGCACGTCGAGAGCGCATGCCGCTTTACGGCATGTGTCGCGATGCTCCCGACAATGGGGGTCAATGGCAGCATTAACGGACTGCCTAAACGCAATGTGAACCCAGCCTTAGGAAGCTCAGGAAAAAAAAACGTGATAAAAACGGGTCCGGATTTCCTGGGAAAAACTCCGGTTTTGCTCAGGAAATTTCAGCATAGAATCCCGAACGTGGGCACATAGCCTAAAAGCTTTCCATTCCCCCTGGCCTCTCCGGTCCTGCCTAACCAGTGCTGGCACTTTTAAAAGTGGAAGTGTCGTCTTTTGGCAAACTGCGGGTTTGGCCACACACATATCCTAACACTGAATCCTCTTTACATGCTCTAATTTGCCAATTCTGGATATTTTTAAGGGGTCCATGTTTCCATCACATCAGTCACATGTCAGACGCAGATATACTAATTACTAATCTCACTTGTGGTCGTGTCAGAACAGAACTTGTTAACATTTTGGCTAGGTTTGTCTTTGTACATGTTCTCTCCAGTGACTTATGCATTGTGTCCTCACCAGATGAGGAGGTACATTGCCCCTGTGGATTGGCATTCTTTGCCGCCCTTGGAGTTAAGCGTGGGATTTGGAAGAGACATTTTGATATTCATACGGTTGAGTGTTCCTTCAAGGACGAGTAAGTTACAATTAGAGCTTCATTCCTTGTCCTCTGTGAATTTTTCACAATTTTTATTTTTCTTGGAGTTTTTTTTCTTACATTAACTTGCTTGAATGAATGCCAGATTGTGTTTTGGATTAATTTCTGTCCTTACGGACATCTCGGCCTCCTATGTCCGCATTGCCCTAAGCAAACTGACCCCAGCAACAAACTACAAGATTCTCCTCTTCCTTGACATTTATGAAATGTGAACATAGCCTAAAGTTGAAGGTATATATTAGTATAAAGTTGTCGAAACATTTCAGTGGCCAGTTTTTTTTTTTTTTTTAATGTGTTGGAGGTAAGCCTCCCATGATGGTACGTACGTGTCAGGGGTATGCCGATGTGCTGCTATGACCCTGTACTCCTGTGGATGGCGATCATAGGAGACCGTGATTTCTGCTATATACAGCTAGAAGACTGACAGTGAAAAGTGTAAAAATATATATTACATAAATATATATACACCATGTTCCAAATTATTATGTAAATGATATTTTTCTCTGATTTTCCTAAGTGGTCGGTGCAAATGACAGTCAGTCTAATAAAAGTCATCACCCGTTAGAGTATACATCGAATTTTATTGAAGAAACCTCCCAATGATAACAGTATAATCTCCAAAATGAATAAAAACTCAAAATGCACTGTTCCAAATTATTAGGCACAGTAGAATTTCTAAACATTTGATATGTTTTAAAGAACTGAAAATGCTCATTTGTGGAATTTGCAGCATTAGGAGGTCACAATCACTGAAAAACAGCTATTTAACTCCAAAACATCCTCACAGGCCAAGTTACATGTTAACATAGGAACCCTTCTTTGATATCACCTTCACAATTCTTTCATCCATTGAACTTGTGAGTTTTTGGAGAGTTTCTTCTTGTATTTCTTTGCATGAAGTCAGAATAGCCTCCCAGAGCTGCTGTTTTGATGTGAACTGCCTCCCACACTCATAGATATTTTGCTTGATGATACTCCAAAGGTTCTCTATAGGGTTGAGGTCAGGGGAAGATGGCGGCCACACCATGAGTTTATCTACTTTTATGCCCATAGCAGCCAATGACTCAGAGGTATTCTTTGCAGCATGAGATGGTGCATTGTCATGCATGAAGATGATTTTGCTCCTGAAGGCTGCTTTTTTATACCATGGAAGAAAGTTGTTAGTCAGAAACTCTATATACTTTGCAGAGGTCATTTTCACACCTTCAGGAACCTTAAAGGGCCCTACCAGCTGTTTCCCCATGATTCCGGCCCTAAACATGACTCCTCTACCTCCTTGCTGACATCGCAGCCTTGTTGGGACATGGTGGCCATCCACCAACCATCCACTACTCCATCCATCTGGACCATTCAGGGTTGCTCGACACTCATCAGTAAACAAGACTGTTTGAAAATTAGTTTTCATGTATGTCTGGGCCCACTGCAACCGTTTCTGCTTGTGAGCACTGTTTAGGGGTGGCCGAATAGTAGGCTTATGCACCACAGCAAGCCTTTGAAGGATCCTACACCTTGAGGTTCGATGGACTCCAGAGGCACCAGCAGCTTCAAATATCTGTTTGCTCGTTTGTAATGGCTTTTTAGCAGCTGCTCTCTTAATCCGATGAACTTGCCTGGCAGAAACCTTCCTCATTCTGCCTTTATCAGCACGAACATGTCTGTGCTCAGAATCGCCACAAATCAACAGTACGATGATCACGCTTAAGTTTTCAGGAAATATCTAATGTTTTCATCCCTTGACCAAGGCATTGCACTATTTGATGCTTTTCAGCAGCAGAGAGATCCTTTTTCTTTCCCATGTTACTTGAAAACTCTGGCCTGCTTAATAGTGTGGAACATCCAGTTTTCCTTTTATTGGGCTCACATGCCAAACTAATTATCACAGGTATCTGAGATTGATTTCAGTGATCCAAAGAACCCTGTAGACACAATACCATCAAAGGGCTTCATTGACCAAAAAAAAACAAAACACTTTCACTTAAAACCAGTTTGTATAATAATTTGGAACATGGTTATTGCATAATTACATAAAATATATATATCTATCATAAATAATTTGTATGGCTTTCATTGTTACTTTTTTTAAAGTCATTTTTACATCAATAAAAATGTGAGATTTCTTTTTTTTGCACTTTGAAACTGACCTTTTTATCCCATTTTGGTGCACATTTGAGGTTTTAAACACTTTTTACTGCATTTTCTGGGAGGGGAAGGCACTGCAGAAATAAAAACTCCAGTTCTGGTGTGTTTGCATGCAGGAATAATGCATGTAATTTTTTTTTATTTTTGCTATTTTCATTTGGGGAAAAGGGGGTGATTTTAAACTAATTTAAAATTTATATATATATTAAATAAAGATTAATTGGTTCCCTTACCGGCCTGGAACCTGCAATTGCGTCCTCACCTGTACAGTAAACTGCAGTACAATTGTAGTGTATAGTTGAAGCCTCTTAAGTCACACTTATCAGTGGCATTTGAGGGGTTAAGCTGATGTGATCAGAGCTGGCTCCATACACATCAGTTACTGTCGGGTGCCAGCTGGGTACGAGAGCTGACACCCACATGACCACCATAGATATATGGCAGCTGTTGTTAAAGAGTAACTGTTTTAATATTTCATAAATCAGTAGTACACATGAAAATAGGAAACTTTGTAATATACCGTATCTTATCAGAGAAATCTGCTTGTTTCTCCACTAGGACTGATCTTTCATTCTGAAAATGCTAAATTGTTGCGTATAATCTGTGATCAGTGAAGACAGAATATTAATTACTGAGATAGGAGATGGCAGTTTGTGCTTATAAAGTTCTATGTGGACAGGAGGGAGGAGCCTCCAGCTCCACCTCCTGATATCTGCAGCTGCCATCTCCTTTCTCAGTAATATGACATTCTGTCTTCACTGATCACAGATTTACCTGAGAATTCAGCATTTTTAAAAAGACCGACCAGGTCTAGGAGGAGAAAGAAACCTTTTTCTGATAAGCAACTTTTTTATTGATTTATGAAATATAAATGAAAACGGTTACTCTTTAAGGATCATGACAAATTGACATGAAACCCAAGCGGAATTAAGGCCCAAGCAACTGCCCCTGCTGGCTTGCCTTCATCCCTTACTGCATCCTGGTGCCATCTCTGTCCCTGGTAAGAACCTGCACCCAGCCATCCACATGAAATGAAGAAAACATGATTCGGTGCCCCGTGGTACAATTCTCATGTTTGTACCTATTGTAGGAATTTTTGATGGTGGGAAAAAGTGGTCACACAACCTATGCTAATCTGAAGCTATGTAGCCCCCCCATACACCACAAGCTGCGAAGCACTGTGTTCTGTCACCCTACTATCATGGCCTTCCAACAAGGAGTTTCCTAACTATAGAGGACAGCGGAGCCATTAAGGCCCACATGCACATTAGGCTGAAGTTGGCCAATCCTGTTGATATTGGTTGGATAGGCCAAGGGTCTGTGTATGGGGAACACGCTTCCTCCACCCAACAGAGGTCATGGGTGAGAAGGTTCCGCCATGTTGTACTTTCATCGGTCAGCCTATACTCCAAGAGATAAACGTCTGAAATGGGAGTCATATGGAGGACACGGGAGCGTCCTGTTTGCTGGGTACTTGAGGGATAAAGCTGTCATTCAAACTAGAAAAGTCCTGCTGGTTTAGAGGGATACTTATACTTTTGTGCTTCTTATCCTGCATATATTAGGTGAAGAGTGTGATTTGGGTATGCGAGCTATTATTATTGAGCAGGATCTGCTTAGGTTTTAATTACATAGTTACAGCTCTTTCTGGAAGCCTTTTTCCTGTGCAGCTCAATAACAGAGTAACATAGTTAGCAAGGCCGAAAAAACACATTTGTCCATCCAGTCCAGCCCATATTCCGTCAGAATAAGGCTAAGTTCACACGTTCAGGATTATTCGCGTTTTTTCGTGGCAAAAAACGCGTAAAAAACGCATGAATTAAGCATCCTATCATTTAGAATGAATTCCGCAATTTTTGTGCACATGGTGCGTTTTTTCCACGAAAAAAACGCATCGCGGAAAAAGAAGCAACATGTTCATTAATTTTGCATAATTCTAGCGTTTTTCCCGCTATATTATTGACCTAGAAAGTTCAGGGAAAAATCGTAGTAAAAACGCGCAAAAAACGCACCAAAAACCGCGTGTTTTTACCGCGAAAAAAGTCCGGTTTTGCTCAGAAAAATTCTGCACACATTCCTGAACGTGTGCACTTAGCCTAAATCCCCAAATCTACGTCCTTCTCAAGAACCTAATAACTGTAAGACACAATATTGTTATGCTCCAGGAAGACATCCAGGCCTCTCTTGAACCCCTCCACTGAGTTCGCCATCACCACCTCCTCAGGAAAGGAATTTCAGATTCTCACCGCCCTAACAGTGAAGAATCCTTTTCTATGTTGGTGTATAAACCTTCTCTCCTCCAGACACAGAGAATGCCCCCTTGTGACCATCACCTTCCTTGGTATAAACAGACCCTTGGAGAGATATTTGTATTGTCCCCTTATATACTTATATATAGTTATTAGATCACCCCACAGTCGCCTTTTTTCTAGACTAAATAATCCTAATTTTGCTAATCTCTCTGGGTATTGTAGTTCCCCCATCCCCTTTATTAATTTTGTTGCCGTCCTTTGTACTCGCTGTAGTTCCATTACATCCTTCCTGAGCACCTGTGCCCAAATCTGTACACAGTACTCCATGCGCGGTCTAACCATGGATTTGTACAGAGGCAGTATAATGCTCTCATCATATGTATTCAGACCTCTTTTAATGCACCCCATGATCCTGTTTGCCTTGGCAGCCGCTGCCTGACATTGGCTACTCCACGTCAGTTTATCATTAACTAGGATCCCCAAGTCCTTCTCCATGTCAGATGTACTCAGTGGTTTCCCGTTCAGTGTGTAATGGTGATATTGATTGTTTCTTCCCATGTGGATAACCTTACATTTATCATTGTTAAACCCCATCTGCCACCTTTCGGCCCAAGTTTCCAACTTATCCAGATCCATCTGTAGCAGAATATTATCTTCTCTTGTATTGACTGCTTTACATAGCTTTGTATCATCTGCAAATATCAATATTTTACTGTGTAAACCTTCTACCAGATCGTTAATAGATATGTTGAAGAGAATAGGTCCCAACACCGACACCTGCGGTACCCCACTGGTCACATTGACCCAGTTAGAGAATATACCATTTATAACCACCCTCTGCTTTCTATCACTAAACCAGTTACTTACCCATTTACACACATTTTCCCCAGACCCAGCATTTTCATTTTGTGTACCAACCTCTTGTGTGGAACGGTATCAAACGCTTTGGAAAAATCAAGATATATCACGTCCAATGACTCACCTTGGTCCAGTCTATAGCTTACCTCTTCATAAAAACTGATTAGATTGGTTTGACAGGAGCGAGTCCTCATAAACCCATGCTGATATGGAGTTAAACAGTTATTCTCATTGAGATAATCCAGAATAACACCCCTCAGAAACCCTTCAAATATTTTACCAACAATAGAGGTTAGACTTATTGGCCTATAATTTCCAGGTTCACTTATAGAGCCCTGTTTGAATATTGGTACCATATTTGCTATTCGGCAGTCCTGTGGAACAGACCCCGTCGCTACAGAGTCTCAAAATATAAGAAATAATGGTTTGTCTATTACATTACTTAGTTCTCTTAGTACTCGTGGGTGTATGCCATCCGGACCCGGAGATTTATCTATTTATCTTATTTAGCTGGTTTTGCACCTCTTCTTGGGTTAGATTGGTGACCTTAATATAGGGTTTTCTTTGTCTCTCATCATCTCACCCATCATTTCATTTTTCACCGTGGAGAAGGTGTTTAATATATTAGCTTTTTCCTCGTCCTCTACAACCATTCTTTCCTCACAATTATTTAAGGGGCCTATACTTTCACTTGTGATTCTTTTACTATTGATATAGTTGAAGAACAGTTTGGGATTAGTTTTACTCTCCTTAGCAATGTGCTTCTCTGTTTCCTTTTTGGCAGCTTTAGGCTAAGTGCACACGTTGCGGAATTGCCGCGGTAATTTCCGTGGCAATCCCGCACCTCCCTGCTGCGGGAAATACGCTTTTTTTTGGTAGGCGTATTCCCGCCAGAATAATAGCGTTTTGCAAGCGTAATTAGCTTGCAGAATGCTAGCGTTTTCCAAGCGATCTGTAGCATCGCTTGGAAAACTGATTGACAGGTTGCTCACACTAGTCAAACATAGTGTTTGACAAGTGTGACCAACTTTTTACTATTGATGCCGCCTATGCCGCATCAATAGTAAAAAGATCTATTGTAAAAATAATAAAAAAATAAATAATAAATCGTGCTATTCTCACCTTCCGGCGGCTCCCGCAGCCTTCCCGCCTCTCAGCGACGCTCCGGCCAATCGCGTTCCCAGTAATGCATAGCGCAAATGACCACAGATGACGTAGCATCACGCGAAACAGCTACGTCATCTGGGGTGATTCTCGCAATGCATTACTGGGAACAGGATTGGCCGGGAGCGTCGCTGAGAGGCAGGAAGGCTGCGGGGGCCGCCGGAAGGTGAGAATATCATTATTTTTTATTTTAATTATTGTTTTCACAGGGATATGGTACCCAGGGCCTGGAGGAGAGTCACCTCTCCTCCAGACCCTGGGTACCATCCACACAGGAACCGCTTACTTTGCGCATGGTGGGCATAGCCACACGTGGAAAGTAAGCGGTTCAATGCTTTCCTATGGTGGCGGAATCGCCGCGATTCCGGAAAAAGAATGAGCATGCTGCTTTTTTTTCCGCGATGCGATTGCCCCAGCAAAAACGCTAAGAATCCTCAACGTGTGCACATGGCCTTAATTAGTTTTTTAGATAAATTATTTTCTCCCTATAGTTTTTTAGAGCTTCAGCAGTGCCTTCTTGTTTTGGTAGTTTAAATGATTTCTTTTTACTGTTAATTGCCCCTCTTACTTCTTTGATTAGCTACATTGGGTTTTTCCTATTTCTTGTTCTTTTATTCCCACAAGGTATAAACCGCTTACAGTGGCTATTTAGGATGTTCTGAAACATTTCCCATTTATTTTCTGTATTTTTATTTGAGGACATTGTCCCAGTCAACCAGATTAAGGGCATCTCTAAGCTGGTCAAACTTTGCCTTACTAAAGTTCAGTGTTTTTGTGACTCCATGACAAGTCCCCCTAGCGAAAAACAAGTGAAACTGTATAATATTGTGGTCACTATTTCCTAGATGCCCAACGACCTGCAGATTTGTTATTCTGTCAGGTCTATTAGATAGTATTAGGTATAAAAGTGCTGCTCCTCTGGTTGGATTCTGCACCAATTGTGAAAGATAATTTTTCTTGGTTATTAGCAGAAACCTGTTGCCTTTATGGGTTTCGCAGGTCTCTGTTTCCCAGTTAATATCCGGGTAGTTATAGTCCCCCATAACAAGGACCTCATTATGTGTTGCAGCTTCATCTATCTGCCTTAGTAGTAGGCTTTCCATGATTTCTGTTATATTTGGGGGTTTGTAACAGACCCCAATGAGAATTTTGTCACTATTTTTCCCTCCATGTATTTCGACCCATATGGACTCGACATCCTCATTCCCTTCGCTAATATCCTCCTTTAAAGGGAATCTGTCACCCTAAATTGGCGGGATATTTAAATGATGGCAGTCAGGTCAGATGGGCGGTGTTTTGGGTACTTGCCTTAACATGTTGTTCGCCGCTGTCTCCATTATTTCTGGGAATTGTAGTCGTTGCCCTCCATATAACGCGCCTGCGCATTGCAATCTGCGGGTAAAGCATACTGCGCGTGCGCAATTCAAGATTGCAATGCGCAGGCGCGTTATATGGAGGGCAACGACTACAATTCCCAGAAATAATGGAGACAGCGGTGAACAACATGTTAAGGCAAGTACCCAAAACACCGCCCATCTGACCTGACTGCCATCATTTAAATATCCCGCCAATTTAGGGTGACAGATTCCCTTTAAAGTGGACTTTAGACAAGACTTTACATAAAGACAAAACCCCTCCTCCTCTCCGATTTTTACCATCATACAATAATAGCAGTGATAGGGGATTCAGTCCAGTATTTCTTCTGCAAAAAACTGATTTGGTGCAGCCGAGTATTAATGTGTCCAGATCTAAATTTCAAACACCATCAGACACTACAAAACAGCCCCATTTATGAGACCTACCCCGTTTATTCTCATATCTGTGGTTGCTAAGGCCTCATTCAGACAACCATGTTTTTCACAGAACACCTTCTCACTATAGTTTCTGTAGTGGATCACATGTCCATGGGATTATTTTATTTCTTTTACTCATTTATATAGCACCATCAAATCTGCAGCGCTTTACATACATTATCATCGCTGTCCCCGATGGGGCGCACAATCTATATTCCCTATCACTATGTCTTGATAATGTGGGAGGAAACCCACACAAACACAGGGAGAACATACAAACTCCTTGCAGATGTTGTCTTTAGTTATTTATTTTTTTTTTAACCAAGTTTCCAGAAAATATAAAAAATGGAATTGGGCCTTTTCTGTATTGATTTGAGTCTCTGATCAAACCTTCCATATACAATCTGTCATCTGTTATCTTCAGTTATTACTGTTTACGGGGAGAAGTTTGTATATTTTTCTTATGTTTTTTGGTAGTAAAAAAATAATGTCACAGCGTTGGTAAAAACACACTGGCTAAAAAAAAAAAATTGATTAAAATCTCACGCTAACACTGATTAAAAACAAATCTGGTTTTATTGTAAGCAAAATAAAAAATTGGATGTCTTAATGAGGGTTACGTCTCGCGTCCAAAGGCTGCGGACAGTGGACACTATCCAAAAGCTATTTTTTGTGCTCTTATAGCTCTTTAAAGACCATTCCAGCAATACCCTTACATGGCCAGTCTGTTCCTCCATTACTGAGAAATTAGCGTTTAAATGATATGTAAATTGCTACAGTAGATCTCAAGCCTCTGTCACTCCAGCTCTATTCCCCACCCAGCGCCGTCTCCTCCTGCTTGACTGACAACTTCTCTGCCTGAAGTCACACAGCACAGAGACTCAGTCGCAGGAGGAGATGGCGCTGGGCAGGTAATAGAGCTGGAGTGACAGGAGGTTCAGATGTGCAATAGTTCTTCCACCTTATTAAATATCAGTTCAAACTCTGATTTCTCAGTAATGGAGGAACTGATCAGCCATGTATAGGTATTGCTGTACATGTCTTTGAAAGTGCTGCATGCTCATATAAATGGTTTGGGGGTGAGATACTGCTGACGGATTCCCTTTAAAGAATTGTGTGCTTCACTTCTCAGTTTATGCCATTACTTACTCTGTAGTTTGCGTGAATGAGTATGGATGTCGTATAATCTTGTCTGTCTTTGTGTGGACTCCCGTGTTATCTGCCCACTATTACAGTGAGGCATGTCATTATCTGTGTTCTGTCCCATATACAGCACAACATGGCTGGGGACGAAAATAGAAGAGATGAACCGAATGCCAATGTGCCGTGTGCGTCTACCGTCATTGAGGCATTCTCCAAACCACACGGTTACGGTGAAGGTAAGGTGATGGGTTATACAGTCTCCACATGGGTCTGATGGATAAGTGTCGGCTTCCTGGGACCCACGTATAGATGATGATGATGGCCGTCACTTGTTCTCCTTGTCTAATACTACTTCAATCAATGTGTATAGGACTGGTGGAGATTACTCTGGGCTCTCTGTCATTGGTGTGATCGCCTGCAAGGAAGTAATTAGAGGCTGGGTGGGATCCGTATACTCTGGACAAACCCTTTAAATGAAGTCTCAAAAATCATATTGCAATTAATGGGAGCATTAAAATGTCCCTTAAAGACCTCATCTATAAATATACCCTTAGTGGAGATATGGACAGTCCTAGAGGAGCGGGCTACCTGATAATTCCCGTTTATATGGTCCAGGGTGGAGAATGGCAGACATGCAGTGTTTCTCTCCAGTCTTTTACACTAAAGGCCCGTCATCTCAATTTTGGCCATGTAACATGTCACCTGAAGGGCAAAAGTATGGTTGGCCACATTTTCCTCTGGGGGAAAAAAATCTATTTGTTGGCGATCTTCTGAGCCGGAAGTGAAAGAGATGGTCTCTGATGAGACAGCCCCTGTAGCTAAACCCTATAGATATAGGCTATCATGTCTGTATAGCCAGCCCCGATGGGCTTCACTGTGTATTATAAATATCGTGTTTTCTTCTTTTCCCAGTATGACAAATTACAAGAGAACGTGGTGCCCTCGCCCATCCAGCTACTCTCATGGATGTGTGGGACACCATACATGTTAAAATGCCCTGCTCCACATACAATTTTTACCCTGTAGATGACAAGGTGAGAAATAATCAGCACAAAATAATATCCGTAATGACCGAAGATCAGACATTTACAAGAGATGTAACTTCTTTACAGCACGGAGGAAGGACGAATGTGAGTCGCTGGTCGCTCATAAGGAACGCTCTGAGTAAGATCGGGAAGCCGCATGAACTGATGGTACGTGTCATGTACTGCGGCTCCGAGTACCTATTGCTCTTAGGAAGGTTTGCTTCTGGGCTGTCCTGGGGGTGATATAACTCTTCTGCTATGTACCTGCAGTAGATCTCTATATGTTAGGAAATTGGTAACAAAAGAGGTTAGATTTAGGCTGGGACCATGTGTTCTAGCAAGTCTCGGACAAGTTACATATCCAAAAAAACATTTGTGTGCCCTGCATCTATTTTAAATGATCCAAAACGGGATCCCCCATATTGAAATCCCTCTCTCACAAGCCATAAAACTTCGCTTTTATTATTAGTTGTATTTCCAAAGGAATATGAGGTGTTAAAATATTGTCCCTAATCTGCCTATAATTTATTGATTTTATGGGAACAACCTGTATTCAGTTGATGACTCCCCAGGGTGTCATCACTTATACAGCAGAATAGCACAAGTAGTATTAATGCACATGTCCCCCTCATCATGCTTCACAGCATGTGCTTCGTCATCGAGACAGGACACTGGCATAAATCAGGGCTGTAGAAGTGATGGCACCCTGGGGTGTCAGCAGCTGAATTACTATAGGTAGTTACCATAAAGTCAATAAATATAGGCAGGTTAGGGACAATATTTTATGCATTTTAAATACAATTAATAAAGCTAAGTTTTATGGCTTGGGGGATTCCAATATGGGGTCCTCCCCAGTTTGCTAATCCATTATATATTCCTCCCACTCTATTTATTTCCCCTTCTTTTTTTTATAATGTGTCTACTTTAGACACGTTGCATGATGCAAGACAGCCACATGATTTACATTAATGTCCGCTGAGGCCAAGTTGTGTGCACGTAATGAATTATTTTACAGTGCTTGCAGTCTCCGCAGTAACTGCATGGTATCTATCCCACTACACTACGGGTCCATGTGTGGCTGTTGTAACCTGACATCGCAGTTTTTTTGCCCTAGAAATCCACAAAAGTTGGACATTCTGTGTAGTTGCATTGATTGCTACACTGCATTTTTCCCATTGTAGTTGTTGAACACACGGCGGGGGCTCACAGCCGGCACCTGCTTACAACAGAAGTGACCCGAGCTGTTATCACTACCCCAGGGGGAAACACACAAAATCTAAAGAAGAGAATTTAAAATAAGTTTATGAAAAACATTAAAAATGCATAAATGTGACTTGCTGCCCTACTTTTTCTGAATTTAAAAATAGAATTTTTAAAACAATAATGCTATTGCTGCGTCTGCAAGAGTAAGATCTCTGAACATGAATGACGTGTACAGTAAAGGCTGTATTTTTCATTTATCTTTCTTCCCAAAAAAAGAATAAAAAAAAACAAACAAGCCTTCACACAGCTCCATCAAATGAAATGTACAAAAAATGTTGGTGTCTCAGTGAATGGTGACACACACGCACTATACCGGTGAAGTATTACCGTAATAGTACTGACCTGAGGAGTGATGCCACCGGGTCATTGTCACCTCTGGACTCCACAATATAACCTGGAGAAACCCCTCCAAGCGTGTCTCAAATGACCGGATATAACAGGAAGTGTGTATGGATATATTTCTGACCAGCAGGGGTGACATTCTCCCACTTTCGGTTCTTTTCCTGCTGTGCTTTAACTATTTTCTAAGATTGTGTCTTTTGTCCTTTTCAGGAAGCCATTCTGTCATACAATATGTCGTACTCCAAGAAGTGGGATTTTACTGCACTATTTGACTTTTTCACAAAGGTAATCATCTCATTGTAAAGCTTCCAAATGTACTCAAATGTGTGCAAATCAGAGTATTACTGAGCATCAGTGTTGCATTTCATCTCCCTGTGTATTCTGGAGTAGACAGATTGTTTCTAAGGTAAGTAAAGTCAGATGTATTCGAATAAGACGCGGGGTTTTTTTTTTTGTGCTTTCAGAAAAAAGTATCGAAACAAAGTTGCTTTATTTAAAACATTAAAGCAGGACATGTCTCTTAACTGTGATGAAAACTTATCTAAAAAAATCACAATGAAAAAGATACAATAATCTAATTAGTGAGTTTTTGATGTTGTATATTTTCTGCAGCATTTCTGCACCTAAGGCCAGGATCACACATGCGAGAAACACTGATAAGTCTCGCATGTTAATACCCGGCTCTGCTGCTTGCACTCGGGAGCGGAGTGTGTGGCTCCATGTATTTCTATGCACCTACAATCTTGTTACCCAGCAGAAATATTTTAAAAGGGTTGTTTGGGATTAAACTTTTGATGACCAATCGTTGGCGGGGCTGACACCCACAACCCCAACAAACCAGCCTCTACCTGCTGTGGCAGCATTCGGATGTAAGATACATTTAGTGGCTGCTGTAGAGTTCAGCAGTTTACCATTCACTCCATTATAATACCATTAATTAATTTACTGTCTCGGCTTACCCTCTGTCTCTCCGGGCCTGTGAGAGGGCTTTAAAAGAAATGATGTGCCCTCATGTGTTTATAGTAGCTATAACATAGCTATAGGGACCACTTAAAGCACCAAACTAGGCCAACTGTATAGGTTAAATAACAGAAACAAAAATGTTTTAACATCCCTGCCCTCATAAACTATAAAGATGAGATGGCCAGTGCACTTTTATTATCTTTAGAACACTTGTAATTCCATGTGACAGGAGCTGCTCCTCACTGATTACCCCTCCTGTCAGGGACATTACATCACTCAGCAGTGTGCAGCTCCCCCTCCCCTGTGAGTAAAGGCCCCGTCACACATAATGAGATCGCTAGCGAGATCGTTATTACGTCACGGTTTTGAGATCGCTGGAGAGCCGTATCGTGATCGTTGGGGAGCTGTCAAACATGCAGAACTTCCCAACGATTTCGGCCGCCCCAGCGATCTAACTAACGATCTCATTGCTCGTTGGGACGCTTTCACACAGCAGCTATTTCAATGATCCACACCTTGATAGGGGCTGTACTGTGTCACCAATCATCTCCGATTGGTGGATGCTACTGCGTTCTGATTGGGTGGCAGGTTTAAAATAAAGCCACGTTGTAGCAGTTCCGTCCCTTTGTTCCTGTTTACGTTCTGGTTTCGGATCGTAGCAGCGTTCTTCGGCTGTGACTCTATATCCATTCATCTGGGCTTTGTTCCTGACAAGCGTTCTGGTTTGTGGATTGTAGTGTTCTTTCGGCTGTGACTCTGTATCCATTCATCTGGGCTTTGTTCCTGACAAGCGTTCTGGTTTGTGGATTGTAGTGTTCTTCGGCTGTGACTCCACACAGCCCGGAGAATTCTGCTAAGATCTGCAATCCAGCACGAGGTCAGAAACAAAGGATGGAATCGCTATTTTGTTGCTTTCTTTATGCATGGCGGGAAATGAGAACGCTGTAGCGACCACCAATCGGGGAGGAGGGGCGCAGAAAAGTCCAATTTATGCACGCCTACGTGTCTCAGGTCTGAATCGCTAACGAGGTCGTTGGTTAGGTGTCAAATACAGCGATGCACACTGCCCAGCGGGAGCGCAACGACCCAGAATGGTCCAGGAAGCTTTGTAACATCAGCGATCTCACAGCAGGGGCCTGATCATTGCTACCTGTCAGACGTAACGAGATCGCTAGCGAATATTATTGCGTCACAAAACCCGTGACGTATCAACGATCCCGCTAGTGATCTCGTTATGTGTGACGGGGCCTTAACAGCCAGTCTGAGGAAAGGGGACATGGCCGTCCCCCTCCCACCTCCGTCACACCCTCTCATCTCCTCCATGGCCACACCCCCTCTTTTCGGACTGGCTGTTACTCACAGCGAGGAGCTGAACACTGCTGTGTGATGTTTGTCCCAGACGGGAGGAGGGAGCAGAGAGGAGCGTTCTTTCTGCTACATAGTAAATTGGAAAATGGGGGAAAAAAAATCCAAGTGCTGTGAAATTGCAAAAAAAAAGTGTAAATCCACAATAGTTTTTTTTTATTTACCATGTTTAATTTATGGTAACACTGACTTGGCAATATGATTTTCCAGGTGAGTGTGAGTACATAGATTCCAAACATGCATAGAGTGTTGGTTTGTTTTTAAGTGGTGATAGAAAAATTCCGATACTTTATAAAAAAAAAAAAAAAAAATTGCTGTTGTCTCCATTTTCAGAGACCCGGGGTTGGGTATGGTGCTGTGTGACAGCTTATTTTTTTCCGCTGTGAGCTGACACTGTTACTGATACCATTTTAGCATAGATTCAATGTTTCGATTGCCTTTTATTGCAACGTTGCAGTAATGAAAAAAACTCTGGCATTTTGATATATATTTCTTCTCATTACATTGTTTACTAATCAGAATAATTAATTTTGTATTTTGATTGGACTTTTCTGAACATTGCGATACCAAATATGTGTATTTTTTTTATTGATTTATATTTTATGGGGCAGAAGGGGGTGTGATTTGGACTTATTGTGTGTTTTATTTTTTAGCACTTTTCTTTTTTTATTTAATAGACCCCTTAAGAGACTTGAAGCTACCATCATCCGATCGTCAGCACTGCTATGTCTTGCAACAGTCATGATCTCCTATGAACGCCGACCACAGGCCAACATTCACAGGAGGATCGTGATGACAGGCACTGGGGTGTTCACCAACCCCCAGCTGCCACAACAACCCATCGGCGCTCCACATTTACGTTACATGTGTGCCAGTGGGTGGGATTAATCACTCGCTTCCTGTCTGTTCACGTTAAATGCTGTTGTCAGTGTTTGACAGCGGCATTTAACTGATTAACAGCCGTGGGTGGATCTCGGATCCACCTGCTGCTGTTAGAGGCACTTGATGGCTGAAAAGATGCGAGCTTCGTGTGAGCCTGCATCAAAGGCAGGGACATGGCCGATTTACGTAAATATGTTCTCTGTTGTAAAGGGGTAAAAGCACATATTAAACACAGGCCATCACGGCTGTAGTGGATGTGCTGCGTGTTATTTGGGCAGTGATATGATGCTCGGCTGAATATATAAGCATCTCTTGTTGTGTACTGTTAAGTAATGGTGATGAGATCTGCCTTCTGAAGGATGTCTTACGTGGTGTTATTCTGCATTCTGCTAATGTCTTTTGGCAAAGTCAGGAATTTGTATGCCATGCACACACCATTTTAATGCAGTTTCTGCAGATCAATGGGAAGCAATCATTTAGAAAGCTTTGAGGTCGATAATGATTGCATTTTGTCCTTGCGCATATTGGGCTGTGCACTCTGCTGCATGCTGCAGAGACTTGTGTAATCACCATCAAGATCTCAAGATAACATTCAGCGCTGCTTTGTTATAAGTTTTTAGTTGTTTATGGACGCTGCTGCCTTGTTAATTCATTAGTTCAGAGCTGGGCAAACTGCGGCCCGCTAGGCCACAACCGACCCTCTGGCTGTACCAGTCCGGCTTGCGGATCGAGACCACTGAAGGGCTGAAACAGTGGGCCACACCATGCCCTCGCCCTCCGTCCACTGCTGCCCGTGGTCATAGCGTCAGCTCCTTCTTCCACCAATCAATGACTGAGACAGCAGATGTGATGATGCCATTACATTGCCTCTGCTGTGTGGAGAGTCTGTGTATCAGAGACCGCTGAGGGAACGGGAGCGCAATATGTCTTTTGTGCATTTTTTATTTATTTTTTCATGTGTATGGAATGTTTGCATGTATATAGGAGGCCATGTTAGAGCTCATCCGGTATATAGGAGGCTCATACTGTATATTGATGACTACGTAGGGGCTCTTCCTGTGTATAGGGAAGCTATGTTAGGGCTCGTACTGTGTATAGAGGGGTGTGAGCATACCTAGTTTTAGCTGAATATTAAGTGATATAATTAATATTAATATAAAATAATAATTAAAATGTTAATATTTCAGCCTATTGGTTACGTCCTCCTTTAAGGGAGGGAGAGGTGGCATATGAGTGGGCCCCTAACCAGGTAACAACTATGGTGGAGCACCCTAATTGTAGGTATAGGGGAACCTCAGCAGATGACCGCACTGTTACTGAAAATAAATCTCTACACAAAGTCCAACACTGACCATAATATAGTAGATATCAGTCCCACCGATCGTATAGGACAGTGGTGGTGAACCTATGGCACGCGTGCTGGAGAGGGCACACAGATCCTTCCCTGTGGGCACATGCGCCATTGCCGTTCCGCATCAGTGGACCGGGTCCTGCTGGTGAGCAGCCCAGTGATGCTCACCCCTACTTCAGCTGGATGTGTGTCCAAGGATACACATCCAGCTGAAGTGTTTGCAGCACATAAACTTGCCGGGTTCGTGTGCCGCAATACACGTTGCTGGGCAATCAGAGGCCAGCAGCTGACGTCAGCGTACACACGACTGGGGCATGGCAATGACTTCATGCTCCCCAGTCAGCTGCCAGCTTCAGAAGATGACGCGGTGGGGGAGAGGAAGGAAGGTGAGTAGCAATGTTTGTGTTATTTTTCTATATGCTGAACAGCGGCGCCTGCAGAATGGGGGGCATGTATACGGATTGGCGGTGCATATACATGGATTAGGGCGGGGGTGCCTGTACCAGGATGAGGGGCAATCTGGTACTCCTGCTCCTGCTTGTGCCCGCTCTCTGCTGCTCCCGCCTTCTAAGGAGTTTTTTTTTCTAAACTAAAACCTTAGTATGCAGGTTAAATCGCCGTGTTGGCACTTTGCGATAAGTGGGTTTTGGGTTGCAGTTTAAGCACTCGGTCTCCAAAAGGTTCACCATCACTGGTATAGAAGATTACAGCACAGTTACAGATAGTGACTTACCGCTGACGTTCTTTCACTTTTCCCGCCTTTTCCATCTTGCTCAGTCCGACACATCTTCTGCAGCCAGAACGTATCTTCAAAGATTTCAACAAATACACATTAGACTGACATCCAGAACACAGTGGAGCTTGAAGATGATCACCGGAGATAACTTAGTTCTTGGCGGCCTCGTGCACTGCAGTTCTCGTGTTCAGCTGATCGATCGCGAGAACTGTAGTGTACGTGAACTTCCGGCTGAAGCAAGGTACACCATTATTTAAATTAGTACACATGCGTAGCCACTTGTGTCGGGCACGCATAGTGGAGATGGATGTCTTGAAATCCCATCCACTATGCTGTACCATCTGGACGCTGCGGGTTAAACGCTGTGAGTTGTACGCTGCGGATGTATGCAGCATCCAACCCGCAGCATTTACTGACTGTGGGAACATATCCTAAGTGTCCACTTTTAATAATGTCCACTGAGTCATCACATGTACATCTCCACATATACACTGGATAGGCCTACAGCTCCCCTATGCATACTGTAATTGTCCCACAGCCCTCCTAGCAATTATAATCGCCGCAGCCCCCCCTATGCACAGTGTAAGGTCCCTTATTTGTGGTATACCGCTACAGCTCCTCCTCTAACTCAGTATAATGGCCCACAGCCCCCTATGCAATTATAATGGTCCTGCAGCCCCCTATGCACAGTGTAAGGCTCCCTTATTTGTGGTATACCGCTACAGCTCCTCTATATGCAGTATAATGGGCCCACAGCCCCCCTATGCATATTATAATGGTCCTACAGCCCCCCTAGGCACATTATAATGGTTCCATAGCCCCCTTAGGCAGTTTTTAATGCTCCCTATTTACGGTATAATGCACCTACAGCTTCTTTATGCACAGTATAATGGGCCCACAGCTCTACTATAAACAGAATGCTGTCACCACAACTTCCCCAAAACACTGTATAATGGTCCACACATTGTACAATAGGCCCAACAGTAGTCTCCACACTGTCAGATGTTCCCCACAGTAGCCCCCACTCTGTGTAATGTCCCTCACATTAGCTCTTACACTGTATAATGGCACCTAAAGAAGTCCCAACAGTTTGACCGCTCCCTCTCCCCACAGTAGCTCCCACATTGAATAAAGCCCCCCACACTGTATGATGACCCCCATAGTAGTCCTCAAACAGTATAATGGCCCCTTGCACTGGGTCCCACGCTGTGTAAGGGCCCACATTCTTTGATGCCACCCGCAGACTCCTCATATGTTTACATAAAATAAAAAAATATCCTATATTCTCCTAATCCAGGATCCTGATGAGTTCTCCGGTAAAGTACGGGCAGAGTGGTGTTCTGTGCGTGCGATGGCGGCACATTAGCGTCCTGGCAGGATGCCTTGCTTGAGCACATCACCCGCAAGCTTAAAGAGCCGCAGTCTACAGTACAGAGACTGGTAGAGCAGGGAGAGGGTGTCTCCACACTCAGCTGCGGAGAATAGCTATTTGTGCACATGCCGATATAGGTAGCCGTGGCTCTGGGTGGGCCGCTCTGAGCCCGGGGTGACCGCACCCTCTGCCACCCTGGTAGCTTTGCTACTGATCCCATCATTAGGACCCCCAATAATCAATAAGTTATCCACTATCCTTAGATAAGTTATAACTTGTTTTCACTTGGCATCCCCTTACAGGGGTTGTCTGGTCAAAACCAACAAGTCTGCAGTCACTGTGTGACTGCAGACTTACGAATCACACCCAACACACGCACTGTGCGCTGCTGGGATTGAGTTATACATGCCAGTGGCCGGCCGGTGCATTTTCCTATTTGTTAGGCCCTCCCTGCATGTGTTGCGGCTGTCGGACAGCAGTGAGACATGCAGCCATGATGACTCAAACATAGTATTGGAGCACGTTGAAGATGCTCTACTAGCAGTCGAGCATTCTCGGCCAACACCTGATCCGGGCACGGTCGCTCATCACTATTTCTGAACCCCGTTCTAATCTTTGACTGCAGAGCCAGCAGCCCTCCTACATCCCCCTCTGTGGAGCCATGGGGTTTTTTTTTGGAGCAACACTACAACTGCTAAATACAATTCTTACCTTTGAGAAAAAACCTCTCTATGGCATATTTCTGTATGTAATTATTTAAAATATTAAAACAGTATACGGACCTTCAATATTTATTTCTAAGCACCCACTGGACCCTCCAGCGATCCTGCCGCGGGGTCCTTATTGTGGGTCTGTGAGTGGTAGACAGAGACTTGATTGATGTGAGAGTTGAGCACCTGTCCTACTCCATTAAGTGTAGTTGATGAATGGACCTGCGCTGCATTGCTGGCCGCTGCTTCGATGACAGATCGTCTGCATTAGCCAGAGACTCGAGCAGGTTTTGTAGTCACCAATAATATAAAGCTGCCCCTGACAGCGTCTCTCCTAGTTCTTTATTCCATGTCTTCTCTGATCCAGCTTGTCCCACAAATGTATGTGAAGCCAGAGAAGCCTTGTGATCTCTCAGTAAGGTAATGCCTGCGCTGCTGAGTCCCCATACAAGATTTGCAGGCTTATGTCCGGTAGGTGTCCTGGAAATCATTCATTGCATGTTACATGTGTTTCTGGAGCCCTGCAGACTGTGAAATGACAGTTCAGCTCTGATTATCTGATGTGCCTGCTCTTTTTGTTGATCCTATTAAAGGGGTAGTCTCAAGATCGTAAATGGATAAAACTGCAGAGTGTGTAAAAACAACCAACTTTGCAATTTGCCTCTTATTAAAAATCGTCTCCACTTTCAAAAACTAAGGGATTTTTATAATGTGCAGCTCATTGCCTAGGTTACCGGCCACCCTGTAAACTTGGGAGACTGGGTTCAGACCAGGTGTGCAACCATGCCAGTGGTCTGAACTATCAATCTTCAGGTGCGCCCATGGCAAACAGGAAGTCTGGAGGCAGAGGAGGTGCCCCCCTAAAAAGGGAGCATTAGAGCAATCCTGTAAGGTGAATGGAACGAGCTGCAATATCTTGCACGGACTCATGTACAGATGAGCTTCTGTTTCCTTACAAACGGAAAATGGAACCCTTAATTGTGCTGATTTGCGGAGGAAACGGGACAAACCCTCATTGATCTTTTAATTATCATTTTATCAGCCCTCAAATCTTCAGCTTTGGCTAATTTGTGTTCTGGATTGTTGATGTAAGCCCTGAATAAATATTCTGCCAATGCAACCTAATGTTAAATCTGAACTGATTTGCTGCAATCACCCCTCCCCCCTCAGTGAAGACCATTTCATAAGTGGTTTTCTTTAGGCTATGTTTCCACGTTAAGGAAACGCTGCGGAGAGGACGCAGCTCTGCCCAAATCGCTGCCCCCTTTTTTTACACGCGGTGATTCCGCATGTATTTATTGAACACATGTGGAATCACCGCATCCTATACATAGACTGAGCGTCTCCGCAAGATAAATAGACATGCTGCCGTCTAGAAAGACGTGTCACAGGTCCGGATACGCAGGTCTGCCACCTGTGTGTTTGCACGCATAGTGGAGATGAGATTTCATAAAATCCCCTCCACTATACTGTCACATCTGGACACTCCGTCCAATCTGCAGTGTTTCCTGAATGTGGAAACGTACCCTTATGCTTCTTTACCACTGAATACATTCTCCAATTGTGCTAATTCTGTTGGCCAGATATGCTCCGGTGCACCTAATGACCCTGTAAAAAAGAAAAAAAAAATCTGACAGCCAAGTTGTAGCATAGTCCAGCTATGCCTTGCCAAACGTTCCACTGCTATTAGCTGCATTTGCACCAATGACCCTGTCTAATAAAACATCCCCCTGACCTCGCAGCATCCTTATTTCCCTGACAACTGTGTTGTATCACAGATCCACTATGCCAAGCGAAGCTCCTCTATATATGAAGGGTTGAGAATGAGCATTCTCTGAAGATCCTCATCCACCACCAATGAAATGTAGAGTTTGGAGATAGTAATAAATATTGGTCAAATAGTGGGTCACATTCACTATAGTTAAAACGATCATTAGTCACCTTATCCATATCAGTAAAAATTGTCCGTGTTGAGATCTATTAAGAAAGGCAGAAGAGCATAGGGAAGAAAGGGTCTGCAGCACTGAGGAGAAGCGGTGTGCTGCTGGTGATTGCAGTTTTAACAGACAAGAATAAGTCTACCCAATTATCTCTGTTAATGTATCTAATGTCCTAACATCATACTAAACTTATACTTATGGGTAATACACTTCCCAGTGTCAAATAATTGTAGCAAAAAACTAAGGTATGTTTAACCCCAGGTAAAAGAAGTGTTGCACAAAAACATATTTTATTTTAAAAGAATACTTTTATTCAATTATTTAAAAAAAAAAAAAAAAAAAATATATATATATTAAAAATAAGAAAGGTGCAGAAAAAGATATAGAGGGACCAGAAGTTATACAGTAAATTTTGCAACAAGGTAAATTTAACGTGATCAATGATGTCTATTGCACAAAGCCCCAAAAATAATTAATTAAATGTATTTAAACAATATTGTTGTCTTCTTTTTGCCTGTCATTCCACAATGGGTTAATTTAAAGCTATAAGCGTGCTTTTAAGGTGCATTTGAAAAAATGGCTGCAAATCAAAATAGTATGCCAACAAGCTCCACTGGGCACACGTTTTGCAAACTCAGTCCTAAAAATGCATAGAGAGCTATTGAGTTGTATTTAAAATACTGTAGCTGTAAACCAAGGCAGAATGTAAACGAGCTCTACTGTGCAGACGTTTTGTAGACTCAATTATGCATACATAAGAAGAGCAGTGTTAGTTTACTTTGTGGGATGTCAGAAAAGAAAGCATGTGAGACAGAACGTTGTTACCTGAAGTTTAAGCTGTTTGGTGGTAGTATGCTCCGGTCCCTCTGCCCCGACGCGCACATTTCGCCCTGCTTCTTCTGTGAAGCTGGATGCATAGAGGGCAGAAAGAGATGAAAAGATCCTCTGAGATTGCTCGGTTCTGGGTAATCTAGGCAATCGGCTATATACTATAAGGGCTCGCTCATAACACCGTATTTTCCGTCCAAGTGCAATCCGACAAAACATCAGATTGCGCTCGGACCAATGTTATTTAATGGCGCCATGTGCATGCCTGAGTTTTTTTTTTTTTTTTCCCTTTTACTCTGACCAAGGTGGTCCGATGAAAAAATTACAGCATGTCCGAGTTTGATAAAATTATTGGATCGCACTCTAGAATGCAAGTCAGTGAGTGCATGCAAAGCATCTGATGACATCTGAGTTCCGTCTGATTTCCACACAGACGCAATGAAGATGGAGAAATTTTCTTCTTCATCTCCTCACACTGTCAGTCTGTTCCTATTCTCTCATCCAAGAGAATCGGATCACACTATATTCACACTGATCAGACTCTGATCAGCGTTTGATCAGTGTAATTTGCCTAATTGGCCCCATTCCTTCTGGTGACAGATTCTACAGCTGTTTGACCTTAGCCTTAAATGCAAAAATTCATTTCATTCTCAAGAGCAGAGGGATTTTTAAAAGTTGCTTGTCTTTGAAAGCACTTTGCAGTTTTAACCGTTTAAGAGCTTGAGACCACTCCATTAAGTAATTCTGCTCTATTTTCTTTAGATGTACACAGCCAGCTTCACCAGAGCAGCAGAAAACCTGGGAAATTTAAATAGTATCTCTATTTTTGCAACTTTTTTTTTTTTAGACCTGTAGGAATTTAAAACCAATAATAAAGCAATGGTTGACTTAAATGGGTTTTCATAGCCTAAGGCTGTATGCACACGTTGTGGATTTTCAGCAGCAGGTGGAAGGAAAGGAGACACACTAGTAATAACTAGTGAGTAGGCGGAGCCCAGATAGGATTGACACCTCAGATTAAAAAGAGTGTTGACCGGCCCCTCCAGCTCGGGCTCCTCCTACTCCTGCTTCTCCAGTCTAGAATTTGAGGTCCCAGAGGATGGTCGCTGCTGGAAGCAGCTCCTCAGAAGATTTTATTATTTTAATCGGACAAGAGACTTGGATCACCAGAGGTGGTCTAGAGGTCTCAGGGGTCTCAGCGCTGCTGGACCCCAACCTCTCCCTTGGCGGATCTGTAATCACCCTGTATGGCGGTCCCTGCAGAATCATGCCGGCCCTGGGGGATGAGGATGGCTTCCCTGGCGGGGACGCAAACCGCGCATCTGGGTCACTGCGTTCCCCGCCCTGGGGGAAGCGATGGGCATAGCGCCACAAACCCCTGGGGGTCCCTGTGGCGCTCGGCTGGTGAGTACTCCGCATTTATATGTATGTGAGTGCCTTCAGCGGCTGCTGGGCAGCCGCTGTTACATGTGAATGTGACATGTTTTGGTGACTGTATTTTTTGTCCGCAGGCAGATGCCTGCAGGACAGGGGAGAGCAGAGAGCGACGGAGTTCGCGCTCTTTTTTTGAAGCCGGCGGGGGGCGTGGCTTCAAGCTCCCTGTCTTCTTGTGCAGAAGCACGCGATTTTGTGCTTCTCTTCCGGCTTCTCTCAGCGCAGCGGCCATTAAAAGAAAGGCTCCACGGGCTCCTCATGCTCCGCTCCTCCCGCCTAGCATATACATCACCGCGGCCAGCTGGGTGAGTGAAACGCCCTCACCCCCACAGCGCAGGACCTATCTATGTGACAAGGATAGCGTTCTCCTGCAGCTGCGGTCTCATATAGAGACCTTAGTTTGCCTGGGACTCGCACACCCCTTTTATTTTACTAAGGGAGTCGTGGGGAGCCGGCGACATTAACCCCTTTTAAAGGGTTAACCCTTTCAGCAAGGCAACCGCCATAAGCTCTATCCCAGTTGGGATCAGAACTTATAAGGGCTAATTATATCGCCTATATATTCTGCTGATGCAGCTGGGGTAGCTCTCTCCCTTAAGAGCTTTAACCCTTCAGCGTGCTTGTTGCGTCCACTTAAGAAGCCACACTTTTTTCTAGTTACTGACAGGCTTTGACCTGCCATATACTGTGTGAGGGCATGTCGGAACAGGGTCCAGAAGGTGCGGACCATGTTCCAAATCTGCTTCAGGATCAGTCGCGCGTGTCTGATACGCAGACCTCGACGGCGTCAAGCGCAGCGATCAGAGATCACAGCGATGCCAAATTGGATGCCATCGCTCATTCTATTGATGGCCTGTCTGACCTTTTAGGTCATTGGGTGTCAGCTAGATCCTCTAATGGCAGGAAGCGACACAGGCCGGTATCATCCTTCCCGCGTAGCGAATCAGAGCTTTCTGATATGGAATGTGGACAGGGTTCCCCTTCAAACTCAGATGGGGAGTTATCCGATTCGGATAAGGAGGATCGGCAGGGGCATTCTGCCTCTTTTCTGGACCGAACAGAGGCTTTTATTGAAGCCATGAGGGAGGTACAGTTACGAGAGTACTAACGTCCTGGTAAGTCGGCCCGGATGTACCAGAGTACCGTAAGTCGCGAGCGACATTGCCAGCTCTGGTTGAGCTTAATGGAGCAGTGGAGAAGGAACGTCTATGTCCAGATAAACGTTTTCAAGGGACACGGTTTTTTGAGGCACTATATCCGTGTTCTACGGAGTTGACGGATAATTGGATTCCTTCTCCTGAAGTGGATGTTCCTTTATCCCAGCTCAGTAAATCCTCATTGCTCCCTGTTAAAGGGAAGGCGAGTCTGCAGGACCCGCTGGACAGAAAAACGGAGATGGCGGCGAAATCCAACTACGAGGCCTCGGGTCATGGATTCAGAGCGGTGCTAGGATCCATGTGTGCTTGTAAGGCTTCCCTGTGCTGGTTGGACCGTATACGGACGGCGTTGCAAAACAGATCTCCGTTATCTGAGGTAGATGGGCTTCTCGATTTATTGGAGACTGCAGTCCGTTATAGCTATGATGCAGGTCTGGATACTGCATCACTGTTGTCCAGGGCGCAAGCTTCGGCGGTCACAGTCAGAAGAGCACTGTGGCTTAGACAGTGGACTGGGGACGCGGTGTCCAAACAAGGTTTGCTGTCTCTAGCCTACAAGGGTAGTCAGCTATTTGGATCTGACCTCACAGAGCTGATTGCCAAGGCAAAGACAAAAGAAGCGGCTTTACCACAGCGAAGGGCTATGGCTTCTGCGCCTGGCAGGCCTGGTGCCAGTAGTGGCCGGCGGTCCTTTCGGTCAGGGGACGGTTCGGTCAGTCCTCTTGGGGATCGGGTCGTCCCTCTTTTTCGGGAAAAAAGTCCTCTCAGAAATCCCGCACTCCCTGGAAATCAAGTTTCCGTCAAGACAAGCGGGAAGCTGACAAGAAGCCCGCCAAGGCGGACTGACGCCAGGGTTCCACTCGAGGGCTCTCGAGTGGGGGGTCGCCTGCTCCAATTCAAAGCGACTTGGATTTCCCGCGTTCCGGACACCTGGGTAACGCGGGTCGTGTCGGCAGCCTATTTCATAGAGTTTTCTTCTCGACCCCCGGACAGTTTTTGCAGTCTCGCACACCGTCAGAGCCCGAGTTAATTGCCGCTCTGCTGCGAGAGGTCGAACTCCTTCTGCAGAAGGGTGTAGTAATACCGGTTCCGCCAGAGGACCGGGGCAGAGGATTTTATTCCAATCTTTTTGTGGTCCCCAAAAAGGAGGACAAATTTCGCCCTATTCTGGATCTCAAAAGATTGAATCGGCATGTCCACACCCAAAAATTCCGCATGGAGTCACTTCGCTCCGTGGTGGCAGCCCTGTCGCAGAACGACTTTTTGGTGTCAATCGACATTCGCGACGCTTATTTGCATGTTCCCGTCGGAAGGGCTCACCAGCGCTTCCTTCGTTTTGCCATAGATCAGGACCATTACCAGTTTGTGGCTTTGCCATTCGGCTTGGCCTCAGCGCCCAGAGTTTTTACAAAAATTCTGGCGCCCCTCATGGCAATTCTTCGAAGACAGGGGGTTACGATTCTTCCCTACCTGGACGACCTTTTGATTGTGGGTCCTCAAAGGAGGAGGCGGTGACGGCTCGCAATCTATCCCTTCAGCTCCTGGAGGATTTCGGGTGGCTGGTCAATTGGGAGAAGTCGTCTCTGGAACCGTCGCAGTCAATCCTGTTTTTGGGGATGCATTTCGACACAGTACGGGCGGTGGTGTCCCTACCTCCAGACAAGCGGGCATGTCTCCTCCGACATGTACAGATTATGAAGTCTGCGACAGCAATGTCCCTTCGGAAGTGTAAAGCGCCTTCTGGGTTTGATGGTGGCGTCCATGGAGGCACTGCCGTTTGCCCAGTTTCATTCCAGGACCCTCCAAAGACTCATTCTGAGTCATTGGGATCGATCGCAAGCTTCACTGGATTGCAGCGTCATCATCTCTCACAGGGTGCGAGAATCCCTAGGATGGTGGTTACGTCTAGGAGCGTTATCCCTGGGGAAATCTTTCCTCCCTCCGAGGTGGTCGGTCATAACCACCGATGCCAGCCTGACGGGCTGGGGGGGTGTCTGGAACGATCTCTGGATCCAGGGAGTATGGTAATCGGAAGAGTCTGTTCTACCGATCAACATCCTGGAATTGAGGGCAATTTTCCTTTGCCTCCAACACTGGACGGTCCCTTTGAGCGGTCTACCAGTCCGAGTGCAGACAGACAACACGACGGCGGTCGCGTATATCAACCACCAAGGCGGGACGAGAAGCTCCAGGCTCATGATGGAGGTGTCTCGGATCCTGATATGGGCCAAGACCAGGGTTCCAGCCATCTCTGCGATTCACATTCCAGGAGTCCAGAATACCACGGCGGACTTCCTCAGTCGCGAGAAGATGGATTCCGGAGAATGGAGTCTTCATCCGGAAATGTTTGCACTGCTGTGCTCCCGTTGGGGAACTCCCCAAGTGGATTTGATGGCATCCAGGTTCAATGCCAAACTACCGACCTTCATGTCCAGGTACAAGGACCCGAAGGCTGTGGCGGTGGATGCTCTGGTGGCCCCGTGGGACCATTTCGAGCTAGTCTGTGTTTCCACCGATATCTTTACTTCCTCTGGTGCTGCGTCGGATCAGACTGGAGAGAATTCCGGCTATGTTGATAGCCCCAGATTGGCCAAGGAGGACGTGGTTCTCGACACTGGTGTCGCTTTTGGCGGCACCGCATTCCCACTTCCTCTTCGCCCGGACCTGTTAACCCAGGGGCCCGTTCGTCATCCGGACTTGAAGTCTCTGCGTTTGACGGCGTGGCTCTTGAGACCGAAATATTGACCCGTAGAGGTTTTTCAGCCGAAGTTATTGCCACTCTGCGAGCTGCCAGAAGTCCGGCTACTACTAAGATTTATCACAAGACTTGGGAAGCCTTCTTTTCGTGGTGTTCGGGTTCTTCAAGGAACCCGAGGATTTTTTCCATTGCCAATTTGTTGGCCTTTCTGCAGTACGGGCTGGACAAAGGTTTGGCAGTTAGCACTCTGAAAGGTCAGGTTTCTGCTCTGTCCTTGCTGTTTCGGAAGGCTATCGCCTCGCGTAGGGACGTGCGTTCCTTTTTTCGCGGAGTAACCCGTCAGTTTCCACCGCGGAAGGCGCCTGTGTCTCCTTGGCGGCTCAACCTTGTCCTGGAGGCTCTTCAGCATGTGCCTTTTGAGCCTATGGGTTCTGCTAGCCTTTCTTTTCTTTCTTGGAAGGTTGCCTTCTTAGTGGCGGTAACCTCTTTGAGAAGGGTTTCTGAGTTGGCGGCTCTTTCCTGCTCGCCTCCTTTCCTGGAGTTTTACCCGGATCGAGTAGTGCTTCGCACACGGGCGACTTTCTACCTAAGGTGTTGTCGCACTTTCATGTTAACCAGGATATTGTGTTGCCCTCGCTTTGCCCGGGCCCGAGGAATGCAAAGGAACGGGACTTGCACACATTGGATTTAGTGCGGGCCTTGAAGTTCTATTTGGCTGTTACTCAAGGTTTTCGGAAGTCAGATTCTCTGTTTGTGATTCCAGCAGGTCGTAGGCGTGGTCAACAAGCTTCCAAGGACTCTATAGCTCGTTGGATTCGGTCGGCCATTTTGGAGGCTTACCGACTTAAAGGCGAACCTTAAGATTCAAGCTCACTCCACGAGGGCTGTGGCTTCATCGTGGGCCTTTCATCAAGGGGCTTCGGCAGCTCAGCTCTGCCGAGCGGCGACCTGGCGTTCCGTCCACACATTTACAAAGTTTTATAAGGTGGACGTCAGTGCTTCCGCTGATGGGCCTTAGGACGTAGGGTCCTGCAGGCGGCCGTAGTTTAAAGTTCTAGTTAACTTGTATTTGGCGCCTGTTGCGCATTTATCTAGGTTGTTGGGTTTCTGCCTATTTTGGTTTTTTTCCCACCCTAGTTTTTGGACTGCTTTGGGACGTCCCACTAGTTATTACTAGTGTGTCTCCTTTCCTTCCACCTGCTGCTGAAAGACGGATTTTGGTAAGAACTTACCTGTAAAATCCTTTTCAGCGAAGGAAGGAAAGGAGACACAGCTCCCTCCCATGGCAGAAGTGTGTTTTTCAGATGCGGCGTGACCCTTCTCTGATAGCGATTATCTGGGCTGAGGTCGACGCGCTAAGGCTCTGTTCCAGCATTGCCAGCTCATCGCAGTGGTCAGGTCCAGTGAGTAGTACCTGGAACTGTGTGGTTTTTTGCCAAATGCATGCATAACCTGTACTCTTGTGTTTTTTCTCTGAAGTCCTTCAGAAGGGGTTATGTTGCTCCGCTGGTGATATTGCTCTTCCTTAAGCTTGGGTACGACTGGAGAAAGCTGGAGTAGGAGGAGCCCGTGCTGGAGGGGCCGGTCAACACTCTTTTTAATCTGAGGTGTCAATCCTATCTGGGCTCCGCCTACCCACTAGTTATTACTAGTGTGTCTCCTTTCCTTCCTTCGCTGAAAAGGATTTTACAGGTAAGTTCTTACCAAAATCCGTCTTTGATGCGGATCCGCAGCATTTTTGGACACGCGAAATTGCATCAAATCCCCAGTGTAGTGCACAGCTAATGTTGGTCAATGGTAAACGAAGAATTGCTGTGCACATGCTGTTGAAAAATCTGCGTAGAATTGCAGCGTTTTTTTTTTCCACAGCATTTCAATTTTTGCGGATCTGCAGCAGCATTGTCTCTTTTTTTTTTTTTTTTTTCTTTCTTTTTTCTCTCTTTCTATTTTTTCTCTCTTTTCTCTCTCTTTTTCTCTCTCTTTTTCTCTCTCTTTTTCTCTCTCTTTTTCTCTCTCTTTTTCTCTTTTTTCTCTCTTTTTCTCTCTTTTTCTCTCTTTTTCTCTCTTTTCTCTTTTTCTCTTTTTCTCTTTTCTCTCTTTTTCTTCTTTTTTCTTTTCTCTTCTTTCTCTCTTCTCTTCTCTCTTTTCTCTCTCTTTTTCTCTCATCACCACGCGTACAGAAGCCAAGTATCGGCTGCGTCCAAAGCGCTGCCAGCACGCAACGTGGAAACATAGCCTTAAGCAGGTCAGGCGATCTTCCACGATAATCTGATGGGTCTCATGCTTTGCAATACATGTGTATTGCATAACGAGATCAGACAAATAAAAGTTAAAGTCTCATAGAAGGACTAAGTAAATAAAGATTTTTTTTTCAAACGTAATCTAATAAAGTACACATATTTGGTATAGCTGCATCCAGAACGACCCGCTCTATAAAAAGTTGCACTAGTTAGCCGCTACTGTGAATACTGTAAAAGTGGCAAAAACTAAGCTTTTTCATCATACAGCCAAAAAAATTAAAAAAAAAAAAGTTGAATGTAAATAAGAATGGTATAGCTGAAAACATAATCTTGTACCGCAAAAAATAAGCTGTCATTGAGCTTCAACAGAGTACAGCAATGCAAAAACTATTTTTTCTATATAATAGTTTATATTGTGTAGAAATGACAAAATATGTACAGTACAGACCAAAAGTTTGGACACACCTTCTCATTTAAAGGTTTTTCTGCATTTTCATGACTATGAAAATTGTGCATTCACAATGAAGGCATCAAAACTATGAATTAACACATGTGGAATTATATATTTAACAAAAAAAAGTGTGAAACAACTGAAAATATGTCTTATATTCTAGGTTCTTCAAAGTAGCCACCTTTTGCTTTGATGACTGCTTTGCACACTCTTGGCATTCTCTTGATGAGCTTCAAGAGGTAGTCACCGGAAATGGTCTTCCAACAATCTTGAAGGAGTTCCCAGAGATGCTTAGCACTTGTTGGCCCTTTTACCTTCACTCTGCGGTCCAGCTCACCCCAAACCATCTCGACTGGGTTCAGGTCTGGTGACTGTGGAGGCCCGGTCATCTGGCGTAGCACCCCATTACTCTCCTTCTTGGTCAAATAGCCCTTACACAGCCTGGAGGTGTGTTTGGGGTCATTGTCCTGTTGAAAAATAAATGATGGTCCAACTAAACGCAAACCGGATGGAATAGCATGCCGCTGCAAGATGCTGTGGTAGCCAATCTTGTTCAGAATGCCTTCAATTTTGAATAAATCCCCAACAGTGTCACCAGCAAAGCACCCCCACACCATCACCCCTCCTCCTCCATGCTTCACGGTGGGAACCAGGCATGTAGAGTCCATCCGTTCACCTATTCTGCGTCGCACAAAGACATGGCGGTTGTAACCAAAGATCTCAAATTTGGACTCATCAGACCAAAGCACAGATTTCCACTGGTCTAATGTCCATTCCTTGTGTTCTTTAGCCCAAACAAGTCTCTTCTTCTTGTTGCCTGTCCTTAGCAGTGGTTTCCTAGCAGCTATTTTATCATGAAGGCCTGCTGCACAAAGTCTCCTCTTAACAGTTGTTGAAGAGATGTGTCTGCTGCTAGAACTCTGTGTGGCATTGACCTGGTCTCTAATCTGAGCTGCTATAAACCTGCGATTTCTGAGGCTGGTGACTTGGATAAACGTATCCTCAAAAGCAGAGGTGACTTGGTCTTCCTTTCCTTGATGGTTTTTGCAACTGCACTTGGGGACACTTTCAAAGTTTTCCCAATTTTTCGGACTGACTGACCTTCATTTCTTAAAGTAATGATGGCCACTCGTTTTTCTTTACTTAGCTGCTTTTTTCTTGCCATAATACAAATTCTAACAGTCTATTCAGTAGGACTATCAGCTGTGTATCCACCAGACTTCTGCACAACACAACTGATGGTCCCAACCCCATTTATAAGGCCAGAAAACCCACTTATTAAACCTGACAGGGCACACCTGTGAAGTGAAAACCATTTCTGGTGACTACCTCTTGAAGCTCATCAAGAGAATGCCAAGAGTGTGCAAAGCAGTCATCAAAGCAAAAGGTGGCTACTTTGAAAAACCTAGAATATAAGACATAATTTCAGTTGTTACACACTTCTTTGTTAAGTGTATAATTCCACATTATTAATTCATGGTTTTGATGCCTTCAGTGTGAATGTACAATTTTCATAGTCATGAAAATACAGAAAAATCTTTAAATGACAAGGTGTGTCCAAACTTTTGGTCTGTACTGTATATATATATTTTTTTAAATAAATGTGATATTGCTGTAATCGTACTAATGCGAAGAACAAAACTGTCATCACTTTTACCACACAGTAAATGGCATAAAAAAACAAGTCCTGCATTGCTGGTTCTTGTTACGGTAATTCTACCAAAAATCGTAATAGAAAACAATCAAAAAATATTATGTAACCGAAAGTGGTACCAATAAAAACTCATCCCGCAAAAAAGAAGTAATATGGACGCGACGCCACTCCCATAGGCGTGGCGTCCATATTCATGGCCTTAATGAGCGGTATTACGTCACCGCTCAGCACAGGAGAGCTGCAGGAAGCCGGGTACAACGCAGGATTGCCAGGACGTTCAGGGAGGGTGAGTATGACGGGGGGAGAATGGAGGACGGGGGAAGCATGGAGGAGGACAATGAGCACGGAGCAGGACGGGGGGAGGATGGAGGGCACGGAGCAGGACGAGGGGGAGGATGGAAAGCACAGAGGAGCACGGAGCAGGACGGGGGGAGGATGGAAAGCACAGAGGAGCAGGACGAGGGGGAGGATGGAAAGCACAGAGGAGCACGGAGCAGGACGGGTGGAGGATGGAGAGCACATAGGAGCACGGAGCAGGACGGGGGGCACAGGAGGACGGAGCAGAAAGGGGGAAGCACAGCGGAGGACGGAGCAGGAGGGGGGGGAGCACAGAGCTGGATGGGGGAGCAAGGAGCAGGACGGGGGCAGCACAGAGCAGGACGGCGGTTTATACACCCGGCTTATACGCGAGTCAATAAGTTTTCCCAGTTTTTTGTGGCAAAATTAGGGGGTCGTCTTATACATAAGTATATACGGTAAGTGCTCAGTGTAGAGCACAGGATAAATGTTAACTGATCCAAAATGTTCTGTATCCCAAAATGCCACAAATATAGGCTTCTACTCAATCCACAAAAAACAACTTCCCACTCGGGTCCATCATCTGTTAACAGAAATATAGGGGGTGTCCATGTTACTGGTAGTACAAAGGCTTTTTAAAAGTGACATGGTTCCCACCAAAAGACATCCAGCAAAATTTCCGCTCTTAAATCCAAATGCTCCCTCCCTTCTGAGCCCCACAGAGTGCCTAAATAGCCGTTGGTGTCCACATGTTTGGCATTTCTGTATCGAGGAGATCCCACTCAATTTATGGGGTGCGCATCTCTAGAAGCACAATGTCTGTATGTCTGTGCGCTAGAATGAAGTCATGAGTCAAAATCATCACTACACCTCTAGATAATAAATTCCCAGAGGGGGTATAACTTCCAAATTTGGGTCAAATGAGGTAGGTTTCTGCTCTTCTGGCACTTGGGGACTCTGCAAATGGAGTTTTCAAACTATTGTAGAAAAATCTCTCCAAAAGTCAAATGGCGCTCCTTCCGTCCCGAGTTTTGCCTTGTGGCTAAGCAGTACTGTACAGCCACATATGGGATATTGCCACGTTCACGAGAAATTGTGTAACAAATTATGCAATAATTCTTACACATTTCCCCTTGTGAGAATGTGTAATCTGGAGTTAAAACAACATTTCAGTGGTAAAAATTGAATTATTTTTTTCTTTACCGCCAAAATTTTGCGAAACCAGTCATATCAATATTCTCACTGCACCACTAGAAGATTTAATTAAAAAGTGTAGTTTGTAAAATGGGGTCACTTATGGTGGGTGGGGGTGGGATGGTCCTGCTGTTCTGGTAACTATTTTTGTAAATTGTTTGAAAAATTGCTGATAACCTTTTAACCCTTCTAACTTCCCAACAAAAAAAATTGGTTTAAAAATGATGCTGATGTGAAGTAACAATGTGGGAAATGTTATTGACTATTTTGTGTGACATAACTCTAGTTTAAGGGCATAAAAATTAAAAGTTTGAAAATTGCAAAATTTTCAAAAATGTTGGACAAACTTTTTGATATTTTCGTAAGTAATTGTGACTCGGATCAATCAAAATTTACCACTAACATGTCGTGAAAAAAGCAATCACAGAGTCACTGGGTTATGTTGATGCACCGCTTAAAGTGACGCATGTCATATTTGAAAAATGAGGTTTGGTATTTAACCTCTTATGGACCGGGCCACTTTGTACATTAAAGTTTGTTATAAACATTGCTTCCATTACAGCAAATATCCTTTTCATACATCTCACCATTCTTGTAGTGTCTACCTAAGGGTGCCGTCAGACTGCCTCATTACTCATCGCAATCCTTGGACTGGCCGTTGGCTCTCCTGCCCTGAGCGTGACTACATGTATTTCTATGCAGCTGTCATGGTCGGGTCAGGAGAACCGACGGCCAGTCCGAGCATTGCGATGTGATGATCCGGCAGCATGACTGCATCCTTATGTGATCACTAGGACGAATGCAGAAGTCATGTCAAATAAAAGCAAACCCCTAGATTTAATGTTGAGTCTTGACGGTAGTATTTTCTTAGTATTGGCAATTATTTTGACTGACTCCATCGGGGTTAAACAGCAAAAATGCCAGACTGCAGAACAAGAAGAAAAATGTAAAATTGGGCCCCTCTTAGCATGCAGTCGGCATTTTCAGGCCTGATTATCCTCTCCTGCTCGGTGATAGATAGGCCTGTCTGGGCTCATGCGTCATGCGTTCATTTTTATGATTTGATGAGCTGTCATGCGGAGGTTTTTTTTTCTTTTTAATGTAGAAAGTCATTGCTGGTGCCGTTTCTTGCTTTAATATTTTGCCTGTCAGATTCAGAGGAGATGACTTTGTATACTCGGATATGTTGGGTACAGTCTGGGCATTTTAAGAGCTTTATCTAATGGGTTATTACCTTTTTACATACTTTTTTAGGACGGTCTTATCTGCATGGACTCCATATTAAAGGGATTGGCATTTCTTATATTGCAATTAAAATTTGTATTTTATAATTATGCATAATTTACCCACTGAATAAACTGAGGTTTCTATTGTGCATTGGATTATCACCTGCTACATTGCTTTTGTCTTTTGGCAATTCTACGTGCACCGCTTCATAGCGATCATGGTCATGTATACTGTCACTTGGGTTTTAGTATACATTGCAAATGAAACCATAAAAGACTTCAATCCTAAATTTTCTTTCCCTGTAAGTTTCATTAGCATCTCTGCCGGTGGAAACCCGGAGCAGCTGACAGTTAAATGTCCAGGGTCACTGCATACATTGTGACAACTGCTATACAGCAGCAATAAAGCATGACGGCGTCCCATTCATGTGTCAGTTATAGAGGCTGGGGGCCAGTAATAGCGGCCATACTGACAGCAGGCGGCCCCCACTGATGGAATAGATTTGCCTGCATTGTACGAACACATCGTGCATTACATCATCTGATGCTTTGAATCGGAGTTCCTATACTTTAATGCCTCCATTGCCCTCTAGGGGGTGTAGCGCGCACGGTGTGCAGTAAAGCTGATGAGCACCTTAGGAGGGTACACAGGTTGGTGCACTTTGGAATATTTTGAGACCACTCGTTTACCCGCCTTCTTGTTAGGCCCGTATGATACATTTTTATAATTCAGGCCAGGATAAATTCCTGGCACATGTTTCATTTCACTTTTTTTTATTATTTTTTTTTTAATGTCCATTTGAGCTCACTGTTACCCTTTTGGTATAAAGATTTTTAGGATGTGGCACCCAAATGGTCTTTCATGAGGTCTGGGGGTGTGAAATGCATAGCTATAAGGTTCCTCACCCCCCTTTGTAACCTTTTTTTATACACCCCTCCCCCATGCTTCACTGGGAAACGGACCTTGATTGTGCCTTTCAAAGGAATCTGTCGGTAGTATCAACCCCCTACGGGCAGGTAAAGTATAGGCACCTGTGATCCGATGTTTTATTCCCATATAGACGCCCAGGAGGGCTGATCCTACTGACATTCCCTTTCTGCGTCCAGTGGGATAGCATCCAAACCAGCGGTAGCGCTAAGCTCTTTCATGGACTGAGGTTCCTATCAAACAATGGATTCCTTATAATCCTGCATCCATCTACACTTTTTTTTTTTTTTTTGTGGCATGCTCATGTGTTTTTTTTTGTTTGTTTTTGCTGCATATTTCCTGCCAAGAGACGCAGAAATTGTACTCAACGTGTGCACATAGCCTTGGACGATTACGCAAAATATCTTCTAAAATATATCATGAAAGATGGAAAAATGACCAGCTCATTATTTCTCCCTTGTCCTCTGCAGGTTATTGATGAGGGTGAGCGAAAACATTTTTTCAGGTCGATTCTTCCTGAAATGGCTTCACTGACCCTGAAGCTTCCAAAGCTTTGCACACAGGTAAGGCATGAACGCTGCCATACGGCACTGAAGGTACTTGGTCATGCATCATTCTGTACAGACGCCGGTGCACCCATACAATCTAAATGTTTAGGAGGGTCTCTCCTGTCACAATGTCTGCCAGTGACGTCATAGTGGGTTGTGACGACAGAGAGGGACTCATTTTGTTCTCACTGACTGCCAGCTCTGCATTGCTGTTAGCAGTGACTGTAGCCGATTCCAAGGATGTGCCACTTGTTAGGCTGTGAGCTGTAGTTTCAATACAATCATTGTTTTATCAGCAGATTATTGCTCATGGAATAGGACTCGTGTTCAAGGCAGTCGGGCTGATTTGTGGAACCCTGCCCCACCACGGTTTGGCAGCTTGCTGACAGCGTACTCAAAGCTGCAAATTAGTGGTGTGGGCAAGGTTACACACGGCTCAGCATTCTGACCACTGCTACATCTACAGCAGGGATTCTATCAAATCTGCACTAAGCCGTACAGTATGTGACACATTGCTGGAATCGGGCTGCCCTGCCCAATATTACTGCTTTCAGATTACAGGGGAAAATCCTACTGACTGATTCCCTTGAAAGCTGGCAGCTCTTGGAGCGAAAAAAATTCATCTTCTCTCATGTGTTTCACTTTCAGTATGGAGGCCGGCCATCTTTCTAATGCTATGAACCTGCAGATTATCCCTATATCTGCTGCTTTATAGCATTATTCGAGGATTAATCTGACAATATCAATCAAACCTCTGTGGCATAACATCCTGAAATAAATGAAGTTGTCATATGCAATCAATTTCCAAGTGTCCACTGCGCTGAAAAGTCGCATGTTTGAGGCTTTTACCCACCTAGTTTTTCGATGGATGCTCGGATACCTGCTTTCTATAGTGGGTTTTCTCCTCTTACTTTGCAATGACACAGCACAATAATGAGACTAAGGGAAAATAGGTATAACTGGTTGAACAACTGGCTCAGTGATAGAAAACAAAGGGTAGTTATTAACCCCTTCACGACCTTGGGGTTTTCCGGTTTGTTTTTTTGGGTTTCAGTCTTCCCAGAGCCATATTTTTTTTTTTTTTTTATTATTATTTTTTTAAATTTTTCTTTTTTTGGTCAATATGGCCGTGTGAGGGCTTGTTTTTTGCGGGACGAGCTGTACTTTTGATTGACACCATCGGTTTTGCCTTATTGTGTACTGGAAACCGGGAAAAAAAATCAACGTGTGGTGAAATTGCAATTCCACATTTTTTATTTACCATATTTTTTACCATGTTCGCTTAATGCTAAAACTGACCTTCCATTTTGATTCTCCAGTCATTATGAGTTCACAGATCCCTAACATGTATATTTCCTGATTTATTTAAGTGGTAAAAAAAAAATCCAAAGTTTCCAAAAAAATTTTTTTTAAAAAGCTCAGTTTTTTCAAGACCCGTAGTGTCTCCATTTTTCGTGATCTGGAGCTGGTGGGTGAGGGCTTATTTTTTTGCACGACTAGCTGACGTGTCTATTGATACCATTTTGTATTGATCGTCTGTTATTGCATTTTATTGCAATGTTGCTGTGACCCAAAAAAATGTATATCTGACATTTTGAGGTTTTTTTTTCTCGTTGCGCCGTTTACTGATCGGATTAATTTTTATTTTGATACATCGGGCTTTTCTGAGTGCAGCGATACCAAATATATGTATTTTAATTTTTTTTGTTCGAATAGGGTGAATGGGAATAATTAGAACTTTTTTTTTTTTTAAATATATTTTAAAATCAGTTTTTTACTTTTCACTAGCTTCAAAAGTCTCCATGAGGACTAAAAACTGTGATCATCCATGTAGCCATGCTCTGTGTAGCAGAAATGCTCACTTGCTAGGACAGCCACAGGGTCTGCTGCAGATCCCGGGTTGTCATCCCAATCCATCGGCGACCCGCGTTCATGTGACACGGGTGCTGATGGTCCAGGGAACTAGTCTGATTGCCATATGTGGGGAATTTTTCCCTAATGAGGAACTGCCCTATTCGGTTTTTGTCTTCCTCTGGATCAGCTTGTTGGGTAATAGGTTGAACTCGATTGACTCAAGTCTACCTTCAATCTTAAGGCTAAGTTCACACTAGGCGTTTTTGCAGCTGTTTTTTTTTTTTTTTTTGCGCAAATTTTCAGCTGAGTTTTACCGTACTAGCAAAGTCTGAGATTTCAGAAATCTCATGCTCACAGGTTTTTTTTTTTTTTTTGTCATCAGGATTTTGTGCTTTGCTTGGGTTTTGCCCAATGTCACTTATTTCAGCATTTTTACTGCAGTTTTCACCCATTTAAATGAATTGGTGGTGAAAAAACACATCAAAAAAGCTGGTATCAGGTTTCGCTGTATTTTTTGTGCCAAAACCTGATTCTATAGAATAGAATTTTTTTTTTCAAACACTAAACATTATCGGCATCCACAAGAGACAAATCTAGCATGCCAAAACCGCACAAAAACCGCAAGAAAAAACAAGCAAAATGTGCTTTTCTTTCTGCACCTTCTTTCCTTCTATGAGATCAGATTTTGCTTAAGGAAAAACAGCTGAAAAAATGCCTGGTGTGAACATGGCCTAAAACAATGAAAATTATGATTGCCCCATCTTCCCTCCATGCCCAGAATGGGTGTTGGCACTGTGCACCTGCTGTTGTCAAAGGAGGGAGCGCAATCCTGCTCTGACATGTGGTAGACGAAGCAGAGCAATAACAGTAATAAACCCATGGTTTTTCTCACTAAAGGCATGAATGTCTGTCCGCATTTGTTTTAATGGAATCCTCCTGTCTTATAAATACAATATAAATAGAATTGGGCCTTTTAGTCATACTGTCCAAAGGAGAAACCTGTAACAACCAATCAGCAGATAGGTTTCATTTTTTAAACTGCTCTTGTAGAAAGAAAGTTGCACTGTGATTGGTTGCCATGAGCAGCAAAGTGTCAGGAAAGGATGTATCGGGAGAATATATCTGAAACTCTTACAGATTTAGAGGATTATTAACCTGTACACGGGGTGGTGGGGACAGGCCAGAACTCTATTTATTGGTGTAATATTAGAGGCTATGCACAGGCCATGTCTGCTCCTGACCGCTGTGTCACAGTGGTCATTATCTGATCATAGAGCAGTTACTAATGATATCTGTGCATGGACGATAGCAAGGAGCCTGAAGGAGAAGCAGTGGCTTGTGGCACATGTAGTTTACAGTGGTCACATGTGGAGCACTGAGGGTGGACACTGTAAAAATAACAAATTAAAACCTCAATTTGAAATTTTCTGTAAGTTTTTTTTTTTTTTTTTTTTCTTTTCTCCCTCCCAAAACAAAATACAATCTGATTGTTGTTCCCAATAAAAACTACCGCTAACGCTACAAAAGAACAAGCCCTCATACAACCTTTTCAGCAGAACTGTAGAAAGGGCCATGGCTCATAAAATATGGCAACACATTTTATATTCTCATTTTTTTTTTAAATACTATACATTTGTTAATCTAGCAGGTAAATTTTACCTCCCAGTGAACGCCATGGAGAGGAAATAACTTTCTGGGAACTTTGTCCACCCCACAATTTTATTTCATTTTTTATTTTTATTTTTGTTCCATATTAATACTGGTAAATTACCTGGCAGCAATCAGAGCTACAACACCTTACCACACAAAAACCAGGCCCTCGTATGAGCATGTGTGGCTATGCCGGAGAAGGGTTACTGCTCGTTATGTGGAGGTACCTGTGCAGGATCCAGGCTTCACATTGAGTAGCTTGTACCCCCAATGTCTCCATACGATCTCCATCTCTGCCTCCTCACCACATCCATGGTCTCTGTACACTTTGTATTATTCAAATCAATTCTGTCAAATTAAGGACGAGAAGAAACGGCTGGAAAGATAACGGAGCTGCTGCTCTCATGGCTGACACAAGCTAATGGAGCGTAAGACACCTTGGATTTAGGTTACCGTTTCCTGCTGGAGCTCCCTTTTTCAGTGTGCCGTCTGGTTTCCTGGCTCGTGCATTTCATTCTGACACACAGAATATATTCTTCTGTTCTCTATCCTCTGTGCTAAAGTTGTGGCTCAAGTTATACTGGGGATAAGCTGCGTCCTTTAGGATCATGGCTTGTCTGCATTATTTGCATTCATTCGCGCTGGCCAATCTAATACATAGCTATGTTAAAGCCACCATTAAGAAAATGAGTCACCAAGCGTTTAGACTTTCAGACAAATCATATAGTCATGTAAGAGATGGAACAATAATAAAAATAGTTTTTGTCCATTTTTTAAATCTGTTCCTCTGTTGCTTCTGAAAATAACTTTATTGTAATATGCAAATGTAATGGTCAGTGCGCCCCTGGTGTGGCCGAATGCCTTGGTGCCGTGTTCCACCCACGTCTTCAAATTATGGCCACTCCTACATTGGCTGACATTGCCCAAAGCCATTGCTGAAGGCAAACTACCATTATCTGTGAGAAAGCAGGAATAATTATCCAAAATATATATAATGTGAAAAAGCAATGGATAAAATATAACTTTTAATGAAGCTTTAAAAAGGACTAACCAACAAAAAATGTGAAAAAACAAGTGCCAGGTGAATAAATAATAATAAACACACAAATAACGACAGACACAGATAATAAAATTACCCGGAGGTGTATACAATCCTGTAAGGGTAAATGCACCCCTTGTGACCTGATAGATTAATTGGAATCAGACACTGCGGCTATGGATATAATGCAAATACTGAAAGCGCAGCTGTCTTTTATAACCAATTAAAGGTCCCACCTATAAATGCCACATACTATATGATATGAATATGGTTAAGGTAACCGAACTGTGTTATTCCAGTCTCCACATAATACACAAATTGAACCTTAGAACCGTACCAAAACTAAATAAAAACTGTTTACAGTTGTATGTAATAAACCATATAGATCTTTTTGTCTGATCTCTTAATAAATCCCAAACCTTATATCAGTATGTGTGCATAGTAGGGGTTAAATGAAAAGCAGACTTTGGCAATCAGTACTAGTCAATGCTATTATTAACCATCTAATGGAATAAAGCTCCCTTCGTGTGTAATGAGCATTCCTTATATGCAGACAATAAATAAGCGCTGTTGCAGATAATCATCTTATGGAGAATCGTAAAATACAGAACGATCTCACCCAATATCCTGAACATGGGGCTGTATGCTGAAACACACTGTCTTTCACCCCGGATATGGATATGCTGCAGTTGCCTTATGAATGGTGCATGCGTCTCCCGACGCGTTTCGTCCTGAGACTCATCAGGGAAGTGTTACATGCAGACAAGCATGTTACTGCTGCTGAGCGCCAGCGTTACTGGTGAAGATTTAAAGATTCCGGGCTTGTAGCACGTCATGACAGGCTCCGCCCCTTGTGTGACGCGCCTCCTGTTACTGAGACACACTTCCTCTGGTGGATCATATGGTGAGTATAACGTGGATGGTCACACCTCCAAACCCCCACTATCTCCCTCACCACTTTCAAAACATTCTCTAGTGGTCCCAAATAACAGCTTTTATAAATATAGTGTGCTTAAACACCTTCATGCATAAATTATCAACTGATGATTAGTAAAAGCACTGTCAGGAACAAACCCATTGATGCCGGGTTTGGCCTGTATTACAATCAGTATGATTCAGGTGATGCCCCCATGTCAACCCCCAATAGGGACCAAAAACAGGGAGAAATACGGGCAAGCAGTGAGGACACAAGAAATTAATGCCTTTATATCCATATAGCATCTTGGTTGAATAGGTTACAGTTTGATAGAGGCACATATAAAAAGGGGACAGCGCAGCTATTATACACTTTAAATAGAACTCCTATGCTTGGGTAAACGATGAAAAATAGAAAAAACAATGAAAAAACAACCAAATTCCGTGGGGAATAGAGGATACAGAAGGTGGTCCGGAAATATATATGAACCAAAAAATAATAATAATCCTCAGATGGCACTCCAGAGACATACCCCATGTGTATAAAGGACTGGTCTCCCGAGTGGCACTCCGAAAGTCATGATCCATGAGCCCCCAAACGAGCTCTCCTGGTGAGGACCAGGGAATGTTGGGTGCAGGCATAGGAACTCAACCAGACCAGACAAAAAAGGAGCGCGGCTCAGGGAGATGAAAGCACAGTGTAAGATGTATTACAAAAAACAGCTATATGATAACTGTTCATTTAAGCCAAAGGGATGTGTTGTCCTCATTGTGAATATCCATCTACTCTCCCTTTGTAGAATTTGTCTATCCCAGTCACCCCCTCTATGTGGGGGAAAAATCCTGTCAATACCTATTAATCTAAGCATGCTCGAGTCTCCTTGATGTATCAAATTGATGTGATTGGCCAGGGAGTGTTAGGTGCAGGCATAGGAACTCAACCAGACCAGACAAAAACGGAGCGCAGCTCAGGGAGATGAAAGCACAGTGTAAATGTATTACAAAAAACAGCTATATGATAACTGTTCATTCAAGCCAAAGGGATATGTTGTCCTCATTGTGAATATCCATCTACTCTCCCTTTTGTAGAATTTGTCTATCCCAGTCACCCCTCTATGTGGGGGAAAAAATCCTGTCAATACCTATAAATTTAAGCATGCTCGAGTCTCCTTGACGTATCAAATTGATGTGATTGGCCACTGGAGTGTCCCTTTTATTGATGATATCTCATAAATACTCTCCCACCCTCTTACGAAACTCCCTCTTTGTCTTACCCACGTATTCCAAACCACATCTACACTCAGCTTTATAGATAACACCACTGGTGCGACAATTGATGAAATGCCTAATGGAATAAATGGTCCCAGTGACGTTGCTGGAAAAAGTTTTCGTCTGAAGAATGGCAGTACAAGCCTTGCACCTACCACATTTAAAGCAACCCTTTGGAGGGACAGATAGAGGCACAGCTGTCCCTGCCGATCTGAACTGCCTATGTATCAGTCTGCCCCTTAAAGACCTTCCTCTTCTGAAAGTGACTTGTGGATATGCTGCGATATGTTCTTTAATATCCTTATCCATCATTAGAATTGACCAATGCTTCCGCAGAGCAGATTTGACGTCTTCCGTACTATTTGAAAATTTTGTAATGAACCGAATGGTGGAGTCATCTGATGATTTAACCTTCGGAACCAGAAGTTCTCGTCTATCCCTCCTCAGGGCTCCCTTGTAAGCTTCGCTAAGTACTCTCTTAGGATATCCTCTATCCAGAAATCTTTTTTGTAGTTCCTTAGCTTGTATCTCAAAATCTTGGATATCACTACAATTCCTGCGTAGCCTTAAATATTGGCTTTTGGGAATACCTTTCCTTAGGGAGTGCGGATGATTGCTTTCCCATCTGAGAAAGGAATTGGTTGCTGTTGCTTTTCTGTGGGTAATAGTGCGAAGCATGCCATCTTCCTGTCTAATGATATTAATATCTAGGAAGGTAAGATTGTATGGGTTTACAACAAAGGTGAACCGTAAGCCAATTTCATTTGAATTCAATCCACACACAAAGGTGCCAAAGTCTTCCTCAGTACCCCTCCAGATGACCAGGATGTCATCAATATAGCGTAGCCACAGGACAATCCTGTCATCTGGAGGGTCTCAGATTCTGCAAAAACAACCTTTTCCTCCCACCAGCCCAGGAGCAAATTTGCATACTTAGTTTTGGTACGGTTCTAAGGTTCAATTTGTGTATTATTTGGAGACTGGAATAACACAGTTCGGTTACCTTAACCATATTCATATCATATAGTATGTGGCATTTATAGGTGGGACCTTTAATTGGTTATAAAAGACAGCTGCGCTTTCAGTATTTGCATTATATCCATAGCCGCAGTGTCTGATTCCAATTAATTTATCAGGTCACAAGGGGTGCATTTACCCTTACAGGATTGTATACACCTCCGGGTAATTTTACCATTATCTGTGCATTATAACTGTGCAGGAGAGAGAAGACTCCTCACTCTCTCCTCACTGCTGACATTGCTCCACTCCCTTGCTATCTACACCGCTCGCTGCACAGTGATTTGTGTGCTGAAATGATGGCACAGGAGTGCAGCAATGTCCGCAGCATGGAGAGTGTGATGTGTCTTCTTGCTCCATTCATTCATCATAAGAGAGGCCATAATCTAAATAACTGGGTGGAAGTGAGCACCCACATATGAATAATACAGAAATTTTTTTTTCCAGGACTTCCCTCCTGACAGCACCATGGAGAATGTCTTCCACCTCCTTACAGGGACAGGAAAGCACGCGAGAGGTTAAAAGGTCCCACCCCGCCCCACTTCCCTCAGTGTTTTTCTGTCCCTACATGGAGGGATGCACGAGAGCAACGCTGCGCAGCTTATCAGAGGCCTCAGGGGATCGTGCGGCTGGTCCAATATCCTTCCCCTTTGTCAAGTGGCCCAGGGCCGAAACTTCCCGGTGGGGAGTCCCTCTGCCCCAAAGACCAGAGAGCGGACAGGCTCCTGGATAGTGCCGCAACTCCCGGTGGGAGGCTTTCGGCTCGGACCCTGAACCGCGGCTTCCGGAAGTCGCGGCAGGGAGAAGGCGTCACACTTCCGGTAACGTCACGGGCGCCCGGGACTGGCGTGTGTTCCAGATCGTGGAACGTGGAAGCGACTAAGGCAGCAGCGTGCGTTTCCAGAGTGGAACACGGGGGGGAGAGTGTGTGACAGGCAGTAGACGAATTACTGGACTCCGCAGCACACAGAAGGATCAGCGCTATGGAGGCAGACATCGCGGAGGATGAAGGGGTAAGTGCGCTATGCACAGAACACCCTCAACACTGCCAGCCCCGCAATACTCACTTAGTCACCTGCTCCCTTCCCGGGCCAGAGCACTTAGGGAATAATCCAGCTATCTCGTTCCATTCAGGATAAGGGAACCCCAGCTGCACCCCCGTCCACGGCCAAAAAGTCCAGCAAAGCTTCCACAAAGTCCAACAGATGCCCCGTATGCCACGTGAAGCGTGCTGACACCCATGGCAAAACACTATGTGGACTCTGCACATCCAGGTCATAAGGAAGTACAGCCATCCCTCCTATCCGAAATGAGATCCCTGATATTGGAGGAAGTCCAATCCTCTATATCCAATCTCACACGGCAGCAACCCCCCCAGTCCAGGTCCGCACCACAAGAGGACTAGGTGGGAGACAGAATAACGGGAGATGAAACAGAGCTCAGATGAGGGTTCCGACCTGCTGAGTTCAGACTTGGAGGAAGAGGGCGAACTTCCATTAGAAAGCCAGGTTCGGGGCAGGAAGTATCTATTCCAGGCCAAGGACACTGATGAGCTAGTACAGACTGTAAGAAATACAATGCAGATAGAGGAGGTCCCCAAGCCACAATCCAGACAGGATCTAATGTTTGGAGGCCTTACGTCGCAGAAGCAGACTGTATTTCCTATAAGTGAACATATTCGTGCCATGGTAGTAGAAGAATGGAAGGACTCGGAATGTCAACTAGTACCATGACTAGTACTAGTCACCGGGACTTTGAGTCACCTACCCTTTGATCCAGAGGATGTCAGGGTGTGGGAAGAGATACCTAGGATTGACGTCCCAGTGGTTAAGTTCGCCAAAAAAGACTTCCATCCCATTTGAGGACTCTTCAAGCCTGCGAGATCCGATAACAGAAAGGCGGACATTCTCCTGAAACGGGAATCATCCGCGGCCCTAATCAGGAAAAACATAGCGGCCACCTCGGTGGCCAGGTCCATGTTCTTATGGATGGGTCAATTGGAAAAACACCTGTCCAATAAGACTCCTAGGGCAGATATCCTGGCCTCCCTTCCCCTCATGAAATCCACCACGGCTTTCTTGTCAGATACATTGGCCGAATCTGTAAGGTTTGCCGCCAGAAACAGCTCTCTATCTAATGCAACCCGTAGAGCTGTCTGGCTAAAATCTTGTCTGGGGATAATGCCTCTAAGACCAAGCTGTGCTCCATCCCCTTCTCAGGGCCAGCGTTAGACAACATCCTCGAGCTGGCATCTGACAAAAAGAGGGGTTCCCCGAGGACAGGCCTTTCGGTGAGGGTTTCCCACCAGAAGACAATCTGACTACAGAGGTCAGTGAAGGGTTAGTAGAGGAGCTTACAGGGGTTCCTATAGACAGATTGGAAAGAGCAGGGGCTCCCTATTTGGATCAGTCTCTAAGTCCAAGAGACATTGACGCCACTTGTATCGGGGGGACGCTCCGACACTTTGCGGGAAACTTGGGCCAGATTACCAAAAACCAGTGTGTCCTCAGAACCATAGCAGAAGGATACAGCATAGAGCTCCACTCTCCCCCCCCCCCCCCACCCCCAAAGATACATCTCTCCTACCATAGTGACAGCAGACTCCGCCATGTTGACAGATCTGGAAGATCTGGTCGGCTCGGTGGTTATAGTCCCGGTTCCCCCTGCAGAAGCGGGCAGGGGTCGCTACTCTTGCATGTTCTCAATCACAAAACCCTCAGCGTCCCGTACTATCATAAATCTAAAACCTCTAAACTTCTGGTTCAGGATGGAGTTGATACGGTCAGCAGTCCATCTTATAGACAGGAACTCAGTGATTTGCACTCTCGACCTGAAGAGTGCCTATTATCAGGTCCCGGTCCATCCAGCGTCCCATGAGCTGTTAAGATTTGCTGTAGAGTTGCCAAATCTAACCTGCTACTTCCAATTCCAGTGCCTCCCCTTCAATTTAGCCTCGGCTCCCTGAATATTCACAAAGTTGGTTTCAGAGGTAGTGGCCTACCTAGGGGGCCAAGGAATCGTGATCCTACCACACCTGGATGAATTTCTCTTAGTAGCAAGATCGGCGGAAGTGCTGGCCCTACATAGAAACCGGACAAACTCAGTGATGGAATTTCTTGCCTGGGCCATAAACTGGCAGAAGTCGGACTTAATACCAGAATCCTAGAAGGTCTTCCTAGGGGTACTTCTAGACTCCAGTTGCAGAATATCCTTCTTACCAAAAGAGAAGCAGGATACAGTACAGGGCAGAGTAAGAGAACTACTGAAGCACCGCGTCACCATAAGGTCTGCTATGAAGGTACTGGGCCTGATGACGACTTGCATCCCCTGCGTCAGGTGGGCACAGTTCAACTCAAGACCCTTATAGAGAAATCCTGTCAACATGGGACTGTTGTGAAGCCTCACTAGACAGGACGATGCGGTTATTCCCGGCTTCCACGGACGCCACCACGTGGGGATGGGGAGCCCACCTAGAAGGGAGAATTCTTCAAGGCAGATGGCCGGAGGACATCAGTGGCAGATCCTCAAACTACAGAGAGCTGTACGCAGTATGGGAGGCCCTAAGACGAAACCGGACAACACTGAAGAACCATCATACGATACGATACACTTTATTGATCCCAAGGGAAATATGGTACCACAGCAGCGTTACAACAGCATTACAAACAAAACATCACGAACAGCATTACTACATTACAAACAGCATTATATAGAGTAATTACTAGACACAGATCTTGCTCATGACTAACCACAATACGTAACAAACAAGGTACATAAATCTTTGATCATTTCTATTAGTGCACGAGCCCATGTTAGAATACTGTTAGACAATGTAATAACGGTTTCGTTCCTGAGGCATCAGGGAGGTCCAAGACATTGGGCACTACAACACCTGGTAGGAAGAATATTCTCCTGGGCAGAAAACACAGTCCTCTCCGTAACAGCAATACACCTCGAATGTTCCCAAAATGTGGTAGCAGACTACCTGAGCAGACAAAGGATCTTCCCAACCGAGTGGGAGCTGAACCAGTACCTGTGTCATCGCTGGGTACCCCCCGGATAAACCTGTTTGCAACCAGAAATAACTCGAAGGTACCCAGGTTCTACTCCCTGAACCCTTCGGACGTACCAGAAGGGGTAGATGCTCTGAGTCAGAGATGGGACGAACCCCTCTCATACGCCTTTCCACCGTTGGCACTCATCCCAGTGGTTCTCAGGAAGATTGGGCAAGGGTGATCGTGATTGTCCCATACTGGCCAAAGAAAAGCTGGTTCCCCCTGCTGGTTCCCTCCCCATGGCACTAGAAAATCCGATCAAGCTTTCCCTGAGGACAGACATTATCCACCGGGGTCCAGTCTACCACTAGAATCAAGGAAGACTCCACCTTTCAGCCTGGATCCTGAGAGTGACATCCTGAAGTCTAAAGGCTTGTCGGATCAATTTATAGCCACTATCCAGGCTAGCAGGAAGCCAGTTACATCAGCAATTTATCTCAAAATCTGGAAGAGGTTCTGCCTGGAAGGCGGCAGGTCCGACTTTGTAGCAGGTGTCCCGGACATCCCTAAAGTCCTACACTTCCTTCAGGCGGGGTTCAATAAGGGCCTTAGACCCAGCACCTTAAAGGTCCAAATTTCGGCCCTGAGCTCTTACTTTGACTATCCCCTGGCATCACACCCATGGATAGTAAGATTCATAAGAGCAATCCAGAGATTGTGACTTACAATAGGCATTTCTCCCCCCATCCCCTTGGGACCTAAACCTGGTCCCAGATCTCTTTGCAGGGATCCCTATGTCCCTAAGGAAGAGATGCCCATCACGATCCCCACTTGGAAAACAGCATTCCTTGTGGCTATTACAACGACTAAGAGGGTAGGTGGGATTCAGGCCCTGTCCACTAGAGACCCGTATCTCCAGATTAGGGAAGATCGTATAGTCTTAAAGCTAGACCCCACATTTATTCCCAAGGTAGCCTCCGGCCAGAACCTAAATCAAGAGATCGTGTTACCTTCTTTTTGCGAGAACCCGTCAAATGAAAAAGAGCGGGCCCTCCCCTCTCTGGACGTTAGACGGGCAGTTATAGATACTAGAGGCCACTCATAGCTGGCATATAGACCCTAACTTGTTCATCCTTTTTGGGGAAAAAACAAAGGTGAAAAAAAGCCTCTAAAGCATCCATTGCTCGATGGATTACCACGGTAATTTCCAACGCCTACCAGGCCGGAGGCATTTACCCCCCAGAAGGTCTAAAGGCACACTCCACCAGGGCTGTATCAGCTTCTTGGGCGGAGAGAGCAGGCGCCTCGGTAGAGCAGATCTGCAGGGCTGCAACCTGGGCCAGGGTCGACACGTTTTGTAGACACTACAAACTAGATGTACTTTCTGGCCAGCAGACTGGTTTTGGTAGAAAGGTTCTCCAGGCAGTAATCCGACCCTGAGGAGGTACTTTGGTATTCTCCATGATGTTGTCAGGAGGGACGTCCTAGAAAATAGGGGTTAGTTCACCCCCTATTCATGATATGTCATATGCTGTAATATGATTTTGTCAATACAAGTGTTACTTGCATTATCCATGTTGCTGTACTTGTTAAAACACTGAGGAAAGTAGGGCAGGGTGGGACCTTTTAACATCTTGTGTGCTTTCCTGTCCCTGTAAGGAGGAGGAGGATGGAAAAGGTGAACGGATGGACTCTACATGCCTAGTTCCCACCGTGAAGCATGGAGGAGGTGGTGTGATGGTGTGGGGATGCTTTGCTGGTGACACTGTTGGGGATTTATTCAAAACTGAAGCGGTCCAGCTCACCCCAAACCATCTCGATTGGGTTCAGGTCTGGTGACTGTAGAGGCCAGGTCATCTGACATAGCACCTCATCACTCTCCTTCTTGGTCAAATAGCCCTTACACAGCCTGGAGGTGTGTTTGGGGTCATTGTCCTGTTGAAAAATAAATGATGGTTCAACTAAACGCAAACCGGATGGAATAGCATGCCGCTGCAAGATGCTGTGGTAGCCATGCTGGTTCAGTATGGCTTCAATTTTGAATAAATCCCCAACAGTGTCACCAGCAAAGCACCCCCACACTATCACACCACCTCCTCCATGCTTCACGGTGGGAACCAGGCATGTAGAGTCCATCCGTTCACCTTTTCTGCGTGCAAAACAGTAATCAAAGCAAAAGGTGGCTACTTTGAAGAACTTAGAATATAAGACATATTTTCAGTTGTTTAACACTTTTTTGTAAAGTGTAATGTAGAATTCCACATGTTTTAATTGATAGTTTTGATGCCTTCAGTGTGATTCTACAATTTTCATAGTCATGAAAATACAGAACAATCGTTGAATGAGAAGGTGTCCAAACTTTTGGTCTGTACTGTTTGAGTTATACACGCTCCCGGCCAGTGGGCACTGCCTCTCTTCAATACAGTTCTATTATATACAAGTTTATTTATACAAGCGTTGTAGAATGAGGCCACGCCGACTAGACAGACCCTGCCAAAAAGTATGCATAACATAAACCTATCATCCAGTCCCAGCTCAGAAACCGGCGAATCCTCACATAGATTGACTGCAGACTTATCGATTGGCGACAACCGCTTAAGAGTAACCGTCATTTTATATATATAATTTTTTTTTCCTCCAGAAATCAATAATGCACATGATTATACTTTGTAATATATCTTATAGGAGAAATCTGTTCTTCTTCCTTTCACTATCAAAATTATCCAGTGAAGATGTGTTTTCACATTACTGACTTAGGATACTGCAGCCATTATTACATAGTTTCCAGTTTAATGGTTAATAATTGGTGAGGTGTACTCTTTAAAGAAGCACTGCCATTAAAATATTAATTTCAGCAGCAGATTAGAAGGAAGGGAGACACACTAGTCATTACTAGTGGGTAGGCGGAGCCCACATAGGATAGAAACACCTCAGATTAAAAAAGTGTTGACCGGCCCCTCCAGCTTATAGGGCTCCTCCTACTCCAGCTCTCCAGTCTAAAATTTGAGGTCACAGAGGATAGTCGCTGCTGAAGCAGCTCCTCAGAAGATTTTTTATTTTTATCGGACAGAGACTTGGACCCCCGTGGTCTTGAGGTCTCAGGGGTCTCAGCGCTGCTGGACCCCCACCTCTCCCTTGGCGGATCTGTATTACCCTTTAAGGAGGTCCCTGCAGAACCCTGCTGGCCCCGGGGGATGAGGGTTGCTTCCCTGGCGGGGACGCAAACCGCGCTTCTGGGGTCACTGCGTTCCCCGCCCTGGGGGGAAGCTATGGGCACAGCGCCACAAATCCCTGGTGGTCCCTGTGGCGCTCAGCTGGGTGAGTACTCAACATTTTAATGTTTTGAGTGCTTCAGCGACTGCTGCGGCAGCCGCTGTTACATGTGACATGTTGGTGACTAGTGTCTTTTGTCCGCAGGTGGATGCCTGCAGGACATGGAGAGCTGAGGAGTCGCGCGCCCTTTTTTTGAATTTTCGCGGCGCTCTGAGCGCGCGCTTTACTACTGTCTCCTCTTCCGGCTTCTATCTCAGAAGCACATCGCGGCGGCCATTACTGGATCAGGGAGCTGAAGGCTTCCTTCCTCACTCTCCTCCCCTCCCGACAATCGAAGACGCTACACCGCGGCCAGCTGGGTGAGTCGCTTCTGCCTGTCAGGGCAGAAGCTTAACCCCCTCACCCCCACAGCGCAGGACACTGAACGCTACCGCTAACGACGATAACGACGCATACTAATGCGATCGTTTTTGTGATCGTTTTAATGTCGCTAGTAGCTGCCACAGTGGGCGATCTCATTGACGACGCATAAGTGGTTAGCGATCCCCTTAGCGACTTTGGCGGTCATTGCGATGTACAAATCAGCGCAATATTTTAGCGTTCTTGTTTAGTGTGGCATACCTTTGAGAGCACTGTCCTGCAGCTGTTACCTCAGAAGAGGCACCTGGGGCTCGCACACCCTTTTCATTAAACAAGGGTTGTGGGGAGTCTGCAACATTAACCCCTTCTTTGGCGGTTAACCCTTTATTGGGGGACAGCTGGGGTAGCTCTCTCTTTAAGAGCTTTAACCCTTCAGCGTTCGTTTCTTCTTTAAGAAACCACACTGTCCTAGTTACTGACAGGTTTAACCTGCCATATACTGTGTGAGGACATGTCAGATCAGGGTCCAGGAGGTGCGGACCGTCTCCCAGATCCGCTACAGGATCAGTCTCGTTTATCTGACACGCAGACCTCGACGGCGTCAGGCGCAGCGGTCAGAGGTTTCAGTGATGTCAAAATGGAGGCCCTCGCTCGTTCTATTGATGGCCTGTCTGACCTTCTAGGTTATTGGGTGTCAGCTAGATCCTCTCAGAGGAAGCGACACAGGCCGGAGCCTTCATTCCAGCGCAGCGACTCGGAGATCTCGGCATGGAGGGTTTCCCTTTCAAGCTCAGATGGGGAGGTGTCCGATTCGGATAAGGAGGATCGGCAGGGACTCTCTGCTTCTCTTTTGGGCCGTACAGAGGCTTTTATTGGAGCCATGAGGGAGGCGTTACGGTTACCAGAGGAGGTAACTAGACGTTCTAGTAAGTCGGCCCGGATGTTTTCAGGAGTCTCATAGGTTGCGATCAGCATCTCTGGATGGACTTAATCGGGCAGTGGAGAAGGAACGCCCGTGTCCAGATAAGTGTTTTCAGCTGTATCCGTGTACGACGGAATTGATTGATAATTGGATTCCTTCTCCTGAAGTGGATGTCCCTTTATCCCAGCTTAGCAAGTCCTCATTACTTCCTGTTAAAAGGGAAGGCGAGTTTGCAGGATCCGCTGGACAGAAAAACGGAGATGGCGGCGAAAGCCATCTACGAGGCCGCGGGTCATGGATTCAGAGCATGTGTGCTTGTAAAGCTTCTCTAAGCTGGTTAGACCGTCTACGGACAGCGTGGCAAGATGGATCCCCTCTATCCGAGGTAGATGGGCTTTTTAAGTTGGATGATGCAGCCTGATATGACAGTGATGCAGGTTTGGATACTGCGTCACTGCTGTCCAGGGCGCAATCCTCGGCAATCACAGTCAGGAGAGCACTGTGGCTTAGACAGTGGACCGGAGACGCGGTTTCCAAGCAAGGTTTGCTATCCTTAGCTTACAAGGGTGGTCAGCTATTTGGATCTGACCTCACGGAGCTGATGGCAAAGGCAAAAGAAACGGCTTTACCGCAGCGAAGAGCTGTGACTTCTGCGTCTGGCAGGCATAGTGCCGGTAGTAGTCGGCGGTCCTTTCGGTCCAGGGGACTGTTCGGTCAGCCCTCTTGGGGATCGGGTCGTCCCTCTTTTTTCGGGAAAAAAGAACGCTCAAAAATCCCACACTCCCTGGAAACAGAGCTTCCGCCAAGACAAGCGGGAAGCTGACAAAAAGCCCGCTAAGGCGGACTGACGCCAGGGTCTCACTCGAGGGCTCTCGAGTGGGAGGTCACCTGCTCCAATTCAAACCGACTTGGGCTTCCCGCGTGTCGGACGCCTGGGTGACGCGGGTTGTGTCGGCAGGCTACTTCATAGTTTCTTTCTCGACTCCCAGACAGTTTTTGCCACTCTCGCATTCCGTCAGAGCCCGAGCTATTTGCCGCTCTACTGCGGGAGGTCGATTCCCTTCTGCAGAAGGGTGTGGTGGTACCGGTTCCGCCGAAGGACCGGGGAAGAGTGTTTTATTCCAACCTCTTTGTGGTCCCCAAAAAGGAGGACAAATTTCGCCCCATTCTGGATCTCAAAAGATTGAATTGGCATGTCCGCACCCGGAAATTCCGCATGGAGTCACTTCGCTCCGTTGTGGCGGCCCTGTCGCATAACGATTTTTTGGTGTCAATCGACATTCGGGACGCTTATTTGCAAGTTCCCGTCGGAAGGACCCACCAACGCTTCCTTCGTTTTGCCATAGGCCAGGACCATTACCAGTTTGTGGCCCTGCCATTCGGGTTGGCCTCAGCACCCAGAGTTTTTACGAAAATTCTGGCACCTCTCATGGCGATTCTGCGAAGACAGGGGGTTATGATTCTTCCCTATCTGGACGACCTTTTGATTGTGGCGTCCTCAAAGGAGGAGGCGGTGACGGCTCGCAATCTATCCCTTCAGCTCCTGGAGGACTTCGGGTGGCTGGTCAATTGGGAGAAGTCGTCTCTGGAACCGTCATAGTCAATCCTGTTTTTGGGAATGCATTTCGACACGGTACGAGCCATGGGCGTACCCAGGATCAAAACTAGGGGGGGCAAGCCATGGTCGTTCAGGTTGTAAATTTTTTGTTCTAATTACATGTCTGATACTAATAGAGTAAAGCAGCACCTGTATATGTCACCAGCCAGCCCCAGCAGCTGTATACGTCACCAGCCAGCCCCAGCAGCTGTATTCGTCACCAACCTCAGCCCAGTATATACATCACCAGCCCCTGTATACGTCACCAGCCAGCCCCAGCAGCTGTATACGTCACCAACCTCAGCCCAGGCCCCAGTATATACATCACCAGCCCAGCCCAGCACCTGTATACGTCACCAGCCCCAGCCCAGCACCTGTATACGTCACCAGCCAGCCCCAGCAGCTGTATTCGTCACCAACCTCAGCCCAGTATATACATCACCAGCCCAGCCCCTGTATACGTCACCAGCCAGCCCCAGCAGCTGTATACGTCACCAACCTCAGCCCAGGCCCCAGTATATACATGCCCAGCCCAGCACCTGTATACGTCACCAGCCCCAGCCCAGCACCTGTATATGTCACCAGCCAGCCCCAGCAGCTGTATACGTCACCAGCCAGCCCCAGCAGCTGTATTCGTCACCAACCTCAGCCCAGTATATACATCACCAGCCCAGCCCCTGTATACGTCACCAGCCAGCCCCAGCAGCTGTATACGTCACCAACCTCAGCCCAGGCCCCAGTATATACATGCCCAGCCAGCACCTGTATACGTCACCAGCCCCAGCCCAGCACCTGTATATGTCACCAGCCAGCCCCAGCAGCTGTATACGTCACCAGCCCCAGCCCAGCACCTGTATATGTCACCAGCCAGCCCCAGCAGCTGTATATGTCACCAGCCCCAGCCCAGCACCTGTATATGTCACCAGCCAGACCCAGCAGCTGTATACGTCACCAGCCAGCCCCAGCAGGCAGCAGCTATATACGTCACCAGCCACAGCCCGGCAGCACCTGTATACGTCACCAGCCCACTGCCCCGGCCCCCAGCCCAGGACGGTCGGACCGGCGGACCCATATACATCACCACTCACCAGGCATCTGTATGACTCTGGAGGCTGGGTGACTGTCGTGAGTGACTCACTCTGAACTTCACTTGATTCTTCAGCCTGCCCTGCAGTGCAGGCCGCAGGCAGGGCCAGGCCCAGGCAGGAACACGTAGGGGGGATGAAGAGCTGCTGCTCTGCCTTCAGCGCGGTGGAGGAGTCACCGGGCTCTGCCTCAGCTCAGTCTCTGCTGTGCCGCCGCTGATGATTATACAGGCCAGCCGCCAGGGCCTGCCGAGTCGCCGACCGCCGCCGTGTCAACCACCCCACCACTGTCTGGTACTGGTAGGGTAGGCCGGGAGCTGGTGCAGGCACCAATTGCTGAAGGGGAGAGAGAGCAGCAGAGGGCGCTCTCTTCGCCCACAAAGAACGTCCTGACGTAAACTTCAGGACGTTCTAACTTCTTAAACGGCCCCTGCCTTATCCCGGGCACCCTCTCTGTGTCACTGTGCGTCGCACTCGCCGGCGCAGACAGCCAGGCGGCCAGGCCCCCCAGAAAGCACCTTTTAAAGGGCCCGCGCCCGGCGGCCTAGCGCCTCTCAGCTTCATATTTGGCACGGCGGTGACGGCGCTCCCCTGCTCCTAGGGGGGGCACCGGCCCCCCCCTGCCCCACGGTGGGTACGCCCATGGTACGAGCAGTGGTGTCTCTGCCTCCAGACAAGCAAGCGAGTCTTCTTTGACATGTAATGAAGTCTTCGACAGCAATGTCCCTTCGAAGGTGTATGCGCCTTCTGGGTTTGATGGTGGCGTCGATGGAGGCAATTTCGCTTGCCCAATTTCATTCCAGGGCTCTCCAAATGCTCATTTTGAACCGTTGGGATCGATCGCAGTTTTCACTGGATTGCAGTGTCATCATCTCCCACAGGGTGCGAGAGTCTCTAGGATGGTGGTTACGTCCGGAAGTGTTATCCCTGGGGAAGTCCTTCCTCCCTCCGAGGTGGTTGATCATAACCACCGATGCCAGCCTGACGGGCTGGGGGGGGTGTCTGGAACAATCTCTGGATTCAGGGAGTATGGTCGTTGGAAGAGTCTGTCCTGCCGATCAACATCCTGGAATTGAGGGCAATTTTCCTTTGCCTCCAACACTGGACGGTCCTTTTAAGCGGTCTACCAGTCCGAGTGCAGACAGACAACGCGACGGCGGTCGCGTATATCAACCATCAAGGTGGGACGAGGAGCTTCAGGCTCATGATGGAGGTGTCTCGGATCCTGGTATGGGCCGAGGCCAGGGTGCCAGCCATCTCTGCGATTCACATTCCAGGAGTTCAGAATATCACGGTGGACTTCCTCAGTCGCGAAAAGATGGATCCCGGAGAATGGAGTCTTCATCCGGAGATTTTTGCACTGCTGTGCTCCGTTGGGGGACTCCCCAAGTGGATTTGATGGCATCCAGGTTCAATGCCAAGTTACCGACGTTCATGTCCAGGTACAAGGACCCGAAGGCTGTGGCGGTGGATGCTCTGGTGGCTCCTTGGATCCAATTCGAGCTAATCTATGTGTTTCCGCCGATATCCTTACTTCCTCTGGTGTTGCGTCGGATCAGACTGGAGAGAGTCCCGGCTATGTTGATAGCCCCAGATTGGCCAAGGAGGACGTGGTTCTCAACGCTGGTGTCGCTCCTGGCAGCGCCTCCACTTCCACTCCCTCTTCGCCCGGACCTGTTAACCCAAGGGTCCGTTCGTCATCCGGACCTGAAGTCTCTGCGTTTGACGGCGTGGCTCTTGAGACTGAAATATTGACCCGTCAAGGTTTTTCAGCCGAAGTCATTGCCACTCTGCGAGCTGCCAGAGGTCCGGCTACTACTAGGATTTATCACAAGACTTGGGAAGCCTTCTTTTCGTGGTGTTCGGGTTCTTCATGGAATCCGAGGATTTTTTCCATCCCCAATTTGTTGGCCTTTCTGCAGTACGGGCTGGACAAGGGTTTGGCAGTTAGCACTCTGAAGGGTCAGGTTTCTGCTCTGTCCTTGCTGTTTCGGAAGGCTATCGCCTCGCGTAGGGACGTATGTTCCTTTTTTCGCGGGGTAACCCGTCAGTTTCCGCCGCGGAAGGCGCCTGTGTCTCCTTGGCGGCTCAATCTTGTTTTGGAGGCTCTTCAACATGGGCCTTTTGAGCCTATGGACTCTGTTAACCTTTCTTTGCTTTCTTGGAAGGTTGCCTTCCTAGTGGCGGTCACCTCTTTGAGAAGGGTTTCTGAGTTGGCGGCTCTTTCTTGCTCGCCTCCTTTCCTGGAGTTGCACCCGGATCGCGTAGTGCTTTCGCACACGGGGCGACTTTCTACCTAAGGTGGTGTCACAATTTCATGTTAACCAGGATATTGTGTTGCCCTCGCTCTGTCCGGTGCCGAGGAATGCGAAGGAACGGGCCTTGCACACATTGGATTTGGTGCGGGCTTTGAAGTTCTATTTGTCTATTACTCAAAATTTTCGGAAGTCGGACTCTGTTTGTGATTCCAGCAGGTCGTCGGCGTGGTCAACGAGCTTCCATGGACTCTATAGCTCGTTGGATTCGGTCGGCCATTTTAGAGGCTTACCGACTTAAGGGCGAACCTTGCCCGGTTAAGATTCGAGCTCACTCCACGAGGCCTGTGGGTTCATCGTGGGCCTTTCATCAAGTGGCCTCGGCAGCTCAGCTCTGCCGGGCGGCGACCTGGCGCTCCGTCCACACGTTTACAAAATTTTATAAGGTGGACGTTAGTGCTTCCGCTGATGCGGCCTTAGGACGAAGGGTCCTGCAGGCGGCTGTAGTTTAAAGTTCTCGTTAACTTGTGTTTAGCGCTAGTTGCGCATTTACCTAGGTTGTTGGGATCTGCCTTTTTTGTTTTTTTTCCCACCCTTAATTTTTGGACTGCTTTGGGACGTCCCACTAGTAATGACTAGTGTGTCTCCCTTCCTTCTAATCTGCTGCTGAAAGACGGATTTTGGTAAGACCTTACCTGTAAAATCCTTTTCAGCGAAGGAAGGAAGGGAGACACAGCTCCCTCCCATGGCAGAAGTGTGTTGTTGTGTTTTCAGATGCGGCGTGACCAGGGGCGTACATAGAAATCATGGGGCCCCATAGCAAAAGCCTGAATGGGGTGCCCCCCCCCCAAAAAAAAAAAACAGGTGCTCTTAACTCCACACACACACACACCTGCAGTGCATGCAGGGCCCCCTACACCCTCCACAGTGCGTGCAGCCGGGCCCCCCTCCCTAAGGTGCAAAGTGCAGCCAGAGCCATTGTAAATGTAAAGTGCCAGCACAGTGAGGGGACACATTTAACAAAAAAAATCGACCCCCCCCCAGTCAGGCTCACCATCTTGTGTGTGCAGTGGCGTAGCAACTGTTTGTGGGGCCCGGGGCGGCTGAAAAATTTGCCGCCCCTTTGGTCATTGATAATCCTGAAGCATTCACCATTACAACCAAAAAAAGGCTCAAAGTAAATACCTTTCACCTGTAAAATCAGCATGGCAAAAATACACACTGCAAAGCAGCAACACACAGTATGGACTTGTGTTTATGATGTGCTTTATCCTCCTTGGACAAAAAGGACTTCTTTAGGCTTGGCTCACATTTATACAGTGCAGTCTGCTGGACAAATATGTCTGAATTGCAAAAAAAAAATGGTATTCAGACGTATATGGAGGCATACACAAACCATAATGGGCAACACGTAGTGTAAAAAAAATTTTCTTCTGACTATGTTTTGCCCTGATCACGTTGTATTGTGGGAAAAAAACATAATTGACCAAAGGTACGCGTTTTTAATGTGGGGTGAAAAAAAGTTTATTCCTCTGGACACCTCCTCACTGATGCCAAAATGGAGTGGGATGGGACTGTTGACACCAGTAAAACTGGATGGAAAAAAAATGATTCTTTTTAAGTAAAAAAACAGAGACAAAGATGGAAGTACGATATGTATCAAATGTACTTGTTTAAATTCGTAGGTTGATGCATGGCATACGTTTTAATGTATACGTCCAACGCATTAAGTCTGCAGGCGTATAAATGTGAACCTAGCCTGACAGGGAACATGCTGCGTAGTGTGCTCCGATGTAAGAAGTGTGGTGCCTAATCTGACAGCAGGTACAAGCAATGCCCATCATTCATGGCATCATATAAGACAGGTAGACGGATGTCATATCTTTGTATATGAAATGATTGGACTATGTAAGCTATGCAAAGTTCCAACATGTGTACAAACTACAAGACACATTTTATCACAGGTAAGGGGACACAGAAATGCCGCACACGATATCTTCCATAACATCTGCAGAACTTCCACTCTCAGGCACCTCATGAGCTCAGCACGCCCCATGTAATTGCTGTCTCCCAGGTGCATGCATCTGGGGTGAAGGAGCAGAATAAATTAGTAACATTTATTGGCTGCACCGTGATTTCCAGGGCATTGCACATTTTTAGTATTGCATGAGCATGCATTGTTGCACACCTTGACAGTGAAGTTGGTGGTGGGACATAGACTGGAGGTCTTACCTACAGCTAGGAAGCATCATCCTGCCTGGTGGTGGTACAGGGGTTAAATCACATGAAACCAGCTCTAATGGAGAAGCATTGTGAGGAGTACAGAAGGTGGCTGCAGTGCATGCAGAGCCCCCCTCCTCCACAGTGTCTGCAGTCAGGACCCCCTCACTCCCTAAGGTGCAAAGTGCAGCCAGAGGCTAGCCATTGTAAATATAAAGTGCCAGCACAGTGAGGGGACACATTCAACAAAAAAATCCACCCCATACCCCAGCCAGCAGGACTCACCTTCTTGTGTCTCTCCCTGAGTGAAACTTATGAATGTTTTCTGCTTCCTGTGATGCACGTGTCTCTGGCTGCAGGCTGGCTTTCTTATGCAAATGCAGCCAGAGACTTAAGCCAACTGCTGACCAGGAGACAACAAGGAAAGGGGACCTTCAAGGGGGTTTACAGTGTCCGGCCGTCGCTTATATTTAATTAAAGGAGATAGTACTGTGTCAGCACAGCTGCCAAACGACAGCGGCCGTCGTGGGCCCCCTCACCTGTCTGGGCCCCATAGCTGCTGCTTAGTCTGCTCTATTCACGGAACGCCACTGGGCGTGACCCTTCTCTGATAGCGATTATCTGGGCTGAGGTCGGCGCACTAAGGCTCTGTTCCAGCATTGCCAGCTCATCGCAGTGGTCAGGTTCAGTGAGTACTACCTGGGACTGTGTGGTTTTCAGCTGCAGATGGAAGGAAGAGAGCCACAGTATTCATTACTGATGGGTAGGCGGAGCCCCAGACCAGGATGACACCTCAGATTAAAAGTGTGTTGACTGGCTGGCTCCTCCAGCTCGGGCTCCTCCTACTCAGCTCCTTCAGTCTAAGATTTGAGGTCTCAGAGGATGGTCGCTGCTGGAAGCAGCTCCTCAGAAGATTTTATTATTTTTATCGGACAAGAGACTTGGACATGAGTCTGAAAGGTCTCAGAGGTCTCAGCGCTGCTGGACCCCACCTCTCCCTTGGCGGATCTGTATTTTACATAAATAGTCCCTGCAGAATCTTGCCGGCCCTGGGGGACGAGGTTAGCTTCCCTGGCGGGGACGCAAACCGCACACTGGGGTCACTGCGTTACCCGCCCTGGGGGGGAGCATGGGCACAAGCGCCACAAATCCTGAGGGGTCCCTGTGGCGCTCAGCTGGTGAGTACTCCACAATATATTTTATATAAAATGTGTGAGTGCTTTAGCGACTGCTGTGACAGCGCTATTACATGTGTGTTAATGTACTATAAGCGCTGCGGTGGCAGCGCCATTACATGTGAATGTGGTGTTTCTGTACAACCGTTGTCCGCAGGCAGATGCCTGCAGGACAGGGGGGAGCAGGAGTGAGGAGTTTTGGCGCTCATTTTTTTGAGCCGGGGGGGCGTGGCTTCACGCTTCCCGGTCTTTCATGCAGGAAGCGCGCGATTGCGCTTCTCTTCCGGCTCCCTCAGCGCGGCGGCCATTAAAAGGGCTCCCAGGCTCCTCAGACTCCGCTCCTCCCGTCTCAGACACCGAACCAGCTGGGTGAGTGCGTTTTTTCCTCACCCCACAGCGCAGATACATAGCGCTATTCTGCAGCTGGGTCTCATATAGAGACCTTGTTTTTTCTTACAGCCTGCGACATTAACCCCTCTTGAGGGTTTACTCGGCATACAGCTGGGGTAGCTCTATATTTAAGACTTAACCCTTCAGCGTGCTGTTTTGCATTCACTTTCAAAAAAAAAAAAAAAAAAAGCGTTTTTTCAGGTTTCTGACATTTGACCTGCCATATACAGTGTGAGGCATGTCGGAACAGGGTTCAGAAGGCGCGGACCATATTCCAGTTCCGCTTCGGCAATCTGGTACGCAGTCCTCCACAGCGTCTAGCGCTGCGGTTGGAGGTCACAGTGATGCAAAATTAGATGCTATCGCCAGTTCTATTAATGGCTTGTCTGACCTTTTGAGTCAATATGTGTCAGCTAGATCCTCTCAGGACAGGAAGCGACACAGGCCGTTACCATCCTTCCCCCATAGCGAATCAGATGTCTCTGATTTGGATTGTGGAGAGGGTTCTCCTTTAAGTTCAGATGGGGAAATGTCCGATTGGATAAGGAGGAACGGCGGGGACTTTCGTCCCTTGTGAGACGTACAGAGGCATTTATTGAAGCCATGAGAGAGGTTTTGCAGTTACCGGAGGTGGTAACTAGTTTACCTGGTAAATCAGCACGAATGTACCAGGAGTATCGTACGTCACGATCAGCTTTGCCAGATCTAGATGATCTTAACAGTGCAGTAGAAAAGGAACGTCTGTGTCCGGATAAACGTTTTCACGGAACACGTTTCTTTGACGCACTTTATCCGTGTTCCACAGAGTCGAGAGATAATTGGACTCCCTTTCCTGAAGTGGATTTTTCCTTATCCCAGCTTAGTAAATCCTCACTGCTTCCTGTTAAAGGGAAGGCGAGTTTGCAGGATCCGCTGGACAGAAAAACGGAAATGGCGCGAAATCAAATTATGAGGCTGCGGGTCATGGATTCAGAGCGGTACTAGGATCCATGTGTGCTTCTAAAGCTTCTATAAGCTGGTTGGACCTTTTACACAAGGCGTGGAAAAATGGATCTCCGTCATCTGAGATGGAGGAGATTTTCGAATGGTTGGACACTGCAGTCCGATATATCTATGATGCAGGTCTGGATACTGCGTCACTTCTGTCCAGGGCGCAGGCTTCGGCGATCACAGTCAGAAGAGCACTGTGGCTCAGACAGTGGGCCGGGGATGCGGTCTCCAAACAAGGTTTGCTGGCCTTAGCTTATAAAGGTGGTCATCTTTTTGGGTCTGACCTCACAGAGCTGATTACCAAGGCAAAGGCAAAAGAAGCGACGTTACCACAACGCAGAGCTATGGCTTCTGTGGCTGGCAGGACATATAGTGGTCGGCGGTCCTTTCGGGGCCGAGGTCGATTCGCTCAGTCCTCTTGGGGATCGGGTCGTTCCTCTTTCTCGGCAAAAAAGTCCTCCCAGAAATCTCGCACCCCCTGGAAGCAGAATTTCCGTCAAGACAAGCGGGAAACTGACAAGAAGCCCGCCAAGACGGACTGACGCCAGGAGTCCACTCGAGGACTCTCGAGTGGGGGGTCGCCTGCTCCAATTCAAGGAGACTTGGATTTCTCGCGTTCCAGATTCATGGGTAACGCGGGTCGTGTCAGCAGGTTATTTCATAGAGTTCTCTTCTCGACCCCCAGACACCTTTTGCCAGTCTCGCATTCCGTCAGAACCCGAGCTTTTGGTCGCTCTGCAGCGAGAGGTCGAATTTCTTCTTCAGAAGGGTGTGGTAATACCGATTTTGCCAGAGGACCGGGGAAAAGGATTTTATTCCAATCTGTTTGTGGTTCCCAAAAAGGAGGACAAATTTCGTCCGATTCTGGATCTCAAAAGATTGAATCGGCATGTCCACACCCGGAAATTCCGCATGGAGTCACTTCGCTCCGTTGTGGCAGCCCTGTCGCAGAACGATTTTTTGGTATCAATCGACATCCGCAACGCTTATTTACATGTTCCCGTCGGAAGGGCTCATCAACGTTTTCTTCGTTTTGCCATAGGTCGGGACCATTACCAGTTCGTGGCTCTGCCATTCGGCTTAGCCTCGGCGCCCAGAGTATTTACAAAGATTCTGGCGCCTCTCATGGCAATTCTTCGAAGACAAGGAATTACGATTCTTCCTTACCTGGACGATCTTTTGATCGTGGCATCCTCGGAGGAGGAAACAGTGACAGCTCGCAATCTGTCTCTTCAGTTACTGAAGGACTTCGGTTGGCTGGTCAATTGGGAGAAGTCGTTTCTGGAACCGTCGCAAGCAATCCTCTTTTTGGGAATGCATTTCGACACGGTACGGGCAGTAGTCTCCCTACCTTCAGACAAACAGTCATGTCTTCTTCGACATGTACAGATCATGAAGTCTTCGACAACAATGTCCCTTCGGAAGTGTATGCGTCTTCTGGGTTTAATGGTGGCGTCCATGGAGGCAATTCCGTTTGCCCAGTTTCATTCCAGAGCTCTCCAAAGGTTCATCCTGAGTCATTAGAATCAGTCGCAATCGCTGGATTGCAGTGTCACCATCTCTCGCAGGGTGCGAGAGTCTCTAGGATGGTGGTTACGTCCAGGAGCTTTATCCCTGGGGAAATCTTTCCTCCCTCCGAAATGGTCGGTCATAACCACCGATGCCAGCCTGACGGGCTGGGGGGGTGTTTGGAACGATTCCTGGATTCAGGGAGTATGGTCATCGGAAGAGGCTGTTCTTCCGATCAATATCCTGGAATTGAGGGCGATTTTCCTTTGCCTCCAACACTGGACGGTCCCTTTGAGCGGTCTGCCAGTCCGAGTGCAGACAGACAACGCGACAGCGGTTGCGTATATCAATCACCAAGGCGGGACAAGGAGTCCCAGGCTCATGGTGGAAGTGTCTCGGATCCTGATCTGGGCCGAGGCCAGGTTTCCAGCCATTTCTGCAATCCACATTCCAGGGGTTCAGAATGTTACGGCGGACTTTCTCAGTCGCAAGAAGATGGATCCCGGAGAATGGAGTCTTCATCCGGAGATTTTTGCAATGCTGTGCTCCCGTTGGGGAACTCCCCAAGTGGATTTGATGGCATCCAGGTCCAATGCCAAACTACCGATGTTCATGTCCAGGTTCAAGGACCGGAAGGCTGTGGAGGTGGATGCTCTGGTGGCTCCGTGGGACCAATTCGAGCTGATTTATGTGTTTCCACCGATATCTTTGCTTCCTCTGGTACTGCGTCGGATCAGACTGGAGAGAATCCCGGCTATGTTAATAGCACCAGATTGGCCAAGGAGGGCGTGGTTTTCAACGCTAATGTCGCTGTTGGCGGCACCTCCATTTCCACTTCCTCTTCGACCGGACCTGTTAACTCAGGGGCCCGTTTGTCATCCGGACTTGAAGTCTCTGCGTTTGACGGCGTGGCTCTTGAGACCGAAATATTGACCCGTAGAGGTTTTTCAGCCGAGGTCATTGCTACTCTTCGAGCTGCCAGAAGTCCGGCTACTACTAGGATTTACCACAAAACTTGGGAAACCTTCTTTTCGTGGTGTTCGGGGTCTTCACGGAACCCGAGGAAATTTTCCATTCCCAATTTGCTGGCTTTTCTGCAGCATGGGTTAGACAAGGGTTTGGCAGTTAGCACCCTGAAAGGTCAGGTTTCTGCTCTGTCCTTATTATTCCGGAGAGCTATTGCCTCGCGTAGGGACGTGCTTTCCTTTTTCCGCGGTATAGCTCGTAAGTTTCCGCCGCGGAAGGCACCTGTGTCTCCTTGGCGGCTCAACCTTGTTTTGGAGGCTCTTCAGCATAAACCTTTTGAGCCTATGGACTCTGCTAGCCTTTCTTTACTTTCTTGGAAGGTGGCCTTCCTAGTAGCGGTCACCTCTTTGAGAAGAGTTTCTGAGTTGGCAGCTCTTTCTTGCTCGCCTCCTTTTCTGGAGTTTTTTCCGGATCGTGTAGTGCTTCGCACACGGGGTGATTTTCTACCTAAGGTAGTGTCACAATTTCATGTTAACCAGGATATTGTGTTGCCTTCACTCTGTCCGGATCCGAAGAATGCGAAAGAGCGAGCTTTGCACACATTGGATTTAGTGCGGGCCTTGATGTTTTATTTATCCATTACTCAAGGTTTTCGTAAGTCGGACTCCCTATTTGTGGTTCCAGCAGGTCGTCGGCGTGGTCAACGAGCTTCCAAGGATTCTATAGCTCGTTGGATCCGGTCAGGTATCTTGGAAGCTTACCATCTTAGGGGTGAATCTTGCCCGATTAAGATTCGAGCCCATTTCACGAGAGCTGTGGCTTCATCGTGGGCTTTTCATCAAGGGGCCTCGGCAGCTCAGCTCTGCCGGGCGGCGACTTGGCGCTCTGTCCACACGTTTACAAAGTTTTATAAAGTGGACGTCAGTGCTTCCGCTGATGCAGCCCTCGGACGTAGGGTCCTGCAGGCAGCTGTAGTTTAAAGTTCTAGATGAACTTGTGTTTAGCGCTGGTTGCGCTTTTTATTAAGGTTGTTGGGTTTCTGCCTTTTGTTGGTTTTTTCCCACCCTTATTTTTGAACTGCTTTGGGACGTCCCATCAGTAATGAATACTGTGGCTCTCTTCCTTCCATCTGCAGCTGAAAGACGGATTTTGGTAAGACCTTACCTGTAAAATCCTTTTCAGCGAAGGAAGGGAGACACAGCACCCTCCCAGGGCAGAAGTGTGTTGATGTTTTCAGATGCAGCGCGACCCTTATCTGATAGCGATTATCTGGGCTGAGGTCAGCGCGCTAAGGCTCTGTTCCAGCATCGCCAGTTCATCACAGTAGTCAGGTTCAGTGAGTAGTACCTGGAACTCTGTGGTTTGCCTTACTTTGCATGCATAGCCTGTATTCTTGTGTTTTTCTCTGAAGTTCCTTCAGAAGGGGTTATGTTGCTCCGCTGGTGATCTTGGTTCTTCCCTAAAGCTTTGGTACGACTGAAGGAGCTGAGTAGGAGGAGCCCGAGCTGGAGGAGCCAGCCAGTCAACACGCTTTTAATCTGAGGTGTCATCCTGGTCTGGGGCTCCGCCTACCCATCAGTAATGAATACTGTGTCTCTCTTCCTTCCTTCGCTGAAAAGGATTTTACAGGTAAGGTCTTACCAAAATCCGTCTTTTTCTGTTATATGCATAACCTGTCTCCTTGTTTTTCTCTCTGAAGTCCTTCAGAAGGGGTTATGTTGCTCCGCTGGTGATATTTGCTCTTCCTTAACTTGTGTACGACTGGAGAGCTGGAGTAGGAGGAGCCCTAGCTGGAGGGGTCGGTCAACACTTTTTTAATCTGAGGTGTTTCTATCCTATGTGGGCTCCGCCTACCCACTAGTAATGACTAGTGTGTCTCCCTTCCTTCCTTCGCTGAAAAGGATTTTACAGGTAAGGTCTTACCAAAATCCGTCTTTTCTTCATATATTGCTGTCAGCATATTATATAGCATTGTTTACTTACAATTGCTCATTTTACCTTTCTACTCAGCTAATTCTTCTATTTTCCATTAGGTCTATGTCATCACATGATTAAAAGCTGACTCGCTGAATTCTACGCTCTATGTAGAAACAGGACAGGCAAAGACAAGAGACTTCCTGTTTCTACATAGAGCTGAGAAGAATTAGCCAGTGTTGAGAGATGCCATTGACACTGTGGGCATGACTGTAGGCAGGAGCCAGTGATGAGAGCTGCCAATGACACTGTGGGCATGACTGCAGGCAGGAGCCAGTGATGAGAGCTGCCAATGACGCTGTGGGCATGACTGCAGGCAGGAGCCAGTGATGAGAGCTGCTAATGACACTGTGGGCATGACTGCAGGCAGGAGCCAGTGATGAGAGCTGCTAATGACACTGTGGGCATGGCTGCTGACAGGAGCCAGTGATGAGAGCTGCCAGTGACGCTCTGGGCATGGCTGCAGATAGGAGCCAGTGTTGAGAGCTGCCATTGACACTGGGTATGAATGCAGGCAGGAGCCAGTGATGAGAGCTGCCAGTGACGCTCTGGGCATGGCTGCAGATAGGAGCCAGTGTTGAGAGCTGCCATTGACACTTTGAGCATGGCTGCAGACAGGAGCCAGTGACGAGTGCTGCCAGTGACACTGTGGGCATGGCTGCAGGCAGGAGCCAGTGATGAGAGCTGCCAGTGACACTGTGGGCATGGCTGCAGACAGGAGCCAGTGACGAGTGCTGCCAGTGACACTGTGGGCATGGCTGCAGACAGGAGCCAGTGATGATTGCTGCCAGTGACACTGTGGGCATGGCTGCAGACAGGAGCCAGTGATGATTGCCGCCAGTGACACTGTTGTCATGGCTGCAGACAGGAGCCAGTGATGAGAGCCGCCAGTGACACTGTGGGCATGGCTGCAGACAGGAGCCAGTGATGAGAGCCGCCGGTGACACTGTGGGCATGGCTGCAGACAGGAGCCAGTGATGAGAGCCGCCGGTGACACTGGGCATAGCTGCAGACAGGAGCCAGTGATGAGAGCCGCCAGTGACACTGTGGGCATGGCTGCAGACAGGAGCCAGTGATGATTGCTGCCAGTGACACTGTGGAATGGCTGCAGACAGGAGCCAGTGATGAGAGCCGCCGGTGACACCGGGCATGGCTGCAGGCAGGAGCCAGTGATGAGAGCTGCCAGTGACACTGTGGGCATGGCTGCAGACAGGAGCCAGTGATTGCTGCCAGTGACACTGTGGGCATGGCTGCAGACAGGAGCCAGTGATGAGAGCCGCCGGTGACACTGTGGGCATGGCTGCAGACAGGAGCCAGTGATGATTGCTGCCAGTGACACTGGGCATGGCTACAGACAGGAGCCAGTGATGAGAGCCGCCGGTGACACCGGGCATGGCTGCAGACAGGAGCCAGTGATGAGAGCTGCCAGTGACACTGTGGGCATGGCTGCAGACAGGAGCCAGTGATTATTGCTGCCAGTGACACTGTGGGCATGGCTGCAGACAGGAGCCAGTGATGAGAGCTGCCGGTGACACTGGGCATGGCTGCAGAGTTCAGGCAGCGCTCCCATGGTGCTGACATTCAAAATATGACAATGCTCAGTATGCAAATTGAGGGGGCATAACAATGCACTGAGCTCTTGGCCCACCCCAAGGATGCACTGAAGCCCCCTCATTTGCATACCAAATAAATCTGTTTTAGCTTTTTTTTTTAAGCAAAATAAACCACTAAACGCTGTACTACAGGTATGATTTTATGGGGGCCAAGTCTCCTACATACCTGAACAAATGTTTAGTTGAAAAAAAGAGTCAGTCACCGACAAAACATTAGTTTGATTTAAAAAAAAATGGTGCATAATGAGAAACCTAAAGAAGACTGATTGATTTTCTTTTTTCTCCCCATTCCCTAATATGAAGTGTTTACGCTATACAAGCCCTTATTGATTTGTGCTGTAGTAGCTGCTGCTATCCTCTGGATTACCCCTTTCCTCCTCATGGTGGCTCTCTAGACCTTTAATATTGTTTTCAAGTTTCTGAGATGAGCGGACAAGGAGAATAAATGTAAAGTACTCGTCTTAATTTCTCTTCTCCGCACCCTGGAGACAAAGATGGTATCTCAAATAAAATCTGAGAACAGTGACAGCAAAGAAAGGGAAAAAAAAACCTCAAACCCAGCTTTCATAAGTCTCCCATAAGTGTAGCCGTATAGTGAGGAGCACAGCTGGAGCCGCGTTAGAGAATATCAGATGAGCAAATCAGGACCATTAATATACGGCTTTGTCTACGTCAAATGGAGATACATCTTATGGAAACAGACTTGTGATCTTTCCCACCGCCACACCTTTTACTTAGTTTCTTTTTTTTATGTTTTGAGCAATTGATGGACAACATTAGAGATTGTGGTTTCTGATATGAATGCCAGATTCTCATACTAGATTGTTGGGTCCCAGACTTGAGATGCTGCTCTATTCACCCAGTCAGAGGTTTTTGTTATTGGTGATGTTATATGGCGTCTTCTGACAAATGTCTGTCCTGCATCGGTGGATTCAGACCAACACAAAGAAAAAAAATTGTGAAAAAGGTACCCAAAATAATTTAAACGTAAAAAATTACAATTTTATTGAATAAATATACCAGGAGTGGGGAAAACTGGGGAGAGGAATAGAGGTCAATTGACCGTATGCCACATGTAGGACAGGGACAACAGAAGTCAAATGGTTATAGCTACATATGAATCGGTGGATTCAGAGTAGATCACCAAGACCGTGCACGAAACACAAATCTAAGTTCTGTTTGGGTATCTGCTCAGACCGTACAAAAGTGGGCAACTACTTCTACCTCCAAAGCCCATTTTAGCCGGGCTGTTTGGCCCTCGGCATGGGTGAGCCACTGCCATGCTCCTCTTATAATACTCTGGTATTAACTGAAGATCTGTATAACTGGAACGAGTCGGATCCTCCCCCACTCCTCCAATTTAGAAATTGATGGGACACCTTGGTTTCATTATCCTTAGAAGTCAGACAGATGTTTCCTGAATTACGCCTTATCTCGCCTGTTCTGTACAGAAAAATATTTAGAGTTGAGAGTCCTCAGTGGTTGATACCTTTTAATGGCTAACTGAAAAGATGGTAACAAATTGCAAGCTTTCGAGACTACTCAGGTCTCTTCATCAGGCTGAACTAATACAAAATCTGAAGAATCACATATTTATACACAAAAACACAGAAAAAATGCAATAGGTAAGACAAGTGACGTGAAGCAGAATAGTCATTATGGCAGAGGGATGAGCATAAATATTGGAACAATTCATAGATAAGGAGAGAAAGTTTTATTACCCTCTGATTGGGGTCTGGTAATGTTTTGTGATGTTTTCACAGGGTATTTGGAGTAAATTCCTTAATTGATGTAATAGGCCATAAAATCCAGGTGTTTAACCATAAAGTGGATGTATTTATATGAAAGCTCGTGCCCACTGTGCGCTTTTGTCTGCATTTTTGGTGTTTTTTTTCCCTATACACTTCTAAAGGGAGACTGAAAGAATGCATGTAATGCTGCAATTCTGTTTTGAAATGCATAATTTTTTTTTTTTTTTTTTACACTACATTAAATCTGTCTGAGAAACCAGCAAACATACCATAAACAGATAGATCACGGCTACGTATTTTGGTGCAGACACCTGTAGAAAAAGTAGTTTATTTCCCCTACAGGTGAACTGCGCTCAGACTAATAGATAATGCCACAAACCCGGAGATTTATGGGGCGGTACTGATCATATAGTGCTTTATCGATATCCACAATCCATGAGAAAAACTTTAGAAGTGGAATTTTAATATGCATGATTTGAAGAATACGTACAAAAAATCACATTAATTAACAGTAGTAAACAAGGCTCAGAATGTATAATAATAAACATGTACTTTTGATAATAATTATAAAAAATCACATACTTAACAAGTGCTAGTAGAAAGACATACTATGGATCTCAGCAATCAATTAATCTAAAACAATTCACATGTAACACCATGCTGACAATCACAGAGGATACAATGTCTACCTAAATAAATTAGCAAGCAAAGACTTAACTAAACAAAGTAGCGATCACGATTAGAGTACATCTCCTAGCGTGTTTTCTATATCGCTAAACGCCACATAGCGATATTACGAGCTATCTAGTTCTTACACTTAGCGTAAAGTGCTAATCTAAATAGGTGCCACAAAGGATTAGTATTACCAGATCGCTAATATGACGATTTTAGCGATCACGAGCGATATTCAGTTTAGGTGATACCAACTAAAGTAAATGTCTACAAAGACTCTGATCTACAGTCATGCCAAAGTTTGAAATGACACAAACATTATTTTTACAAAGTCTACTGCTTCACTTTTTCTAATGGCAATTTGCATATACTCCAGAATGTTATAAAGAGTGATCAGCTTAACAGCAATTACTTGCAAAGTCAATATTTGGCTAGAAAATGAACTTTATCCCCAAAACACATTTCAACATCATTGCAGCCCTGCCTTAAAAGGACCAGCTAACCTCTTTTCAGTGATTGCTCCATTAACACAGGTGTGGGTGTTGATGAGGACATGGCTGGAGATCAATCTGTCATGATTAAGTAAGAATGACACCACTGGACACTTTAAAAGGAGGCTGGTGCTTGGCATCATTGTTTCTCTTCTGTTAACCATGGTTCTCTCTAAAGAAACACGTGCAGTCATCATTGCAATGCACAAAAATGGCCTAACAGGGAAGAGTATCGCAGCTAGAAAGATTGCACCTCAGTCAACAATCTATCGCATCATCAAGAACTTCAAGGAGAGAGGTTCGATTGTTGCCAAAAAGGCTTCAGGGCGCCCAAGAAAGACCATCAAGCGCCAGTACCGTCTCTTAAAAGTGTTTCATCTGCGGGATCGGGCTACCAGCAGTGCAGAGCTTGCTCAGGAATGGCAGCAGGCAGATGTGAGTGCATGCACTGTGAGGCGGAGACTCTTGGAGCAAGGCCTGGTCTCAAGGAGGGCAGCAAAGAAGCCACTTCTCTCTAGAAAACACATCATGGACAGACTGAAATTCTGCAAAAGGTACAGGCAGTGGACTGCTGAGGACTGGGGTAAAGTTATTTTCTCTGATGAATCCCCTTTTCGATTGTTTGGGACATCAGGGAAACGCCTCATTCGGAGAAGACAAGGTGAGCGCTACCACCAGTCTTGTCTCATGCCAACTGTTAAGCATCCTGAAACCATTCATGTGTGGGGTTGCTTCTCAGCCAAGGGAATCGGCTCTCTCACAGTCTTGCCTAAAAACACAGCCATGAATAAAGAATGGTACCAGAATGTCCTCCAAGAGCAACTTCTCCCAACCCTCCAAGAGCAGTTTGGCGATCAACAATGCCTTTTCCAACATGATGGAGCACCTTGCCATAAAGCAAAGGTGATAACTAAATGGCTCAGGGAACAAAACATAGAGATTTTGGGTCCATGGCCTGGAAACTCCCCAGATCTTAATCCCATTGAGAACTTGTGGTCAATCATCAAGAGACGGGTGGACAAACAAAAACCTAAAAATTCTGTCAAAATGAAAGCATTGATTGTGCAAGAATGGACTGCTATCAGTCAGGATTTGGTCCAGAAGTTGATTGAGAGCATGCCAGGGAGAATTGCAGAGGTCCTGAAGAAGAAGGGTCAACACTGCAAATATTGACTTGCTGCATTAACTCATTCTAACTGTCAATATAAGCTTTTGTTACTCATATGTTTGCAATTATATTTCTGTCTGTGATAAAAACATCTGTCAAACACACATAAAAACCAGAGGGCAGCAGATCATGTGAAAATATAATATTTGTGTCATTCTTAAAACTTTTGGCCATGACTGCATATCACACAACTAAAATGCTGGCTTGTGCCAATGCAAAACTGTGAATAAATCCCAAGATGTATGAGTGTACATACCAGCAGTATAGCAGTGGTGAGCACTGGATGTCCCTCTGCCCCAACGCACGTTTCGCACAGCTTCTTCTGGAGGCGTGTTTCATTCAGTCTGTGGTATATAGTACCCATCTTTATATGGGATTGTGAGACTTTTTGGGCATTTTTGTGTATTAAGTAACAAAGGATTAGTAAGGAATCGTTGAATGATTGGTTTCTTCTGATCTGATTGGAGGATTCTAGAGTGACTCTTGATTTTCTGCTGTGACCTATAACTCCAAGGTTTCTATTTATTGATCTTGATTGCATATATGCAGTTTCAAACCCAAGCCCCTTTACCTGTCACCAAGGATGAATGACTCTCGTTTAATGGTGAGGTAACGGTTGATTTAAGGACCATCTAAAAATATCACATGTCTCTCTTGCTTTAATTTGGTCAGTTCAGTAACCTGCTTTTGTTTTTTCCAAACTGTTACATGAATTCTTGCTGACCACCCCTCATTTCTTTTTCATTCAGCCCATCCCATTGCTGAAGAAAAAAATGAATCATTCAATCACCATGTCACAGGAGCAGATATCATGTCTTCTAGCCAACGCTTTCTTCTGCACCTTTCCACGCAGAAATTCCAGAAAGTCGGAGTATTCCTCTTACCCAGACATCAACTTCAACAGGTGAAGCCCTTCTTTCTGACTGAGCTATGTACTAATGTATTTCCAGGTACTGTTCTCTTAAAGGGAAGCTGTCACCAGGTTTTTCCACCTTATCTGAGAGCAGCATAATGTAGAGGAAGACATCCTGCCTGATTCCAGTGATGTGTCGCTTACTGGGCTGCTTGCTGCAGTTTTTGTAAAATCACTGTTTTATCACCAGGAGATCATTAGAGGACTACTAAGCCTGTTGTCATGTAGTCCTCCATTTTTATGAGTTCAGTATAACCCCTTCCCCCACCACTGATTGGAAATGTTCTACCTATGAACAGTGTACACAGAAAGTGGACAATCAGTGGTGTGGGCGGGGTTATACAGAGCTCAGCATTCAGAGAACTGCTAGATCTACAGCAGATAAAACTGGGATTTTATCAGAATGTCAGCAATCTGCCCAGTAAGTGACACATCACTGGAATCAATGCTTCTGTCCCTACATCATGCTGCTTTCAGATGTTGTAGCAAAAACCTGGTGACAGATTCCTTTTTAGTTATTGCTGTATTGTACTGGGTGCTGCTATTGATGGGACAGGTACAGCTAATGACCTGCACAAGTTTGAGGTTGTTACACCAAGGTGTTCACTACAGATCTGTACACCTGCTCGTAGATGTGATCCTTGGCTACATGTGGCACCTCCACCAGTGACACCCTAGCCATGAGGTGGATCACATGCGCACAATTGGATCTGATTTTCAGAGTCAATTTCACATATTTTTTTCAAAACTGCATTCACATGTTTCATAAAAATGTTGAATCCCCTGATTTGTGTGATTGTGCTAATCTAAGTTATCAGGGTCTGACTATGAGGAACATCATGCACCCCGATGTATAGAGCTGGAATAGCTCAATGCCTGCTAGCGAGTGACTAAATACATTCAGAACAAGCTCCACCGTGTCTGACTGCAATGACTGCCCTGTTTATTGGTATTAAACCTTGTGGAGATAGCCAGAAAGCCTTACGCCGGACCCTTCTACTTCTGTGTGCGGCTGACACCATGCTTGCTCCCGGTGGCCAGTATCTGTACGTTTCTGCTGATGAACCGAGCTCCTACCTTCCTACTCCAGTGTCAGAGGCCACCCCAGCCGCTGTCGTGTGCGGTAGACCTAGCATGAAAACCCATTGTTACGGCTAGTTTTCAGTAGCCACGGGCTGGATGCTTTGCAGTAGTTACAAAATACAGACGATCCATTCATATACCATCTCTTCGCCTTCTATTCAGGCCAGAAATAGAAATTAATGTCATTGCGGTGTATTAGGTGTAGGACATTAGGAATGTAATCAACTTATAGATTTTTAGTGCCCCCACACCTACAATCCCGAGCCGCTTCAATGCTTTACTTAGTAATACCATGTCAGAGTGATTTATAGGAGGCGGAGTGTAAGATTCCTTAAAATAACGCTGGAAATCCCTGGAAATGTAAATTATACAGGGAATTACACCCAGAAAAAGAACATTCTATATAATTGTATCCATTTCAGATGCTCAGCAATGCCAATGACAGGCTCACATAAAAGTGTAAAGCTTTTAAGGGGTACTTCTATCTTTAGTATCTATGGTTATAGCCGCAGGATTCTCAGTCTGGGAATGCGGATCCCAGAACCCTTTTCTCGATATCTAAGGACCCAGGGGTGAGGATGTGGTTAAGCCATTAATTGATTTGCACAGATTTTAATGACTGAGTTATGCTAATTCTACATCTACGTTGAAGATGCCGTTGGACAATGCTACCTGTCCTCCTCAATGCTACCTGTCCTCCTCAATGCTACCTGTCCTCCTCAATGCTACCTGTCCTCCTCAATGCTACCTGTCCTCCTCAATGCTACCTGTCCTCCTCGGTGCTACCTGTCCTCGGTGCTACCTGTCCTCCTCGGGGCTACATGTCCTCCTCGGTGCTACCTGTCCTCCTCGGTGCTACCTGTCCTCCTCGGTGCTACCTGTCCTCCTCAATGCTATCTGTCCTCCTCAATGCTATCTGTCCTCCTCAATGCTATCTGTCCTCCTCAATGCTATCTGTCCTCCTCGGTGCTATCTGTCCTCCTCGGTGCTATCTGTCCTCCTCGGTGCTACCTGTCCTCCTCGGTGCTACCTGTCCTCCTCGGTGCTACCTGTCCTCCTCGGTGCTACCTGTCCTCCTCGGTGCTACCTGTCCTCCTCGGTGCTACCTGTCCTCCTCGGTGCTACCTGTCCTCCTCGGTGCTACCTGTCCTCCTCGGTGCTATCTGTCCTCCTCGATGCTATCTGTCCTCCTCGATGCTATCTGTCCTCCTCGATGCTATCTGTCCTCCTCGATGCTATCTGTCCTCCTCGATGCTATCTGTCCAACCTCTGAAGACTCCAGTGAATCCCACAATAAAGTTTGGGTCTCACATAGCGATACACCAGCGATCCCGACAACGATCAGGATCGCTGGTGTATCGCTACATTATCGCTGCTGAGCTGCCAAACAGGCAGCGATCAGTACAAGCGACACTGCGGGTAACATCGCTTAGTTACCCGCAGTGTACCTTGGATACCAGCGCCCTGATGCAGGGAGCTGGTAGCCAAGGTACACATCGGGTTTCCAGGCGCTGCGCGGTGCCTGGAAACCCGCTGTGTACTTTGGTTACCAGCAGATCGCTGGTCTCCCGCCTGTCAAACGCAGTGATGCGTGCCTGTCAGTGGGAGACCAGCGATCAAAAAAATGTCCTGGCCTTTCAGCGACGATCAGCGATACCCGGCAGGGGGCTGATCGTCGCTGAATGTCACACACAGCGATATCGCTGGTGAGCTCTCTGCTGCGTCACAAAACTAGTGACTCAGCAGCGATCTCGCTAGCGAGATCTCTGTGTGAGACGGGGGCTTAAGTCTGTCTTGTCCGTCATGCAGATCCGGTTCTGTGTTGTGGCTTCTGTTTTTAGGTTGAAAACCGTGCATGGGTATAAACAGAGGCTTCAAGTAGCATCCCGTCCGTTGGAGTGATTGAATATGTTCACACTTAGCATCGTAGCCGTTCCAAGGGTTGAGCCATCATCGATGCGTGAGAATGTAGAGGCCGTGGCTCTGGTTTACCTTGTGACCTGGTCACTGTTTGCTCTACAGTAGCGCCCTTTTCACTCATTCATGGGGCGGCAGAAAGATGGGGCTGAGGGTAAACGTGCTATGTGATCTTCTGATTCCATGACTTGTGTAGTTTAGCATATTAATCTGTATTTTAACAAACTGGTTTCCACTCTCAAACTTGATGTTTCTGGGGGTTTGTAGTAGAGTTGTGGGCCTTAATGACAACCTAGGATAAAAACAATGAGCAAATACCCTTCTGTAAGGAAATTATTAGTACATAGTGACATGGGGACTTGATTGACACTATATTGATCAAAAGAGCATAGAAGCAATATTTCTCCCCTACTTTAGTGCTAGGCGTGCGTTTTTGAAGAGAAACCTCTGCTGACGGTGGTTTCCCACAGCATGTCATATACTGCTATTTTTCTCAATGCTGAGCTCCTGCTAGTTAAGGTTCTGGTTATCCTTATCTTCTCGTTTAGACATCTTTCCTTATTGAGTTAAATGTTACTGCTTCTAATGTTAGGGATCTCTGACCTTTTGTTCTGTCTGCACTCTTGTATTCTGCATGGCTAAATATCTATTAAAAGATCTCTGATTTGATTAACATCGATTTCCCGGGAAGATGTAAGGGGGGAGATAAATAGTCGCTCCCTTGGCTGGCTCTTGGGATGCCTGCATCTGTCTCCCTGTTTAATTGTAGCAGGGTTACCTGGCAGCTCGACAGACGCTCTTACAAGAAGAGAAAAATAAACATAAGAGATCTGACTCGCTGGAGGAAGAATCTTTCCTGCTAGCAATTTGTCAATGACTTAATTTCGAAAGAAGCGTCTCCTTTCAGCTCCATTTGTTCAGCACCATCCCTGAAATGAAGAAATTCAGATACTGTGAATATTTGAAATCCGATTTTAGCTTGGAAAATGCTTCTCCTCTTCCCGGGGTATTTCCACCAGTGCTAGGTACTGCAGAGATAAAGGTGAAGAGAGGTGACTAGAGCTGAGCGAATTTGTTCGGATTCTATTCCGAATACGTTCGGCAGCAAATATTGTTTTTGCAATATCCATCGAACACAGCCGAACGTCATTAGTCAATGGGAGTCGAAATAACCGAATATGTTCGGAACTGATCATGAAATGTACATTTGGCACGAATAGGGTACCCATATGGTGCGAATATGGCAAATTCAGATTCGGCAACCGACTCCGAACAAATTCTCTCAACTCTAGTCATGAAGCAGCCCACAATAGCCAGCATGAACTGAAAGCTAGGTCTAAGGAATGTTCTGCTACCACCTTTCTTTTTATAGCTTTTTTTTTTTGTTTATTGCCTCATTTCTAAAGCTACACAAATTGGCTCCTAAAGTATGTAGTAGTATGTTTTGTGTGGTTTTTTTTTTGTTTTTTTTTTTCCCCTGCTTTCACCTACTTTGTCTCCCCAAGAGAGAAGGTCCGCTGCCTCACACCTCTTGGCTCTGCTTGACCTGATGGCCTCAAGCATCTGCTCGAGACAATTGTTTTTGGCCCTAGATCATGAAGGATAGTGATAATCGGTTGTGGTGCAATCCATCATCGAGGAGGGATCCAGCCAGTCTATATCCTTATGTGGTTTAATTTGTTTCCTATCCCCATGTCCTGGCATGAAATATTTGCCTGTGAAGGGGGATTGAAGAATGTTCTGCAGTCTGGCAAAGCCAGTGAAATTCAGTCAGTGCCTCTTGGTTTAGATGACAATTGGCACAAAGTCTGAAAAGACCAGCGAAAGCCCAAGTTACTCCTCTAGTTTGGAGTCAGAGAGCGGCTAATCTGCTCTAATTCTGCTGAGGAATCAATGGCTGTATTACAGCTACTACTTGTACAACCACTTTTCAATCACTATATTGTCATATGTAAAATTAAAACTGCCTGTACTTTCCTCCATTTCTGGCGCTATTCTAGTGATCTTGGTAGAACTCTGGATCCTTTCGGTAATTTTGGACTTTTGTGCCAAGACTCAATTTGTAATTTCAGGATTTTGAGTTTTTCCTATTACGTGGATCTTGTAGAAAGTCTGTTATTCTATTTTAGACACTGCTTACTGGGAGAAAGTTACCCCTGGAATTTGGCTACATTTTTTAACTTTTCACCTTAATTGAGATTTTTTCTATGGTATATAGTGCACCTTCCTACCTACTTGTTTTCCATCTTTCTCTACCTCCTTCTTCCTAAATTGATTACTCTGGCATTACAGGAGCCAGAAGACACCCGTGACAGATAGGGGGTTGGGGGGTATTTTTTGGAAGGTGCACTGAACTGTTTGGACACTCCAAAGGTGCACAGAGCACCAGTGCATGGTTAGAACAGTCAATATGTGCTGTCTGACACCATTTTAATACTCTTTCCATTCATTTCAATGGAAAATCCTCTCTATTGCTCATGTAGGAATTTTTTTTTTTTTTTCATACTCCAATAAGGTTTTGAAATCTGCCACGGAACAAAATTGACATGTCACTACTTTGAGGCAGATTCTGTGTGGAAGCAAGTTTTACTCTTATCAAACCAAAGGCCTGGAAAACACTGCAAGGAAAAAAAATGCTTCAAAATTTATCTTCAGAACCACAAAAAAAATATTTAGGAAAAAAAATACAAATGTGAACATGCTCTTAAGTAAGACTAGATTTGAGCGAATATGTTCGGAATAGGCAGCTAAATCTGAATTTGCCATATTCGTGCCATATTGGTACCTTATTTGTGCCTAATTTGTTTGATGATCGGTTCCGAACATACTCCGTAATTTCTACTCCCATTGACTCCCATGACGTTCAGCTGTGTTCGCTGAATATTGCAAAAACAATAGTTGCCGGCGATTGTAATCGGAGCCAAATTTTGAAAAATTCGCCTAACTCTACTTAAAACCAAGGTTCCTCAGCCTGTGGCTCGGGAGCCACATGTGACTCGCAGGACCACGATATGTGGCTTGCATCTGACTGCCAGCTTGGTACATATATACAGATATAGCAAGCGGCTATGAAGAGAAGGTCTCCAAATTGTGACTTTTGTGAGTAGCCCTGCACAGAGAGCAGTTCTGGATGTACATATACTGGCTTAAACTGTGATGGGCGTTCTGCCTTTTCTTGATGATCAGGGTCATTTGGTTGTTCAATGCAGTCAAAGCACTGCCCACCTGCAGTCAGGCAATGAATGAGCTGGGTGGGGTTTCCACTGAGTTAGCGGGGTTTTGATCACATTGGTAGACAGTCATTTTATCCCCTGTCCCACATACACCCCAACTGGTGAGAGCCGGTGTATAAGAATAGCCCACTAATAGTGTTGAGCGATACTGCTCGATATCTAAAAATATCGTATCGGAATGGTATCGCCGATATCACTAAATATCGTCGATATCCGATTCCGATACCGGAAGTCCCATGTAAGTCTATAGGAACAAAATATCGCAACTAAAAAAACACTTTCTTTCGTTGTAAACACAAAATATACACACATAGAATACATATATATATATATATATATATATATATTATATATACAGGTCACTGTGACATGTATGTATATATATATATATATATATACATATATTTATAGTTTATACACTTCTACATAGTAAAATAGACTCTGATTCAATTGCCGGGTAAAGCCGTGACATACCCCATAGAAGTCGACGGGCTCGGTGCCGAGTACCCCCAAAACCTCTGGCTCTGTGCGACTCAACTTGGGCGTCACGAACAGGATTCTGTAGCTCGCTATAAGCGAGTCCTGTGTGCCTGAATTTAACTGGTTTTGTGCTTGAGAATTGCTAAAATCATCAGAGAATGTATTTGCCATTTTTCCGCCATATCTGCGTCACGACGAGGCACTGGTGAAGAAGAAGGGCGTGCTCTTCGTGGGTGTACACTCAGTGGCGCGAAAACGATGGCCGACCACTCTAAATGGTACTGCAATGTAAGATCGTGCCCCACAGCTCTTCAGTTCCGCCTCCTCATCCTCCTCAGTGTGCGGAAACTAACACGAAGGTCCCGCCTCCCTACAAAAGAGGGGCCCTCTCCAGATGCTAATGACACATGTGACTTGGCAGAGATGGCTAATGGACACGAGCAGAAGTGTGAAGGGATGGAGCAGTCAGAGCTCTCCCCCCACGGAAGCGACCCGATCGCCACGGAACCACCGTTGGGCACCCGGCCTGGAAACCCTCCTACGCTGCAAGAAGCGGAGGATACCCTAAGAGGCCTGGCCCGGCACCGGGAGGAGGTCGCCAGGATGGAAGCCAGCTGGCGTGCCCTAAAACTAAACTTGGAGCGGCGCCAATCCCTCTTACCTGAAGTGTCTGTACCGGAAGGTGAGGCACCCGTTCTAGTAGAGGAGTCCGTGCGGGCATCCCAGCCCTTGCAATGTGATCCGGTTGACGTTGTCGCAGTGGAGGCACCCGTTCCTGCAAAAAACTCTGCACCGGCAGCACCCCAGATCCCGCTGTCTGCCCCCGTCGCTGAGACAGAAGAAGCGACACCCGTCCTCATGGAGGAGGCCGCGCAGGCACCAGAGGTCTACCTGTCTGTACCGGAGCCCCGACTGTCATCTGTTCCAAAGCCGGCTGCTTCCTCCGCAGGTGAGCGCCGCCAGGACTGTCGGGCGCCAGGAGAGCTGCCGCAAACCGGACATCGTAAGCTGGCATTTGATGGTGGAGACATGGAGCAGCTGGTGGAGGAGAATTACAACCGGCGTCAGGAGGAAGAGTGGAGACGTTGGGAGCGGGAAGCAGAGCGACAAAGGGAGCAGCGAGAATCCCAAAAGCTTCGGCAACGTAACATGGAGAAGGACCGGGCAGATAAGGACCGGATGAGAAAAGATAAAGGAACCCTGTGGGAGCCGCGGCGTAAGGGTGCAGTACGGAGCTTTAAATTGAAAGGTGGTTGGGGCTTCATCCAGGAGCCTGGACTTTATTTAGAAGTGTTTGTGACCCGGCGGGACGTGGAGACTCACCTCCCAGAAGGACACCCGGGGAGGGACCTGTTGCCAGGAGACTTGGTGACTTACACCCGACACTGGGGTTACAATGGATGGTACGCCCTAAATGTTACCAGGTGCGACCCCTACTCCCCAGAGTGTCAGGAACCTGTGAGACCCTCGGAGCCTTCAGCCTCCCACATCCAGGCCTCTGCACAAGTGCCCACCCCACGCCGTAAATCTCCCCAGCCTCCCTCAGTGGTCTCCTCAGCAGCCCCAGCTATGGACATGATAACTATAGCTGGCCCGTACCGGCGCCTGTTAGGCCCCCTGGGGTTCGTTCAGTCCGGGACATAGGGCTCCAGACCCGGAGGGAGATGAAAGAGGTGGCCACACAGACACAGATAGCGGGTCACGACTTGACTGTACAGGCCACACGACGTCATCAGGTCCTGGTGGTCCTTGGTGTCTCGGATGTTTGGCAAGCATCAGAAGAGTACCAGGTGGTACCTGGAACACCCCTGCCAAAGAATTATAAATAACCCGGACAGGGTCCCTGTATGTAAATAGTTAAATTGTTGATGTACCCGGACGGGTGAATGTTCATAAAAAAGTTTTTTAATTTAATAAAAAAAACAACACAGTTTTCATTACTTTTATTACAGTCTCATCCTGCGACGCCATCGATCTCCTGTAAAAAAATGAAAAAAAAAAAGCAGTATACCACCTGTCCGACGCAGTCCATAGTAACGAGTGTCCCACGACGATCCAGCTCTGCTACATCAGAGTGACAGGCAGAGCCTGTCATCCCGGCGCAGCACAGCTGATTACCTGCTTCCCCGGCGGTGACGTCATCGGACTGGTTTACGGCCGGGATTACCCTGCAGTCACTGCAGTTATCGCGAAAAACTGCATGTGACCGCCAGGGAGAAGATAATGGCGGCCATCAAGCAGTCCAGGACGTGACCGCCGGAGATCTTCTGCCAGGTAAGTGCCGCTGACTCCTGACAGACCCGACCGACGGACACTCACAGTGACAGTGACAAATCCGATTCCGGTATCCGATATGACGAAAATATCGGTACTCTGAATCGAAAGCCCGATACAGCTAATATCGGCCGATACCCGATATTTGCAGTATCGTATCGCTCAACACTACCCACTAATCAACAAGTTTAAACAAAACTCTGCCAGATTTCCACCAGGTCCACATTAAAACTGTAATACTAAAGTTGGCTGCTTTGCATCACAGGTTGCGCTGCAGATTTCACCTTATACATTATTGGAAAAATCTAAGCTCCAGAGTGTGGTTCTATTTCCATATGGAATTGTACTTCTTTGTTTTGAAAACCCAAATCTTGACGGGATTCATTTTTTTCTGCAGATTTCCCAATGCAGAATCGACATCACAAATCCATGTGACTTCTTCCATATGTGAATGTGGCTTATTAATCAAAATGAAGACTAAATGTGTTTTAACTAGGATATCCTTAGTGGAGGCTCCAGAACTCCCCTCCTAGCCCTGTACCAGTTTTGGTATAAACCCTAGAGAAGAACGTGAGAGATCTCTTGCGAGCGTTTTGTGTGTCGTCTGCTTAGCTATGAAATAAACTAAACTTGTATGCAAAGAGCAGGTCTGAATAATTATTGGTGTGTCAATAACTTCATAATTGATAATTACTGTGGTATACCCCAGCTTTGTTGAAGTTGCCATTTATTGTATAGTCACGGCTGTAGCGGATCACGACTGTTGAGTCGTACATCCAACATTCTGGAGTCTAAAGAGTGTTCTTACCACTAGTCAGATAGGGACATTGATACCAATTACCCAGGAGAAAAAACACATTCTCCAATGATGGCCCTAAATTGATATAATGAGGTCCAATCAGCTTTAAATTATAGATGCTGTCCAATTTGTAGAGATAAATGTTGAGAGCAGCGCAGTACAGCAATGCCCTAATTGCTAATACACTTTGCAGGCTGTGTTTGGCTCTTCTCTTAAATGTAATGGCCGTGCAAGCTTCAGGACGGCAGTGTGCCCGTTCATCTTGTGGTTAGCCAAAAAGAAACTAAATTTCCCTTTATCAATCTCAAATACTGTAGCAAGTAGCCCAAGTGCAACAATATACAGTGTCCTAAATATTTTCAGAGCTATTTTGTCCTATTTTTTTGTTCTTATTGCTCTCCCCTGCACATGGGGAAGAAGGAGACCACTTCTAGCCTGAAGTAATACAGAGGGAAAAAAAATGTGTGTGAGATCAAACAATGGAAGGCTGCTGCTCCTGCCGCTACACTCGCATCCAGCAAGTGGAGAGGGAGATTGAGGCAGTAGAGAAGAAACTGCGACGGTGTCCAGGCACTGACAAGGAGGTCACAATCAAGATGTTGAAGAAGCACAAATTTATTTTAAAAAATCATGTGTTTCATCTTTGAATTGACTCTTTCTTCAAGTATAACACACATAGGTGACCCTTCTGTGTATTATACCTTATTTTTCGGATTAGTGCCCCCAAATTTGGGGGAAAATGTGGGTGCGTCTTATAATGCGGATATACTTTACCTGCCGCGGTGGAGCAGGGTCGCGGGTGGAGAAAGAAAAAGTAGAGCGTTGCTGCAGGCCATAGGCTGGGATGAGGGGGTGTTCCGATGTGTGGTGCGCTGCTGCGGGGAGTGTCCGGTGCTGCGGGGCCTCTGCCAACATTTTATGAAAGGCCAGAGCCCCCTCAGTTCCATGGTTAACTATGCGATGGACGCCGGGAAAATAGCTGCCGGGGGCGGCACATGCGCAGATGGAGATCTTGGCACCAAGATCTCGGGAGATGAGATCTCAGCGTTTATTGATGTCCAGGTAGTAATTGCCTGCAAAGGATTCTTTAGAATTTTTAATTTTGGTAAAGTTAATTTGTCCTAATATTAATGAGCCCCGGAAATGAGGAGGCTTTGTAGCAAAATAGTTGCAATTCCTAAACGTTTTACAGGATATTTTTGTTCAACTTCTTTCTTAACGACCGCCGATACGCCTTTTAACGGCTGCAGTTAAGGGTACTTAAACCGCAGCACCATTAATTAACGGCACTGAGGTCTAAGGTTATAGCGCCCCCCCAGTGTTGGAATTTCTCCTGGGTCTCGGCTGCCGGGGGTAGCCGAGACCCCAGAGAACATGATTCGGGTCGGTTTTTACTGACCTCAGCGTTGCGATCGCCGTTATTAACCATATAACGGCGACCGCAAAAAAAGTCCGATTTGCCATTTAATTTCTCTCTCCTCCGATGTGATCGCACATCAGAGGAGACAGAAATAGGGTCCCCAATTTAACCCCTCCCCCGGTACCTCCCGATGTCCCTGGACATTCCGGCTTCCCGCCATGGCCGCCGCCCTCTTCTTCCGAGATCTGCCGGCCTGCACCTGTGACCTGGCAACTGGCAACAAATAGGAGATTTTTCCTATTGGTTAATTTTGGTCACTGTGATAGACCCTATCACAGTGATCAAAATAAAAAAAATTAGTAAATCAAACCCCCTTCATCAACACCTTAGTTAGGGAAAAATAGTAAAATAAAAAAAAATGCATTTCCATTTTCCCAATAGTGTTAGGGTAGGGCTGAAGTTGGGTTTGTAGCAAAAGTTAGGGTTCAGGTTGGGGCTAAAGTTAGTGATAGGGTTGGAATTAGGGTTAGGGGTGTGTTGGGGTTAGGTTTGTGGTTAGGGTTGGGATTAGGGTTAGAGGTGTGTTGGGGGGGTAGGGTTGTGGTTGGGGTTAGGGGTGTGTTTGGGTTAGGGTTGGAGGTAGAATTGTTAGAATTGGGGGGTTTCCACTGTTTAGGCACATCAGTGGCTCTCCAAACGCAAATGACGCCCGCAGACCATACCATCAGTCTGCATTCAAAAACGTCACTACTTCCCTTCCGAGCCCCGACGTGTGCCCAAACGGTAGTTTTCCCCCACATATTGGGTACCAGCGTACTCTGGACATATTGGACAACAACTTTTGGGGCCAAATTTCTCCTCTTAGCCCTGTGAAAATAGAAAATTGGGGGCTAAAAAATCATTTTTGTGGGAATAAAATGATTTTTTTATTTTCACAGCTCTATGTTACAAACTTTAGTAAAACACTTGGGGGTTCAAATTTCTCACAACACATCTAGATAAGTTCTTTTGGGGGGTCTAGTTTCCAAAATAGGGTCACTTGTGGGGGGTTTCTACTATTTAGGCACAATGCAACATGACGCCTGCAGACCATTCCATCAAAGTCTGCATTCCAAAACGGCGCTCCTTCCCTGCAAAGCTCTGCCATGCGCCCAAACAGTGGTTTACCCCCACATATGGGGTATCGGCGTATTAAGGAGAAATTGCACAACACATTTTTTGGTTCATTTTCTCTTTTTATACTTGTGAAAATAAAAAAAAAAATTGGTTCTGAAGTAAAATGTTTGTGAAAAAAGTTAATTAATGTTCATTTTTCTTTCCACATTGCTTCAGTTCCTGTGAGGCACGTAAAGGGTGGTTTTGAGCACCTTGGGGGGGTGCAGTTTTTAGGATGGTGTTTTATTTTATTTTTTGTATTTTCTGTCATGTACACCCCTCAAAGTGACTTCAAATGTGAGGTGGTTACTAAAAAAAAAAAAAAAAATGATTTTGTAAATTTTGTTGTAAAAATGAGAACTCGCTGGTCAACTTTTAACCCTTATAACGTCCTAACAAAAAAAAAGTTTCCAAAATTATGCTGATGTAAAGTAGACATGTGGGAAATGTTAAGTATTTTGTGTGACATAATAATATTTAATTTATTTCTATGGCGCCAACATATTCCGCAGCACTTCACATCTTAGAGCAGACAATAAAACGCCTTACAGAATAGCAAAAATCACATAAGCAACAGATACCAAGAGGAGTGAGGGCCCTGCTCGCAAGCTTACAATCTGTGAGAAAATAGGGGGGACATGAAAGATGGATGATAACAATGGCTTTGATTTTATGTTCCAGCCATCAATGTAATAGGGTGTTCATGTAATGCTGCATGAACCGGTAACCAACCAGTATGTGTAAAAGTACAGACACAGAGGACTATTAATTGCATGAAGGGTGTGGGAGTGGGAACAGACGATACGAGTGTCCTAGTTTTGATGAAAATTTGTATGGGAAAAACGAGGATAGTTAGATAAGTACATTGTATGTTGAGGAGATGGGCCAGTCTGAAGAAATGCTCTTTTAGGGAACACTTAAAACTGTGGGTATTTGGGATTCATCAGATTGTCCTGGGTAGTGCATTCCAAAGAATTGGCGCACAACGTGAGAAGTCTTGGAGACGGGAGTGGGAGGTTTGGATTATTGAGGATGTTAATCTTAGGTTATTAGCGGAACAGAGGGCATTGGTAGGGTGGTAGACTGAGGCAATGGAGGAGATGAAGGGTGGTGCTAAAACGTGGAGCTCTTTGTGGGTGAGAGTGATAAGTTTATATTGAACTCTGTTGCGGATGGGTAACCAGTGGAACGACTGGCACATGGTAGAGGCATCTGTGTAACGGTTGGCGAGGAATATGATCCTGGTTGCTGCATTCAGTATGGATTGGAGAAGGGTGAGTTTAGTAAGAGGGACACAATAGTCCAGACGAGAATGAATAGGAGCTACAGTAAGTGTTTGCAGAGTTAAAAGTAAGAAAAGATCGAATTCCGAAAATGTCTTTGAGGTGTAGATAACATGAGCGAGTGATCAGAGGTAGGGCGTGAAATAAGTGAGTAATGAGGGAGTGAGTAATGGTAGAACCACACACGGAAAAGGCAATATAGGGCATAGGTAGGTTAGTGGAGGTAGGAAACACAATGAGTTCCCTCTATCTGAAATGTTCAGTTTCAGATAGAGGGAGGACATATTAGAGGCAGTGGAAAGACAATCACTGGTGTTTTGTAATAAATCAGGCAGCATGTCAAGAGTCGAGGTGGAAAAATGGGTGTCCTCTTCATAGAGATGGTACTGAAAAACGAATCTACTGATTTTGTCCAATAGGGGCAGTATAGAATGAGAAAATCAGGGGGCCTAGGACTGATCCTTGAGGAGCCCCGACAGAATGGAGAAAAGGAGCCAGCAAAAGATACTGTGAAGGAGCAGTCCGAGAGGTAGGAGGAGACCCAGGAGAGAACGATGTCCTAGAGGCCAGGAGAGCAGAGCATAGTGAGGAGGATCTGGTGATCCCCAGTGTCTAATGCTGCAGAGAGATCCAGGAGAATCCGCAGGAGCAGTGACCATTAGATGTAGCTGGTCATTTACATTCCATTGTTTAAGGAATTTGTTTTATATTAAAAATTAAGCATGGAGATGTGTACAGAGTGTACAGAGTTATCATTAATAAACTAACCGTGAAGCATCTGCTATTATTTATAGCCAGTGGAAATGCTTTTTCTTTGGCTTTCCTCTAATGTATGTGTGTTTGCTGGGACTCTTTATTCCCCTCAAGACCCCTGAGGCAAACTTCCCCTAATAGCAGGACGTTTTGCCTTCAGTACTTAAATCTTGCAGTAAACTTACAAAAGTAATGGACTTTACTCATTGTTTAGCAGCAGTGCACCTCATTGTACTGACATGTCTGAGGGCCATAAAGTGCTACTAAAGAAATCCTATTATGTGATCATGCTGCCATTTAAGGCTGTGCAGCGTTGTGTTACTAACCTACCATTCACATACTGTCTGTAAAGTTATAGTAATAGACCACGGCAGAGGACTGACTTTATGTAACTTTTTTATTGTATAAATGGAAGTAGCCAGGAACGACAAAATAGAAACCATCACCTACGGAAGGTTTGAGAACTGGAGACATGACAAAGTAGCGACAAGCTAGTAGAATAATAGGAAGCAAAAAGCGCAACAGTCTTATCCCACTTTCCAATCAGTGTTAAAAAAAACTGCTCGCCTGATGGTGCAGAGTGAAAGCTTGTAATGTCAGCTGCTGCAGAACCACAGGCCGGCTAGCGACCTCTCATTTACTTTATAATGTATATATGTGGAGGATATCCGCGCTGCCGGGACAAAACGAACCCAGATATAGTTGTAATACACACAGGTGGTTTATTCAACGCGTTTCAAAGCCTACGGCTTCTTCGGGAAATTACCACAGAGACATGTGGAGACAGTGCTGTTACATCGCTTCTATACATTCAGAGTTCAAAAAACGGCGCCACAAGTCCTTCTGACATGTGACACAGAGTCAAAGTCCGTGGAGCGATAATACATATAATAAAGTTATTTTCAACATGTCAGAAGGACTTTTGGTGCCGTTTTTTGAACTCTGAATGCATAGAAGCGATGTAACAGCACTGTCTCCACATGTGTCTGTGGTAATTTCCTGAAGAAGAAGCCATAGGCTTTGAAACGCGTTGAATAAACCACCTGCGTGTATTACAGCTATATCTGGGTTCGTTTTGCCCCAGCAGCGCGGATATCCTCCACATATATACATTATAACGTAGCGACAAGGGAATCTGTCTGTAATCCATTGGAAGAGCAAATGTAGATAGTTAGGTTTAGTCTCCCTTAACATTAGCATTTGTCTTAGAAAAGTATGCGGCAGGGGCTGGAGTTAAAGAAAACAAAAAAAACACCCACTCTCCTTTCATGGTTCTCCCCATACCAGTTAGGCCGTCTCCCAACCCTTGATCGCTCTTCAGCCTTTTTCTCATTCCGAGCCTCTGGATCTATCGTTCTCCCCCATGTTTGGCTCGTCAATGACAGGAGTCATGTACCCCACATTCTCATGCGGGGCCTAGTGAAGAGCAGCTCTATATGATAACACATGGCTAGATTAAAATCAGCGGCGCCAACTGGAGGACCCTGGTGACAGAGCGCTTATGAAAAGGGTAAAAGAGAGATGAATAGAACACTGTTGTTTTCTTTTTCTATTGTGTTGTCCCCACCCTCTTCTGTACAGATGGAATTCCTGCAGACGGAAGAGGCTAAAATGGGGTGTTAAATCCAATAACCAACCCCAGGTCTGCAGACTCTGTTTGGGGGTGCTGTTTCTCGTCCTTACTTGTCATGTAAATGTAATGTTGTCTACTACCATTTCCTATTCGGTTGAGGCTTGTTCAGTCCTGTTGTATAGCAGAGGAGTATGCTTAGATGACCAGTTTTGGCATCCAGTCTTCCCAGGATATTGGCTGAATGTGCAGCAGAGGTGTACGCACTCTGACATCTCTGTACATGTTCGGTGCGCTCTATTGACATTGCCGCGTTTTAGGTTGCTGTTTATCTAATTTTCTGTGAAATGTTCTAACTCAAACTTTAATATTTCAGACTATTTGAAGGAAAAAGTCCAAAGAAAGCAGAAAAGTTAAAAACACTGTTTTGTTATTTCCGAAAAGTAACAGAAAAACGTAAGTTTGGAGCAAGCAGCCTTCCACCCCCACACCGCTCCCCCAAGTTACTGACGTTTGTAAGATTACCTATTTTTTGTGTTTCAGCTCCCACTGGTCTGGTGACATTTACACGGCAGTGCATTACACAGTTTCCAGACTGGGAGAAGTGAGTAGATTTCCTCTTTATAATGTAATGTAGTTTTTTGAAAAAAGGGGATTGGAGGTCGCCACTAAAGGTATCGCCGGGATCACCTATAGTAAGTAAGAGCACCAGTACACAAAACACAAAAAAGACATGCTACATAAAGCGGGAGCACCAGAAATGATCTGTAAAATAATTTCTTTATTGATGCAGACTACACAAATAAATTAAAAAGGCAATAATATGACTCCAAATAGAACCACCCAAGATAGGGTGACATTCCCTATCAGGCAGCGTATAGAGAGTGTGTGACCTTAATACATAATAGGTATGACCCAGGTCGTTTGGATTATTATTTATTATTATAGTGCCATTTATTCCATGGCGCTTTACATGTGAGGAGATGATATAACTAATACATAAGACTGTACCAATCACCATGCCAAGAAGCCCCCACAACCAGATAATATACCCAGCATTGATAGTAACAAAGTTTTATACTGCTCAGAAGCCCAAATTCAAAGAAAATAACATACAAAATAACAAGTATAAGATATGACGGTCAGAGTTATGTGGCACAAGTGAATTTGGAGATAAAAACCACTTGAGAGAGCATGTGTACTGTTAACTAGTAAGAAAACAGGATTAGCACAAAAACTAAGTAGGGTCCCCATGCTTGCCTTTAGACATACACCACTGGCATCTTAAACTATTTGTAGGTATTATTTCTCTTTTTTCCAAGTAGTCCCCTCCAGCATGATCAGTACTTATTTTTTGTGCCAATATTTTATATACTTTTATTTATATAAAACTTAGATTTTTGTTGTGGATACTTTTTTTTTTTTTTACTGGCAATATATAATTTGCCCCCCAAGAGATAACAGATCTCCTTAACTTTTTTTTTTTTTTAATTTTATCATTTACTTCCCTCTGTAACTGGGGCATCCATAGGTGCCCTAGTTACAGCAGAAAACAGTCCCTGCTGTGGCTGGCTTCACTGGCAGAACTGATCTGGGTCAGCTAGAGCCTAGCAAATCTACTATGCTGGCAGAGACCATCACGTGATTTCCAGGTCTTGATTTTCAGGTCTTTCAGAAGACAGAAACTGTAACAAACTGCTTCTATATTCCTCCCTGGCTGACAATCGGGGACCTGACCTGTTCCTGCTAGATTGCAGGAGCTTTAACCCTGCGCTGTAAATTTGCAATGGCACAGTGTTAAAGCCTAGGGCCAAGTGACATAAATTTGCCATTGGGTTAAAAACACACACAATTTTCAATATTATTCACGTTTTTAACCTTTCTGAGGCATGTAAATGGCTTTTTAAAATTGTAAATTTTATCCACTAAACTGTTTATGTGAGAGGCCAATGAAGTGTAATAGCAGCACGCTAACAGCTGGAACTCAATCTCCACCATTTACATAGGTATCAGGCCATTTGGGTGGGTATGCCTTCGTCAGTAAAAGTAAATAATTGGGTTCCTGACTTGGGCATTTTGGTTGGCGTGCACTCTGGGTTATAGTTAATGACTACCGTACACGTTTAAGGTTATGACTTTGCCACTGAACAGATCAGATCCTCATTCTGCTGACTTGAGTTTGTTGAGAAGGTGAAAGTCCTTAGATCATAGTTTTTGTCTTTTTCTTCGTATTGGGATATATTCCCCTGGTGCAGATTTTGTTGCATAAAAATGATGATTGAAAATTGGTTCTGTTCGACTGAATGAGGTTCTGTCAGATGAATGGGGCAGTGGCAGAACTTTCTGCAACAACACCTGCTGCGCATGATTTCGCCCTAACATTGAGCACTGGCTGATAGCAGATGTGGTCAGAGAAGGATCCTGTGACCTTCTATCACCGATTTAATGTGTCACTTGCACCTTGTTTTATTTAGGTCAACTAAGAAGTTGAGAAGACTCCACATAACTTGCGAAGGTACAATCGAGGGAAATGGACATGGGATGCTGCAGGTGAGGACCGCACCAGATCTCAAGGATTCTCTATCTGGTGATCATTGAATCCATCCTCATCCATCTGGCCCCATCTGCCTGTAGTATTCCTTTTCTATCCTCTTTTTCTATCCTCTTTTTGTACAGTGGCTTGCAAAAGAATTCATTCCCTTGGCTTTCTACCTATTTTGTTAAATTGCAACCTGTATTTAAATATTTTTGTAATTTGATTTGTGTTTGATGCATTAGCAGTAAATAGTCTAAGTCGGCGAAGTGAGAAAAACATAGGCCTAAATTAAATTTGTGAGATCAAATAACTAAAAATTGGCATGTGCATATGTATTAACTCCTTTTGCGATGAAGCCCCTAAAAAATTTCTGTTGCAAGCAATTGCCTTCATAAGTTACAAGCTTAGTGACCGGAAGTCTATCTGTGTGCAATCTAGTGTCACATGGTCTGTCAGTATATGCACACCTTTTCTGAAAGATCACAGACGCTGCAACACCATTAAGCAAGAGGCACCGCTAACCAAACACCACCCTGAAGACCAAAGAGATCTCCAAACAAGTCAGGGACAAAGTTGTTGAGAAGCACAACTCAGGGTTCGGAGATATATATATATATATATATATATATATATATATATATATATATATATATATATATATATATATATATATATATATAAAAATCCCAATCTCTTATGGTCCCCCCAAAGCACCATCAAATCCATAATCATCAAATGGAAAGAACATGGTACTATAATAAATTAGCCAAGTGAGGGCCGCCAACCAAAATGCTCAGCCCGGTGAAGGAGAGCGTTAGTCAGAGAGTCAGCACAGAGGCCAAAGGTAACCCTGAAGGAGCTGCAGAGTTCCCAAGCAGAGACTGGAGAATCTGTCCATACAACCACAAAAAGCCGTGCACTCCATAGACATGGCCTTAATGGAAGAGTGGGCAGAAAAAAGCTTTACTTACACATGAAAATTGTAAAGCTTGTTTTGAGTTTGCCCAAATACCAGTGGGAGAGTTTTAGAATGTATGGAGGAAGGTGCTGTGGTTAGAGGAGACCAAAATTGAACTTTTTGGCCACGAAGCTAAAGCCTGTGTGGCACCAAACCAACACAGCTCATCACCTCAGGAATACCATCACCACAGTGAAACATGGTGGTGGTTGCATCATACTGTGGGGATGTTTTCAGGCAGCAGAGACAGGTAAAAGGGTCTGAGACACGAAGATAGATGGTACAAAATACAGGGATATTCTTAAGGAAAAACTTTGTCAGTCTGTCAGTGATTTGAGCCTGGGACAGAGGTTCACCTTCCAACAAGACAATGACCCAAAGTATACTGCTAAAGCAACACTTAAGTCGTTTAAGGGGAAACGTGTAAATGTTTTGGTGTGACCTAGTCAAAGCCCAGACTTTAATCCAATTGAGAATCTGTGATCAGACTAGAAGATTGCTGTTCTCCAGAGGAAACCATCTAACGTGAAGGAGCTAGAACAGTTTTGCCTTGAGGAATGGGCAAAAATCCCAGTGGCGAGATGTGGAAAGCTCATAGAGACTTATCCAAAGCAACTTGCAGCTGTAATTGCTGCAAAAAAGAGGCTCTACAAAGTACTGACTTTGGGGGGTGGGAATAGTTAAGCACAATGACGTTTTCAGTTATTTTGTCCTATTTGGTTGCTTCACATTTAAAAGAAAACCAAATATTCACAGTTATAGCCATGTTTGTTGCATGATGGAAACCCTCCAAAAAACTGTGAAATTCCAGATTGTGAGGCAGCAAAACACAAAAAAGGCAAGGGGGTTAATACTTTCCAAAGCCACTGTATATGCTCCAAGAGCATTTTTGCACTGGTTGAAAAGTTAGGTTTCCTTCTGTTTCCCTGCAGTTCTAAATTCAGGGATTAAAGTCCAACCACAAGTCACAACTATATGGACTTTGTATGCCCTGCTCATGTTTGCATTTTTTGCCATGTTACTTTTAAAAAACATAATGGTAGATTAATTGGCTTTCTATAAAATTAGGCTCAGTTTGTGTTTGAGTTAATGAGATTATGAGAGCAAACACTAAAGAGCAAACACTAAATCGAACACTGACCTTATCTGAATAGCGTTATATGAGCAGTTGGTAATAATAAATACGGTACATCAATACCTCTCCAGTAGATAACACCCATTATCGAGACAGAATTATTTTTTGTGTCAGGCATGTTCCACTATATATGAAGTAGACCATCGACCTTTTTTTGAAAATCAATATCTAATCCCTCCAAGAAGACCACTTTTAGGGGCAATTTTGTCTGGTGTCAGAGCTTTTGCTGTACATTGTGGACTGCTGCTATATGGAAGCAGTACATGACCGTCTTCTCTATCCATGCAGGCTTTGCATTGGAAGCTCCTACTAGATCAGGCTTTACTAAATGAGAACCGCGGATAATACGTTTCCGTTCGGAGTGTTTTGACAGAAGCAGAATGGTCCCTAGGACCTGTTTCCCCACCGTGTGTTGTAGGCCAGTGATCTTTTGCAGATAAATGACATGGAATTATATGCCATGGACAGCTAAAGGTCAATAGGTTTGGTTGCTGATGTGAGATTGATGGATCTGTCTTTCCAAACTGTGTTTATCCAGGCATAGATATGTGATATGAAATTTAAAGGCTTCGCTGTCTGTTAGATAAAGCGCTTTATCTTCTCCGCTTCCTAGTCATTCACTTTACTTATCACTCCATCTTAAGTGTTTGTAGCTGTACTGCTCCCTCCTGAATTACCTGGGGACATATTTTAACCAGCTCCAATCTTAAAATAATTAGTACGTCCTATTCAAAATGTGTTTGTTTTTGTTTTTTTTTTTGTTTGTTTTTTTTATGAACGGTAATTTAGATCATCCTTGATACCCTAAGATTGCACTGTCTTTACCATCTGCTTAACCCTATAGTTGCTGCAGTCTAAAGCAATTGCAGCCTCCGAAGCGTTTGACAGCGTTGGGGCCTTCCTCAATCTCGCCACTTGCAGTCTTTGGTTACTTTGCCAGTGGGTTAGCTCATCAGTAGCTGGTTTTTGTCATGGTGATCCTTCGAATGGGAGTGATAGTTGTTACATGATGAATAATGGGCTATGAATTTGAGAAGATCTGCTGGGCTTCCCATGTTACAATATTTAGCCCATGGAATGGGTAGCAATAGTCTGTCCCCCAGGTCTGCAATCAGTATTTGCCTATTTGGCTGTAATATTTGTCATGGCCTAGCAAGTTGCTTGTTGGTGCACCACTGAGGACATATAATAATTTTATTTATAATAATTTTTCTATTAAAAAAATGTATTTTAAACTATATCGCTATAAAAATAAACCGTACATGTTAGGTACTGCCACAGTTATAACCACTTGTAGAATAAAGACGACCCACTGCTTTTAGAATAAAATGTGACATTTTCTTTTATACCCACTAAAAAAAAATTTCAGAGTCAATTATATTTATTTCAAAATAGTAACAAGAAAAACTACAATTCATCTCACAAAAAGCCCAGCTTCATCGGCTCTTAGAAGGGAGCTAAACATTGCCATTTTTTTCCGTATACATGTTTTATATATTTTTATATATTTTTTTTATTTATTTTTTTTTACTTGTAGTATCTTCTAAAGAATATTGACGGAAATTCAATTTTTTTTTCTTTGCCTCCTCCTAAAATCCATCTTTCCCTCTCTTGTAAAAAAAAAAAAATGCCCTATAAAAATGAACCGCCATATACAGGTGCTTCTCACAAAATTAGAATATCATCAAAAAGTTGATTTATTTCAGTTCTTCAATACAAAAAGTGAAACTCATATATCATATAGCGTCATTACAGTCAAAGTGATTTATTTCAAGTGTTTATTTGTTAATGTTGATGATTATGGCTTACAGCCAATAAAAACCTAAAAGTCATTATCTCAGTAAATTAGAATAATTAACGAAAAACACCTGCAAAGACTTCCTAAGCCTTTAAAAAAGTCCCTTAGTCTGTTTCAGTAGGCTCCACAATCATGGGGAAGACTGCTGACTTGACAGATGTCCAGAAGGCAGTCATTGACACACTCCACTTAGGAAAGTAAATTTTGCATTTCATTTGGAAATTAAAGTCCCAGAGTCTGGAGGAAGAGTGGAGAGGTCACAATCCAAGCTGCTTGAGGTCTAGTGTGAAGTTTCCACAATCAGTGATGGTTTGGGGAGCTATGTCATCTGCTGGTGTAGGTCCACTGTGTTTTATCAAGACCAAAGTCAGCGCAGCCGTCTAACAGGAAATTTTAGAGCACTTCATGCTTCCCTCTGCAGACAAGCTTTTTGGAGATGTCATTTTAATTCTCCAGCAGGACTTGTCACCTGTCCACACTGCCAAAAGACCCAATACGTGGTTTAAAAACAACAGTATCCCTGTGCTTGATTGGCCGCAAACTCGCCTGACCTTAACCCCATAGAGAATCTATGGGGTATTGTCAAGAGGAAGATGAGACACCAGACCCAACAATGCAGACGAGCTAAAGGCTGCTATGGGCTTCCATAACACCTCAGCAGTGCCACAGGCTGATCACCTCCATGCCACGCTGCATTGATGCAGTAATTGATGCAAAAGGAGCCCGACCAAGTATTGAGCGCATTTACTGAACATACATTTCATTAGGCCACCATTTCGGATTTTAAAATCATTTTTCAAGCTGGTGTTATAAAGTATTCTAATTTACTGAGATAATGACTTTTGGGGTTTCATTGGCTGTAAGCCATAATCATCAACATTAACAGAAATAAACACTTGAAATACATCACTCTGTTATGATTCTATATAATGAGTTTCACTTTTTGTATTGAAGAACTGAAATAAAGTAACTTTTTGATTCTGCGAGAAGCACCTGTAGTTACATTGGCCTAAAAATTATGGCTCTCTGAACATTCGTGATTATTTGCTATCCAAAAGGGGTTTCATGGATCTCCTCACCATTTTGAAGATGACAGACGTTACTTTATACCTCCTAGGTAAGTATTACTTTGTATTTGCTTTTTTAGTGTATGAAGTGGTTTAGTTAAGAGAGAGCCCAGAAAAGATAGCTTGTTTCTTTCCCTCTCTGTAAATAGGTGGACTTTGCCAATCGCTATGTTGGTGGTGGTGTGACTAGCGCAGGCCTTGTCCAGGAAGAGATCCGCTTCCTCATCAATCCTGAACTGATCGCAGCCCGCCTCTTTACAGAGGAATTGGATAACAATGAGTGCCTTATTATAACAGGTCAGTTTATTGAATTCCTTTCTAACAGAAAAATGAATGGTGATGGTCCAATGTCACAGTAATCCATTAGGATGACAGACGCATTTGGATTCTAGTATGAAACCAGCGGTTATCGCTCGCCCAGGGTACCGCACCATTGTTAGTGTCTTCTGCGCATACCCTGCCTACAGTACTGTCTCGTCATTAGGGACATTTCTGCCTGGATTACATTTATATTTCCATTTGTTTTTTTTTTAAGCTCTTAAGTACTTTTCCTGATCCACTTTAGTTTATTAGTGTCTGTTAATGAATTCCATCGTTCCATCCTATTAATGGCCGTGACTCTTCCATCATTCTTGTAATGTGGCTGGCTGCCTTCCATCTCCTCTCTCTGGCCAGTCCTCTCCTTCTGCCACACTTTCTCTTCCCGATAAATTACATTCCTTGCGACGGAGGCTTCGTGACTAAAGTCTAATGGATGTAACTATGCAGCTTTAATTTGTACGATGGCTTGAAAAATTGTAAATAAATTAAATTTACTGTGATTTCTTAACGGCATCTGTTTAGCATCGGCTTGGTAATGCTAATGGCCAGTGTCAGTCTCTTAATGTTATTACGCCCCAGGATGACTGAGCAAGAGCCTGGTGTAATCTCCGAGGCACTGAAGAGGCTGGAGTACCACGCAGATTATATTGTTTTACACACTTATATGTCGCCAAATGAGTTGGTGATTGGTATCTCCAGTGGTAGAAGTAAAACGTTCACCTCCATTCAATATGCACTCATGAGAACAGCTAAGTGATTAAAAAAAAATCTGGTCCTTGGAAGGTCTTAAAATTAGGAAAATTATATGGTCATTAGTTAATCACAACTAGGCCAAAAATGTGGAGTCTGTGTGTGAAAAATGAAGTACACCCCATGTATGAGCAGCTTTTTGAGCCACTTTTATCAGCAATAACTTGATTTAATCCTTTTCTGAATGACTTATCAGTCTCTCGCATCATTCTGGAGTCATTTTGACTCGTTCTTCTTTACAACATTGCTGAAGGTCATTGAGGTTTGTTAGAATTCATTTATAGGTGTCTTACAGGGGTTGTCTCCTTTTTGAAATCTTTGTTCTCCCATAATGTTTAGTAGCTGCTCCCAGTGTCTGGAATTGTCTGCAGTGATGATTTCACAGTAAGTTGGTGAGTTCAGTGGCTCTGAGAGGGGCATTCCATCTACTCTGCACAGCCACTGAGCTCATTGCCATCGGGAGCAGCTGCAGAGACTCGGAGGACTGTAATTACGTAATTATTTCTTTTTTTTTTTATTTCAAACTGTGCTGGGAGATTAAGATTTATTGAAGGGGTACAACATTTTTGAAGCCTTCTTCAGACATCCATACAATACCGGTGTCATCAGTGTTTTGGATCTGTGTATCAGCCTCAAACATGTCTCATTGTGTTTTGCACGAATGTACAGTCCGTGTACACACAAAGACATATGTACAGCACCATAGATTATAATGGTATGTGTGGTATCCGTGGAAAAAAAAAATTAATGTCACGTGTACCTGAAACATGGACATGCAAGAAAGGCCAAAGATTGTTCTGCAACATTTCAGTTGGGTTGAAGTTTGGACTTTGACTGAACCATTGAAGCATCTCAATATTATTATTATTATTATTATTATTATTTATTTTTTCAGCTATTCTGTAGATTTTCTGGTGTTTTGGGGATCATCGTCCTGTTGCATGTCCCAGTTTCAGCCAAACTTTAGCTTTTATATTGTGAGCCTCATGTTTGGCTCTAGCATACTCTGGTATACAGAGGAGCTTATGATCAACTGACTGCAAGGTGCGGCTGCAAAATAAGCCAAAATGTCAATCTTTCAACTCCATGCTTGTTGGAAGGTTGAGAAGGAAAGATCCAGCTTCCGATCCAGGTATATATATATATATATATATATATATATATATATAAAATGAATTCCTTTATTGCAAAAACTTTAAAATATTTGACAAGAATATAAATAATTGCACACCAAAAATCTCTAAGATGTGAGGGGGTACTTGGGAGGCGTGGGGGCATTGGGGGATGGGTCTCATCACCAGAGTGTTTTGAGCGCTACCTGCGTTCTCAGACTTGCTTTGAGAAGGTTGTTGGAAGGTTGACATTTTGGGTTTATTTTGCACCTTGCAGTCGTTCAGTTGACCATGAACTCCTCCATATAGCTTTTGGATCTAGAATGCTCAGGTAACGTTTGACTGAAACTGGGTCATGTAACAGACATTGATCCCAAGCACACCAGCAAATCAGAATAGCTGAGGAAAAATAAAGATTTGAGGCATTTCAATGGTCCAGTCAAAGTCCAAATGCCGCATATCGGTATAGTTAAACGTCTCCACTTTGGTCTTGTCTGTCCAAAGGACATTGGTCCAGAAGTCTTTGTTAGAATATGGCAGCATGGCTAAATGTTGCATCTGAACAATAAAGAGTCTGGCTAATCTTTTTAAGTCTCTTTCTAATTGAACATGAACATTTGCGGTGTTTATGGAGTCTTCAGATTCGGAGCTGAAGTTCTGTTTTGTTTTGCAATTTCTCTAAGCATTTGAAGGTTTTACATAGTCTGGATTTGCTGTGACGCTCACGAAGATTGTCATTAGTCTTGTATGCTTTCCACTTGAGAAAAATCTTTTTCACTATGAAATGTTGGACTCCAAATTGTGTGAAGATGGCCTTATTTACTGGCTTCTCGAAGATCGTTGCGGATGTCTTTCCTTCTTTGCATTGTGTTAACACGTGCCTGAATGATCCAGATCAGCACCTTACCTAAACTTCTGTGTCACACTTGCTGATGATGGGGCGTTTGGTTAGAAGTACCTGGCTGTTTGTTGCCATCTTTATTTTTATGAAAACAGTCAGGGTCTGCTTAACTTTTCACACACTGCTGGATTTTTTTTTCCTAGTTTTTGTTAAATAATGACAAGTTGCAATTTGAATGCGTTGTTGCTCCTCTGAGTTTGTACTTGCCTCACTTTAAGACCTCCTATGGACCTTCTATATCTTCTTATTTTTTAAAATCAATTCCTGATAAGAAAAATCTTAAAATACAGTGAGGATATACTTATCTTTTCTAATGACTGTAGGTGAATTGTATCAATCATGTACTTATATGCAGTCTTGGCAAAGGAAATCCATTTAGTCATGAATATTTCAGCTGCAGATGGAAGGAAGAGAGCCACAGTATTCATTACTGATGGGTAGGCGGAGCCCCAGATCAGGATGTCACCTCAGATCAAAAGAGTGCTGACTGGCTGGCCCCTCCAGCTCGGGCTCCTCCTACTCAGCTCCAGTCTAAGATTTGAGGTCCAGAAGGATGGTCGCTGCTAATGCAGCTCCTCAGAAGATTTTATTATTTTATATTCGGACAGGAGACTTGGATCACTAGTTGGTCTAGAGGTCTCAGGGGTACCAGCGCTGCTGTACCCCAACCTCTCCCTTGGCGGATCTGTATTTACTTAAAGTCCCTGCAGAATCCTTGCCGGCCCTGGGGGATGAGGAGAGCTTCCCTGGCGGGGACGCAAACCACACGTGCGGTCACTGCGTTCTTCGCCCTGGGGGGAAGCTTGGGCACAGCGCCAGAAACCCCTGAGGGTCCCTGTGGCGCCTTGGCTGGTGAGTACTCCACATTCCTTTTTTCTAATGTGTGTAGTACTTTAGCGACTGCTGTGGCAGCGCTATTACATGTACCACTATGTGCTTTAACGACTGCGGTGGCAGCGTTATTACAGGCAGCGTTATTACATGTATTCACTGTGTGTTATCAGTGTGCCTTAACGACTGCAGTGGCAGCATTATTACATGTATTCACTGTGATTATGTCAGTGTGCCTTAACGACTGCGGTGGCAGCGTTATTACATGTATTCACTGTGTGTTATCAGTGTGCCTTAACGACTGCGGTGGCAGCGTTATTACATGTTTTCACTGTGTGATATCAGTGTGCCTTAACGACTGCGGTGGCAGCGTTATTACATGTATTCACTGTGATTATGTCAGTGTGCTTTAACGACTGCGGTGGCAGCGTTATTACATGTATTCACTGTGTGATATCAGTGTGTTTTAACGACTGCGGTGGCAGCGTTATTACATGTATTCACTGTAATTATGTCAGTGTGCTTTAACGACTGCGGTGGCAGCGTTATTACATGTATTCACTGTGTGATATCAGTGCGCATTCAGCGGTCGCGGCGGCGACCGCCGGTACATGTATTCAGTCACGGTGAGGAGAGAGGAGTTCCCGCTTTTTTATTTGAATTTTCGCGGCACTCTGAGCGCGCGCTTTCTGAGCAGTCTCCATTTCCTGCATCTTCTACATAGAGACACAGCGCGGCGGCCATTATTAATGCAGGAGCTGGAGGCTCCTCGGGGCCATCGCTCTCCCTTTCCTCCCGGCAGCTATTACCAGCAGGGTGAGTCGCTTCTGCGGAAGCTTAACCCCTTCAACTGCAGGACGCCTTCCTGAGTTTATTCCCGATCTGCGGCTGTACCGCATATATCTGGGAGCGCAGGGCGTCTTTTTTGAGCCAGTTCCTGCAATACGCCTCCGTCCAGCAGGGGCTATGGGAGGCTGCGGCATTAACCCCTTGGATGGCGGTTAACCCTTGTTTTGAAGGGTCAGCTGGGTAGCTCATGCTGTAAGAGCTTTAACCCTTTAGCGTCCGTTGTTTCTTGTTTGCTATATGAGAAACAGTTACTGACCGTTTTTAAACCGTCATATACTGTGTGAGGAGCGTCCAAATGCTTGTGATTGACGTTTCCATAACGTCTGCGCTTCAGATGCTCTATCCAGCACCTACACCTGTACTACAGATGGTGACTGACGCCTGCTCATCCGACGCCTGCGCTATGTATTCGCTATGTCCTTCGGATGTGCTGTGTCCTGTGCCTGCGCTACGGATATGTTGTGTCCTGCGCCTACGCTACAGAACGTTTTTTCTGTTTAGTGTGGCATAGCTGTCCTGCAGCTGCGACCTTATAAGAGGCGCCTGAGATTCGCACACCCTTTTTCATTATCAAGGTTGTGGGGAGTCTGCTACTTTAACCCCTTCTTAGGCGGTTAACTCTTAATGGGAGACAGCTGGGGTAGCTCTCCCTTTGGAGCTTTAACCCTTCAGCTTTTGTTTTTTATTTAAGAACTTCTCTGGTTACTGACAGGTTTATCCTGCCATATACTATGCAAGGGCATGTCAGAGATCCTCTCCCAGTTCCGCTACGGACCAGCCTCGCGTATCTGACACGCAGACCTCGACTCATGCACGGTCGGAGGTTCCAGTGGTGTCAAAATGGAGGCCTTCACTGGTTTCTATTAATGGCCTGTCTGACCTTTTTAGGTTATGGAGTGTCAGCTAGATCCTCTCAAGGAAGCGACACAAAATCGGTGCCTTCTTTCTCGCTTAGCGAAGAAGTCCGATTCGGTCAAGGAGGATCGGCAGGGACTCCCTGCCTCTCTCATGGGCCGTACTAAACTTTCTGTGGAAGCCATGTGGACGTTACAGTTACCGGAGGAGGTAACTTGTCGTCCTGGTAAGTCGGCCCGGATGTTGCAAGGGTCGCATGGGTCGCGACGACCTTACAAACTGTATCCGTTTTTCTACGGAGTTGTTTGTTGATTGGACCCTTTCTCCTGAAGTGAATGTCCCTTCATTCCAGCTTAGCAAATCTTCCTGATAAAAGGGAAGACGAGTCTGCAGGACACGCTGGACAGAAAAACGGAGACGGCAACAATTTCCATCTGCGAGGCCGTGTACATAGATTCGATATTAAGGATCTAGGTGTACTTGTTAAGTTCCCCTGAGCCGGTTGGACCGTCTAAGGACGGCGAGGCAAGATGGATCCCCTCTATCGAGGTAGATGGGCTTTTCTAATTGAAGGATAATGCGTCACTGCTATCCAGGGCGCAATCCTCGGCAGTTACAGTCAGAAGAGCACTGTAACTTGGATGGAACGCGGTTTTCCAACAGGGTTTGCTATCTTTAGCTTAGAAAGTGGTCAGCTATTTGACTGACCTCACGGAGCTGATTGCCAAGACAAAGGCAAAAGAAACAGCTTTATCGCACGCAGAGCTGTGACTTCTGCGTCTGGCAGGACTAGTGCCGATAGTTATTGGCAGTCCCTTTCGGTTCAAGGGATGATCTGGCCAACCCTCTGGGGGTTTGTGTCGTCTCTCTCTCTCTCTTTTTCAAAAAAAAAAAAAAAAAAATCCGCCAAGGCGGACTGACATCTGACATTCCGTCAGAGCCAAGCATGAAGTCGCTTCGCTCCGTTATGGCAGCCCTGTCGCAGATCGATTCTTTGGTCAATCGACATTCGCGACGCTTATTGGCATGTTTCCGTCGGAAGAGCTCATCAGCGCTTCCTTCATTTTTGCCATAGAATCAACCATTACAACGATTCTGGCGCCTAAATCTCATGGCAATTCTTCAAAGACGGGGACTTACGATTCGTCCCTATTTGGACGACCTTTTCGATTGTGGCCTCAAAGGAGAAGTCGTCTCTGGAATCGTCGCAGGCAATCCTGTTTTTGAGGATGCATTTCGACACGGTACGGGCGGTGTTGTCCCTACCTCCAGACAAGCAGGCATGTCTGCTCCAACATGTACAGATTATGAAGTCTGTGACAGCAATGTCCCTTCGGAAGGTATGCGCCTTCTGGGTTTGATGGTGGCGTCCATGGAGCACCTCCGTTTGCCCAATTTCATTTCAGAGTTCTCCACAGGCTCATTCTGAGTCGTTGGAATCGGTCGCAATCACTGGATTGCAGTGTCACCATTTCTCGCGGGGTGCGAGAATCCCTAGGATGGTGGTTACGTCCAGGAGCTTTATCCCTGGGAAAGTATTTCTCCCTCCGAAGTGGTCGGTCATAACCACCAATGCCAGCCTGACGGGCTGGGGAGGGTGTCTGGAACGATCTTCGGATCCAGGGAGTATGGTCATCGGAAGAGTCGGTTCTACCGATCAACATCCTGGTATTGAGGGAAAAAATTTTTTCTTTGCCTCCAACACTGGACGGTCTCCTTGAGCGGTATGCCAGTCCGAGTGCGGACAGACAATGCGACGGCGGTCGCATATATCAACCACCAAGGCGGGACGAGGAGTTCCCATGCTGAAGGTGTCTCGGATACTGATTTGGGCCGAGACCTGGGTTCCAGTCATCTCTGCAATTCACATTCCAGGAGTCCAGAATACCACGGCGGACTTCCTCAGTCGCGAGAACATGATTCCCGGAGGCTTCCGTTGGGGAACCCACCAAGTGGACTTGATGGGGTCCAGGTTTGATACCAAATTACCGACCTTCGTGTCCAGGTACAAGGACACGAAGGCTGTGGCGGTAGACGCTCTGGTGGATCCGTGGGACCATTTCGAGCTAGTCTATGTGTTTCCGCCGATATCCTTACTTCCTCTGGTGCTGCGTCGGATCAGACTGGAGAGAATTTCGGCTATTTTGATAGCTCAGATTGGCCAAGGAGGACGTGGTTCTCGACACTAGTGTCGCTTTTTGGCGGCGCCGCCATTTCCACTTCCTCTGCGCCCGGTCCTGTTAACCTAGGGACTCACTCTTTATCCGGGCTTGAAGTCTCTGCGTTTGACGGAGTAGCTCTTGAGACCAAAATGTTAACCCGTAGAGGTTTTTTCAGCCAGAAGTCCGGCTACTACTAGGATTTACCACAAAACTTGGGAAACCTTCTTTTCGTGGTGTTCGGGATCTTCACGGAACCCGAGAAAGTTTTCCATTCCCAATCTGTTGGTTTTCTACAGCATGGGTTAGACAAGGGTTTGACAGTTAGCACCCTGAAAGGTCAGGTTTTTCTGCTCTGTCCTTATTATTTCGGAGGGCTATTGCCTCGCGTAGGGACATGCTTTCCTTTTCCGCGGTATAGCTCGTAAGTTTCCGCCGCGGAAGGCTCCCGTGTCTCCTTGGCGGCTCAACCTTGTTTTGAAGGCTCTTCAGCATAAACCTTTTGAGTCTATGGTTTCTGCTAGCCTTTCTTTCCTTTCTTGGAAGGTGGTTTTCCTTGTTGCAGTCACTTCCTTGAGGAGAGTTTCTGAGTTGGCAGCTCTTTCTTGTTCGCCTCCTTTTCTGGAGTTTTTTCCGGATCGTGTAGTGCTTCGCACTCGGGGTGATTTTTTGCCTAAAGTGGTGTCACAATTTCATGTTAACCAGGATATTGTGTTGCCTTCACTCTGTCCGGATCCGAAGAATGCGAAAGAGCGAGATTTATACACATTGGATTTAGTGCGGGCCTTGAAGTTTTATCTATCTATTACTCAAGGTTTTCGTAAGACGGATTCCCTGTTTGTGGTTCCAGCAGGTCGTCGGCGTGGTCAACGAGCTTCCAAGGATTCTATAGCTCGTTGGATCCGGTCAGCTATTTTGGAGGCTTACCGCCTTCGGGGTGAATCTTGCCCGATTAAGATTCGAGCCCATTCCACGAGAGCTGTGGCTTCATCGTGGGCTTTTCATCAAGGTGCCTCGGCAGTGCAGCTCTGCCGAGCGGCAACTTGGCGCTCTGTCCACACGTTTACAAGGTTTTATAAAGTGGACATCAGTGCTTCCGCTGATGCAGCCCTCGGACGTAGGGTCCTGCAGGCAGCTGTAGTTTAAAGTTCTGGATGAACTTGTGTTTAGCGCTGGTTGCGCTTTGTTGTTAAGGTTGTTGGGTTTCTGCCTTTTGTTGGTTTTTTCCCACCCTTATTTTTGAACTGCTTTGGGACGTCCCATCAGTAATGAATACTGTGGCTCTCTTCCTTCCATCTGCAGCTGAAACACGGATTTTGGTAAAAACTTACCTGTAAAATCCTTTTCAGCGAAGGAAGGAAGAGAGACACAGCACCCTCCCAAGGCAGAAGTGTGTTGATGTTTTCAGATGCAGCGCGACCCTTATCTGATAGCGATTATCTGGGCTGAGGTCAGCGCACTAAGGCTCTGTTCCAGCATCGCCAGCTCATCGCAGTAGTCAGGTTCCGTGAGTAGTACCTGGAACTCTGTGGTTTTTGGCTTTCTTTGCATGCATAACCTGTATCCTTGTGTTTTTTCTCTGAAGTTCCTTCAGAAGGGGTTATGTTGCTCCGCTGGTGATCTTGGCTCTTTTCCTCAAAGCTTTGGTACGACTGGAGCTGAGTAGGAGGAGCCCGAGCTGGAGGGGCCAGCCAGTCAGCACTCTTTTGATCTGAGGTGACATCCTGATCTGGGGCTCCGCCTACCCATCAGTAATGAATACTGTGTCTCTCTTCCTTCCTTCGCTGAAAAGGATTTTACAGGTAAGTTTTTACCAAAATCCGTGTTTTCCATGGTTTTTGTCATTTATTAAGTTTTGTTTTGTGTTTTTTATTTTGTTACATAGGTGCAGAGCAGTACAGTGAGTACAAAGGATATGCTGAAAGTTACAGATGGGACAATGCTCACAAAGATGAAGCTCCGCGGTACGTTTGTAAAACTTCATGACCATCCCAGAATGTCTACTGTTTTTAATCTGGCCTAAATCCTTGAATGAAAGGAAAGTGCCACTGTGTAAATGCTGGAGAGTTTATCCCAGCTCAGCAAGTTATACCTTAGCCCCAATAGGTGATAATTTGCTGATCACTGGTGCTCAGACCACGGGGCCCCCATTGATTTCAAGAACGAGGCTTCATGCTCCATTTATTGCATGTGGTTCTACCAGACATAGCTAAGTGCTGCTCTTTCTCCAGCAGTATCATAGGCCATGAATCAGGTTGTACCTCACATCTGCAACCACAGCTTCATTCCAGCAGGACACTCTAGAATCTTGTTCTCTAGATCGGATTAGGGTCCCAGTTACTGTTGTAATTACTTTATGTAATATACCCGATATAAGGTATGCATGCACTGTACGCATTATGGGTCTTGTTATCTGCAGAACTGTTGGCACGTGTCCATGCTGAATGGCTCCTTCTCTTACAGAGACTGCTGGCAGAGACGCACTACGGAAATTGTTGCAATTGATGCTTTCCACTTCCGATGTCCTATTGATCAGTTTGCACCAGACAAGATCAGGAGAGAGTTAAACAAGGTCTGTGATTTCTTTTCTCGTTTGACTTCTATTTCCTAAAGCGCAATAAGTAGTCTGATCTCCTTACCTGGTATTTGTGCACGCCTCATTTTTTTTCTTCAGAAAATTACAAAAAAAAAAGTACAGATAAGTTGATGTTCAAATTATTCTTTTTTATATATATATATATATATATATATATATATATATATATATATATATATAATCTTATTAAATTCAAATTTGTACACCATAATACGATTGTCACTTATAGCCGCAGCCACCTCTGCTTAGGAGAGAATTAGATGTCCATCCATAAGGGCCACTCCTGACCCTTCTTACTTTACTGACTACTTACCATGCAATAACAATTCTCTATCATGTTTTCTCTTAGTTCAGGATTTTGAAGTTTCTCTGTTGATTTATTCCCATATTTTAAAGCAGAATTACAATCAGGGGGTTACCATTTCCCTGGTCAAAAGAGTGCATTCCTGCCCATTAACTATTGATGGGACATTGTCAGTGTGGAGAAACCCACCTCTCCCCCATTGGTTACACCCATTAGCCAATTTATTCATACATTTTAAGTAGGAATAGCTGAGCATCAGCACTGTTATCTGATGTGCCAGAATTGTTATACTGTAGAGGAAATAAGGATTTCCTAAAATAGTCACGTTAGATGATGTCAGTTCCTCTGTAAATCAGCAGGCACCTATTTAAAGGGAATTTGTCAGCAGGTTTTTTTTTCCATGTAATCTGAAGACAGCATGAGGTAGGGGTTAAAACACAGATTTCAGAGATGCCTCCCTTATCACAGTTTTGTTTGCTTACAGTGATTGTTTTAGCACCAAGAACTTATCTTTGCTGTGACTAGCAGATCAGGTAAGCCCTGGTCTGACTCCACCCCCTCCTGTAATGAGCAGCTCCTTGTCTATAGACGTTGTATTTACAGAGCCGGGTGTGTGCAGCTTTCTCAGCTCTGCTTCATGCTAAATCTAAGAACTGTCAGAACAGCTGCACTCACTGATCTAAGTGATACATCCTTGGATTCAGCTTCCCTTTGCTTACATTATGCTGCTTCCAGATGAGGTATCAAAAACCTGCTGACAGATTCACTTAATGTCCGTGGTTGCAATAATTTGTTCCTCTACCAACTGTTGACTAGATGATCACCTTGCTTCCCATTTTGCAAATCCAAAAATCATATGTGCGCTGACATCTCGCTAGTAGGGAATATTGGGAGATTTCAGGTCTGAAGAATGAGAAGATTAAGATGATGCATGACTTTTAAGAGTCAGAGAGCCTAAGTTTAACCCCTTTCCACCAAGCAAATTTTTATTTTCTCCTGTTTTTAGTTTTAATTTTCTTCTCTTCTAATTGCCTTAACTTTTTTATTTTTCCATCCATATAGCTGTATGAGGTCTTATTTTGCAGGAAGAGTTGTACTTGTGAATGACACCTTTCATTCTGTCACGGTGTACTGGAAATCGGGAAACAAAAATTACAAGTGCATTGAAATTGCAAAAAAGTGTAATTCCACAATGTTTTTTTTATTTTCCATGTTCAATATAGGTAAGTGACCTGGCAATAGGATTGCCCAAGTCAGTATAAGTACGCAGATACTAAACATACCGTATATACCCATGTATAAGCCGAGATTTTCAGCCCATTTTTTAGGGCTGAAAGTCCCCCTCTCGGCTTATACGGGGGTTGGCGGGGGAGGGGGAGCGGGGATGTCGGATCATACTCACCCCTCCGCCGGCGCGGTCTCTGCAGCCCCCCTGCTTCTCCCACAATCTCAGGCTCCTTCCTGCAGCTGTCACATGGCACTGCTCATTAAAGTCATGAATATGCACATATTCATGACTTTAATGAGCGGTACCATGTGACCGCTGTAGGAAGGAAGCGCTGCAGAGAGCGCCGGGAGAAGAGGAGAGGCTGCAGAGACCGCGCCGGTGGAGGGGTGAGTATAGCGATATTTACCTGTCCCTCGGTCCACCGCTGCGTCCTCGTCTGACTCCTCTGGCTGTGAATGATCAGACAGAGGGCGCGATGACGTCGTTAGTGCGCGCCCCGCCCCCTACCAGATCATTCACACACAGAGGAGTCAGACCGAGGGAGCAGTGCGCTGCAGTGGACCGAGGGACAGGTAAATATCTCAGGTGCCGGGGTCCTGAGCGAGCGGTGACACCGGTACCTGTCCCCCATAGCGCGCCGGTGTCACCGCATGCTCAGGACACTGGCACCTGGCCCCCAGCGACAAGAGGTGAGTATGTCATATTTTTTTTTGCAGCAGCAGTATATGAGGCCTATACTATGGGGCATAATTGTGCAGCATATGTGGGCATAATCTGGAGCATATGGGGGCATAATATGGAGCATATGGGGGCATAAACTGTGGAACATATGGGGCATAATCTGGAGCATATGGGGGCATAAGATGTGGAACATATGGGGCATAATCTGGAGCATATGGGGCATAATATGGGGGCATAAGCTGTGGAACGTATGGGGCATAATCTGGAGCATATGGGGGCATAATATGGAGCATATGGGGCATATAATGGAGCATATGGGGCATATAATGGAGCATATGGGGCATAATATGGAGCATATGGGGGCATAAACTGTGGAACATATGGGGCATAATATGGAGCATATGGGGGCATAATATGGAGCATATGGGGGCATAATCTGTGGAACATGGGGGCATAATATGGAGCATATGGGGGCATAATCTGTGGAACATATGGGGCATTATCTGGAGCATATAGGGGCATAATCTGTGGAACATATGGGGCATAATCTGGAGCATATGGGGGCATAATCTGTGGATCATACGGGGGCATAATCTGTGGAATATATGGGGGCATAATCTGTGGATCATATTGGGCATAATCTGTGGAGCATATGGGGGCATAATCTGTGGAGCATCATATGGGGGCATAATCATTTTTCACCCTAGGCTTATACGCAAGTCAATAAGTTTTCCCAGTTTTTTGTGGCAAAATTAGGGGGGTCGGCTTATACATGAGTATATACGGTATATAGTTTTTTTTTTTCTTTTTTTTTTTTTTTAAGTGGTGAAATTTTTTTTTTTTTTAAGAAATTTGTTTTAAAAAAAAATCTTGCTTTTGTCGCCTCTTTCTGATACCCTTATCGTTTACATTTTTCGGGATCTGAGGCTGTGTGAGGGCTAATTTTTTGCGGTTCTCTGAGCTGAAGTTTTTACGGATACCATTTTGGGGTAGATAGTCTTTTGATCTCCTCTTATTTCAGTGTTGCAGCACTGCAATGTGAAGCAGAAATCATGATCTCTTATGAACGCTGCCCGCAATCCGGAGGCACTTGATGTCTGGTTAAAACAGCCATCAAGTGCGGGGAAAGATGCGGGCTCACACACACAAAGGCAGGGACACTGCCAATGAGTTGCTTGTAAATCATTGGTCGTGAAGGGATTAAGGAGGATCTGTCTTGAGGACTAAAGTGACCAATTTTTGCCCTTATTTTATTCCCACTGCTCCCTTAAATAATCCAGGTTGTGTTGTGGTGTTTTTTTTTTCTTAAAATTCACTATATGTTTCCAGAGATGTGAACCTTACTTAGTGCACCCATTATGCTAATATTGATGGCTTTTACATGGGGGATTGCTCACAGGGTAATTATACAGAGCAGCCTAAAGACACAGCTTCTGAAATCATGTGAGCCACATCCCGTTATTAAAGACCATCAAAATTTTGTGTTTTGGGCACAATAACTCGAAAGGTCTAGATCTTTGGACTTGCATGGCTGATTATAAAGAAAAGTGCAATACTCAGGGGTGCAGCAGGAATAAAATAAGGGCAAAACTTGGCCACTTTAGACCCGGGGACAGGTCTGTGAAAAACTTCCTCTATACGAAGCTCATGTATGAGCTTATTTTGCATCCAGAGGAGTTATGGTGGTAAATCTGGATGTAGGCCTCCTAACTGTTGTGATGGCAGTGAATCGGTGCCAAGTGCTAAATGGTTTTGCCTACATTTTGTGACCCTTAATTACTATTTGAAATAACTGTGAGGCTAGAAATATGGGTTGCAGCGCTGCAGGCAGCCTTCTGCCTCCACTTTTATGTCGGTATTGAAGACTCCTTTTAATCAGTCACCGAGCTTTGGCTCGTGGCGTGCAGATACATTGATTTTCATTACTCCTTTCCGCCGGTAAAATATTAGCCTGTGTAAAATGTAGAAACCCCTTGTAATCAGTCAGCAATTCTAAATGAGGAGAACATTTTCATTTTCTAGCTGCTGCTTTGTTTAAGATAAATTTTGTTTTCAGATCTTGCATGCTTATAATAACAGCATATCGATCATCCAAAAAACGGCCACAAAATTCTAAGAAAAAAGTCGTACATGGGCAACATATCCGTATTAACACCACTGCTGACAGCTTAATTTGCAGAGAGGATGCAAATCATACTTGTTTTTTAAGTAAGACACTTTAAATATTTCTATACCCAGTGAACATTACTCCAGGCTACGCAGAGTATGGATACTAGATGGGGAACTTCTAGCTCTCCTAAAGGGAACCTGTCATGTCCAACTCCAGATGTCCCAGTATTTAAAGGGCTTATCCAGGACTTTTTATTTTTTACTATGGGCCTAAAAACTAACTTGCAGGTAGTTTCTAACAACCTGCATTTTCTATCCAGCACTGTTGACCGCTCCTGTCGGCAATTTCGGTTGTGTCACAGAGCAGCTCTTCTTCTTTCGTGCTGATCTGTCAACTGGTCGTGGCTGCAAGCATAATGCTGATTGACAGCCGGATCTCTGCAGTTAGGCAGCAGGGAGTCAGTTCTAAATCAGCAAAACATCTGCAATCGCATCCTCCCATCAACCGAGCAGAGCAGAAGAGCAGCCCCTGCCCCTGTCAAGATGTCAGCGGAAGCTGCTGAATTGCCAGCAGGAGTGGTCTGTGACTGCTCTGTGCAGGCCGAGATCAGAGCCGGGCACAACAGGAAGATAAGTGGCAGCTTATTTGTCTTAGTTCTTAGGTCCCTGGTAATATAAAAAAATAAAATAGTTCTGGATAAACCCTTTAAGTAAAAAAACAAAAAAAAACACTCTTTTGGGCCGATTCAGTAAGACTGACGTTGTGTATTGCTGAATTTGACCCATTAGTTATAACGTGGAGTCGTATGGGCTGGTACTCTTTCACCATGTTGTGGAAACGCTGCCTCCTTCTGATATGGACCGTATCAGATGGTGATGCCGAATGTTGTGGTGTGCGGAGGAATTGTTTCCACATTTCGGCCATGCCAACCCTGCCTTCCGAAGTGCTGGCAGTGTCCCAGCTACGTTGGCGACTTCCGCCTCTGCTTTGTTATTCCTCTGAGCCCCCGCTATCATGTGGGAAAGCCATCAGTAGTATCTCTACCAGCATGTGCTTGTATTCACACATGTTGCGATCCTGGTCCAAGTTGTTCTTGAAGCGGGATCCAGCAGGGTGGGAACCCTGTAATCAGAACTGGTAATACTCCAGGCAATTCAGTGGTCATTGCATAGGCACAGCCGCATGTATTGGCATGTGTGCCAGGCTGTCCAGAGTCAATGACAAGCTGTCTTTGGTGGGAGGTCTATTGTCTGGGTCCTCTGTATCTTCCACAGCCATGCTCGAGTGATGACCGTGAGCAGCTTGGAGTGACACCCTGCTGGATAAACTGTTCCTCAACGTCCTCTTCAAAACTGTGCCTTGTTGGACTCTTACGTACCAGGCTGCCGTGGGTACAGGAACCCACCCTCCGAGCCATGTGTGTATGACATGCCTGATAAAGGTGTGACTGTTGCCTGGTCCTCTTGCTTTTCTTCCTTCTTTGCCACCACCTCATCATCATCACCTGAAGGGTTTTTTCAAGCAAAAATAGAAGTGTGATAGTAATGCTGATGATAGTCATCAGCACTGGCCATGTTGGACTATTCAAAGCAGCGCAACATGGCACACATGTCCCGCATGGAGACCCACTCGTGGGGAAGTGGTAGTCCACCGAGCAACTGGTGCGTGCTGCAGCTGAAACTTCACTATTGCCTGCTGTTACTCACACAGTGTCTCCAGCATATCAAAGGTAGAGTTTCACCTTGTTGGTACATCATATGAGGTGGTGAGCTGGAAGGCAGAAGTGACGCTGCAGCGCAGACTGGCAAGCAGCAGGGTGAGAATGCAGAGAGCGCTCACAGTATCCGCACTTTCTCAAGCAAATCAGACATATTTGGGTAGTTCTTCAGGAAGCTCTGCACCACCAAGTTCAGCACATGTTCTAGGCAAGGGATGTGAGTCAAACTGGCTAGGCCCAGAGCTGCTACCAGATTTCGCCTCTTATTGCAAACCACTAGGCCAGACTTGAGGTTCACGGGCACCATCCACTCGTGTGTCAGCTATTTGATCCCCGTCCACAACTCCTGCATGGTGTGGGATCTGTCCCCAAAACAAATGAGTTTCAAAACCGCCTGCTGTCGTTTCTCCCTGGCCTTGCTGCAGTTGGTGGTTCAGGGCTCATTGTGACCAGTTGAGGAGATGGTGGAGGAAGCGGAGTAGGAGGCAACATGTACCGAGAAACATCCAGCAATCCTTGGTGGTGGTAGGACTTTTGTTGAACCGCCTTCTGCTTCAGTACCAGCCACATTGACCCAGTGAGCAGTTAGGCAGATGTAACGTTTCTGTCCGTGCTTACTAGTCCATGTATCTGTTGTAACAAGGGCCTTGCCAGTGGTCGGGTTGCTCAGTGCACATCTCATCTGGTGAAAAGTGTGTGTCTGTGTTTGTGTACGGACTGCCCGCCTGGCAAAGTACTGGACTGCTGGGAACAATGTACTCCGGGACAGCCACTATCAGTTTTTTTTAAAACTGATGGTCTCCTACAGACGGAATCGCAGCCTTTCAAACCCCAGTAACTTAAAAATGCTAACATTCAGGCTCGTGGGTGGTTACGGTGGCATTTCCTCTTTCTCTCAAGGGTTTGGGGAACGGAGAGCTGAATACTTCCATGGGATGGTGTACACATGGTCAGTGACGCTGCTGGTGATGTTGCTGTTACATCCTCTCTTTATGGAGAGACAGGTGGCCCTGTTAAATGTGACCGAGAGGAAGAGACTGAGCACGCAGCAAAAGAGGGAGCAGAAAGACTCAGATTTGTCATGCTTTTTAAGATATGTACGCCACTTCACCTTGTGCTTGGATTTGAGATGCCTGATCATGCAGGTGGTGCTCAGGTTTAGAATATGTATGCCTCTTGAGGCTCCAATGGCACAGCTTTTTCAAAACCCTTTTTGAACCCCTTTCGAAAAAGCTGGACCGCGAAACGTGCGTCAAGGGTCTGCTGGGTGAGGCATGGATAAGCATGTATTTATGAATATAATGTGAGGTCTTTTTGATTAACACAACATTGGTATAGTGCTAATTCTATGACTCTCAAAAGCCACTGTGCTATTTTATGTGGTTTTCATTATATACTGTACTTGCTTTCATGGGATGAATTTTGTCCTCCTCCCTGACCACAGCATGCCTTCATGTCTCCTCCGTCTTACCTCTTGATTTATATACAGTACATTGTATACAGCATGTATATTTGATTATTTTTCATGTGATTTTTTTTTTAGGTGATTTTTCAATAAGTTAGTTTTGGATTATATATCTCTACAGTATTATGTCGTTTGGGACATTTTTGCTCCTTTTTTGTGTTTTCTTTAAACCACAATGGGGCAGTTTAGGGCAAAATCACGTGTCCAATTCATTTTAAATGAAAAGGGCTTATTGTAGCGTCTGCAACGAAAAAGATCCTGCTTTAGTTAAGTTGTCTGATGGAGAATCATTCTGCCAGATGTCCCAAACATTTCTCTGGCTTCATCAGAGGTAATAAGTTTGCAGGAAGTACAAGACCCCGACTGTAGAGAACTGGGGTAAAGTTATTTTCAGCTGCAGAATGGAAGGGAGGGAGACACAGGAATTCATTACTGATGGGTAGGCGGAGCCCCAGATCAGGATGTCACCTCAGATCAAAAGAGTGTTGACTGGCTGGCCCCTCCAGCTCGGGCTCCTCCTATTCAGCTCCAGTCTAAGATTTGAGGTCCAGAGGATGGTCGCTGCTAATGCAGCTCCTCAGAAGATTTTATTATTTTATATTCGGACAGGAGACTTGGATCACCAGTTGGTCTAGAGGTCTCAGGGGTACCAGCGCTGCTGTACCCCAACCTCTCCCTTGGCGGATCTGTATTTACTCAAAGTCCCTGCAGAATCCTTGCCGGCCCTGGGGGATGAGGAGAGCTTCCCTGGCGGGACGCAAACCACACGTGCGGTCACTGCGTTCCTCGCCCTGGGGGGAAGCATGGGCACAGCGCCAGAAACCCCTGAGGGTCCCTGTGGCGCTTTGGCTGGTGAGTACTCCACACAAATTTTTTATTATAATTATGTGTGAGTGCTTTAGCGTCTGAGTGAGCAGCGCTATTACTTGTATGTCAGTATGCTTCAGCGCTGCGGTGACAGCGCTGTTACAAGTAGATGTGGTGATTTTTTTTCCGCAGGCAGATACCTGCAGGACAGAGAGGGAGCAGGAGCGGGGGAGTTCGCGCTCAATATTTGAGCTGGCGGGGGGCGTGGCCTAACTATTCCCGCTCTTCTGAGCAGGAAGACGCGCGCTCTGGCGTTTCTCCTGCGACTCCCCCACTGTGGCGGCCATTACACAGGCTCCTGGGCTCCTCAGACCGCTCCTCTCCTCATAAGACACCACGGCCAGCTGGGTGAGTGCTGATTCCTCACCCCGCAGCGCAGCGATCGCTATCCTGCAGCTGCAGTCTCATTAGAGACATAAAATTGGCTGGGGCTCACACTTCATATATATATATATTGTGGTGAGTTTGCAATATTAACCCCTCTGAGGGTTATTTCTACCAGCTAAATTTTTTGACTGAATACCGCTGGGGTAACCCTGCCTGGTGGAGCGTTAACCCTTCAGCGTTTAAAAAAAAAAAAAAACGCATAGTTTTTGCTGGTATTACCGCTTTGACCTGCTCATACAGGTGAGACATGTCTGAACAGAGTTCAGATGCCGCGGACCACGTCCCAGTGCCATTACGGCAATCAGATACGCAGACCTCCACAGCGTCTAGCGCTGCGGTTGACAGCGGTGAAAAATTGGACGATATCGCTCGATCGATCAACAACTTGTCTGACCTTTTAGGTCAATATGTGTCTGCTAATTCCTCTCAGAGGAAGCGACGCAGGCCGTTACCGGCCTCTACACGGAGCGAGTCAGATGTATCTGATATTGGGCAGAGTTCCCCTTTAAATTCGGATGGAGAAATATCCGATTCAGATACGGACGAGCCGCAGGGGCGTTCCTCTATGGCGAAGCGTATGGAGGCATTGATTGAAGCCATGAGAGATATATTACAGTTACCGGAGGTGGTAACTAGTCGTCCTGGTAAATCAGCACGCATGTTCCAGGAGTCCCGTGCTTCGCGTACAACATTGCCAGCTCTGGATGAGCTTAATAGTGTAATAGAGGAGGAACGTCTGTGTCCAGATAAGCGTTTTCATGGTACACATTTCTTTGATACACTTTATCCTTGCTCTGCGGAGTTAAAGGCTAATTGGACTTCTGCTCCTGAAGTGGATGTGTCTTTATCTCAGCTTAGTAAATCCTCACTACTCCCTATTAAGGGGAAAGCGAGTTTACAGGAGCCTTTGGATAGAAAAACAGAATTGGCGGCAAAAGCAAGCTATGAGGCTGCGGGTCATGGATTCTGAGCAGTGCTAGGATCCATGTGTGCTGCTAGAGCTTCTCTAGGCTGGTTGGCACGTCTGAAGACGGAGTTGCAAAATGAATCTCCGTTATCTGAGATACGGGAAACTTGTGAATGGTTAGAAACGGCAGCCTGTTATTCTTTGATGCCGGTCTGGATACGGCATCTCTGCTGGCCAAAGCGCAAGCTTCAGCGGTCACAGTCAGAAGAGCTTTATGGCTCAGACAGTGGGCCGGGGACGCAGTTTCCAAACAAGGGTTGTTGGCCTTACCTTACAAGGGTGGCCATCTTTTTGGATCCGACCTCACAGAGCTGATTTCCAAGGCTAAGGCGAAGGAATCAGCATTACCACAGCGTAGGGCCATGGCCTCGGTGTCCAGTAAGCCTGGTGTCTATAGTGGTCGGCGGTCCTTTCGGGGCCGAGGACGATCTAGTCACTCCTCGTGGGGATCGGGTCGTCCTTCCTTCTCAGGAAAGAAATCCTCTCAGAAAACTCGTACTCCCTGGAAGCAGAGTTTCCGCCAGGACAAGCGGGAACTTGACAAGAAGCCCGCAAAGTCGGATTGACGCCAGGGGTCCACTCGAGGATTCTCGAGTGGGGGGTCGCCTGCTTCTTTTCAAGGCGACTTGGATGGCTCGCGTTCCAGATTCCTGGGTAACGCGGATAGTGTCGGCAGGCTATTTCATAGAGTTTGCTTCTCGACCCCCAAATGTTTTTTGTCAATCTCGCGTTCCGTCGGAACCCGAGCTTGTTGTCGCACTACAGCGAGAGGTCGAATCTCTGCTACAAAAGGGTGTAGTGATACCGGTTCCGTCAGAGGACCGAAGGAAAGGTTTTTATTCCAACCTTTTTATAGTTCCCAAAAAGGAGAACAAATTTCGCCCGATTCTGGATCTCAAGCGATTAAACCGGCATGTCCATGCCCGGAAATTTCGCATGGAGTCGCTTCGCTCCGTTGTGGCAGCTCTGTCACAGAACGATTTTCTGGTGTCAATCGACATTCGCGACGCCTATTTGCATATTCCCATCGGAAAGGCTCATCAGCGCTTTCTTCGATTTGCCATAGGTCAGAATCATTACCAGTTCGTGGCTCTGCCGTTCGGCTTAGCCTCAGCGCCAAGGGTCTTTACAAAAATTCTGGCGCCCCTCATGGCAATCCTTCGAAAACAGGGGATTACGATTCTCCCTTATCTGGACGATCTTTTGATCATGGCTTCCTCGGAGGAGGAGGCGTTGACGGCTCGGGATTTGTCTCTTCAGTTTCTGAAGGACTTCGGTTGGCTGGTCAATTGGGAGAAGTCGTCCCTGGAACCATCGAGGACAATCCTCTTTTTGGGAATGCATCTCGACACGTTTCGGTCGGTAGTTTCCCTACCACCAGACAAACAGTCATGTCTTCTTCGACATGTACAGATTATGAAATCCTCAACGGCAATGTCCCTACGGAAGTGTATGCGTCTTCTGGGACTGATGGTGGCGTCCATGGAGGCAATTCCTTTTGCCCAGTTCCATTCCAGGACTCTCCAAAGGTTCATCTTGAGTCGATGGAATCAGTCGCAATCGCTGGATTGCAGTGTCACCATTTCTCGCGCGGTGCGGTATTCTCTAGAATGGTGGTTACGTCCAGGGGCATTCTCCCTGGGGAAGTCTTTCCTCCCTCCGAAGTGGTCAGTCATAACCACCGATGCCAGCCTGACGGGCTGGGGGGGTGTTTGGAACAATCTCTGGATTCAGGGGGTATGGTCATCGGAAGAGTCTGTTCTTCCGATCAACATCCTGGAATTGAGGGCGATTTTCCTTTGCCTCCAACATTGGACGGTCCCTTTGAGCGGTCTGCCAGTCCGAGTGCAGACAGACAATGCGACGGCTGTCGCGTATATCAATCACCAAGGTGGGACAAGGAGTTCCAGACTCATGGTAGAGGTGTCCCGAATTCTGATTTGGGCAGAGGCCAGTGTACCACCCATTTCGGCGATTCACATTCCAGGGGTTCAGAATATTACAGCGGACTTTCTCAGTCGCAGAAGGATGGATCCCGGGGAATGGAGCCTCCACCCGGAAGTTTTTGCACTACTGTGCTCTCGCTGGGGAACCCCCCAAGTGGATTTGATGGCATCCAGGTCCAATGCCAAGTTACCGACGTTCATGTCCAGGTACAAGGACCCGAAGGCTGTGGCGGTGGATGCTCTAGTGGCTCAGTGGGATCAGTTCGAGCTGATCTATGTATTCCCGCCGATATCCTTACTTCCTCTAGTACTGCGTCGGATCAGACTAGAGAGAATTCCAGCTATTTTGATAGCTCCAGACTGGCCAAGAAGGGTGTGGTTCTCGACAATAATGTCGCTGTTGGCGGCACCTCCTTTTCCACTCCCTCTTCAACCGGACTTGTTGACTCAGGGGCCCGTTTGTCATCCGGACTTGATGTCCCTGCGTTTGACGGCGTGGCTCTTGAGACCGAAATCTTGACCCGTAGAGGTTTCTCAGCCGAAGTCATTGCTACCCTTCGTGCTGCAAGAAGTCCGGCTACTACTAGGATTTACCACAAAATTTGGGAAACCTTCTTTTCGTGGTGTTTGGGGTCCTCTCGGAACCCGAGAAAATTTTCCATTCCCAACCTGTTGGCTTTTCTGCAGCATGGGCTAGACAAGGGTTTGGCAGTCAGCACCCTGAAAGGTCAGATTTCTGCTCTGTCCTTATTGTTCCGGAGAACCATTGCTTCAAATAGAGACGTGCTCTCCTTTTTCCGAGGTATATCTCGTAAGTTCCCGCCGCGGAAGGCACCCGTGTCTCCTTGGCGGCTCAACCTTGTTTTGGAGGTTCTTCAGCATAAACCTTTTGAGCCTATGGTTTCTGCTAGCCTTTCTTTACTTTCTTGGAAGGTGGCTTTCCTTGTTGCAGTCACTTCCTTGAGGAGAGTTTCTGAGTTGGCAGCTCTTTCTTGTTCGCCTCCTTTTCTGGAGTTTTTTCCGGATCGTGTAGTGCTTCGCACTCGGGTGATTTTTTGCCTAAAGTGGTGTCACAATTTCATGTCAACCAGGATATTGTGTTGCCTTCATTCTGCCCGGATCCGAAGAATGTGAAAGAGCGAGCTTTACACACATTGGATTTAGTGCGGGCCTTGAAGTTTTATCTATCTATTACTCAAGGTTTTCGGAAGACGGACTCCCTATTTGTGGTTCCAGTCGGTCGTCGGCGTGGTCAACGAGCTTCCAAGGATTCTATAGCTCGTTGGATTCGGTCAGCTATTTTGGAAGCTTACCGTCTTCAGGGTGAATCTTGCCCGATTAAGATTCAAGCCCATTCCACGAGGGCTGTGGCTTCATCGTGGGCTTTTCACCAAGGTGCTTCGGCAGTGCAGCTCTGCCGGGCGGCAACTTGGCGCTCTGTCCACACGTTTACGAAGTTTTATAAAGTGGACGTCAGTGCTTCCGCTGATGCAGCCCTCGGACGTAGGGTCCTGCAGGCAGCTGTAGTTTAAAGTTCTGGATGAACTTGTGTTTAGCGCTGGTTGCGCTTTGTTGTTAAGGTTGTTGGGTTTCTGCCTCTTGTTGGTTTTTTCCCACCCTTATTTTGAACTGCTTTGGGACGTCCCATCAGTAATGAATTCCTGTGTCTCCCTCCCTTCCATTCTGCAGCTGAAACACGGATTTTGGTAAGAACTTACCGGTAAAATCCTTTTCAGCGAAGGAAGGGAGGGAGACACAGCACCCTCCCAAGGCAGAAGTGTGTTGATGTTTTCAGATGCAGCGCGACCCTTATCTGATAGCGATTATCTGGGCTGAGGTCAGCGCGCTAAGGCTCTGTTCCAGCATCGCCAGCTCATCGCAGTAGTCAGGTTCCGTGAGTAGTACCTGGAACTCTGTGGTTTTTGGCTTTCTTTGCATGCATAACCTGTATCCTTGTGTTTTTTCTCTGAAGTTCCTTCAGAAGGGGTTATGTTGCTCCGCTGGTGATCTTGGCTCTTTTCCTAAAAGCTTTGGTACGACTGGAGCTGAGTAGGAGGAGCCCGAGCTGGAGGGGCCAGCCAGTCAGCACTCTTTTGATCTGAGGTGACATCCTGATCTGGGCTCCGCCTACCCATCAGTAATGAATTCCTGTGTCTCCCTCCCTTCCTTCGCTGAAAAGGATTTTACCGGTAAGTTCTTACCAAAATCCGTGTTTCTCTGGAACCCCTTCAGACTGTTTGGGACATCGGGAAGACTGATTGTCTTGAGAAGAGATGAGCACTACCATGAGTCCTGTGTCATGTCCGCAGTAAAGCATCCTGAGACTATACAGGTTTGGAGACTTTTCATCCATGGAGGGGGCTCACTTATCATTTTGCCTAAGAACACTGCTATGAATAAATAATGAGGTCTAAACATCCTAGAAAATGAACTTGTGATAGGCTCCGAGCTCTGATTACACAAGAATGGGTTATCAGTATGGATTTTGCTTAGAAGCTGATCCCCAGCTGCCAGGGCAAATGGTAGAAGTCTTGGGAAAAAATGGGGTTCAGCACTGTAAATATTTAGCCTTTGTATACACTTGATGTATTTTGTCAAGTTAAAGCTAAAATGTATGAAATCCTGATAATTACCGTGTACTTAAGTAACCATAGAAACATCTGACTAAAAGATCTAAAAACACTGACGCTGCAAACTGTGTGAAAACCAAAATTTGTGTCAGTTTCTAAACGTTTAGGCCACCATTGTATAATCCTTTACACTGTAGCTGGCCAATGCCAGAGTGGTCTGCAATTGCCCATTTTCTCCTCACTATTAATATAAGCATGTGCACTGGGCTGAGCAGGTCATTCCTGCTGATAGTAGAGTCGTCTCCGTCAAAGCTGAGCTCTGGTTGGTTGCCGTCTGTATACATTTGGCTATTTGATAAATGAAGCACATTATTTTCTTTGGTCCCAATGTTATAACTTAAAATTATGTCATTTAAGTCAATAGAAGTAATATTCCAACTTGTGTTGGCCATAAACAAGGAGATGTTCCCCCAAAATAATGTTACATTGTGGGATAATCATGTTTTTGCATTGTCCTTCATATACTATACAATCCTAGTTGAAAAAGATCAATCTCCAGAAACACTTCTAATGCAAAATAAAAGATAACATAAAAATCCCTTTATTTCACGTTAAGAACATTACAAATAGTAGATATTCCCAGGAGGTGACCTAAGCTATGACTAAGAACCATTTAGTTTGAAACGCATGGTGGCCAGTCTCCTAAGACTATTGGCTCTTTGTGGTTTTAATAATGTGAAATGATTTAGAATTTTTCTATTTTAAACATGTTGCTGGACTTATTTTCTTTCTCTGCTGCAAGTCTTACTGCACCTCAGTAATGGAGTTCTCTCCATGCACTTTCCTTGTCATGAAGCTTGTGCTGTCTAAAGCCCCCTAGGGTCATTAGATATCTGAAGGATGAACGATGGTTCGGCTAGCAGCTCTCTCCCTATTCTGCCATAACCAGGAGCCCGGCCATGCTGAGCTCTTCTATGTTCTCTGAGACAGTCGCTGCCACACACCTTTTGGCGGTGGCTTATCGCTACAGAACAAAAGGATCGTCAGTCCGAAATAAGATATGCCGGATCTTTAACTCCCCCAAAATTTTCTTACCAGTGCTCCTGTACATATTAGACAGTCGGCCCGCCCCATTGATATCAACAAGTTCAGCCAGTGATAGTCTAATGTGTATGGAGACCTTAAATCTGGAGGGTGATGAGATTTGTGTGTTGGATTTATTATGTCTGTGTAGACTACTAAATCCCTGGCAGTAATATGAAGATTAAGTGATAACTGCTGATCCGTTCTGACAAAAATTTGTATGTTTAAGCATTATCTACATGGTGATTAACAATAACTCATAACTAACTCATGACACATGTCTGTATATAGTACGATAATTTTCTGTGCCTGCATAAATTGGTCCGAAGTCACCTTACTATGAGTCAGCTGTCGGGGCTGACTACACAATTCTGTAATAAAGACCTTCAGTAAATGTGAATTGTAGCTTCATTTTATACCTGCTGATGTTAATCTCTATGGAGGGGTTCCCTACATAAGTGAGTGGCCTTCTATACAGACTGTTACTGTAACTGGTGAACATTCATCTCAGGTTGAAGAATTCAACATTGTGCTACCCTGTAAGTACGAGGAGCTTTGATCACTTGACTTTTTTTTTTTTTTTTTTTTCAATTCTTCTTTGTACTCATTCTTCAGGATTTTCATCAGCATTTGATTTCATTAAACGTCATATATAAGTACAGTATGGGCAAGGATGAAGTTCTCTGTGCCAAGATTTTAAGTTGATCTTATCCATCCTTTGTTCAAAAAATGGAGTCCCTTTATTTTCCCCTCTCCCTTTATTTTTCCCCTCTCCCTTTTATTTTTCCCCTCTCCCTTTTATTTTTCCCCTCTCCCTTTATTTTTACCCTCTCCCTTTTATTTTTCCCCTCACTTTATTTTTCCCCTCTCCCTTTTATTTTTCCCTTCTCCCTTTTATTTTTCCCCCTCTCCCTTTTTTTCTCCTCTCCCTTTATTTTTCCCACTCTCCCTTTTATTTTTCCCACTCTCTTTTATTTTTCCCCTCTCCCTTTTATTTTTCCCCCTCTCCCTTTTTTTTCCCTCTCCCTTTCCCCCTCACCCTTTTTTTCTCCCTTTTATTTTTCCCCCTCTCCCTTTTTTTCTCCTCCCTTTATTTTTCCCACTCTCCCTTTTATTTTTCCCACTCTCCCTTTTATTTTTCCCACTCTCTCTTTTATTTTTCCCCTCTACCTTTTATTTTTCCCACTCTCCCTTTTATTTTTCCCCTCTCTCCTTTTATTTTTCCCCCTCTCCCTTTTTTCTCCCTCTTTACTTTTCCCCCTCTCCCTTTTATTTTTCCCCCTCTCCCTTTTTTCCCCTCTCCCTTTATTTTCCCCCCCACCCTTTTTTTCTCCCTCTTTATTTTCCCCCTCTCCCTTTTATTTTCCTCCCCCTCTCTCCCTTTTTTTTCCCTCTCCCTTTATTTTTCCCCTCTCCCTTTTTTCCTTTTTTTCCCCTCTCCCTTTATTTTCCCCCTCTCCCTTTTTTTCCTCCTCTACCCTTTATTTTTCCCCTCTCCCTTTTTTTTTCCCCTCTACCTTTTATTTTTCCCCTCTCCCTTTTTTTTCTCCCTCTTTTCCCCCTCTCCTTTTATTTTCCCCCTCTCCCTTTTTTCTCCCTCCCTTTATTTTCCCCCCTCCTCCCTTTTATTTTCCCCCTCTTTTTTTCCCCCTCTCCCTTTATTTTCCCCTCTCCCTTTTTTTCCTCCCTCTTTATTTTCCCCTCTCCCTTTTATTTTTCCCCTCTCCCTTTTTTTCCTCTCTCCCTTTATTTTTCCCCTCTCCCTTTTATTTTTCCCTCTCCTTTTTCTTCTCCCCCTTTATTTTTCCCCTCTCCCTTTTATTTTTCCTCTCTTATTTTTTTTTTTCTCAATAAAAAATCTGTTCCATAACCACAAATTCACAGCAGTATTTGTTGTACACAACAATGTCCACAATCTAAAAACAAATAAATATTCATGTAATATATATCTTGTGAAAATCGTCATAAATATAGTGTCTGTGTTTTCTTTATCAGGCTTACTGTGGATTTTTCAGAGATGGAATCCCACCAGAGAAACTATCAGCAGTTGCAACAGGAAACTGGGGTGCGGAGCTTTCGGTGGAGACAGTAAATTAAAAGGTAAATACTATAGTTAGTATGTTATTTCTCAAAGAGTAAAAGTACTGCCACACTAAACAATCCCGGTAGCGATCACGATAACGACGCATACTAATGCGATCGCTAGCGGGATTGTTTCTATATCGCTAAATGCGGCCACATTTAGCGATATAGTTAACGACGCTATCGCCGTTAGCGATCTTCTTAACGACTTTAGCGGTACAAAAGTACCGCTAAATCGCTAAGAAAAGGTGCCACACAGCGATTAGATACTTACCCAGCGGGAGCGCCAACGAGAAAATAGGGTCCGGAACGATTCCAGCGACGAGCGAGATCACAGCAGGAAGCTCTCGCTGGAAGCTGCCGCACTGAACAACATCGCTAACAGGATCGCTAAATAGTGACGTTTTTTAGCGATCCCGTTAGCGATATTGTTTAGTGTGGCATACCTTAAGGGTCTTTTTTATCTAACACAAGCACCGATCAACATTACAAGAAGTCAATTGGCGCTCGTGTAAGCGTTCCTTCACACCGGTCAAACTGTATTGAGGCAATTTATCATTAATGTGATCAGTCCCCATACAGCTTACATGATTATACAGGGAGGTATGCTTTCGACAACCATTTTTCAGCCCTGTAATAGATGCCGTCGGTCAATGATTTGGGAACAAGCAAACTTATGAATGCTTATTTGGTTGGTTAATGGGTTCTGTAATAGGGAAAAACATTTTTACCACCTGTCAGCAGACCAGCGCTTAGAGATGTTCTCCACATCGCAGGAGTATTCGGATCTCCATCTGTTTGCCGATCTATATTATGAGCTTGGTGAGGATTTGTAGGTGTTGTCCCTAATTTCTGCATGTTTTAGAACTCTAATTGTGCATAGCACTTACATGTCTTTTTTGCGTCATACCACTGTTGATTGACAAACTAGAACGTAACGTAGCACTCGTGAAACGACCCGTGGTGTTTCCCAGTGTTGTGTATGACCTTTAAAATCCTTCATAAAAAATGAACGTCCTTCCACACGAGCGGGATGTCAGTCATCAACTCCTTTCCATGTCATGCAGAACACGGCTCGCTCCTATGGAGTAATGCCGGAGAGGGGTGCGGGCGGTTACATGTGGCGTAAAATTACAGAAATCTCTGATTAATACTCAGACATGTCTGCAGTCTTTGTGATCACTGCTTCTTTTCCCAAAAATGGCATCAGTCCTGTCCTAGAAAAGCAGATAAACATCCACCCTTACAGCTGTCAAAATAGTTTACATTGTTTGTTTTGTTTTTGTAGTGGAGATTTTTATTCGATGCATTAATCATTTTTATATTCCAGTCGCATTGTAATGATGACGGAGGCCGGACAGGGAGAGGGAGGGAATAAATTAAGGGTTGGAAGTCATGTAAATACATGATGTAAAACTGTATTGAATTTTACTGTGTGTTTCTAATGAAATTTGCTATTTAAGAGCTGGACATAAATTTAAAAGGGAGATGTATTTATGAGCCAGTAAATTGAAGACTGATCAGAAGAGTCAATAAGGTCATGAGATATGAACATAAGGTACATTTCTAACATTGTAAACTGGTCCCAGAGGGGCGATTCCAGTCTCCCAGCAGTTCTAATCAGATTTCTGCTGACCGGTGTCAATCCGGTGAGGTCGTCCTCACAGCACCGAGGTATGGTAGAATGGCAGGACCTTTCTGACATTGATATAGGACAATTGCAGTCTTCACTGGGGGTCTTCACACATTTCTTTTAAATGTAAAACAAATATTTAGCTAAAATCCAGTAGTACATAGACATTAAGCTGGCTCTTACTGTTTTTCCACTGTGTGACAGTTTTGTCATTGATTGATTCTTACTATATTTTTTTAGGCAGAAACTATTGAAAACCCAGACTTCAACCCAGTTTGTTTTTGTATATTTCACCCAGACAATTATAGCAATTACACATGTTTTGTTATACACTTTTTGTTATTTTCTTTGTGTATTGGAACAACGCACAAAAAAAGGATATATATTCGGAAGCTGATTTTTTTTTTTTTTTTTTTTCTCTCCCAAATATAATCAGGACTAACGTGTAACTGGGAGGCTTTGCATCCAATTTTTACTAGAAAGGTGCTGCTCTTTTTTCTTTCTTTATCTATTATATTCGTATATTAACAAAAGCCAACTGCAGTGGTGGGTATACACCAACAAAAAATGTCAACTTGTTATGTGGCCTTGAGCATCAATTACAGCATGATGATAACTCATGCTTTTCACAAGTCGTGTTATTGTCTGCTGGCATCCCATTCTTCTTGCAGGGCGGCCCACAGGTCATTGAGGTACAGAGTTACGAGCCTCTACACGGTAACTCAGATGTTACGTAGGTGTTCTGTGGTATTGAGATCTGGAGTTAGTGCAGGCCACTCCGAGATACTCCAGTCTCCAGCAGCCCGTTCCCTTATGATGTGACCTCAATGAGCTGGAGCATTGTCGTCCATGAAGATGAATTAAGCATGTGATGTTCATGCAGAGGCACAATGACTGGATTAATGATGTTATTCAAGTAGTAGAGGCTTGTCACTGTAGTATTCACTAAGTATAGGGCAGTTCTGTGTTGACTACACACACTTGCCCACACTGCAACACCACCACCACCAAAGGCTCGTCTGGTGACAACAGTGATTGATGCATACGCTCTACTTCACGTCTCCAACGTCATTGATGGCATCATTTCTGCTCAGCGTGAATCGACTTTCATCTGTAAACAGCACTGATACCCACTGGTCCCTCGTCCAGCATAGATGCTGGCCCATGCAAGATGATGACACCTGTGCCTGGTCGTGTGGTCAGGTACCCTTGCAGGCCTTCTAGCATGCAGACCATGCTTATATAAACCATTTCAAATGGTCTGACATGACACTTGGGTGCCTCTCACCTCGACTGTTTGTCATCCGGTCCAAAGGGCATTGTTTACAATGAAGCCTTCATCAGTGTGTGTGATGTGGCCAAAGGAACGTCAGATTCCCTGCCTTTCTGTAACTCTTCCTGTCTCTATTTCTGTTGCAACCTGCTGATGACCCTGTGACACTCTAAGCTCAATGGCCACTTCCGTCTGAGAACATCCTGCTTGAAGCCTCGCAATGGCGAGGTACTATTGATCAATTGTTAGGTGTTGTCTTGGTCTCATGATGTCAAAATGTGAACAGCATGATGTGAAGGACTGTTTAATGCCAATTCTAATTGAACCCACAAAATTTATTGGTGATTCATGGATCAAACACTTCTTGTGAATTTCGCCATTAAGCTCCTTGTTAGAGAACTGCTAATTGTGCAGAAGATACTGAAACATTGAACAGTTGGCTATGTGCCTTCAAAAGTTTAGAGACTGTCACATTATGTAAACCTGAAAAGGTCAGAGTGTATTCTGAAATTTCATTTGAAAGCAAAATATCCCTAACTTTTTGTGAGTAGTATATATATTATTGTTTTCTTTATTCCATCATGACATTTCGGGAGCCATTACATATTTGTATTCTTGCATCAATGCAGCTTATTTTCTCTCACCCATTCCGTTTCCTCAGATGAGGGAGGGCCCCATTGCTTTCCCCTGCACGAGGTAGACTCTCTAGTGAAGGCTGTAAGAGCTACCATGGGGGTGTCGGATCCTCGCCCTGACAGGTCCGTTCAGGACATAATGTTTGGGGGGCTGGGCCAAAAGAAACGTAGAGTGTTCCCCCTTTATGAGAACGTACAGGGCCTGATTAAAAGGGAATGGGATAAAATAGACAGGAAAAATTCTACGGTCCCTTCCCTTAAAAGAAAATATCCCTTTGATAAGGAGGTATCCACATCATGTGACAAAGCCTCAAAACTCGATGTGGCTGTGGCCAAAGCCTCAAAAAGATTTGTCCTCTCCTTTGAAAATATGGGTACACTTAAGGACCCCTTGGATAAAAGAGCCGATACCTTCCTCAAAGGTACCTGGGAGTCTGTGGGGGAAATATTAGATCATCTATAGCGGCAACAACTATTCATTCCTTAGCTTGGTGGGGAAATATCGACAACCTATCCAAGGGGATCCCCTGGGTAACAAAAATATCTCGCGTAGTCACCACAGACGCAAGTCCCAAGGGATGGGGAGCACACATGGACAACAGAGTTGCTCAGGTGGATTGGAAGGGTCAAGAACTAGAAGCCTCCTCAAATCAGAAAGCGTGTGTAATGTACCGCCCACAGTTATCACACTTTCTACCTTAACTACAGGGTCACCATGTTCGTATATTCTCGGACAACCAAGTGATGGCTTATATAAACCACCAGGGGGGGGACAAGATCCCGAACCCTAATGAATGCCTCCTTCAAACTCCTCAGCCTTGCAGAGAAGAACCTACTATCCCTCTCCACGTTACATATTCACGGGGAAGACAACAAAAAAGCAGAGTTTCTGAGTGGCACTCTGTTGAGACAGGGCGAGTGGGTTCTAAATCAGTCCATTTTTCGGCAGATTGTGAAAATGTGGGGAACCCCGGACATAGACCTATTCGCCTATTTCAAAAACAAGAAAGTGGAACAATTCTGTTCTCTAGATCCCAGGTAGAATCCTCGGGCCCTGGACGCCTTTATGATCCCATGGACTCAGAACCTGACCTATGCATTTCCCCCGCTTATCCTCATCCCAGCAGTCATAAGGAAAGTCGGGGAGAACAAGACAAAGATGATATTGATAGCCACCTTTTGGCCCAAAAGAACTTGGTTTTCCTGGCTGAGGATACTATCGATCTCCGACCCCTGGATGCTTCCAGATCTCCCAGACCTACTATCTCAGGGGCCAATATCACACCCTCAGGCAGCGAAACTCCCTTTAACAGCATGGATTTTGAGAGGTCTACTTGAAGGGGAGGGGATTTTCAGAAAATTTAATAAATACACTACTAAAAAGTATGAAACCAGTCATGACAAAAGCTTATGGGAAAACCTGGAAGAAATTCCTATCCGCCTCTGGTGGAAAAGTCACCAAAATTCTTGAATTTCTGCAGAGGGGCCTTGAGCGAGGCTTATCAGTCAATACATTAAAGGTGCAGGTAGGGGCTTTAGATGCCCTATATAACCATGATGTCGCAGGTAAACCCTGGATAGCACGATTTATAAAAGCTGCAGCTAGATCTAGACCAGTAGTTTGCCCGAAACTGCCGTCATGGGATCTTAATCTAGTATTATCTGCGCTAACAGGGCCCCCGTTCGAACCCATTGAGTCAGCTCCCTTGAAAATATTATCTCTAAAAACTGCCCTACTGGTAGCACTAATGTCAGCTCATAGGGTGAGCGATATTCAGGCCTTATCTACAATTCCACCAGTCACAAAAACTCTAGAAGATAGTCATGCTAAAACCTTACCCGGCCTACTTAGCTAAAGTAGCATCGCATTTTCATAGATCACAAGAAGTAGTCCTTCCTTCCTTCTGGCCAAACCCTAGGAATAGGGGAGAAGAGAGATTTCACACCCTTGACATAAAGAGGTGCCTAGTTCAATACTTAGAGGCCACCAAGGGGTGTAGGAAGGAAGGTTCTCTTTGTGTGTTTCCAGGGGCCCAGGAAGGGACTCAAAGCATCCAAGAGTACCCTGGCAAGGTGGATAAAGAATGTGATTGCCTTGGCCTATTCTTCCAGCGGGAATACCATCTCGGAAGGATTGAGGGCCCATTCCACTAGAGCTATGGCGACTACCTGGGCTGAGAGATCTGAGGTATTGATAGAACAGACAGGGCCGCCATCAGGGCATGAGAACCCTTACTGCTGTATGGGGCCCGGTGATTAGGGGGGCCCGCTGCCCGAGCACGCAGGTCCGCGCTCGGGCCAGGGGGCCCCCAACATTTTGAGGCTCTCCCTGCTCCCCAAGGGGCCCCCAGCTAGCGGCACATCACGCATCCGCTATGGGGGCCCCTGTAAGGCAAGGGGGCCCGCCTGCCCCCAGCGCCGACTCCCCCCGCCGCTGCTTTGAACTATACCGGCGTCTGCCGCCGGTACAGTTCAAAGCGATGATGGAGGAGAGCGTCAGCTGACGCTCCCTCTCCCATCATTCCCTGCTCTGCCTCTGACACAGCGCGCTCACTGTGTGCCAGCAGAGCAGGAGACAGGAGCTGGGAGCAGCGCTGGCACGAGGATGAGGTGAGGAGTGTTTTTTTTTTGTTTTGTTTTGTTTTTTTAGAAAGCGGTCAGTGCTTTACTGAACTGTGGGTGGAGGAGAGATGAAGGCTGGACAATGTGGGCCCTGCCGTATACTATGTGGGCCCTGCTGTACAATGTGGGCCCTGCTGTACAATGTGGGCCCTGCCGTATACTATGTGGGCCCTGCTGTACGATGTGGGCCCTGCCGTATACTATGTGGGCCCTGCCGTATACAGTGTGGGCCCTGCCGTATACTATGTGGGCCCTACTGTACAATGTGGGCCCTGCCGTATACTATGTGGGCCCTGCTGTACAATGTTGGCCCTGCCGTATACTATGTGGGCCCTGTTGTACAATGTGGGCCCTGCTGTATACTATGTGGGCCCTGCTGTACAATGTGGGCCCTGCCGTATACTGTGTGGGCCCTGCCGTATACTATGTGGGCCCTGCTGTACAATGTGGGCCCTGCTACTATATACAATGTGGGTCCTGCCGTATACAATGTGGGTCCTGCCGTATACAATGTGGGTCCTGCCGTATACAATGTGGGTCCTGCCGTATACAATGTGGGCCCTGCCGTATACAATGTGGGCCCTGCCGTATACAATGTGGGCCCTGCCGTATACAATGTGGGCCCTGCCGTATACAATGTGGGCCCTGCCGTATACAATGTGGGCCCTGCCGTATACAATGTGGGCCCTGCCGTATACAATGTGGGCCCTGCCGTATACAATGTGGGCCCTGCCGTATACAATGTGGGCCCTGCCGTATACAATGTGGGCCCTGCCGTATACAATGTGGGCCCTGCCGTATACAATGTGGGCCCTGCTGTACAATGTGGGCCCTGCTGTACAATGTGGGCCCTGCTGTACAATGTGGGCCCTGCTGTACAATGTGGCCCTGCTGTACAATGTGGGCCCTGCTGTACAATGTGGGCCCTGCTACTATATACTATGTGGGCCCTGCTGTACAATGTGGCCCTGCTACTATATACTATGTGGGCCCTGCACTAATACTATGTGGGCCCTGCTGTACAATGTGTGCCCTGCTACTATATACTATGTGGGCCCTGCCGTATACTATGTGGGCCCTGCTGTACAATGTGGTCCCTGCTACTATATACTATGTGGTCCCTGCCGTATACCATGTGGGCTCTGCTGTACAATGCGGGCCCTGCTACTATATACTATGTGGGCCCTGCTATGTACTATGTGGGCCGTGCTGTATACTATGTGGGTCCTGTTGTATACTATGTGGGCCGCGCTATATACTATGTGGGCCGTGCTATATACTATGTTGGCTGTGTTATATACTATTGGGAGATATATTATATTTTATAGGGTGGCTGTGTTATATACTATGGGGGCTACGTTATATTCCTTTGGGGAGGCGGGCTGTATGATATTCGGGGAAACAGCCCCTCATAGAATATAATGTATTATATTTATTATATTCTATGAGGGGTGATTGCATCATACACTTATGAGGGGGCTACATTATACTGTATGAGGTGGCTACATTGTATTCTATGGGGGGCTAGATTATATTGTATGGGGGCTTCATTATACTTTTATGAGGGAACTACATTATATTCTATGGGGGCTGCATTATACTATATGAGGGCTACATTGTATTTTATGGAGGGGCTACATTATACTATATAAGGGGGCTCAATTATGTTCTATGGGGGTTTACATTATACTCTGTGGGGTGGTTGCATTATACTCTGTGCGGTGGTTGCATTATACTCTGTGGTGTGGTTGCATTATACTCTGGGGTGGTTGCATTATACTCTGGGGTGGTTGCATTATACTCTGGGGTGGTTGCATTATACTCTGGGGTGGTTGCATTATACTCTGGGGTGGTTGCATTATACTCTGTGGGGTCGCTGCATTATGCTCTATAGGGTGACTGCATTTTACTATATGTGGGCTGCATTATACTGTATCGAGGACTATGGGGAATACATTATACCATATGAAGAGCTATGGGGTGCATTATAATATGGGAAGTGAATTGTACTACATGGATGACTATGGCGGTGCATTATACTGTATGGAGCACTATGAGGAGTGTATTATACTATATGAATGACTGAGTGTATTTTAATATATGGAGAGCTATTAGGAGTGTATTATACTATATGGAGGACCATGGATACATTATATTATATGGAGGACTATGGGGTGTGCACTTTACAATATGGAGGACTGTGGTGCACATTATAATATATGGAGGACTATGTGGTGTATTATACTAAACAAGCAAAATGCTGCATATTCATCGAGTGATTGGTGTTAATGTGTCATTGGTGAGGGCATGGTGCAGAAGTGAAGTTTTTCCATGAAAGGGCGGAGGAATTTTGGAAGGTTTATGTGGTGGAGGAGGAGCTAGGGTGGATGTGGAACTGGGGGTGGAGCCTGGGCGGAGTCTCAAGGGGGGCCCCATAAATTTTGCCAGTATGGGGCCCCGAAATTGCTAGTGGCAGCCCTGAGAACATATCTGGAAGGCGGCCACCTGGTCATCACCTTCAACCTTTTTCAGACACTATCGTTTAGATCTAGCCTCTGCATCTGACTTGACCTTCGGGAGAAGGGTCCTTCAGGCTGTGGTCCCTCCCTAAGCTACCAGTCTCTAATTCTCTTCGTGGTGCTGTCATGGGTGAGAGAGAAAAAGTAGTTACTTACCGATAACGATATTTCTCGGAGCCCATGACAGCCCCTGCTTATTCCCCCCCCATCACGTGTGCGGTGAGCACGGTTTTACTATTCGTAGAGTGTTTTTGTTTAGGCACTGTGTTACTTGATGCTAAGCAGTATTATAATGCTATATATATTTCTGTTTAACTAACCTTGAGACCCTCTGATGCTCTGTAACCAACTGAGGGCGGAGGAGAGGTGCCTCCCTTTTATCTGTAGGTTCCTGTCCATGAAGGGTGGATCACCTCTCTCCGTATGGGCTCCGAGAAACATCATTATCGGTAAGTAGCTACTTTTTTTGCGGGATGAGTTGTATTTGTCAGTGGCATCATTTTGTGGTAGATACAACATGTTACCAAGTAGAAGCTGTTGTACCTTGTAATCATCATGATTTGCTGATCACTTATGTTGCACAAAGGGACATGCACATGACAAATGTCATATATGTTTAAGGGGTTAATGAGTGAAAAATCAGAGTTTGCAGCTACATGCTAAATGTCATAGGACTAAATATTGCAAAGTGTAATTGAGGACTCTCTTTTATGAATGTCTTATTTTAGTAATTCCCAATGTTCTAGTCTAATCTGATCAAGATAAATGGCAGACAGCCTTTCCCACCCTTCACATGGCGTTCATTATAACTGGTGATAAAATGAGTGTGATGAAGCCTGGCTAAATTAATTGCCTGATTAAATAAGTCTTTCTCCCAGTGTTTGTTTCATCATGATAAATCAATCTCGCTGATGAGGCAATGCCATTTATATTATATTAAACAGATACAAATATTAGAAAGCGTTGTTGCCCCAACAATGTGTGTGATAAATGCAATATATTGTGCACATCGGTTCTTTGATGTTTGTATTTATGCATAAACACAAATAAATAACACTACATACGCAAGTAGATAACTCAAGATTTTTGGTCTGATTTATTTTATTTTAGTTTAAGGAAATTTGTCATTAAAAAATGGTATATTTGTATCAGGTTTTTTGTTTTTAAAGGGGTTGTCCGGTCAAAACCAATAATTCTCCAGTCACTCTGTGTGACTACAAACTTATGAATTCCCCCAGCTTACGCAGTTCCAGACTGGGAACTGGAGGGGTATGTAGGAGTTATACATACCCCCGGCAAATGGGCAGGTAAAAAACATTTTTCATGCCTTAAGGGTTAACCTGCCAACACAGAGAGGGGGCTTCACAATACTAGAAAGAGAGGCCAGATGCATCATGCATACACGGACACAGGGCTCGATTTTGTTTTAATGAGAAGTTTGATATGAGTGTTCCTCTAATCGGGAGGCACGCTCCGTTCTTATTTTGGGTGTTATGCACTGTATTTTCATGTTTGTTTATTATAATAGTCAAAGGGGGCGAATCTAGGTTTTTCTTCCTGGAACCATACAGATGGATCCACCTGTTATTTGAATCCCCAGTACCTCCCCTTTACCCTGGATCCGTGGAAGCGCTTGCAGCGCAAAACGGCCGTAGTCCTACGTTGTCTCCACCTCTTCTCCCACAACGAAATGCTTTTACCTGCTTGTGAATAAAGAATCAACACCCAGAATGGTGAGTGCTGCCTCCTTTCATTTTGGACATTTACGCTGCACTTTTTTCTGGCTAGCACCCCGTACAATGGCTTTCTCCTTACCTGTTGTTTCACAAACTGCCTTGCTCGGGTGCTTCGGGACCGATCTTCCTTCCTGGTGCTGGGTCATATTCTGCCCTCCACCCATGGATTCAGAAGTCTGCAGTCACACAGAGTGACAGGAGATTTGTCGGTTTTGACCAGACAACCCCTTTAAGTGACTATTCACATTTTACCCCTTAGAATTACATATACTGCAGCTCTGATCTGCTTTGCTCTGTAAACTGGGTTAGAGTCAGCAGATCATGACAGATGACCTCCACCATAAGTCTCATGTAGCAGAGCAGTCCATAGGCTCACTGCTCTCGCAGTATAGAATCGCCATCTATAATTATGACTAAACCCTCTTTACTTGGGATGTAGAGGATGTCCCTTTGTCCCGTCGCAGGCCTAGGTGTATAAAGAGCACTGAAAAGATCTCTGTACTGTTCCCTCATACATTTGTACATTGTACTTGTCCCTAAGCTTTTGTTTTTCCAAAACTGTATATCCAGGTTTGTTAACCTCTTGGGGTGTTGCAGTTCACCTATTCCCATAGGAGCCTTGGTCGCACTTAGCTGGACTCGAGCAGTGGCAGAGATGTCCTCCTTACACATCAGAGCTCACATCTTGCTGCACTTTCTATTCATTCATCATCCTATTTTGCCTTCTTGATTTAGGGCAAGTAAAAGCCAAGAAAACCTAAACATAACGTGTGTTTTTTTTTAATGCATGTGAGACGTATTCATATTGAGAGGCACACAAAATATGTATTCAGAGCCCTGACAAACATCAGTGCCAGAAATGAGCTGGCCACAATAATATTATCCTCCTAATACATTTACTACAGCGGCTGTAAATCATCTCTGAGGAAAGGAACTGATGATTGATTTGCCCTTCAGGTAAAGCTGTTTAACAAGCCGTCCCAGGGAAGTTGTATGGGGAAGATTAGAGAACGCAGTGACACCTTGTACAACGTGCCTCAAACCAGTGAAGGGTAGACGGGACAAATCAAGTTGTGGGGAGCCATTTCACCGCAGCCTTGATCCAGGCTTTCTGGAGTTACAAGAACCAGCACTTTATCATTTCTTTTGCTATTAATACGTGACCTTTGCACAAATCTTTATGGACTGATAAGATGTAATAGACCTTACATAGCACAAATATGTTTGTTCATATCATATGGAATTTTGTTTTTTTAATTGCTGCTCATAAATATTCATTAGGAATTGACTCCTGCCCAGCTCTTTTTGTAATACTTATGGTATATTAACACCGTGCAGAAAAGCTGCAAACTTTATTTCTGGAATTTTTTTCAGGCAAAATCCAAAGCTGAAGAAAGAACCACTTTATCTCATATACCATTGCAGGGTGACCGAGAATGTCTGAGCTACGTCCTGGCCTTTAGGAGCCTTATCGCCACTCTGTGATTCGGGGTTAATGTTGGAGCCGAGATCAGACTGGCCACTGTATTCTTGACTGGGCCTGAGATACCTGTGATTAAGGCGAGGGCTGCATGTGTCTGCAGTTGTCACTACTGACTCTCATTTTAGCCCACCATGTCTCTGGCTGGGTCACAACTACAGCTGTGATTTGGAATGGTATAAGTGTGATGCACACCAGTAAATTAACAAAAAGTCTCTAGGATAACTGTACACAAACTCCCTCTAGCCTTGTAACCTCTCTTAAAGGGAGTCTGTCACCCCATTTTTTGAGTATAAGATGCGGCCACCGCCATCAGGGGCTTATCTACAGCATTCTGTAATGCTGTAGATAAGCCCCCGATGTCACCTGAAAGCGCAGGTGCACTGATCTGCCCTAGTGAGAGCAGAGTACTGCAGGCGCCGGGAAAGGTCAGAGAGGTCCGGGCCTGCGCACTGCAGTACTCTGCTCTGCCCTCACTAGGGCAGATCAGTTTGCCTGCACAGGAGCCGCGACGGGACACAAAGAAGAGGACGGCTTCGCTAGAAGATGGGAGGCGCTGGACTGGACCGCAACACCCATCGGACCGGAAGGCGGACTGCCCCTGGGTGAGTATAATATAACTCATTTTTCTTCTCTTTCAGGTGACATCGGGGGCTTATCTACAGCATTACAGAATGCTGTAGATAAGCCCCTGATGGCGGTGGCCGCATCTTATACTCGAAAAATGGGGTGACAGATTCCCTTTAATGTTTCCCGGCAATGTCTTCAGATCCTCAGGGGCTAATTTGTTACATCTTTTTCTGGCTCCAGTTGCTCAATATTTGGGCTGTTCTTCAGTAGTACCCACGTGACCACTGTAAAGTACATTACCCAGAAGCACCCTGCTTCTTCTCCAAGCTCTCACTGCTCTTCCTCTTGTTACTAATAAGAAACGATTGGTGGTTTAGTGCCTGGTACCTCTGTACTTGCTGCGCTTTGTATCACACAGCCGAAAGGGCAGAGCAGCCACGCAGTGCCCTTTTCCAACCTGTGCAGTGACCACTGAGCAATCGGGCAAGTGCCGTCTCACGTCAAGTGAGAACAGAATAGCCACTATACAAGACTATCAGGGATCTACTGGTCATGTGCGACCTGCCATGAAACAAATACAGGACATACCCAGAAGCAACCAAATGGGCAAAAGCCTCTGACATGTGACATCTGGAGTAGCAACTTTATTATAGGATTTAAAGACAGTGATTTGATACTGAGGGAATAACGCAATAAAAGTTTGAAAACTTCAGTTCTTTGTTGAATGAATAAACTGAAAACATCGACCTAAATTTATAATAACGTAAAGTATAATGTGTATCTTTCGGAAGCCATCTCAGAACGACTGGGGTACGTGAAGCCATTCTAAAGTTATTGCTACATAGTGTCACATATCAGATAGGAATTTTCCAGTGTAAAACCAGATTTTTGATCCATCCAGTTAGGCCTATTTATACTTTTTTTTATTTCGCTCCATAACATCCTAGGTGGTAAGCGTGGACTCTGCTCATGTTAAATCTTTATTTTAAGGATGTGTTGTACTGATTTTTCGCTTTGGGTCGCAGTTTTAGCCATCACCAATTTTTTAATTTCACTTTGACACAAATTTGCTTGAAGTCGCCTGTGTGTATGGAGTGCCGAGAGGCATTTTGACATTGATCAAAGGTATCCACTTTCAGAAAATATATAGCTATCGAGGTTCATATGAATTTAATTATTAAGTCATTTAGGTTTCATTTGTACACATCAAAAGTGCAAAAATTCACCTTTCTACCAAAGGAGCAAAAATGTGAAGCAACCCCAGGCACTGAAAGGGTGAAACGCGATGCTATAAACTATTCTTTATTCCATGTACAGTATATTAATCTAACCTGATGAGTTTTCGGCACTGTGTATTTCTTCTACGCCTCATTAGGGGGACACAGAACCATGGGTGTTATGCTGCTGCCACTAGGTGGACACTAAGTGAACATAGAAAGATTAACTCCTCCTCCGCAGTATACACCCTCTTGCTGGCTCAGATTGAACCAGTTCTTGCTTAGTGTCTGTAGGAGGCACTTGGATCTGGTTTCAGACCCCATTTGTTATTTTCCTTTTTTTCCGTAAATTTTTATTTTTTAGTTAACAGATTGAAGGGGGCGACAGATCTTTTTTCCTACGATCCGTTCTCCCCCGAACCATCAACAGGCGAGATACGCGGAGTATATCTCACTGTACCCTCTCCTGCGACGACTGGCGCCTAATCTCACTTTAGGGCGACGGCTCCTTCATGGTCCCGATCTCCCCCTTCCTACTAAAGGGCGAGTACATGGAGTGTCCCTTCATGTTCCTCTCCGGGGCCCAAAAATTTCCGGACAGCGGCCCCCACCTGAAGGCACAACTACAGCCCCACGACCTCAAACGACTATGGGTCCTCGCCATCCCCCTATCCATAGGGAAGATGGATCGAGATATATACCGGTATGAGACAGATCCGGCTCAGCTGCATCCGTGAGTATGGGGCTTGCTCAGTGCGTCCCTGAAGGGTTCTCGCAGCGGGTCCTGGTCCCCGAGGGGGAGAAAGCATGGCCCGGTGTCATCAGCAGTTTCGTCTGCCCCCGTTGCGGCTCCTTTCTTTTCAGCCGGCGCGCATTCATGGCCGGCTCAGAAATTTAGCTCCCGGCTTTTAGCCGGATTAGGCGGCAATTTGCATGGGCCCTCCCACCGCTGCAACGGTCTCCCTTGCTCATGGCGCTTCTCGTCCTGAACGAGAAGCGCCCTGCTGGTCTCGGGGGCCATGATTCTTTAGGCAGACTCTTCTGAAAAAGCGGTGGGGGCACTTACCGCACCGCCAGCAACATGCAGGGTCCGCTGAAAGCATCTGGTTTTTCAGGCCTCCGAATTCCCCCTGGGGACACGGAATCAGGACCTTGGGTAAGCTGTGTTTAGCCACCTGGAACAGAGCTTAACCCCTTCTCGGTGCAGCATTATACGCCTGCCCTGCTCCTGCATATGCCTTAACCCTTTGGGGCACACTATGTCTCAATCTAAGGATGACAAGCGAGCTAATAAAAAACACTGTTTTTACTACATGTTCCACTTGCAATACTGCGCTACCCCGTACTAACAGTACTCCATTATGCTCAGATTGCGACCCGGCCTGCACCCAGATGCCACCCGCCGCCACCACCGACCCGGCTGAGCCCAGTCCCCCTGAGTGGGCTGCGTCCCCGTCACAATCTATGGATTCCCTCACCAAAGCAATAAAATCTCTCCGGGAGCCCTCTTTGAGTCCAAATGACACCTTGCCAGCTGCTGGTGACTCTGGCAACGGTCAGGAACTGTCCACCAGTAGGGGTCGTACTCAGTCGAAGGGGTCTCAAGTCTCTAGAACGAGGACCCATGAAGTATCTCCTGATCACGCTCATGCTTCGGCGTCGGCGAGTTCTATTTCTCGTTCCCCCTCTCCTGCGGTTAGCTGCGCACATGACTCCGAATACGAGTCAGAGGCTTCTTTAGCCCAGGATTCCCCGACTTATCAAGAAACGCTTGATTCCCTTATTGAGTCGGTCGACAAGACCCTAAGGGTGGATGAAGAAAATGTATCCTCCCCGGGACACGTTGTGTCTTTTTAAGAAGACTAAACATGTCCGCAAAGTATTTGCCAATCATCCTGAGTTTAAGGACATTGTCCAAAAACACAGGGACCGCCCAGATAAGTCACAGGCCAAAAGCCGATGGAGTCCAAATATCCCTTTGCATTGGATCTCATGAAGGATTGGTGTTAGTCCCCTTCAGTGCATCAACTTATTTCTGATGCCACTGGAGGGAAGAGCAAATTTCTCCCTCCACAAAGGCCTACTCGGCCATTTCGGAATCAACAACAGCCGCGGTCCCAGCCCTTTCGCAACAATGCCAGTTGGTCCTCTACAACCTCCTGGATCAGGACCTCCATACAGACCTCACCGTTCCTGAAAATCCAAACCAAGGACGTCTGGATCTAAGGGAGCCAGATCCCGTAGATCTTCTACACAATGACTCGTTGCTGTATCTGGCGGGCACCGGCAAAGTAGGCGGCCGCTTACTTTCGTTCTGTCAGGCCTGGCTTGCGGTCATTCACGACGAGTGGGTCAGAGAGCTGGTGTCTTCCGGATACAAAATAGAGTTCTCTTCTCCCCCTCCGACACGTTTCTTCCAGTCCTCCCCTCCCACAACAAGAACTTCGGCTTTCCTTCAGGCAGTACTTGCGCTTCGAAAGGACGGAGTTATCGTTCCGGTTCCTCAGAACGAAAGGTTCAAAGGGTTTTACTCAAACCTATTTGTAGTTCCAAAGAAGGACGGAACACTACGGCCCATTCTGGACCTAAAGCTGCTCAACAAGTTTGTCAGGGTTTGACAGTTCAGAATAGAATCTCTCCGTTCAGTCGTCGCCTCCATGGAAAAAGGAGAGCTTCTAGCATCCATCGACATCTAGGATGCTTACCTTCACATTCCTATCTTTCCTCCCCATCAACAGTTTCTACGCTTTGCAGTTCGCGAGGAACACTTCCAGTTCGTTGCCTTGCCCTTCGGCGTCGCCACCGCCCCCAGAGTCTTCACCAAGGTCATGGCAGCCGTCATGGCCATTCTTCATGCTCGGAGAGTGGTGGTAATTCCGTATCTCGACGATCTACTGATAAAAGGCCCGTCCCAGACTGCGAGGAGTCTGTAGGTATCACTGTGGATACACTTTCTCGCCTGGGCTGGAAAATAAACTTCGAAAAGTCTTCTATACCGGCTCAACAAATTTCCTTTTTGGGAATGATCCTGGACACTTCCCGCGGGTTGGTCATTCTCCCTCCGGAAAAGGCCTTGGCCTTGCAACAAGGAGCACGGAGTCTTTCTCGCCCAGCGTCCCACTCCATACGTTTCAGCATGAGGATCCTCGGGAAAATGGTAGCAGCGATAGAAGCGGTTCCGTTCGCTCAGTTCCATCACCAGCCCTTGCAGCATTCGCTGCTGTTGGCTTGGGACAGGAATCGGTTTTCTCTCGACCGTCAGTTCCGTCTGCCTCTGCGCGTCAGGCAGGCCCTCAGGTGGTGGACGCTGAGATCCTCCCTGAATCAAGGAAAGTCCTTTCTCCCAGAACGTTGGTTAGTGGTGACCACCGACGCCAGTCTTCTGGGATGGGGGGGGGGCAGTTTTCAGCCACCACACGGCAGAGGGTCGGTGGTCCATTCGAGAGTCGCATCTCCCCATCAACATCTTGGAGATACGAGCGATCAGACTAGCCCTACTGAGTTTTCACCATCTCCTTGCAGGTCATCCCATCAGGATCCAATCCGACAACACCACGGCTGTGGCGTATATCAATCGTCAGGGGGGTACCCGCAGCAAGACGGCCATGCACGAAGTCAGTCACATCCTCCGTTGGGCCGAGAGCAACTATTCAGCCATCTCGGCGGTTCACATTCCGGGAGTAGAGAATTTGGCGGCGGATTTTCTCAGTCGCCAGGGTCTTGCTGCAGGAGAATGGTCTCTTCACCCGGAAGTCTTTCAGCAGATTTGTCGTCGCTGGGGGACTCCGGATGTGGACCTCAAGGCTAAACAACAAGGTTCCCCAGTTTATTGCCCGATCGCTTGATCCCTGCGCTGTCAGAGCAGACGCCTTGGTTCTTCCCTGGCAGCAGTTTCGACTCCCGTACATATTCCCCCCTCTCCCTCTACTCCCGAGAGTCATCAAGAAAATCAGAGCAGAGGGGGTACCAGTGATCCTAGTTGTGCCGGATTGGCAGCGCCAGGCATGGTACGCGGAACTAGTTCAACTTGTCGCCGATGTTCCCTGGTGACTTCCAGATCGCATGGATCTCCTTTCGCAGGGCCCGATTTGCCACCAGAACTCCGGGCCCTGTCTTTGATGGCGTGGCCATTGAATCCTGGATTTTAGCCCAGGCTGGATTCTCTCAGGAAGTTATTTCCAACATGATTAGTGCTAGAAAGCCCACGTCCATGCGCATTTATCATCGTACCTGGAGAACCTTCTTCTCTTGGTGCATGGACGATCTCCTCTCGAGTTCTCTATCCCTTCTGTATTGGAATTCCTTCAATCCAGATTAGAAGCGGGTCTCGCGCTTAGTTCGCTCAAGGGGCAAGTTTCAGCCTTGTCAGTTTTATTCCAACGCAGAATTGACACTAGATTACAGGTTAAGACGTTCATCCAGGGAGTTTCCCGCGTGACGCCTCCCTATAAAATGCCGTTGGATTCATGCGATCTTAATCTGTTCCTCTGTGCTCTACAAGAAGCTCTTTTCGAGCCACTGCTAGATGTTTCACTGATCTTTCTTTCTTGGAAGGTGGTGTTCCTAGTGGCAATTACCTCAATCAGACAAACCTCTGAGTTAGCAGCCTTATCCTGCCAACCTCCGTTTCTGATTTTTCACCAAGACAAGGCAGTCTTGAGGACGGTCCCTTCTTTCCTGCCCAAGGTTGTTTCTCCTTTTCACCTCAACGAGGAAATTGTTTTGCCTTCTGTCCGGCACCAGTCCATCGTATTGAGAAGGCTCTTCACACTCTGGACGTGGTCAGAGCTCTTAGATGGTACATCTCACGGACAGCTCTCTTCCGCAAGTCAGAGGCCCTGTTCGTGCTTCCAGAGGGGCATAAGAAGGGTCTAGCTGTTCTTTTGTTCTTAGTTTTTGACATATTTTATTCTTGTTAATTGTTGAAGGCTCCTACTGCTTTGTTACCAAACTGGTTCAATCTGAGACAGCAGGAGGGTGTATACTGCAGAGGAGGAGTTAATCTTTCTATGTTCACTTAGTGTCCTCCTAGTGGCAGCAGCATAACACCCATGGTTCTGTGTCCCCCAATGATTGGCTCGGAGAAAAGGATTTTACAGTGAGTACACAAAAATCCCTATTTTCATCCAGCAAAGTAGATTGGAATTATAGAAATCTCATGCCCACTGTTTTTAGTTTTTTTTTTTTTTTTTTTTTAACGCTGTGTAAATTGACCTGTGGTGCGATTTTTGAAATCCACAACATGCCAATTTCTCTTGCTGATAACGCTGAGTTTTATGTGCAGATTTTCTCCATAGAATTGCATTAGAAGCGGAAAATCAGCAGGAGAAAAAGACATACGTGTTTAGTGTTTTAGCCTGCAAAAACACAAGCAACAATACTGGGAAGTCTAGAAAACAAAGCTGCTTTATGTAAAACTTAACAGACCGCTTCAAAAGTTCAAGAAAATGCATGTCAAAAAAAAAAATTAAAAACGCAATGGAAAAAAACACACATTAATATAATCAATATTGTAGGTGCAGAAAATGTGCAACATTAAAATATCATGAAATTTTCCTGGTCTTAAAATCAACTTTCCCTGATCAGTAAGAGGATAATGTTACTAGTTTATTTTCCCATTTAGAAACTACGGAAAACAAGTTGACAACTTGGAAATGTAGTGTCTACCTTAACAAGTTTTCACGCTGCATATGCTGGACTAATGCATTTCAGAAACGGAAAGGAAAAAAGATAACCTTTTCATGGGGATTAAATCAAAGAAAAGCATGACCCGCATGACAGAGTAAACCCTGTAGGAGCATTTTCTTTGGCTCGCATTGATAAAATCAGTCGCCTTACATTTAGGACAAAACTTCCCTCCGCTACATAGAAGGATTTCCAAGTATGTTCTGTGATATTAAGATTTAACTGTATGTTTAAAACAACATTATTGGGGTTTTTAGGAAGGTTCATGATACTCGCTCTGCTGTGTTGCCAAAAATAGTAGAAAATCCAATACCAAACATGTTGCTGCAGCTTCCCTTAACAAGCCATGTTCTGTTAACCATCATGTACTTAATTATAATTTCGTACTCCTTTCATTTTCAGCCTTAATTCAGCTTCTGGCCGCTGCAGAGACTGGGCGAGATGTTGTGTATTTCACCTTTGGTGACAAGGCGTTAATGCATGATGTTTACAAAATGCACAACTTCCTTATTGAGAACGATAAAACTGTTGGTGAGTACTTTATATATGGATTTCCAAAAATCGCTCATTTATGATCGGGTGCTTTAGATGTAGTCCCTGTATTTAAGGTAGTAATGTGCTGCACATTGAGCGAATATGTTCGCAATCAGTCGCCGAATCAGAATTTGACATATTGGTACTCGATTTGTGCCAAATTTTATGTTTGATGATCAGTTCCGAATATTTTTGGTCATTTCTACTCCCATTGACTCCAATGACGTTCGGAGAATATTGCAAATACAATGTTCGCCGACAGCCGTAATTGGGACCGAATTTTGAAAAATTGCTCAACTCTAGTCAGGAGACTTGTCTTGCTGGCCACTCCTGCACCCTTCTGTATAATCAGGTCTTGGACAGTGGGTGATGCACACTGGACCCTAATTGGGAAATGTCTCTCTGCATGTGTAGACTTTACTTGGAGCTATTGGGACGACCTCCTAAATCCAACCGTGGATCCTCTGAATGGCAGGAACCTTGCCCATAGGATCACATTTATTGACTTGCAATACACAAATGTTTGGCTTTAAAAGTAGAAGTGTAAATCAATGTTTGCTCACATCTGTATTGTTAGTTTTGCTTGAACTATATACCGGTATTATATTTTCCATTGTTTTTTTATTTTTTAGGTGACATCTACAAGCTGCTGCTTATGTATTACGGCGAAGTATGCAAAAACTGTTCTACGCCAAGACCAGAGACAAAGTTGTATTCATTCATTTACAGTAAATGTTAACAGAGACCTGGTGCAAAGGACTCTTCTAGCAAAATCATTGCTTTCTCTCTTCCACTTTATTAACCTGTTTGAACTGCTGGGTGTAATATACGGACGAGTATAACCAGTGTATATAACAGTGCAATTTAGTCTTCTGTGCTTTTCAAATGAGATCCTCTTAGGGCTGTGTTTCTATTACGTTTTTAAGATGTGTTATGCTTGATTGGAAGATTTTTTCCATTGATTTTTCTTATTTCAAATTTCATAATTATTTTTAGATTCTTACAAGGGACAATACATTACTGTGCTGTGCCAACCACTGAATGTCCATATTATGTGGTTGTAGAAACTGACACGGCGTCATCCTTATGATACGGCCACAATGGGGCAAGTTCTAAATTCACTAGTACTAAAGTGATGGATTAAAAAAAAAAATTGCAACTGTATCTTAATCACTCCCCGAACCATTGGTGGCTTCTGCCATCACTGGAGTGGTAACTTGCCAGTAGTGCCTGCGGACTCCTCTCCTCTCCTTGTGAACGGTCATTTGGATAAGCTAGTGCATCACTACAGTGCACACAGCTTGGCTCTCAAGTGCAAGAGTTGTCACCATTCACTTGGGAAACAAACTATGGTTGGACTTGCACATGTTGTTGAGCTTTATGAGAACCGAATATTTACACTTGATTCCAAGTAATCAGTATAGGTAATAAAATACAGGAATGCAAGTTATTCTGTGTTTATTTGGAGTGGGAATATCAGAACTTTACTCATCCATATATATGCTCTAATGTAAGGGACTTCAGCATGGGAATAACAGAATGCATTAAAATGCCAGATATCCTGTGTTTGCTGTTGCAATACCACATTACAAAGGACTAAAGGCTTTCTATTGGGTCCAAACCTGAAGTAGTCAGCCATAATGGAATATTTTGCAAAGTTTTGGGCACTAATGAATGAGAGGATATAAAAGAGCTTAAATGGTCAGTATTTACTTTGACAATTTGATCTCATTTGGGCCAAATAGGGGATTTGTAAATCATGTTACATAAACATTTTCTTATCCACGAAAAATTACCCCCGACAAGTATCTCACTTCTATATTTAATGTTCAACTGCCATTTGTTGAGTGAAAAGTCCATCTGTACCAGCAGAGACTCACTGTGGGGGCAGTTGTTATTCTCCCTTTGTTCCTGCTCTCTTGTCTGTCAACCTGAATGCAGGCATAACAGAAAGGCCAGCCTTTCCATTCAGGGCAGGTGAGTTTTTTGACCATGGCAGGAGCAATGCATGCAGGGGAGTGAAGGAAAGGAAGCTCCAGTACCTATAATGCTTGCAGAATGCTAATGAAGAAAAATTCTGCACGCCAGTGAGTATGAGACAGGTGTGTACAACAGAAGCAGTTTTAGAAATTGCGTTCTTGGAGATGAGGACATCAAAACCCTAACTTTACTCTGCTTCTGTAGAAAAGGAAAGGTACACTTTAAAGGTGTTTTCATAGGCGGTAATTAAAGGGAACCTGTCCAGTGATTTTATGCTGCTCAAACCGTGGACAGTATGAATTGCAACATGGCTGCAAGGTATATAAGGTTTCAGCAAGGTATATAATTCTCTGAAACAATCCGGCGTTTGAGTGCATCTACTTTGAAGATCTAGCCAAGGAGCAAGGTTGAAGACCAGCCTAGTACAGCGCTGCCCACGGCCAGCTCTTTTCAGCTTTGCTGTAGAGCAGGGTTCCCCAACTCCAGTCCTCAAGGCCCACCAACAGGTCATGTTTTCAGGATTTCACTTGTATTGCACAGGTGATGCAATTATCACCTGGGCAATACTTAGGAAATCCTGAAAACATGACCTGTTGGTGGGCCTTGAGGACTGGAGTTGGGGAACCCTGCTGTAGAGGATTGACTGGTCTCTTCCGTGCATGCACATGGGGAGAGACTTGTCAAGCACCTCTAATGGCACTGGGGATAGCTGGTTGGTGGAGTCGCAGGACTAGTCTGGTCCTGAGCTGGGTCTTCAAATTACATTTTCATAAAAGCGGCTAAGCATTTTAGAGACTAATATGCATAGCTGCAATTCATTCTGCTCAAACTTTGGGCAGCATGTTTTGCCTGACTGCTACCTTTTTGCTTTAAAAGCGTATGTGAAGAATACTTGGCAAATCTTTAGTTGTTTAATTTAGAGGAAAAACGGAGCTTTAATTTTGAGGGTATTAACTCCCTAATTGGGGTAAGAGTTTAGGAATTACAGCTCTTCAATATGTAGCTATGACTTTTTAAAGCGACCAAATGTAATTGGACAGTTATCTGAATAGCTCTTTAATGGATTAAACCATCAGTTAAGCAGGTAAAAGGTCTGGAGCTGACTCCAGATGTGGCATTTGCATTTGAAAGCTGTTGCTGTGAACCCATAGCATGTCAAATGATCTCTCCATAAAAGAGAAACTTACCATCATTAGGATGAAAAAAGGTAGCTATTTGAAATGTTAGGATTGGACAAATCAACAGTTGCAAACCATTAATTAGCCTTAAAAATACAGGTGCTTCTCACAAAATTTGAGTATCATCAAAAAGTTAATTTATTTCAGTTCTTCAGAACAAAAAGTGAAACTCATATATTATATAGACACATTACAAACAGAGTGATCTATTTCAAGTGTTTATTTCTGTTAATGTTGATGATTATGGCTTACAGCCAATGAAAACCCAAATGTCATTCTCCGTAAATTAGAATATTTTATAACACCAGCTTGAAATATGATTTTAAAATCCAAAATGTTGACCTACTGAAATGTATGTTCAGAAAGTGCACTCAATGCTTGGTCAGGGCTCCTTTTGCATCAATTACTGCATCAATGCGGCGTAGCATGGGGGTGATCAGCCTGTGGCACTGCTGAGGTGTTATGGAAGCCCAGGTTGCTTTGATAGCTGCCTTCAGTTCGTTTGCATTGTTGAGTCTGATGTCTCATCTTCCTCTTGAGGTTAAGGTTGGGCGAGTTTTCTGCGAAATCAAGCACAGTGATACTGTTGTTTTTAAACCAGGTCTGGTACTTTTGGCAGTGTTGACAGGTGACAAGTCCTGCTGGAAAATGAAATTTCCATCTCCAAAAAGCTTGTCGGCAGAAGGAAGCATGAAGTGCTCTAAAATTTCCTGGTAGACAGCTGTGCTGACTTTGGTCTTGATAAAACACAGTGGACCTACACCAGCAGATGACATGGCTCCCCAAACTATCACTGATTGTGGAAACTTCACACTAGACCTCAAGCAGCTTGGATTGTGTGCCTCTCCACACTTCCTCCAGACTCTGGGACCTTGATTTCCAAATGAAATGCAAAATTTATTTTCATCTGAAAACAACACCTTGGGCCACTGAGCAACAGACCAGTTCTTTTTCTCCTTGCCCAGGTAAACCGCTTCTTGCGTTGTCTATTGTTCATGTGTGGCTTGACACAAGGAATGCGACACTTGTATCCAGGATATGGGCTACGTCTGTGTGTGGTGGCTCTTGAAGCAATGACTCCAGCAGCAGTCCACTCCTTGTGAATCTCCCCCAAATTTTTCAGTGACCTTTTCTTAATCCTTTCAAGGCTGCGGCTATCCCACTTTTTCCTTCCACTCAACTTTCCTTTAATATGTTTGGATACAGCAGTCTGTGAACAGCCAGCTTCTTTAGCAATGGCTTACCCTCCTTGTGGAGTGTGTCAATGACTGCCTTTTGGAGATCTGTCAAGTCAGCAGTCTTCCCGATGACTGTGGAGCCTACTGAAACAGACTAAGGGACCTTTTTAAAAACTTAGGAAGCATTTGCAGGTGTTTTTTTGTTAATTATTCTAATTTACAGAGATGATTTGGGGGTTTTCATTAGCTGTAAGCCATGATCATCAACATTAACAGAAATAAACACGAACTAGATCACTCTGTAATGACTAACTGAGTTTCACTTTTCAGCTGCAGATGAAGGAAGGGAGACACAGTCATTACTAGTGGGTAGGCGGAGCCCACATAGGATAAACACACCTCAGATTAAAAAAGTGTTGACCGGCCCCTCCAGCTTATAGGGCTCCTCCTACTCCAGCTCTCCAGTCTAAAATTTGAGGTCACAGAGGATAGTCGCTGCTGGAAGCAGCTCCTCAGAAATTTTTTTTATTTTAGTCGGACAGAGACTTGGACCCCCGTGGTCTAGAGGTCTCAGGGGTCTCAGCGCTGCTGGACCCCCACCTCTCCCTTGGCGGATCTGTATTACCCTGTAAGGTGGTCCCTGCAGAACCCTGCCGGCCCTGGGGGATGAGGATTGCTTCCCTGGCGGGGACGCAAACCGCGCTTCTGGGGTCACTGCGTTCCTCGCCCTGGGGGGAAGCTACGGGCACAGCGCCACAAATCTCTGAGGGGTCCCTGTGGCGCTCAGCGGGGTGAGTACTCCACATTTTTAATGTGTTTGAGTGCCTCAGCGACTGCTGCGGCAGCCGCTGTTACATGTGATATGTTGGTGACTAGTGTCTTTTGTCCGCAGGTGGATGCCTGCAGAACATGGAGAGCGGAGGAGTCGCGCGCCCTTTTTTTGAATTTTTTGCGGCGCTCTGAGCGCGCGCTTTACTACTGTCTTCAGAGGCACAGCGCGGCGGCCATTACTGGAAACGGAAGGCTTCCTTCCTCACTCTCCTCTCCTCCACACAGGACAATCGAAGACGCTACACCGCGGCCAGCTGGGTGAGTCGCTTCTGGGGCAGAAGCTTAACCCCCTCACCCCCACAGTGCAGGACACTGAACGCTACCGCTAACGATCATTATAACGACGCATACTAATGCGATCGTTTTTTTGTGATCTTTTTAATGTCGCTAGTAGCTGCCACAGTGGGCGATCTCATTGACGACGCATAAGTGATCCCCTTAGCGACTTTGGCGGTCATTGCGATGTACAAATCAGCGCAATTTTTTAGCGTTCTTGTTTAGTGTACAAAGGCAAAATAAGCATACCTTTGAGAGCACTGTCCTGCAGCTGTTACCTCATAAGAGGCACCTGGGGCTCGCACACCCTTTTCATTAAACAAGGGTTGTGGGGAGTCTGCGTCATTAACCCCTTCTTTGGCGGTTAACCCTTTATTGGGGGACAGCTGGGGTAGCTCTCTCTTTAAGAGCTTTAACCCTTCAGCGTTCATTTCTTCTTTAAGAAACCACACTGTCCTAGTTACTGACAGGTTTAACCTGCCATATACTGTGTGAGGACATGTCAGATCAGGGTCCAGGAGGTGCGGACCGTCTCCCAGATCCGCTACAGGATCAGTCTCGCGTTTCTGACACGCAGACCTCGACGGCGTCAGGCGCAGCGGTCAGAGGTTTTCAGTGATGTCAAAATGGAGGCCCTTGCTCGTTCTATTGATGGCCTGTCTGACCTTCTAGGTTATTGGGTGTCAGCTAGATCCTCTCAGAGGAAGCGACACAGGCCGGTGCCTTCATTCCCGCGCAGCGACTCGGAGATCTCGGGCATGGAGGGTTTCCCTTTCAAGCTCAGATGGGGAGGTGTCCGATTCGGATAAGGAGGATCGGCAGGGACTCTCTGCTTCTCTTTTGGGTCGTACAGAGGCTTTTACTGGAAGCCATGAGGGAGGCGTTACAGTTACCAGAGGAGGTAACTAGACGTCCTAGTAATTCGGCCCGGATGTTTTCAGGAGTCGCATAGGTCGCGATCACCATTACCACCCTAAACACGCCCGATCTCATCTGATCTCAGAAGCTAAGCAGGGTTGGGCCTGGTTAATACTTGGATGGGAGACCGCCTGGGAATTCCAGGTGCTGTAGGCTTAAAGGAACGCCTGTTCCAGATAAGTGTTTTCAGCTGTATCCGTGTACGACGGAATTGATTGATAATTGGATTCCTTCTCCTGAAGTGGATGTCCCTTTATCCCAGATTAGCAAGTCCTCATTACTTCCTGTTAAAAGGGAAGGCGAGTTTGCAGAATCCGCTGGACAGAAAAACGGCGAAATCCATCTACGAGGCCATGGGTCATGGATTCAGAGCATGTGTGCTTGTAAAGCTTCTCTAAGCTGGTTAGACCGTCTACGGACGGCGTGGCAAGATAGATCCCCTCTATCCGAGGTAGATGGGCTTTTTAAGTTGGAGGATGCAGCCCGATATGACAGTGATGCAGGTTTGGATACTGCGTCACTGCTGTCCAGGGCGCAATCCTAGGCAATCACAGTCAGGAGAGCACTGTGGCTTAGACAGTGGACCAGAGACGCGGTTTCCAAGCAAGGGATTGCCAAGGCAAAGGCAAAAGAAACGGCTTTACCACAGCAAAGAGCTAAAAAAACAGGCACAAAAAAAACAAATATCCAAAAATGAAATAAAAAATCTTTTTGCAAAAATGCATGAAGGTAGTAATAATAATAAGGGTATTTAGTAAACATAATTTTGATCAAAATAATGTACAAGCCATCCCGCCACGTCAAGGCAACCCTCTGTGGGACAGTCCTACTCTAATATTGAAAACCTTTCCACTTGTCAAGTGACTTAAATGTGAACAAGGGCAGAGGGACTGAACCCACCAGTTGAAGCTCCGGCCAGACAGGATGGATTTTCTCAACTCAGAAAACAGGGCGGTCACACCCTTATATGCATGGAATGCACTATGAACTACATAGAAAACTAGATCTGAACTGAAAAAGTAAGTTAATGTGTATGCAAAATGTAAATGCATATTAACACATGACCATTACACAGAAAAACAGGCACAAAAAAAACAAATATCCAAAAATGAAATAAAAAATCTTTTTGCAAAAATGCATGAAGGTAGTAATAATAATAAGGGTATTTAGTAAAGAGCTGTGGCTTCTGCGTCTGGCAGGCATAGTGCCGGTAGTAGTCGGGTCCAGGGGACGGTTCGGTCAGCCCTCTTGGGGATCGGGTCGTCCCTCTTTTTTCGGGAAAAAAGAACGCTCAGAAATCCCGCACTCCCTGGAAACAGAGCTTCCGCCAAGACAAGTGGGAAGCTGACAAAAAGCTCGCTAAGACGGACTGACGCCAGGGTCTCACTCGAGGGCTCTCGAGTGGGAGGTCACCTGCTCCAATTCAATCCGACTTGGGCTTCCCGCGTGTCGGACGCCTGGGTGACGCGGGTTGTGTCGGCAGGCTACTTCGTAGAGTTTCTTTCTCGACTCCCAGACAGTTTTTTTGCCACTCTCGCATTCCGTCAGAGCCCGAGCTATTTGCCGCTCTACTGCGGGAGGTCGATTCCCTTCTGCAGAAGGGTGTGGTAGTACCGGTTCCGCGGAGGGCCGGGGAAGAGGGTTTTACTCCAACCTCTTTGTGGTCCCCAAAAAGGAGGACAAACTTCGCCTCATTCTGGATCTCAAAAGATTGAATTGGCATGTCCGTACCCGGAAATTCCGCATGGAGTCACTTCGCTCCGTTGTGGCGGCCCTGTCGCATAACGAATCGACATCCAGGACGCTTTTTTGCATGTTCCCGTCGGAAGGGCCCACCAACGCTTCCTTCGTTTTGCCATAGGCCAGGACCATTACCAGTCTGTGGCCCTGCCATTCGGGTTGGCCTCAGCACCCAGAGTTTTTACGAAAATTCTGGCACCTCTCATGGCGATTCTGCGAAGACTGGGTACGATTCTTCCCTATCTGGACGACCTTTTGATTGTGGCGTCCTCAAAGGAGGAGGCGGTGACGGCTCGCAATCTATCCCTTCAGCTCCTGGAGGACTTCGGGTGGCTGGTCAATTAGGAGAATTCGTCTCTGGAACCGTCACAGTCAATCCTGTTTTTGGGAATGCATTCGACACAGTACGAGCAGTGGTGTCTCTGCCTCCAGACAAGCAAGCGAGTCTTCTTTGACATGTAATGAAGTCTTCGACAGCAATGTCCCTTCGAAGGTGTATGCGCCTTCTGGGTTTGATGGTGGCGTCGATGGAGACAATTAAATTTGCCCAATTTCATTCCAGGGCTCTCCAAATGCTCATTTTGAACCGTTGGGATCGATCGCAGTCTTCACTGGATTGCAGTGTCATCTCCCACAGGGTGCGAGAGTCTCTAGGATGGTGGTTACGTCCGGAAGTGTTATCCCTGGGGAAGTCCTTCCTCCCTCCAAGGTGGTCGGTCGTAACCACCGATGCCATCCTGACGGGCTGGGGGGGGTGTCTGGAACGATCTCTGGATTCAGGGAGTATGGTCGTTGGAAGAGTCTGTCCTGTCGATCAACATCCTGGAATTGAGGGCAAATTTCCTTTGCCTCCAACACTGGACGGTCCCTTTAAGTGGTCTACCAGTCCGAGTGCAGACAGACAACGCGACGGCGGTCGCGTATATCAATCATCAAGGTGGGACGAGGAGCTTCAGGCTCATGATGGAAGTGTCTCGAATTCTGGTATGGGCCGAGGCCAGAGTGCCAGCCATCTCTGCGATTCACATTCCAGGAGTTCAGAATATCACAGCGAACTCCCTCAGTCGCGAAAAGATGGATTCCGGAGAATGAAGTCTTCATCCGAAAAATTTTTTGCACTGCTGTGCTCCCGTTGGGGAACTTCCCAAGTGGATTTGATGGCATCCAGGTTCAATGCCAAGTTACCGACGTTCATGTCCAGATACAAGGACCCGAAAGCTGTGGCAGTGGATGCTCTGGTGGCTCCTTGGGACCAATTCGAGCTAATTTATGTGTTCCCGCCGATATCCTTACTTCCTCTGGTGTTGCGTCGGATCAGACTGGAGAGAGTCCCGGCTATATTGATAGCCCCAGATTGGCCAAGGAGGACGTGGTTCTCGACACTGGTGTCGCTTTTGACAGCGCCTCCACTTCCACTCCCTCTTCGCCCGGACCTGTTAACCCAAGGGCTCGTTCGTCACCCGGACCTGAAGTCTCTGCGTTTGACGGCGTGGCGCTTGAGACCGAAATCTTGACCCGTCAAGGTTTTTTAGCCAAAGTCATTGCCACTCTGTGAGCTGCCAGAGGTCCGGCTACTACTAGGATTTATCACAAAACTTGGGAAGCCTTCTTTTCGTGGTGTTCGGTTTCCTCTAGGAACCCGAGGATTTTTTCCATTCCCAATTTGTTGGCCTTTTTGCAGTACAGGCTGGACAAGGGTTTGGCAGTTAGCACTCTGAAAGGACAGGTTTCTGCTCTGTCCTTGCTGTTTCGGAAGGCTATCGCCTCGCGTAGGGACGTAAGTTCCTTTTTTCGCGGGGTAACCCGTCAATTTCCGCCGCAGAAGGCGCTTGTGTCTCCTTGGCGGCTCAATCTTGTCTTGGAGGCTCTTCAACATGGGCCTTTTGAGTCTATGGACTCTGCTAATCTTTCCTTTCTCTCTTGGAAAGTTGCCTTCCTAGTGGCGGTCACTTTTTTGAGAAGGGTTTCTGAGTTGACGGCTTTTTTCTTGCTCGCCTCCTTTTCTGGAGTTTCACCCAGATCGTGTAGTGCTTCGCACACGGGGCGACTTTCTACCTAAAGTGGTGTCACAGTTTCATGTTAACCAGGATATTGTGTTGCCCTCGCTTTGTCCGGAGCCGAGGAATGCAAAGGAACGGGCCTTGCACACATTGGATTTGGTGCGGGCTTTGAAGTTCTATTTGTCTATTACTCAAAGTTTTCGGAAGTCGGTTTCTCTGTTTGTGATTCCAGCAGGACGTCGACGTGGGCAACAAGCTTTCAAGGATTCTATAGCTCGTTGGATTCGGTCGGCCATTTTAGAGGCTTACCGACTTAAGGGCTAACCTTGCCCGATTAAGATTCGAGCTCACTCCACGAGGCATGTGGGTTCATCGTGGGCTTTTCATCAAGGAACCTCGGCAGCTCAGCTCTGCCGGGCGGCGACCTGGCGCTCCGTCCACACATTTACAAAATTTTATAAGGTGGACGTCAGTGCTTCCGCTGATGCGGCTGTAGGACGTAGGGTCCTGCAGGTGACTGTAGTTTAAAGTTCTTGTGAACTTGTAGTTAGCGCTAGTTGCGCATTTATTTAGGTTGTTGGGTATCTGCCTCTTTTGGTTGTTTTGCCCACCCTTATTTTTGGACTGCTTTGGGACGTCCCACTAGTAATGACTGTGTCTCCCTTCCTTCATCTGCAGCTGAAACACAGATTTTGGTAAGAACTTACCTGTAAAATCCTTTTCAGCGAAGAAGGAAGGGAGACACACATCCCTCCCATGGCAGAAGTGTGTTGTTGTGTTTTCAGATGCGGCGTGACCCTTCTCTGATAGCGATTATCTGGGCTGAGGTCAGCGCGCTAAGGCTCTGTTCCAGCATTGCCAGCTCATCGCAGTTGTCAGGTTCAGTGAGTAGTACCTGGACTGTGTGGTTGTTTCGGCTATATGCATAACCTGTCTTCTTGTTTTTTCGCTGAAGTCCTTCAGAAGGGGTTATGTTGCTACGCTGGTGATATTTGCTCTTCCTTAAGCTTGGGTACGACTGGAGAGCTGGAGTAGGAGGAACCCTATAAGCTGGAGGGGCCGGTCAACACTTTTTTAATCTGAGGGTGTTTATCCTATGTGGGCTCCGCCTACCCACTAGTAATGACTGTGTCTCCCTTCCTTCTTCGCTGAAAAGGATTTTACAGGTAAGTTCTTACCAAAATCCGTGTTTTGCATTGAGGAAGTGAAATTAACTTTTTGATAGTTAGAAGCACCTGTATGTGTCAACACACCAATTACTGTTTTAAGAATTATGGCTCCCAATTAATTAAGATCAGCATGAAGCAGGAGCGTACTGGAGTCAGACGCTTCTGATTCATTAAGAGGCACCCATTAGAGATGAGTGAACTTTTCAAGGTTCGGCTAACGTCACGATGTTCGTTGAACATACCTGAGCCCCACTGAATTCAATGGGAGGCAAAACAAAACATATAGAAAACACCTTAAGGGAGAACAAAAACCTTCCCAAACAGCTCAAATCAGGGGCAGACACCAGGAAAAGTGGTATCAAATGACCCAGAGTACAAATAGTAATCTTGCGTAGCATGGATGCATGGGATAGGGCTTGAACCAGCATTTGTAGCTGAAACATTGATCAGTAACAGGTGGATGAGTGACCGGTGTAGGCCTGGTGCTTTGAGAGGTCTGCCAAATTCAGGAAACACATTAAGGATATCAAATTTGAAGTCCAAACCTTTCCAAAAATTAGGGGCAGACACCAGGAAAAGTGACATCAATTGACCCACAGTAGAAATTTTATAATGGCACGTCATGCATGAGGTATCAGGGTCTAGGTCAACATTTAGAGATTTGAACTGAAGTTTCAATTAAGACAAGGTGGGTGAGGACCTGGTGTAAGCATGCTTTGCTGGGAGCCCTGATGCCTCATGCAAAAGCTCAAACTGCTTTTTTGCTCAGCCACATTATTTGGTGGCCCAAATAATCAGCTTGGTAGAGCACTAATGTTAGAAAATGTAAGGATAGTAAGGCCGGCGTCACACACAACTACAAAAAATCGGTCCGTTTTAGTCGGTCGATTGTCGGATCAAAATGTAAACATCACACATCCTTCTGGCATCCGATTTTCCTTCAAAGATGCGATTTAGTCGCATGTGTGTGTACCTTGTAACATCCGATTTTCATCCGACCACCGTTTTTTTTGTCGCAGCTTACCAAAAAGGACCAATAACGGTTTTGAGGCCTGATACTAATTTAAATCATCAGGCAGAGCTATATTTAAGTGCTGTGCTACAGCTGTGACCCTCCCACCTTTGCACTGGTGTCATTTTGTTCCTTGTACTTAGTGCTTGCTAACTGCTTTATACAAACATGAGCGACACACTCAGATTTACTCCCACTGAGCGTGTGCTGTTTCATTGGGTTATATCCAGACGTTTTGGGGAGCCATATCCTGTAATAGCAGATCCCAGAAGACGCAGAAGAATGTGGGTACATCCACTTTTGACAAGAAGGATAACTAAAGGCCATTTTCACCGGCTATATTTGTCACTGCGTAGCCATGGAGACAAGTTTTTCCTATATTGTCGAATGAGCATAGCTACCTTTGATACGCTGCTTGAAATTGTGCGCCCTGGGATTACATTTCATGACACCAGGATGAGAAAAGCTATTTCTGCCGAGGAACGTCTTCTCCTAACAATAAGGTATGTTTGTCAACGATATGTTGATGATGTTTTCCTCCACATACTCACTTAGCAAGTGTTGGAGCACACTTCTTGTAAACTTATAATGTGTGTAATGTATTTCTCAACCTTAGCCATGTCAATTATTGACTATGGTCTATTCTACAGAAGCCATGGCTTGTAATCTAATTTCCACCATGTGTGCTGTAACAAACTCAAGCATTGTAAGTGTTGTGAATGCTGTTATTTTTTTAAAACTGATTTGTCCATGTTCTATGTGTGTTACAGGTTCCTTTCTACTGGCATGTCCTACGCTGCTCTGCACTTAGAGTTCCTAATAGGCAGATCAACAATTTCTGGCATTGTTCGCTCAACTTGTGTGGAAATTTGGAACAGACTACATGAAGAAGTCATGCCTGAACCCAAAATGAGTGACTGGTTGAGGATAGCACAGAGTTTTGCACAAAATTGCCAGTTTCCACACTGTATAGGAGCCCTGGACGGCAAGCACATACGTGTTCGTAAACCTCCTAACTCAGGCTCCCAATTCTTCAATTACAAACAATATTTTTCTGTTGTTTTGTTGGCCTTGGTCGACACAAACTACATGTTTATAATTGTAGACATTGGGGCCTATGGAAGGACTGGAGACTCAAGAGTCTTCAATACTTCCATAATGGGTAGGCGGATACGCAATAACCAACTAGACCTACCTCCAGCAAGTCAACTTACTGACTCTATTCCAGAACATGTGCCTTATGTTATAGTAGCAGATGAGGCCTTTCAATTAAGCCGTAATGTAATGAGGCCATATCCCCGTCGCTATCTCACCCATCGCCGTAGAATATTTAATTGTCGGCTGTCACGTGCTCGGCGTCTGGTGGAGTGCACATTTGGAATTCTTTGTGCTAAATGGCGGGTACTTCAATCTGCAATTCAACTGAGTGAAGATAATGTTAATGTGGTCCTTAAAGCATGTGTGGTCCTACATAATTTTTGTAGAATCCATGAATGCTCCTCTCAACATGTGGGTGAATTAACCTTTGTGAATGTGTCTTTGCCTATGTCACCACCCATCCATCCCTGTCGTCCACCTTCAGGCATAAAATTACGTGATGTCTTCACTCAATATTTTGTGTCCCCTGAGGGTGCTACTGCCTGGCAAGAGGAGGCATTATTACACATGTAGTGTGGCTATGTTACTCAGTCATAAAGATATTTCTTCTCACTTTATTGTATATGTTGTGATGTTTTTCTTGTCATGTTGTGTGTAAGTTACGCAGCCCATCACCTTTTGAAATAATCACATACAATCAATGCCACTTCAATATTTTTTTATGTCTGCTGTTATGTTTAGTGGATTTAAACATAATGGTAAAGGACTAATGTGTCCATAGGTTTTTTAAACATATTTGCTGATAACTTCTCAGCAGTAAAACAAAGGTAAATTTGATAACTTAAAACATAAACATTATAAATACATTTAACACCTATAACTGCTGGTAGGTGTGTGGTGGTGAAGGTGGAAGTCCAGCTTGTGAGGGCTGGCTAGACTGTTCTCCAGCCACTGTGTCACCATGAGTGGTGGCTGACTGAGCAGTTTGCTGCATGCTTCTGGCTTGCTCTGGATGTGGGTTTGGGTATGGTAAGTTTGGGAACTGTTGTGGGTAGTCATAATATGACTGCCCACTTACACTATAGCCCCCAAAATGCCCATGTCGACCATACCCATGTTGTGGCCAGCATTGAACATTGGGTATGGTCGAGTGGGCATATTCTGACTGCACTCTGTGCCATGGCTTGGATCTGCTTAGCTCCGTATAGAGAAGAAGCTGCAGTAGGATGAGGAGGAGGAGTTGGGTTCTGTTGGACACAAGAAGGAGGTGGAGGAGGAGGATGATGATGAGGAGGGGGATCAGAGGCTGATGCAGATTGTGAGGGATTTGGACCCAACAATCTAAATACATTTTCTGGACCAACCACCCATCTATCAAGATAATTGAGTAGGTTGGTTGGATCATTAGGCGGTGTTCCAGCATCCAACACAATATGCAGTGCACTTCTGATCCGCAGTATGTGCTGTCTTGGAATCGCCCGGAGGTAACGGGCCAGACTGCGGCAAAATCCCTCCTCACCATCATCATTAGCTACAGTGGACAAATAGTCCAGCACTCCTCGGTCCACCTGCCTCCTTGTGACAGAACCAACTCCTTCTCTTCTACGCCTGGGTCGCCGTGCAACATCTGTAGGCGAAGCGACATCCAGGGGCCTACCAGGGCTGCTGCTCAGGGAGGGTCTTGCGACTGTAGAGAGAATCTCTCAGACTCCACTGCTGGTGGTGGTGGTGATGCTGCTGCTGCTGCACTTGGTGCTGAAGATGGCCCAGCCTCCTCAACATCCCCCACAGGGTCGATAACTGGCTCCGAGTCAGAAGCTGGCTCTCTGTCTGTAAGGTTTGACTCGGTGCTAGAGAATAAGAAAAAGTTATTACAATTTATTCATTTAAAATCATATAAACTTTGTACAGACATGAACTTACGGTCGCAAATCCAGAGCTGGAGCAAGAAAATTAAGTCGATCAAAATACACATATTTGCGCTTAGTGCTTGCTGCTGCCCCACTGCGCCCCCTGAGCTGTCTCTCCTGTAGCAGTCTCTACAGCTGCGCCAACGTCTTGTAACATCTGAGGCTGAAAAATTAACAGATACAATAACATTTTTAAATTATCTGCCCTTGTAATGTATTTTAAAAATAAAAACCGTACACCAGCAATATATTACTTTTTTCACCTGTTATAGGGGTATAGAACACCAATACAAATTGTATGTAGCTCAAATAAGAATTTAATATTACAAGGGTTCATACATAGAAAGCTGTATGACATATGTCTGACAATCATTTGCATTTATTTGGCACACAGCAATGGAACGAACAAAAGGGACACATATTAAGTAGTTCACCTACGCATTTATTGTCTCCGGAAAAATGTAAAACTTTAATTTGGCGAACATTGCAGTAGGACCTAAATATCACACCAACACAGACGGCACCTGAACATTCATCATAACAGGACCTTCAGTTGTTCCCAGCCCTGTGTGATTCCCGTATATATGGGATGGAGCGTTTGGAAATTATCATATCCCACAGTGGCCTCCTCTGTTCCTTTTGAGTTATGTTCCTTAAGGTTTGAGAAACACCCATTGCAGGCTCGAAACGTTACCTCTACATGTTTTTAGTCTGTGGAGTTTTTAAGTTACACTTTTTGAACTTGCATTGATATTTTTTTGTTTTTGGCGCCTGTTTTGACAATTATACAGGAGCTAAATATTACATGTGCTTGGATTTTTCACATAGCATTGGGGGTTCAACAGGAATAACTGATTTATTCAACACATTTCGGGTTCACATATAAGGGTACAGGGACATTATAACACATTGTTGTTGGTACATACTGAGTAATCAAACAGTATTGTAAGCGGTTTCAAGTCGTTACTTACTAATGCGTTCTTGCTCCTCCCTAGACCTGTCGCTAAAATCCGGGAACATCTGTCCACATATTCTCCTCCAAGCCGCGTCCTTCCGCGACCGGTTCTAATAATTTGGATCCCGCTGGTCCCAAAGTTCTGGCCTCTCCTGGACCAGAACGATCAACATCTCCACATTGATGTGACTGGCCATGGTTCTAGACTCTGTGGAGGCGGTTTCCTGTTTGGGTTTGAATTTTCGTAGCCTAATTAGCATGTCAGCCCTTCCTGGCAATTATCCTGATGCAATTTCCTGACACCTGGGATAGTGGTGCGATTTAATCGCAAGTCACACGTGCGGTCCGTTTGTAATCCGATTTTTCATCGCTCCCATAGACTTGCATTGGCGATAGTCGACCCACAATCGGTGACAATCGCAGCATGCTGCGATTGCACACGGACGATTAAAACGGACCACAAAAAATCGGATACTGGGAGCTGCTCCATAGATTAACATACGGCAGACTGCAATGCGATATTTCATCGTATTGCAGTCGTCCGATTCTGTCGCCAGTGTGACGCCGGCCTAACACAGGTAGTTGACTGAAAGTAAGTGCAGGCCTGCCGGTCTGGAAGCCCTACTTACACAGGCAACACACAAGAAGGAGACCCAACTTTGAGTGCAAACATTTCAGAAAATTACACCACTAAAGTGACATCAATTTCCACAGAGTAGAAACAGTTTAACCCCTTCATGACCCAGCCTTTTTTACCTAAACCCCTTCCCGACCTGTGACGCCACGTAGGCGTCATGAAAGTCGGTGCCAATCCGACCTTTGACGCCTATGTGGCGTCATGAAAGGATCGCGTTCCTGCGGGCCGGGTGACCGGGGTCACTGAAAGGTCACCCGACCCGCAGGCACAAGACCCTTTGTGCTTCACCACAGGGGGTTTGGCTTAACCCCCACGTGGCTACGATCGCTCTGATTGGCTGTTAAAAGTGAAACAGCCAATCAGAGCGATTTGTAATATTTCACCAATAATATTTGGTGAAATATTACAATCCAGCCATGGCCGATGTTGCAATAGCATCTGCCATGACTGGAGACAAAGATCCGACCCCCCACCCCCCCCACACCAAGTCACGGCGACAATCGGCCGCCGCCACCGATAAATGGCGGTGACCGGTCACTGCCGTCACTAAATGCTCACCTCCTTTTTTTAGGTCCCCCCAGGCATCCGATCCCTCCCCAGGTCTCCGATCCCCCCCAGGCTTCCGATCCCCCCCAGTTACCGCCGGAGTCGCCGTCTTCCTCCCGGCGTCTCTCCTGCATGGTCCATGGGCGCCGCCATCTTCCAAAATGGCGGGCGCTTGCGCAGTGCGCCCGCCGAATCTGCCGGTCAGCAGATTCAAAAAATGAAAGTACATTTTGATCACTGTGATAGACCCTATCACAGTGATCAAAATAAAAAAAATAGTAAATAACGCCCCCTTCATCACCCCCATAGGTAGGGAACAATAATAAAATAAAAATATTTTTATTTTTCCATTAGGGTTAGAATTACAGTTAGGGTTAGGACTAGGGTTAGGGTTCATATTGCGTTATGGCAGTCCGTTAGATGGATTGCGTTACACCGCCGTATAACGTGGTGTAACGCAGTATGTTAACACTGCCATTCACCCCCATTTGAGGGCGCATCGCAACGCATGCCATAAAGCGGCATGCGTTTGCGACGTGCCGTCATTCAGTGACTGAGCCTCGGAAGCAGGCTGCAGCGTCTGGGCTCCGTCACCGCTAGCACAGATGAATCATCTGCTGATTCATCTGCGCTAGCGAGTATAGCATTATGCGATACCGTTACCAGCCCGTCAACGCTATGTGTTGAACGGGCTGCTAAAACGTAATGTGAATGTAGCCTTAGGGTTAGAATTAGGGTTACAGTTAGGGTTAGGGTTGGAATTTGGGTTAGGGTTGGAATTTGGGTTAGGGTTGGAATTAGGGTTAGGCTTGTGGTTAGGGTTAGAGTTAGGATTAGTGTTAGGGGTTAGGGTTGTGGTTAGGGGTGTGTTGGGGTTAGGGTTGGAGTTAGAATTGAGGGGTTTCCACTATTTAGGCACATCAGGGGGTCTCCAAACGCAACATGGCGCCACCATTGACTCCCTTTAATCTGAGCCCCGATGTGTGCCCAAACAGTGAATTACCCCACATATGGGGTATCAGCGTACTCAGAAAAAAATTCACAACAACTTTGGGGGTCTAATTTCTTCTGTTACCCTTGGGGAAAAAAAATTGGGGACTAAAAGATCATGTTTGTAGAAAAAAAATGATTTTTTTATTTTCACGGCTCTGCGTTATAAACTTCTGTGAAAAATTGGAGATTCAAAGTGCTCACCACACTTCTAGAGGAGTTCCTTGGGGGATCTAGTTTCCAAAATGGGGTCACTTGGGGGGTTTCTACTGTTTAGGCACATGATGGGCTCTGCAAACGTAATGTTTAGGCACATGATGGGCTCTGCAAACGTAACATGACGCCCGCAGACCATTCCATCAAGTTGGCATTACAAAACGTCACTACTTCCCTTCCGAGCCCCGACGTGTGCCCAAACAGTGGTTCCCCCCCATGTATGGGGTACCAGCGTACTCAGGACAAACAGGACAACAACTTTTGCGGTCCAATTTTTTCCTGTTACCCTTGTGAAAATAATAAATTATGGGCTAAAAAAATAATTTTTTGAGGAAAAAAAATGATTTTTTTATTTTCATGGCTCTGGGTTATAAACTTGTGAAGCACTTGGGGGTTCAAAGTGCTCACCACACATCTAGATAAGTTCCTTGGGTGGTCTAGTTTCCAAAATGGGGTCATTTGGGGGGTTTCCACAGTTTAGGCATATCGGGCTCTGCAAACGTAACATGACGCCCGCAGACCATTTCATCAAGTCGGCATTTCAAAACGTTACTATTGGGGTCTAATTTCTCCTGTTACCCTTGGGAAAATAAAACAAATTGGGGACTAAAAGATCATGTTTGTGGAAAAAATATGATTTTTTTTATTTTCATGCCCGGGCGTTATAAACTTCTGTGTAGCCCTTGGGGGTTCAAAGTGCTCACCACACATCTAGATAAGTTCCTTGCGGGGTCTAGTTTCCAAAATGGGATCATTTGTGGGGAGTTTCTACTGTTTAGACACATCAGGGACTCTACAAACGTAACATGACGCCCGCAGACCTTTCCATCAAAGTCGGCATTTCAAAACGTCACTACTTCCCTTCCGAGCCCAAACGTGTGCCCGAACAGTGGTTCCCCCCCACATATGGGGTACCAGTGTACTCAGGACAAACTGTACAACAACTTTTGGGGTCCAATTTCTCCTGTAACCATTGTGAAAATAAAAATAGGGGGCTAAAAAAATCATTTTTTGAGACAAAAAAATCATTTTTTGTTTTCACGGCTCTGCGTTATAAACTTCTGTGAAGCACATGGGGGTTCAAAATGCTCACTGTGCATCTAGATAAGTTCCTTAGGGGGTCTTATTTCCAAAATGGGGTCATTTGTGGGGAGCTCCAAAGTTTAGGCACACAGGGGCTCTCCAAACACGACATGGTGTCCGCTAACGATTGGAGCTAATTTTCCATTAAAAAAGTCAAATGGCGCTCCTTCCCTTCTGAGCCCTGACGTGCGCCCAAACAGTGGTTCCCCCCCCACATATGGGGCACCAACGTACTCAGGAAAAACTGGTCAACAACTTTTGGGGTCCAATTTATTCTGTTACTCTTGGGAAAATAAAAAATAGCAGGCTAAAAAATGATTTTTGAGGAAAAAAATTATTTTTTTATTTTCACTGCTCTGCGTTACAAACATCTGTGAAGCACTTGGGGGTTCAGAGTGCTCACAACACATCTTGATAAGTTCCATAAGGGGTCTAGTTTCCAAAATGGTGTCACATGTGGGGGTTTTCACTGTTTAGGCACACAAGGGCTTTCCAAATGCGTCATGGTGTCCGCTAACGATTGGAGCTAATTTTCCATTCAAAAAGTCAAATGGCGCTCCTTCCCTTCTGGGCCCTGCCGTGCGCCCAAGCAGTGGTTTATGACCACATATGAGGTATCTGTGTACTTAGAAGAAATTGCCCAACAAATGTTAGGATCCATTTTATCCTGTTGCCCATGTGAAAATGAAAAAACTGAGGCTAAAAGAAAATTTTCTTTTTTTTACAGATGAATTTGTGAAGTCAAATGGCGCTCCTTCCCTTCTGAGCCCTGCCGTGCGCCCAAACAGTGGTTTATGACCTCACATTTGAAGTCACTTTGAGGGGTCTATATGGCAGAAAATACCCAAAAGTGACAACATTATAAAAACTGCACCCCTCAAGCTACTCAAAACTACATTCAAGAAGATTATTAACCCTTCAGGTGCTTCACAGGAACTAAAGCAACGTGTAAGGAAAAAATGGACATTTTAATTTTTCCAACAAAAATTTTCTTTTAGCATCAATTTTTTCATTTTTACATGGGCAACAGGATAAAATGGATCCTAAAATTTGTTGGGCAATTTCTCCTGAGTGCACAGATACCTCATATGTGGTCATAAACCACTGTTTGGGCGCACGGCAGGGCTCAGAAGGGAAGGAGCGCCATTTGACTTTTTGAATGGAAAATATGCTGGAATATTTAGCGGTTGCCATGTCACATTTGGAGAGTCCCTGTGTGCCTAAACATTGGAGCTCCCCCACAAGTGACCCCATTTTGGAAATTAGACCCCCCAAAGAACGTATCTAGATGCATTGTGAGCACTCTGAACCCTCAGGTGCTTCACAAATTGATCCGTAAAAAAAAGAAAGTACTTTTTTTTCACAAAAATTTTCTTTTAGCCTCAGTTTTTTCATTTTCACATGGGCAACAGGATAAAATGGATCCTAAAATTTGTTGGGCAATTTATCCTGAGTAGACAGATACCTCATATGTGGTCATAAACCACTGTTTGGGCGCACAGCAGGGCCCAGAAGGGAAGGAGCACCATTTGACTTTTTGAATGGAAAATTAGCTCCAATCGTTAGCGGATACCATGACGCGTTTGGAATCCCCCCGTGTGCGTAAACAGTGAAAACCCCCCCACATGTGACACCATTTTGGAAACTAGACCCCTTATGGAACTTATCAAGATGTGTTGTGAGCACTCTGAACCCCCAAGTGCTTCACATAAGTTTATAACGCAGAGCAGTGAAAATAAAAAAAATAATTTTTTTTCCTCAAAAATGATTTTTTTAGTCCGCTATTTTTTATTTTCACAAGGGTAACAGGAGAAATTGGACCACAAAAGTTGTTGTGCAATTTGTCCTGAGTACACCAATACCCCATATGTGGGGGGAACCAATGTTTTGGCCCATGGGAGAGCCCCTGACGTGCCTAAACAGTAGAAACCCCCACAAGTGACCCCATTTTGGAAACTAGACCCCCCCAAGGAGTAAAAATAAAAAAATCATTTTTCCTCAAAAATAATTTTTTAGCCCGCTCTTTTTATATTTTCCCAAGGGTAACAGGAAAAACTGGACAACAACTTTTGGGTCCAATTTATCCTGAGTACGCTGGTGCCCCATATGTGGGGGGAACCACTGTTTGGGCGCATGGCAGGGCTCAGAAGGGAAGGAGCGCCATTTGTATTTTTTAATGGAAAATTAGCTCCAATCGTTAGCGGACACCATGTCGTGTTTGGAGAGCCCCTGTGTGCCTAAACTTTGGAGCTCCCCCACAAATGACCCCATTTTGGAAACTAGACCCCCTAAGGAACTTATCTAGATGCACAGTGAGCACGTTGAACACCCAGGTGCTTCACAGAAGTTTATAACGCAGAGCCGTGAAAATAAAAAATCATTTTTTTTTCTCAAAAAATGATTTTTTAGCCCCCTACTTTTATTTTCACAATGGTTACAGGAGAAATAGGACCCCAAAGATTGTTGTCCAGTTTGTCCTGAGTACACTGGTACCCCATATGTGGGGTACACGTCAGGGCTCGGAAGGGATGTAGTGACGCTTTGAAATGCCGACTTCATGGAATGGTCTGTGGGCATCTTGTTACGTTTGCAGAGTCCCTGATGTGCCTAAACAGTAGAAACCACCCACAAGTGACCCCATTTTGGAAACTAGACCCCCCCAAGAAACTTATCCAGATGTGTGGTGAGCACCTTGAACCCCCACATGCTTCACAGAAGTTTATAAGGCAGAGCTGTGAAAATAAAAAATAATTTTTTTTCCTCAAAAACTGATTTTTTTAACCCGCAATTTTTTATTTTCACAAGGGTAACAGGAGAAATTAGACCCCAAAAATTCTTGTACAGTTTGTCCTGAGTACACTGGTACCCCATATGTGGGGGGGTAACCACTGTTCGGGCACATGTTGGGGCTCGGATGGGAAGTGCACTGTGTTCCAAATTATTATTCAAAAATTGTTTAGGTGTGATAAGGTAAGAATTTTTGTTTGTCAGTGAAACTCAGTGATGGTGATGTGTGTCAGGGCTCTTTATATCACTGTAAGCAATTACAGACACCTGTGCTAATTAGTTTGGCAGGTGTGTCCAATGAAAGGCAAGACTACTTAAGAAGGCTGTCCCACATTATTAAGCAGCCTACATTTTCTGCCAAAATGGGAAAGAAAAAGTATGTGTCGGCTGCTGAGAAGCAACAAATTGTGGAGTGTTTAGGTCAAGGCATGACTACAATCAACATTGCCAAGACACTTCATCATGATCATCGCACAATCAAGAAGTATGTAGCTGATTCACAGTACACACGTGTGCGTGCTGATAAGGGAAAATTGAGGACTCTTTCCTACAGACAATTACGTCAGGTTAAAAGAGCAGCGGCAAAAAAGCCTTGTCATAGCAGCAGACAAGTTTTTGAAGATGCTGGTGCCTCCAACGTCCCCCGAACATCAAGATGCAGGGTCCATCAGAGGTTAGCAGCTGTGCGTAAGCCATCCTGTCGACCTCTATCCACTGCACACAAGCAGAAACGGCTCCAGTGGACCAAACAATACATGAAGACTGACTTCAAAACTGTTTTGTTCACCGATGAGTGCCGTGCAACGGTCCAGATGGATGGAGTGGAGGATGGCTGGTTGATGGACACCCCATGCAAACACGACTAAGGCGCCAACAAAGAGGAGGTGGAGTAATGTTTTGGGCTGGAATCATGGGGAGAGAGATTGTCGGCCCCTTTAGGATCCCTGAAGGGGTAAAGATGAACTCCATAGTGTATGTTGAGTTTCTCAAACAGCACTACCTGCCATGGTTCAAGAAGAACCGTGCATTCCGCAGCAAGATCATTTTCATGCATGATAATGCACCGTCTCATGCTGCACATAACACATCTTCATCTCTGGCTGCTATGGGCATAAAAGGGGGCAAACTTATGGTGTGGCCCCCATGCTCCCCTGACCTCAACCCCATTGAGAACCTCTGGAGCATCATCAAAAGGAGTGTCTATGATGGCGGGAGGCAGTTCACATCTAAGCAACAGCTCTGGGAGGGTATTCTGTCCTCATGCAAAACAATTGAAGCAAAAACCTGACAAATTCAATGGACGAGAGAGTTCAGAAGCTCCTTTCGAACAAGGTGTCCTATGTGCAAATGTAACATCACCTAGAATAAAGTTTTGAGTTGAAAACTGATTTCAGTTTGTAATAACCTGCTAATGCTTATAATTTCAAAAATGACCATTTTTTTGTTCTTTATTAAAATGAAAAGGTAGAAAACTCTGCTGTGCATAATAATTTGGAACATGCATTTTGAGTGCAGTTTGAGTGTTTTATTTTTAAAAAAAAATATACTGTTATCATAGGCAGTTTGTACAAAAACCTTTCAATTGTACTCTAACAGTTATTTGACTGGAGAATTACAATGACTGCAATTCATATAGGTAATTTGGGAAAATCAGAAAAAATATTATTTGCATAATAATTTGGAACACAGTAGTGATGTTTTGAAATGCCGACTTGATGGAATGGTCTGCGGGTGTCATGTTACATTTGCAGAGCCCCTGATGTGCCTAAACAGTAGAAACTCCCATCAAGTGACCCCATTTTGGAAACTAGACCCCGCAAGGAACTTATCTAGATGTGTGGTGAGCACTTTGAATCTCCAAGGGCTACACAAGTTTATAACGCCCAGGAAAGAAAATAAAAAAATCATATTTTTTCCACAAACATGATCTTTTAGTCCCCTATTTTTTTATTTTCCCAAGGGTAACAGGAGAAATTAGACCCCAAAAGTTGTCCAATTTGTCCTGAGTACTCTGATATCCCATATGTTGGAAAAAACTACTGTATGGGCACTCGTCGGGGCTCGGAAGGGAAGTAGTGATGTTTTGAAATGCCGACTTGATGGAATGGTCTGCGGGCGGCATGTTACGTTTGCAAAGCCCCTGATGTGCCTAAACTGTGGAAACCCCCCCCAAGTGACCCCATTTTGGAAACTAGACCACCCAAGGAACTTATCTAGATGTGTAGTGAACACTTTGAACCCCCAAGTGCTTCACAGAAGTTTATAACCCAGAGCCATGCAAATAAAAAATCATTTTTTTCCCTCAAAAAATGATTTTTTTAGCCCACAATTTTATTTTCACAAGAGTAACAGGAGAAATTGGACCCCAAAAGTTGTTGTCCTGTTTGTCCTGAGTACGGTGGTACCCCATATGTGGGGGGGAACCACTGTTTGGGCACACGTGGGGGCTCGGAAAGGAAATAGTGACGTTTTGTAATACCGACTTGATGGAATGGTCTGCGGGCGTCATGTTACGTTTGCAGAGCCCATGATGTGCCTAAACAGTAGAAACCCCCCAAGTGACCCCATTTTGGAAACTAGATCCCCCAAGGAACTCCTCTAGATGTGTGGTGAGCACTTTGAATCTCCAAGTTCTTCACAGAAGTTTAGAACGCAGAGCCGTGAAAATAAAAAATCATTTTTTTTCCACAAACATGATCTTTTAGTCCCCAATTTTTTTCCCTAGTGTAACTGGAGAAATTAGACCCGCAAAGTTGTTGTGCAATTTTTCCTGAGTACGCTGATACCCCATATGTGGGGGTAAAACACTTAGGGCACACGTCGGGGCTTGGAATAAAGGGAGCACTGTTTGACTTTTGAACGCAAAATTTGCAGGAATCAATGGTGGCGCCATGTCGCGTTTGGAGACCCCCTGATGTGCCTAAATGGTGGAAACCCCTCAATTCTAACTCCAACCCTAACCCAACACACCCCTAACCACAACCCTAACCCCTACACACCCCTAATCCAAACCCTAACCCCAACACACCCCTAACCATAATCATAACCCTAACCACAAGCCTAACCCTAATCCCCAACCCATTAACCCTAATTCTAACCGTAACCCTAATTCCAACCCTGATTCTAACCGTAACCCTAATTCTAAACCTAATGCTAAAGGCTAGGTTCACATTACGTTTTACCAGCCCGTTCAACACATAGTGCTGACGGGCTGGTAACGGTATAGCATAACGCGATCGCGTTATGTATACTCGCTAGTGCAGAGGAATCAGCTGATGATTCATCTGCGCTAGCGGTGACGGAGCCCAGACGCTGCAGGCCGCGTCCGAGGCTCCGTTGCTGAATGACGGCACGTCGTGAACGCAACTCTATTGCTGCGATGCGGTGGCCTCCGGCAAAATGGCTGCTGGTGCTCAGATTCAGATTTCGTTACGAGATCTCGGGAGACGAGATCTGTATCTGAGCATGCGCCGCCCATCAGCGGCCATTTTGCCGCAGGCCACCGCATCGCAGCAATGGAGCTGCGGTGGCCTCCGGGCTCTGAGGAAATGCCGGCGGAGACCCCCACGCTGCATAAGGAGCCGCCGGCCGAGCCCCCAATGCTGATCAAGAGCCGCCTCCGCCCCTCCAAGCACAGACAGCCTCACAGAGCACCGCTTGGAGGTAATGGTACTTTATATACACCTTACCTGTGGGTTGCCCCCCTCACCTTGTCATTGGTACCACTCCTCCGCACCGCCCTATAAGACGACACTTGGCGTATAAGAAGACCCCCCCACTGTTAAGAAGATTTTATATTTTGACTGGAAAAGGGGGGGTGTCTTATACGCCCAGTCGTCTTATACGCCGGAAAATACAGTACACATAGATTCTATACTCATTAGGAAAGGGGTAAGAACATAATAAGGATAATAGCTTCTTTAAATTCATATTCTGCAGTTCTCACATGGAACCTGTAAAGTTTGCATCCACAATTAACATTTTTACATTTCTTTCATATTAATAAATCAGTATCCTGAGAGTTGAACAGAGAGGAGTCTTTAAAAATTGCCCTCAAATGCATGGTGCTAAATGATCACAGTAAGTATTCTCCACTGGTGTCATCTGTGGGTTTTCTGGATATTTGACCTTTCCCCCATAATCTCCTGCTCTTTAATAAATAAAATATGTTCCATATGTTAATTTTCCAGTCGCACATTCTTAGTGTTCATGTAAATCTTGGTGTAGTTATATTTTAAATCTTGGTGTAGCTATATTCACAAGGGGTTAATTAAGGGTGAGGGTTCATAATTAAGGGTTTATAAGGGCCAGCTGGTTGGGGCTCAAGTCTTTTTGGAAGTGCAGCAGGGTGATTTGCTGTTGAAGGAGAAAAAAAATAAAAAATCTCTTTAAATCTGCTTCAGCGAGTGTGAGCGAGCTGAGTGTGACCGGTGCGCAAGTGCGAACGGTGGTAAGTGTGACTTGAGATTCAGTGACTTTGGATTCAGGGAGTTTCCAAGGGAGGAATTACTGAATTGCTGTTATATTTTATCAATACTTTCTATTTATTTTTACTTATCTTTGCTGTCTGGTAAAATCCCCATTAGAAATGTGCTCCACTATTGCCAATGCCATCCAGTGTACATCTTGCCACATGTATGCAGTCCTTGAACAGCCGGTCGAGGATGCATACTGCTGTGTGAGATGTGAGCACGTTGTGCATTTGGAAGCCCAAATACTGGATCTAAATGTGCAGCTGGCAACACTGAGATCCATAGACAATATGGAAAGGAGTCTTCTGCTCACTGAGCAGACGCTCAATGGGATAGATGAGGGGGGATGCTAGGATGGAGCTGCAGGACACTGAAGTAGGAAGCTGGGTGACAGAAAGCGGGGTAGAGGGAAGAGTGCCAGGGACGCTAGTCTTGATCTGGCACACCCCAATAAGTTTGCAAAGTTGGCAGATGAGAGGGTTGTCAGTACAGGGTAGCACTGCTGCAGCCAGGCACGTCCTCTAAAAGCCGGAGGAGTGTCTGCTCCAGTAAGGGGGGAATTAGGAGAGCAGGGCAGGCCAGACAGGTGCTGGTAGTGGGGGACTCAATTATTAGGGGAACAGATAGGGCAATCTGTCACAAAGACAGGGATCGTCGAACAGTGTGCTGCCTACCTGGCGCTCGAGTCCGACACATCGCTGATCGGGTTGACAGATTACTGGGAGGGGCTGGTGAGGACCCAGCGGTCATGGTGCACATTGGCACAAATGACAAAGTTAGAGGTAGGTGGAAGGTCCTTAAAGACGATTTCAGGGAATTAGGCTGCAAGCTTAAAGCAAGGACCTCCAACGTGGTATTTTCTGAAATACTGCCTGTACCACGTGCCACACTAGAGAGGCAACGGGAGATTAGGGAGGTTAATAAGTGGCTCAAGAATTGGTGTAGGAAGGAGGGGTTTGGGTTCCTGGAGAACTGGGCCGACTTCTCAGTTGGCTACAGGTTCTATGCTCGGGACGGGCTGCACCTCAATCGGGAGGGTGCAGCTGTGCTGGGGGAGAAAATGGCTAGAAGGTTGAAGGAGTCTTTAAACTAAGGACTGGGGGGAGGGCATTCATTTTATAGAGGGGAAGGCAGTGCAGAAAGAGACCTGGGCACAAATAATGAAATTGAGGGTGGGGTTAGAACAGTTAATAATTTAAGATAGAATAGAGGTTCAGAGAGATACATAAAGTGCATGTATACTAATGTCAGAAGCCTCACCAACAAAATGGTGGAATTAGAATTAATTTTGTTGGAACATAATTATGACATGGTGGGGATATCTGAGACTTGGCTGGATGAGAGCCACGACTGGGCAGTTAATTTACAGGGCTATAGTCTGTTTAGAAATGACCGTAAAAATAAGCGAGGTGGGGGTGTGTGTTTATATGTAAAATCATCCTTTAAACCCATCCTGCGTGATATCTGTGAATCTAATGAACCTGTAGAGTCTCTGTGGGTGGAGATTAGGGGAGGGGGGAAAAATAAATTACTGATAGGGGTTTGTTATAAAGGGTATGCCACACTAAGCGAGATCGCTAACGAGATCGCACCTGCGTCACCATTTATGACGCAGTAGCGATCTCGTTAGCGACTTTAGCTGTGTGTGAAATGTAGCAGCGATGTGGCCCCTGCTGAGATGTCGCTGATCGCTCATGAACGTTCTGAGCTGTTTTTTGGTTGTTGGTGTCCCGCTGGTGAGCCTGAATCGCTGAGTGTGACACCCTTTTTGAACGACTTCACCAGCATCGCAGGTGGGACTAGGTTTTGCCAACGACCGCAGAGGTCGTTATACAGATCGCTGATGAGATGTGTTTGGAATCACAGATCGCTGATGAGATGTGTTTGGAATCACACAGCTAAGTCGCTAACGAGATCGCTACTGCATCATAAATGGTGAGCAGTAGTGATCTCATTAGCGATCTCGCTTAGTGTGGCATACCCTTAAGTCTCCTAAAATAATGGAAGCAACAGAGAATATCCTTGTAAAGCAAATAGATGAAGCAGCAACTCAAGGAGAAGTCATTATTATGGGGGACTTCAACTACCCTGAAATACATTGGGGAACAGAAACCTGCAGTTCGAGCAAAGGTAATAAGTTTTTGGCAACTATGAGAGACAATTACCTTTGACAACTAGTTCAGGACCCAACAAGAGGGGGGGCACTGCTAGACCTAATATTAACCAACAGGCCAGACCACATATCAAATATAAGGGTTGGGGGTCACTTGGGTAATAGTGATCACAAAATAATAAGCTTTCATGTATCCTTTAATAAGATGTTTAGTCGAGGGGTTACAAGGACACTAAACTTCAGGAAGGCAAATTTCCAACGGATGAGAGATGATCTTAGTGCAATAAACTGGGACGTAAAAATACACAAAGAAAATGGGAGACGTTTATTAGCATCCTGAATAGGACCTGTGCACAGTATATACCCTATGGGAATAAACATGCTAGAAATAGGAGGAAACCACTATGGCTAAATAGAGCTGTAAGGGGCGCAATAAGGGACAAAAAGAAAGCGTTTAGGGAATTAAAGCAAGTAGGTAGTGATGAGGCATTAAATAAATACAGAAGATTGAATAAATTCTGTAAAAAGCAAATCAAGACAGCAAAGATTGAGGCAGAGAGACTCATTGCCAGAGAAAGTAAAAATAATCCCAAAATATTATTTAACTACATAAATAGCAAGAAACTAAAAAATGATAGTATTGGTCCCCTTAAAAATAGTCTGGGTGAAATGGTGGATGAGGATGAGGAAAAAGCCAATATGCTAAATGACTTTTTTTCAACTGTATTTACACAAGAAAATCCCATGACAGATAACATGATCAGTGATAAAAAAAATTTCTCCATTAAATGTCACCTGCTTAACCCAGCAGGAAGTATGGCGGCGTCTAAAAATCACTAAAGTTGACAAATCTCCGGGCCCGGATGGGATACACCCCCGAGTACTGCAGGAATTAAGTACAGTCATAGATAGACCATTATTTTTAATCTTTAAAGATTCCATAATAACGGACTCTGTACCACAGGACTGGCGTACAGCAAATGTGGTGCCAATATTCAAAAAGGGGGCAAAAACTGAACCTGGAAATTATAGGCCAGTGAGCTTAACATCTACTGTGGGTAAAATCCTGGAGGGTTTTTTAAGGGATACTATATTGGAGTATCTGAGGCTGAATAACCTCATGACACAGTATCAGCATGGGTTTACGAGGGACCGTTCTTGCCAGACTAATCTGATAAGCTTTTATGAAGGGGTAAGTTCTGGACTGGACCAAGGGAATGCAGTGGACGTGGTGTTCATGGACTTCTCAAAAGCTTTTGATACAGTGCCACACAAAAGGTTGATACATAAAATGAGAACAATGGGGATAGGGGAAGATATGTGTAGGTGGGTTGGGAGCTGGCTCATGGATAGAAAGCAGAGGGTGGTTATTAATGGAGCACACTCGGACTGGGTCACGGTTAGCAGTGGGGTACCACAGGGGTCAGTATTGGGGCCACTTCTCTTTAACATATTTATTAATGACCTTGTAGGGGGCATACAGAGTAGTATTTCAGTATTTGCAGATGACACTAAACTCTGCAGGGTAATAAATACAGAGGAGGACAATTTTATATTACAGGAGGATTTATGTAAACTAGAAGCTTGGGCTGATAAATGGCAAATGAGCTTAAATGGGGATAAATGTAAGGTCATGCACTTGGGTAGAACAAACAAGATGTATAATTATGTGCTTAATTGTAAAACACTGGGCAAAAACTTCACTGAAAAAGACCTGGGTGTATTGGTGGACGACAAACTCACATTTAGTGGCCAATGTCAGGCAGCTGCTGCCAAGGCAAATAAAATAATGGGATGCATTAAAAGAGGCATAGATGCTCATGAGGAGAACATAATTTTACTCTATACAAGTCACTGGTGCGACCACACTTAGAATACTGTGTGCAGTTCTTGTCTCCTGTGTATAAGAAAGACATAGCTGAACTGGAGCGGGTGCAGAGAAGAGCGACCAAGATTATTAGAGAACTGGGGGGTCTGCAATACCAAGACAGGTTATTACACTTGGGGTTATTTAGTTTGGAAAAACAAAGGCTTAGGGGTGATCTTATTACAATGTATAAATATATGAGGGGACAGTACAAAGACCTTTCTAATGATCTTTTTACTCTTAGACCTGTGACGGGGACAAGGTGGCATCCTCTATGTCTGGAGGAAAGAAGGTTTAGCCATAATCACAGATGCAGATTCTTTAGACGGCAGAGAGTTCCATAGTCTCACTGCTCTTACAGTAATGTTGAAATGAGTGATTCCTTACTAAAATTTAAGAGGGGACTGGATGCCTTTCTTGAAAAGTATAATATTACGGGCTATATTCACTAGTTTCCTAGATACAGCGTTGATCCAGGGAGCTAGTCTGATTGCCGTATGTGGAGTCGGGAAGGAATTTTTTCCCCAATGTGAAGCTTACTGTTTGCCACTTGGATTTTTTTTTGCCTTCCTCTGGATCAACATGTTAGGGCAGGTTAGGATAGGATATGGGTTGAACTAGATGGACTTAAAGTCTTCCTTCAACCTTAATAACTATGTAAAAGATGTGTAAATTTATTTTGTCTCCTCGGCTCATAAACTATATTGAAATATTATATGATGTATGTAATCTGTATATTCAGTATGAATGTGAGTTAATGCATTCCCATAGACTACCTCCGTATATTTGGCAAAAATAGGTCATATAGCCCTATCAATAAAAACAAATCCAATCACCCCAACTCCGTATACTAACATTTACTATGTCTCCAATGTTTAGTGTATTGTAAGTGACATTTAGAGAGTGGTAGAATTTAGAAAGTAAAGTATTTTTGCAAGAAAATAAATAAATTGACCTAAATGCTATAAATCCGGTACAGCAAAAATTACTTAATTTCCAATGCCAAAACGAATAAAGGGATTCCCTACCCACCCTGTGCAGATGATCCAGTGATTCCCCTTCTTGTGCAGAAGATCTGGTGGTCACACTCTGATTCTTGTTCAAAAAAGCTGCAAGTTAAGCTGTCAATAAATGAAGACGGGTTGGAAAAAGGGAAACAAAAAAGGTGGGGAGGTGTATATAATTGATTGGCATTGACATGGAACACTGAGCAGCGGTTCTTAGTTTGAACAGTCATTCTGTGCCGACAAAGTCATTTTAAGTACACCTTCTTACCTGCTTGGTTTCCCACTATCTTTGCAATTCTTTAGCAGTATGAAGCCAGAGCTGTCAACCAAAGAAGAGGAGGTCTGTGCTGACAGAGTGCCTTTAAAGGGGTATTCTCAAATTCTGTCCAACTAGTGTGAGAAGCTTGTGGAAGGATATCCCAAACATTTGAACCGAGTCATTCAGTTTAAGGGCAATGGTACAAAATACTAATGAAATGTAAACTTTTGACTTTGCAGTAAGTAATAAAAATGCCTTAAAACATTCTCTCTCATTATTCTGGCATTTGGCAAATATTAATAATTATGGTAATCATAACTGACCTAAAATGGGGGAAAGGTTTATTCTGATTTCATGTCAGATATTGAGAAAAACATGCATGTGTCTTTTTATATAGTGTATGTAAACTTCTGGTTTCAACTGTATGTTTGTCACAGAGTCCAGCCATAACTGTCTAGTGGTGGAAAAGTTCAAGATAGCAACATGAACAACTACTTTCTTAGTGCTCATGCTGGGTCCTGCCAACTAGGCTAGCCTATAAGGCCTAGGAGGGTGACCTCACAGACAAGCAGGGAGAGCCAGCCAAGACAAGGGGAAGACACATTGTTCTATGCCGAAGAAGAATATTTGTGCAACATCTCTCTTTACAATAGCTGTATTTTTAATGCTTCTCTGGCTCTTTGCTACTCAGTCGATTCTGTTCTGACATTGTCGAACGCTGATACAAAATATGCTGTGACTATCACTTTGCTTCATCGGTTCTTGTGGTTCCAGTTGTGCTCCTCCTGTAGCTGTCCTGCTGATTCTGACTTTGTTATTCCAACTGGATTGTCCTGCTGCACCAACACCATGTGTCTGTGTTGCATTAGAACTGCTCATCCGAAGTGAGGGTTTTAGGAACCACTTGACCGGGTGAGACATAACAAGAGTTTTATAGCTATCATGACACAGTTGCAGGATATCCCAAGGCTAGGGGCTCCTTCCCTATCTCTAAAGCTAGGGGCACCCTAGCTATCCCTGCTCCCTGGATTACTTATGATAGTGAAGAGGCCGGTGCCACGTGCCTTTCTGAGCTCCTAAATCAGCCCTTATCTGTGTCCCACCCAGGGAAGTGGAGGGTTGTAGTGTATAAGAATACACAAAAAGCACTACAGGAATACATGAAAATACAACACATACAAATATGCACTGACAAACAACAGAGGTGAACACTGGGAAGTAAAGGAAGGAAAAACCAAATAGGAGAGGATGAGGATATGCACACAGACAAATCACCAAGCAACAGTCTTTTGAACAACACTCCAAAAGCCTCCTCAAATAACCAACACCCTCAACTTCAGAACTGGGCAGTATAAAACCAACCCTGGCAACCCCTGATTGCCAGAGGCAAGTATATATAGTAGAGGAGAGAGGCCAACACAGCTGAGACCATTAAAGAATGAAAGCTCCAGGAGCTATCAACTGAACAGATTAACCTCTGCATTGCTAGCAGAAACCTGCACTGTTTAATGTGATGGTGAAGTGCTACTAATCAGAGCAGGAGTACGTGAAATCAGAGACAGCGGTCTTCTGGTCCTTGTCTGTTGCGGAAAACCAGTAACTGACAATAGCTACGTATATGAATGTGACATTAGGCATTTTACGCACATTTAAAATAATTTGTGGCATGTTTCCTTGCATGTGTAATAGTGATGGACTGTTCTGCTGCATTTCTACCCCTGAAGACAACAATTGCGCTACACTATGTGTACAGTGTCCTGCAGTTTTACATGTAATGTGAATAATTATGTGCATCTCTTATATTGCGTGATGGTAATGTACAGCATATAAGTAATATAAAATGTTAATGTATGAAGTGAATAGTGTATCATGCAGGGTAAGCACAGGATTAGACTTGGGATAGTATAAGTACAGTAAATATTAAGTGGATTAGCAATAGTATAGGACATAAGATAAGGATAATAGGTTTAGTCTATAGGATAGGAAGTAGTTAATGGATAGAACTAGCCCAGTGGGTGGAGACTGGTGTTAATAAAGAGTGGGCACTTCCTGATAGTGGGTCAAATATGGAAGTGCAGTGACCATGTAAAATTCAGGTGCAGTGGGCTGCTAGGGCAGTGGGAATCCCTACTGGAATCCCGAGCAGACACCCCTGTCACATCCGGAGCCCAAGATCTGGCATAGGTACTGCCGAGCACATCGTGTCCTCTGGCGTACAGTGGAAGCTGGACAGGAACCCGTGTAGACGGAAAGTGATGGATCCCTGGTGCACTGATGAAGTGGACATGAAATCCTTGAGGCTGACAGAGTCAACAGGCTTGTGGACAGTCCAGGAAGAATGAGTGATAGGGCTGAAGATGCATTGTACTAAGAAGGTTAGAAACATGGAATGCTCTGCCATATCCCACATGTTACAGCCTGATGAACTTGAACTGACCAGTAAATGTTTGCTTGTTGCAATGAACTTGGTGTCCCCTGAATAGTGTGTGGCTGCTCCTGTGGATTGAAGCCTAGAGGCAACAGAGGACCTACAAGTGAGTGTGATGCACTCCACACCTAAGTGCACACTGGGACTAGGACACTGTTTTCCTGTAAAGTGTCAAAGTGTAACAGGACAGCAGCTCGGTCATGACTACCACTCATGACAACTTTACATTTGGCATAGTCGGCAGGATCCAACCATGCATCAAGAAAACTTGACAGAGGGAAGGACCAAGTGAAAACAAACATGGCACTGAGCACAGACTGCAAGATGGTGGTGAGTGGCGCAAAATAGCAAGATGGACCCACTCATCGTGGGCTTAAGAGAAGTGAAAGAGCACGAAAATCCATCCAGCCTAGGAAGAGGCTTGTCTGGAGAGGCCGACCCACAGTGAGTGGTACCCACCACAACAGGTGCAGGGGAAGGGAAAGAAACTCCGCCTGTTACAGCAGGTCAATGTAGAACAAGCATGGGCTGGCAGAAAATGGGCAGGTGAGCCAGAAAACCCCCCACCACAGAAGAGATGGAACCATGACAGGCATCAGAAGCCAGAAGACACGACACCATTTATGGGTAACGAGTAAGTGAAGGCGCAACAGGGTGAGATAATGACAGAATCAAGTCTCTGAGAGTGCGACCAGAGGAGTGGGGGAACCGGAGCAGGCTGATGCAGTACAAGAGGTGGCCCCAAGTGGAGCGATTATACTGGGCATACCAGACCCGCAGCAATGATGCGGCCTTCCTGTGAACTTAGGGCAGGAGAGCCAGAATCTGGCAACTGGTGAGTGACCTAAGGGACCTGGGCTGGTCAGAAAAGAGAAGGTGGCGGACCAGGGCCAGGGACATGCTAGTGAGCCCATTACCTGCAAGTCACCTTTGATCCGCAGAGCAAACTGGTGGTCCATAGAAGAGTTCAGGACCCACCACCATATTCTGTTTAAGCAGGGGGCTGTTGAGACAGAGCACCTAACCCAAAGGTTGCCTCAACTGATGGCAGGAACCAGGGTCACCTTCCTAAAAATGGAGGGGCGACATCAATAGTACACTGTGGGCGTGATCTGTTATGTTTTGGTAGCTGAGGAGTGCAGGTAAAAAAGGCAATACACCAGAGCAGTTGGAATCTATGAGATTGCAGTACCCTGACTAACCACCACAACTAGAGGCAGCCATGGAGCGTTCCTACGTTGGTCCTAGACGCCTCGTCACAGCCTGAGAAACTAACTACACCTAAAGATAGAAAGAGGAAAGCTATCTGCCCCGGAGCAGATCCCCAAAGAACATAGAAAGCCCCCAAACATGTAATGGCGGTTAGACAAGAAGAAATACTGACACAGACAGAAAATAGTATGAGCAAACGTTGGGGCCCAAACTACCTAAATAGAAAAGGATAGGAAGGGCACTTACTGCAATCCCAAAAAACCCTGAAAAGCACCAACTCTACTAATTTCAAAAACACCTGAGATCACACGACCTCTACCACCTAAATTAGTTCTCTGGTGTAACAAAATCAAAACAGCAGCCACTGAAAAAACTGGAAAAAGCAAATGTACAAACATCAGTGGCTGAACTAAACTGAGAGGGCAAAAGCCCCCGGAGGGGACCCTAAAGGCCCCCACAGAAGTGCAGGACAAAATGCAAAAATCAAGCACAAAAACAAAAAGAAGAAAATGTCTTATCTGTTAGCAGGAGATGCAGACACGACACAGCAGGGTAACCACCAGAGGGAGCCTCTGCTCAGAACTCATTTCAAGTCCATTCACAACAGTACCCCCCCTTGAGGAGGGGTCACCGAACCCTCACTTGAGCAACCAGGTCGGTCAGGATGAGTTCTATGATACGCACGGATGAGTCTCCTAGCATGGATGTCCGAAGCAAACACCCAAGAATTGTCTTCCTGACCATAACCTCTCCACTTAACCAAATACTGGAGTTTCCGTCTAGAAAAACGAGAATTCAATATTTTCTCAACCACAAACTCCATATTACCCTCAACCAGAACAGGGTCAGGAGGCAAAGCAGTAGGAACCACTGGCTCAACAAACCTTTTCAACAAGGACTTGTGGAACACGTTATGGATCTTAAATGTCCCTGGAAGAAGGAAACGAAAAGAAACAGGATTAAGAATCTCCATGATCTTATAAGGTCCAATGAACCTAGGCTTAAATTTAGGAGATGCCACTCTCATAGGAATATTTTTTGAGGACAACCAGACCAAGGCCCCCACTTTAAACCGAGGACCATCAGTCCTATGCCGGTTAGCAAACCGCTGGGCCCTCTCCTGAGAGAGGGACAACCTCTCCACTACCTGGTCCCAAATCTGTTGCATACGCTCCACAACAGAGTCAACACCTGGACAGACAGAAGCCTCCGTCTGTCCTGAAGAAAATCGAGGGTGAAACCTAGAATTACAGAAAAATGGAGACATCAAAGTGGCAGAGCTAGCCCTATTATTAAGAGCAAACTCAGCCAAAGGCAAAAAAGAGACCCAGTCATCCTGATCAGCAGACACAAAGCATCTTAGATAAGTCTCCAATGTCTGGTTTGTTCTCTCAGTTTGACCATTGGTCTGAGGATGAAACGCCGAGGAGAAAGACAATTGAACACCAAGTTTAGAACAAAAGGTCCTCCAAAATCTGGAAACAAACTGGACTCCTCTGTCAGACACAATGTTCTCAGGAATGCCGTGTAAACGAACCACGTGCTGAAGGAACAAAGGCACCAATTCAGAGGAGGAAGGCAACTTAGGTAATGGCACAAGATGTATCATCTTGGAAAACCTATCACAAATCACCCAGATGACGGTCATTCTCTGAGAAACCGGGAGGTCGGAAATGAAATCCATAGAGATATGGGTCCATGGTCTCTTGGGCACAGGCAATGGCATCAACAAACCACTAGAGCGAGAGCAAGGCTTGGAGCGAGAGCAAGTCCCGCAGGACTGCACAAATTCCCTGACATCACGAGAGAAGGTAGGCCACCAAAAGGACCGACTAACCAAGTCTCTGGTACCAAAAATTCCGGGATGACCGGCCAACGCGGAACAATGAATCTCAGACATCACACTCTTTTTCCACTGGTCCGGGACAAACAATTTCCCAACAGGGCAGCGCTCGGGCCTATCCTCCTGACCCCCTTCCAGAGCCAGTCTCAAATTGGGCGAGATGGCGGAAAGAACTACACCTTCTTTCAAAATAACAGAAGGATCAGATAGCTCAGGAGAGTCCGCAAGGAAACTCCTCGAGAGGGCATCCGCCTTAACATTCTTAGTGCCAGGAAGAAAGGAAACCACAAAATTAAATCGTGTGAAAAACAAGGCCCACCTGGCCTGTCTAGGATTAAGTCGCTTGGCAGATTCCAGATAAACCAGATTCTTATGGTCCGTAAGGACCACCACCTGATGTTTGGCTCCCTCCAGCCAATGTCTCCACTCTTCAAAAGCCCACTTCATGGCCAATAACTCCCGATTACCCACGTCATAATTACGTTCAGTAGGAGAAAATTTTCGAGAGAAAAAGGCACAAGGGTTACTTTTAGAGGTCTCTGGATCTCTTTGGGACAAAACGGCACCTGCCCCAATTTCAGAGGCATCAACCTCCACCTGAGATGGCAGAGAAACATCAGGCTGCCGTAGAACAGGAGCAGAAGTAAATCTCTGCTTAAGTTCCTGAAATGCAGAGACTGCCTCAGGAGGCCAATTCACCACATCAGAACCCTTTTTGGTCAAATCAGTTAATGGTTTAACAATAACCGAGAAATTACCAATAAATTTACGATAAAAATTGGCAAAACCCAAAAATCTTTGAAGAGCCTTTAATGAAGTAGGTTGGACCCGATCACAGATGGCCTGAACCTTGACCGGGTCCATTTCAATAACAGATGGGGACAAAATGAATCCCAAAAATGAGATCCTCTGTACGCCAAAAAGACACTTTGATCCCTTCACATACAGCGCATTCTCTCTCAAAATCTGGAATACAGTTCGAACATGTTTCACATGAGAGTCCCAGTCATTGGAAAAAATCAAGATATCATCCAAATAAACAATCAGAAATTTATCCACAAAATCCCTGAAAATGTCATTCATGAAGGACTGGAAGACAGAAGGAGCATTAGTGAGCCCAAAGGGCATCACAAGGTACTCAAAATGCCCCTCAGGGGTATTAAATGCCGTCTTCCATTCATCCCCGTGCTTAATGCGAATAAGGTTATATGCCCCCCTGAGGTCAAGCTTGGTAAACCAAGTAGCGTTTTCACCCTGGAAAACAGGTCAGAAATCAAGGGTAAAGGATATTGATATTTCACAGTAATATTGTTCAAAAGACGATAATCAATACACGGCCTTAATGAACCATCCTTTTTGGCCACAAAGAAAAAACCGGCACCTAAGGGTGAAGAGGATGGTCTGATATGACCCTTCTCCAATGACTCCTTGATATAAGACCCATAGCGTCATGTTCAGGTACAGACAAGTTAAAAAGGCGACCTTTAGGGAATTTACTACCAGGCACTAATTCAATAGCGCAGTCATAGCTCCTATGGGGAGGCAAGGATGCAGATTTACTTTCGCTAAACACATCAGAAAAATCAATCAAAAATTCAGGAACATCCTGAGCCTGGGGGGAGGCAGAAAAAACAGGAGTGTTGGTATTAACACATTGGCAGCCCCAACTCGTTACAGACACAGATTTCCAATCCAAAACAGGATTATGAGACTGTAACCAAGGGAAACCCAGTACGATAATGTCATGTAGATTATACAGAACCAAAAATTTTCAGCTCTCCTGATGATCAGGTTCAACCCTCATAATCACCTGAGTAGAGAACTGAGGTTTATTCTCAGCTAAAGGGGTAGAATCGATCCCCAGTAGGGGAATTGACTTCCGTAGGGGTATCAAGGGAAACCCACAACGTTTAGCAAAGTCAAAATCCATCAGGTTAATAGCTGCTCCCGAATCAACGAAAGCCTGAGCAGAAAATGAGGACAGAGAGCATATCAGAGTAACAGTTAATAAAAACTTAGTCTGAACACTACCCAAGATAACTGAGCGTGCAAAACGTCTTCCCCGCTTAGGGCAGACTGAAATAGCATGAGAGGCATCACCACAGTAGAAACATAACCCATTGCGCTTTCGAAACTCATGACACTGTGCCCCAGAAACCACTCTATCACACTGCATGGATTCAGAAGCAGGTTCACAAGGCAACACTATTCCACGCATACTTCTCCGCTCACGCAAACGTCTGTCAATTTGAATCGCTAATGACATAGAATCATTGAGACCAGAGGGGACAGGGAATCCCACCATAACATCCTTTACATTATCTGACAGACCCTTCCGAAAAAGGGCTGCCAAAGCGTCGTCATTCCATTTGGTCAGGACTGCCCAACTACGGAATCTCTGACAGTATAACTCAGCGTCATCAAGCCCCTGATTTAATGCCAACAAGGCTTTTTCAGCTTGATCAGTGACATTAGGCTCATTGTACAATAACCCCAAGGCCTGAAAAAATGCATCAACATCACTCAAAACAGGATCCCCAGGTGTCAGGGAAAAAGCCCAATCCTGAGGATCGCCGCGCAGGAGAGAGATGACAATTTGAACCTGCTGCGCTGCGTTCCCTGAGGACTTAGATTTTAAGGCAAAAAACAATTTACAATTATTTTTGAAATTCAGAAACTTGGCTCGATCCCCCAAAAACAAATCTGGCATGGGAATCCTAGGTTCCACAACAGGCAACCTAGCAAGATAGGTAGCAATACTCCGAACCTCAGTGGCAAGCTGATCCACACGGCCAGACAGCTGTGCAAACTCCATTGAGAGAAAAAATCCTCCCCAGCACCCAGAGATACAGAGGGAAAAAAAAATGCAACAAACAGAAAAATATCTCTGACAACTCTGACAACCTTTTTTCTTTCACAATATTTTTCCCTTCTGTGAGTACCATACAATTTTCAATTTTTTGGCCGGTGATACTGTTATGTTTCGGTAGCTGAGGAGTGCAGGTAAAAAAGGCAATACACCAGAGCAGTTGGAATCTATGAGATTGCAGTACCCTGACTAACCACCACAACTAGAGGCAGCCGTGGAGCGTTCCTACGTTGGTCCTAGACGCCTCGTCACAGCCTGAGAAACTAACTACACCTAAAGATAGAAAGAGGAAAGCTATCTGCCCCGGAGCAGATCCCCAAAGAACATAGAAAGCCCCCAAACATGTAATGGCGGTTAGACAAGAAGAAATACTGACACAGACAGAAAATAGTATGAGCAAACGTTGGGGCCCAAACTACCTAAATAGAAAAGGATAGGAAGGGCACTTACTGCAATCCCAAAAAACCCTGAAAAGCACCAACTCTACTAATTTCAAAAACACCTGAGATCACACGACCTCTACCACCTAAATTAGTTCTCTGGTGTAACAAAATCAAAACAGCAGCCACTGAAAAAACTGGAAAAAGCAAATGTACAAACATCAGTGGCTGAACTAAACTGAGAGGGCAAAAGCCCCCGGAGGGGACCCTAAAGGCCCCCACAGAAGTGCAGGACAAAATGCAAAAATCAAGCACAAAAACAAAAAGAAGAAAGTGTCTTATCTGTTAGCAGGAGATGCAGACACGACACAGCAGGCTACAAAGGAAACAGGATTTAAGGATTGAGACCAGAACAATTGATCACCGGCAAACCTGATGGGAAGGCGACTCCCTTATATAAGACAGTCAGTAACACCTGATTCCCAATCCTCACAATCTTCACTGGACAGTCCAGTACCGCTTGTAACCACCAGAGGGAGCCTCTGCTCAGAACTCATTTCAAGTCCATTCACAACAGTGATCCAGGAAGGCAAGGAGCAGGATGAGCCCTTTCTGTGGAATGAGAGGGCATGGGAGAAGATCATTGAGGCGGCTCGAGTAAGGTCCACCACTTCTGGGACATCAGACGGTTTCTGGGCGTCTCCACCCCCTCTATGAGAACAGGCGATGGTGCAGGTGACGCAGTGGACCGTAGCCAACTTCTACATGTCGGGTGCTATGGAATTACTCGAGGTCGGGTTACTTGTGGCCCAAGCACCTAGAAATCAGGCTCCAGGGAGCAGATGGAGGCAATCCCCAGACCACCCTGAAGAAGAAGATGATGGAAACCTGAACCAGGAAGGAGAAGAAGAGTCTATTTGGCAAAGCTCAGTTGTGTTTGTTGTACAGTAAGGAACTGTATTGCACTCCTGAGGGCCAGCGGCCCTATGTGTACCGGGAACCCCTTGTTTTCCAGGATGGCCAAAGATGTGTTTTTCCTTCCTCCCAGTTTGTTTTAAGCACGTTTGCATATTCCCTTGCTGGATTGATGGACAGTGAACTGTTTAAGGGTCTTAAACCATTCCTGTCTCCATGGACTGTGCACATTGCCCCTATGGACTCTGTGCCATCTCCCCATGGTCTCTGCCCAGTGTTTTTCCATGAACTTGTCCAACGAGACTGCAAGTAGGGCCCTAGGGCTGCATTGTGCTATGTAAAGGGAATGTTTTTTACAAAAGGGAGAGGGGAGGAAATGGACTATCCAATGTTTGAGATGGGTCAGGACAGTGTTAACTGTACCCTTGTCTTAAAGGACTGACGAAACTGTACTCCTGGACTGTTGGAGCTCTTTTTGTGTGGGCCTAAGGACCAGTGTTTTTCAGGAAAATGGATTCAGATGGACATTAGTTCTGCAGTTCTAACTGAGAGGACTGCCTGATCTAAGTATTGCACAGGAAAAAGTTCTTAGTTTGAGCTCATGGACTGTTGGACGGGAGTTATTGTATTGGCCTAGGGGCCTAAGAATTTGATCTCTTTTATTCTGGGGTCAGTGCGCTCTCCGACAATGGACACGCTATACCCTGGTAAGAAGAGACTGCTAGGTTTATGTGTTTTATGTGGATTTTTTTATACTGCATGCTGTCTTCCAGGTTCCATAATGTTCAAGGATGATCAAGTTCAAAGAGAGGAGGAATGTAGTAGTGATGGACTGTTCTGCTGTTTCTACCCCTAAAGACAACAATAGCGCTATGTGTACAATGTTATGAGGTTTTACCTGTAATGTGAATATTGATGTGTGTCTCTTATATTGTGTGATGATAATGTACATCATATAAGTATCACTGGTGCTATACAGTGCTGTATATCAGAAATCATGATCTCCTATGAATGTCGGCGTTCATCATGATGACAGGCACAGGGGTCTTGTCATGATCTGCTTAGTTTGTGGGATGAGGTAGTTCAGAGTTTAATCTGGACGGCCTCTTTCTGGGAGGCTTCTTATCGCCTCATTGTTGGATCAGTCCTGTCGCTTATACTTTGACCCTTGGCTGAGTGTTTGTGACCCTGTTGTGCTTTGTGCCTGTGCTACTGTATGCTTGTCTGGTTTTTGATCTTGGTTCTGTTCCCGTTTAAGTGTTCTGCTCGTCCCTCCTGTACTGCGTTGAAAGCTCTGTGCATGACCTTAAGATACGTTCTGACTATCCTCTGCCTGCCCCTTGTGTACCGCGTTAGCTCTCTCGTTTACTGACCTCGGCTTGTTTTGGATTCCGTCTCTCTCTTATTCCCTGTTCCCTTATCTCCTTTCCCTGTTGTCCAGGGGCCCATTTTCCCTGCTCCAGGGTTCCTGTAGCATCCTGCAGGCATCTCCAGAAGCAGGACGCTAAGCCCGCCCCCTGTGGTCACATGATCGCAGGTCCTTCTGCTCCCTGCTTCTCTTAGCTTCTGATATCACTGCACTGCGCAGGTCCCGTCGGTCTGAGCTTTCCTCACAGCATTTAACCCGGGATTCCCCGTGGTGTGGGTAAGTCACAAGACACCCTGTTCAGCCCTGGCAGTGTCATGCTGTCACTGTATACAGGAGGTCCGGGGTCTATGCTGACCCTAAGCTGGGGCCCTGACTAATCCCTCTACCTGGAGGTACTGTTGATGGTACAGAGGTCCAGGCCGCCAGCGTAACCCTATCTCCTGTGAATCCCTGACCCTCTGTAATCTAGTCCTGAGAAGGACCCTGATCACCACCACAGGGAACGGGAAGGTATATGCCTACACACAGTATAAGACGAACGAGACAGTACAAGGGGTAAAATAAAAGACCACCTTGCATACAAAACTCACTCTACAAATACAGAGGGAACACCAACGGGTAAGGAGATAAATAATAAAGCGAGGAGAGGAGAAAACCACACCAGGTACTCTTCACTTCAGACTTCACAATACCACTATCCGCTCTGCTGGTCTGCATGAATGCTTTCACTGACACTTCCCTAGCAGACTGGCAGGTATTTGAAGGAATCTCATTAGTGCAGCATTACTTGCAGCTGGGCAAGGCTGGGCCTCGTCTAGCACAGAGAGAGGGAGAATTAACTCCCTCACTGCCGACAAACACCAAGCACCAAAAACTCAGCTGTGAGAAGTCAGGTTGTGTAATCGCGACGATCTTCGTGGCGACACACCCGTGACAGTACCCCCCTTCTACGAGGGGCCTCCGGACCCTCAGGGCCAGGTTTATCTGGGTGAGTTGTGTGGAAGGCCCGAATTAATCGGTCTGCGTTAATATCCGACGCAGGAACCCACGTCCTCTCCTCAGGACCATACCCCTTCCAATGAACCAGGTACTGAAGGGACCTGCGATTCAGACGTGAATCGATGATTTTCGACACCTGAAACTCCAAGTTACCATTGACCACCACAGGAAGAGGAGGTAAAGGTGATGGTATCACCGGCGCCACATACCTCTTAAGCAACGATCTGTGGAACACATTGTGAATTTTAAACGTAGGGGAGGTCAAGACGGAATGCCACCGGATTAATTATAGAACTGATCCTGTATGGCCCGATGAACCTGGGACCCAGTTTCCAGGAGGGAACCTTAAGTTTTATATTCTTGGTAGACAACCATACCCGATCGTTCACACTTAGGTCCGGACCAGACACTCTCCTCCTATCAGCCATACGTTTGTTTCGGTTCCCCATAGTACTCAGATTATTCAGCACTCCTCTCCACACTGAAGCAAGTGACGACGAAAATCGTTCCTCCTCAGGAACCACAGAAGAGCCCCCCCTATTGAAAGTACAAAACTGGGGGTGAAAACCATATGCCCCAAAAAACGGGGACTTACCAGTGGACTCGCTCCGCCTATTGTTAAGAGCGAATTCCGCCAGAGGCAAGAAAGAAGCCCAGTCCTCCTGGTTCTCTGACACAAAACACCGGAGATATGTCTGCAAGCTCTGGTTCAGACGCTCTGTCTGACCATTGGTCTGCGGATGAAAAGCCGATGAAAATGACAACTGCATCCCCCGCCGTGTACAAAATGCCTTCCAGAATTTGGACACAAACTGAGAGCCCCGATCCGACACCACATCGGAGGGTACCCCGTGAAGTCTCACAATCTCCCCAATGAACACCTGCGCTAGAGTTTTAGCATTCGGAAGAGCAGGAAGAGCGATAAAATGTGCCATCTTGCTGAACCTGTCCACTACAACGAGTATGACTGTTTTACCGAAGACGGCGGGAGGTCCGTAATAAAGTCCATAGACAGATGAGTCCACGGACGCTCCGGGATCTTCAAAGGTAAGAGGGCCCCAGACGGACGGGTATGTGGGTCTTAGAGCGCGCACAAACCCCACAGGACGCGACAAAAGTTACCACCTCCCTATGTAAGTTAGGCCACCAAAACCGGCGCGAGAGGAGATCCACAGTTGCTTTACTCCCTGGGTGTCCTGCCAAAGCTGAATTATGGTGTGCCTCGATTACCTTTTGTCTCAACTGATCTGGAACAAACAGTCTCTCTGGAGGTCCAACAGGGGCGTCCCCCTGAGCCTCCAATACCTCCTCCTCAAGCTCAGAGCATACTGCCGACACCACCACCCCCTCCTGAAGGATAGGAACCGGGTCATCCGTCTTCCCGACCCCAGGGATACTGCGAGATAAGGCATCCGCGTTTACATTTTTTGACCCAGGACGATATGTGACGACAAAATTAAACCTGGTAAAAAACAACGACCACCTAGCTTGTCTGGGATTCAGACGTTTTGCGGACTCTAAATATAGCAGGTTCCTGTGATCGGTAATGACGGTGACCGGGTGTACTGCCCCCTCCAAAAAATGACGCCACTCCTCAAAAGCTAGCTTAATGGCTAAGAGTTCCCTATTGCCGACATCATAATTCCTCTCAGCGGACGACAATTTTTTAGAGAAGAAGGCGCACGGATGCCATTTACCAGGGGACGGACCTTGAGATAATACCGCTCCCACCCCTACCTCAGAAGCGTCTACCTCCACAATGAACGGCTGTGACGCATCAGGTTGAATGAGTATGGGTGCCGAAGCAAAACATTTTTTCAAGGAGGAAAACGCTTGACAAGCCTTGTCAGACCACCTTGAAAAATCCGTCCCTTTTTTAGTCATGTCTGTGAGAGGTTTAACTATGGACGAGAAATTACGAATAAATTTCCGGTAGTAGTTAGCAAACCCCAGGAAACGTTGTAATGCCTTAAGATCCTCTGGCCGATCCCACTCAAGAACTGCCCGCACTTTCCCAGGGTCCATACGAAAACCGGATGCTGACACCAGGAATCCTAAAAACTGAAGTTCCTGTACGGCGAACACACACTTCTCCCATTTGGCATACAGTTTATTATCCCGCAAGATTTGCAACACCTGCCTAACATGCTCCTGATGAGACACAAGATCCGGCGAGTAAATTAAGATGTCATCCAGATATATGACAACAAACTGTCCCACTAGGTGGCGAGAGATGTCATTAACAAAATGTTGAAACACCGCCGGGGCATTAGTCAGACCAAATGGCATGACAAGGTTCTCATAATGCCCCTCCGGAGTGTTAAACGCCGTCTTCCACTCATCCCCCTCCTTCATCCTAATCAAATTATACGCCCCCCTGAGATCCAACTTAGAGAACCATTTGGCGCCCACGATCTGATTGAAGAGATCGGGAATAAGTGGGAGCGGATACAGATCTCGGACCGTAATCCGATTAAGCTCACGGAAATCCAGGCAAGGGCGTAGGCCTCCATCTTTCTTCTTCACAAAGAAGAACCCCGCGGCCACCGGGGAAGATGAAGGTCTAATATGCCCCTTAGCCAGACTCTCCGAAATATAATCCTTCATGGCCTGCCTCTCAGGACCAGAAAGGTTATACAACCTAGATTTCGGTAACTTGGCTTCAGGGAGCAATTTTACAGAACAGTCATACGCGCGATGAGGAGGTAGTTCTTGACACCCTTTCTCCGAAAATACATCCTCAAAGTCCACCAGAAATGGAGGTAAGGCCCTAGGCACGACCGCACTGATGACCGTGTTCATGCAGTTTTTATTACAGAATTCACTCCACTGGCTTATCTCTCTGGATTGCCAATTAATAACCGGGTTATGCTTAGTTAACCAAGGAAGGCCCAACACTATAGGAGTGGGAAGACCCTTCAACACGTAACAAGACAACAGTTCTTTATGTATCGCCCCCACTCGAAGATCTATGTTATGCACGGCTTGCAAAAAACGACCTTGACCGAGAGGCCTGGCGTCGATCGAGAATATGGGGATGGGTTTAGCCAATACACTCAGTCGCATACCTTGAACCCGGGCAAACCGAGCGTCCACCAGATTAGCCCCGGCCCCACTATCCAGAAGAACAGATATCCTCTCAGTTCTCGTACCCACCACCACCTCCGCCGGTACGAGAAATTGAGACGGACCTGGGGACGAAATACATACTCCCAGATTGTCATCCACCACACAACCTGGGATCAATAGTTTTCCGACGACTTCTCACTCTGCAAAGGACGGGATGGACACCCCCCAATAAAATGTCCCTTTCTCCCGTAGAAGAAACACCTTCCTGTATTGCGGCGCACTGCCGATCCCCTCCCTCGGAATGATGTCCCTCCTAACTGCATAGGCTCCTCTGGACTGACCAGGGGAACCTCCATTTAAGGGGCCCTAGTAGAAGGTGGAGTCATCACAGGGGGCGGAGTTACCCCGCACCTCTCCCGAAGCCGTCTGTCAATAAAAATAGCAAGGGCCATAGCGGCTTCCAGTGACGTGGGAGGGTCATACTGTGCCAACACATCCTTTAATTTGTCAGATAAACCTTGACAAAACTGGCTCCTAAGAGCCGGGTCATTCCACTGGGTGTCCGTGGCCCACCTACGGAACTCCGAACAGAATTCCTCCGCCGGACGATCTCCCTGCTGTATCTTACGTAACTTAGATTCAGCAAGGGAGACCCGATCCGGGTCATCATATACAAGACCCAGAGCTGCGAAAAACCTATCCACTGACTGGAGAGCCGGGGAGCCCGAGGGAAGCGAGAACGCCCATGATTGGGGGTCCCCTTGTAGGAGCGAGATGACAATTTCCACCCTTTGATCTTCACTCCCCGATGACCGAGGTCGCAGCCGAAAGTACAATTTACATGCCTCCCGGAAAGCAAAAAATTTGTCCCGCCCTCCAGTGAACCTGTCAGGGAGAGCTACTTTAGGTTCAGGTCCGGCTTGCTCCAGGGGTACAAAACCTTGGACTTAACGTCCGCCAGCTCCATGGACAAACTCTGCAACTGCCGAGCTAGACTGGCTACTGGATCCATGGTGACTGGAGAGAATCTTTAGTATGGTCGGTGAAAATGTCACGCTGTCACTGTATACAGGAGGTCCGGGGTCTATGCTGACCCTAAGCTGGGGCCTTGACTAATCCCTCTACCTGGAGGTACTGTTGATGGTACAGAGGTCCAGGCCGCCAGCGTAACCCTATCTCCTGTGAATCCCTGACCCTCTGTAATCTAGTCCTGAGAAGGACCCTGATCACCACCACAGGGAACGGGAAGGTATATGCCTACACACAGTATAAGACGAACGAGACAGTACAAGGGGTAAAATAAAAGACCACCTTGCATACAAAACTCACTCTACAAATACAGAGGGAACACCAACGGGTAAGGAGATAAATAATAAAGCGAGGAGAGGAGAAAACCACACCAGGTACTCTTCACTTCAGACTTCACAATACCACGATCCGCTCTGCTGGTCTGCATGAATGCTTTCACTGACACTTCCCTAGCAGACTGGCAGGTATTTGAAGGAATCTCATTAGTGCAGCATTAACTGCAGCTGGGCAAGGCTGGGCCTCGTCTAACACAGAGAGAGGGAGAATTAACTCCCTCACTGCCGACAAACACCAAGCACCAAAAACTCAGCTGTGAGAAGTCAGGTTGTGTAATCGCGACGATCTTCGTGGCGACACACCCGTGACAGTACCCCCCCTTCTACGAGGGGCCTCCGGACCCTCAGGGCCAGGTTTATCTGGGTGAGTTGTGTGGAAGGCCCGAATTAATCGGTCTGCGTTAATATCCGACGCAGGAACCCACGTCCTCTCCTCAGGACCATACCCCTTCCAATGAACCAGGTACTGAAGGGACCTGCGATTCAGACGTGAATCGATGATTTTCGACACCTGAAACTCCAAGTTACCATTGACCACCACAGGAAGAGGAGGTAAAGGTGATGGTATCACCGGCGCCACATACCTCTTAAGCAACGATCTGTGGAACACATTGTGAATTTTAAACGTAGGGGGAGGTCAAGACGGAATGCCACCGGATTAATTATAGAACTGATCCTGTATGGCCCGATGAACCTGGGACCCAGTTTCCAGGAGGGAACCTTAAGTTTTATATTCTTGGTAGACAACCATACCCGATCGTTCACACTTAGGTCCGGACCAGACACTCTCCTCCTATCAGCCATACGTTTGTTTCGGTTCCCCATAGTACTCAGATTATTCAGCACTCCTCTCCACACTGAAGCAAGTGACGACGAAAATCGTTCCTCCTCAGGAACCACAGAAGAGCCCCCCCTATTGAAAGTACAAAACTGGGGGTGAAAACCATATGCCCCAAAAAACGGGGACTTACCAGTGGACTCGCTCCGCCTATTGTTAAGAGCGAATTCCGCCAGAGGCAAGAAAGAAGCCCAGTCCTCCTGGTTCTCTGACACAAAACACCGGAGATATGTCTGCAAGCTCTGGTTCAGACGCTCTGTCTGACCATTGGTCTGCGGATGAAAAGCCGATGAAAATGACAACTGCATCCCCGCCGTGTACAAAATGCCTTCCAGAATTTGGACACAAACTGAGAGCCCCGATCCGACACCACATCGGAGGGTACCCCGTGAAGTCTCACAATCTCCCCAATGAACACCTGCGCTAGAGTTTTAGCATTCGGAAGAGCAGGAAGAGCGATAAAATGTGCCATCTTGCTGAACCTGTCCACTACAACGAGTATGACTGTTTTACCCGAAGACGGCGGGAGGTCCGTAATAAAGTCCATAGACAGATGAGTCCACGGACGCTCCGGGATCTTCAAAGGTAAGAGGGCCCCAGACGGACGGGTATGTGGGGTCTTAGAGCGCGCACAAACCCCACAGGACGCGACAAAAGTTACCACCTCCCTATGTAAGTTAGGCCACCAAAACCGGCGCGAGAGGAGATCCACAGTTGCTTTACTCCCTGGGTGTCCTGCCAAAGCTGAATTATGGTGTGCCTCGATTACCTTTTGTCTCAACTGATCTGGAACAAACAGTCTCTCTGGAGGTCCAACAGGGGCGTCCCCCTGAGCCTCCAATACCTCCTCCTCAAGCTCAGAGCATACTGCCGACACCACCACCCCCTCCTGAAGGATAGGAACCGGGTCATCCGTCTTCCCGACCCCAGGGATACTGCGAGATAAGGCATCCGCGTTTACATTTTTTGACCCAGGACGATATGTGACGACAAAATTAAACCTGGTAAAAAACAACGACCACCTAGCTTGTCTGGGATTCAGACGTTTTGCGGACTCTAAATATAGCAGGTTCCTGTGATCGGTAATGACGGTGACCGGGTGTACTGCCCCCTCCAAAAAATGACGCCACTCCTCAAAAGCTAGCTTAATGGCTAAGAGTTCCCTATTGCCGACATCATAATTCCTCTCAGCGGACGACAATTTTTTAGAGAAGAAGGCGCACGGATGCCATTTACCAGGGGACGGACCTTGAGATAATACCGCTCCCACCCCTACCTCAGAAGCGTCTACCTCCACAATGAACGGCTGTGACGCATCAGGTTGAATGAGTATGGGTGCCGAAGCAAAACATTTTTTCAAGGAGGAAAACGCTTGACAAGCCTTGTCAGACCACCTTGAAAAATCCGTCCCTTTTTTAGTCATGTCTGTGAGAGGTTTAACTATGGACGAGAAATTACGAATAAATTTCCGGTAGTAGTTAGCAAACCCCAGGAAACGTTGTAATGCCTTAAGATCCTCTGGCCGATCCACTCAAGAACTGCCCGCACTTTCCCAGGGTCCATACGAAAACCGGATGCTGACACCAGGAATCCTAAAAACTGAAGTTCCTGTACGGCGAACACACACTTCTCCCATTTGGCATACAGTTTATTATCCCGCAAGATTTGCAACACCTGCCTAACATGCTCCTGATGAGACACAAGATCCGGCGAGTAAATTAAGATGTCATCCAGATATATGACAACAAACTGTCCCACTAGGTGGCGAGAGATGTCATTAACAAAATGTTGAAACACCGCCGGGGCATTAGTCAGACCAAATGGCATGACAAGGTTCTCATAATGCCCCTCCGGAGTGTTAAACGCCGTCTTCCACTCATCCCCCTCCTTCATCCTAATCAAATTATACGCCCCCCTGAGATCCAACTTAGAGAACCATTTGGCGCCCACGATCTGATTGAAGAGATCGGGAATAAGTGGGAGCGGATACAGATCTCGGACCGTAATCCGATTAAGCTCACGGAAATCCAGGCAAGGGCGTAGGCCTCCATCTTTCTTCTTCACAAAGAAGAACCCCGCGGCCACCGGGGAAGATGAAGGTCTAATATGCCCCTTAGCCAGACTCTCCGAAATATAATCCTTCATGGCCTGCCTCTCAGGACCAGAAAGGTTATACAACCTAGATTTCGGTAACTTGGCTTCAGGGAGCAATTTTACAGAACAGTCATACGCGCGATGAGGAGGTAGTTCTTGACACCCTTTCTCCGAAAATACATCCTCAAAGTCCACCAGAAATGGAGGTAAGGCCCTAGGCACGACCGCACTGATGACCGTGTTCATGCAGTTTTTATTACAGAATTCACTCCACTGGCTTATCTCTCTGGATTGCCAATTAATAACCGGGTTATGCTTAGTTAACCAAGGAAGGCCCAACACTATAGGAGTGGGAAGACCCTTCAACACGTAACAAGACAACAGTTCTTTATGTATCCCCCCACTCGAAGATCTATGTTATGCACGGCTTGCAAAAAACGACCTTGACCGAGAGGCCTGGCGTCGATCGAGAATATGGGGATGGGTTTAGCCAATACACTCAGTCGCATACCTTGAACCCGGGCAAACCGAGCGTCCACCAGATTAGCCCCGGCCCCACTATCCAGAAGAACAGATATCCTCTCAGTTCTCGTACCCACCACCACCTCCGCCGGTACGAGAAATTGAGACGGACCTGGGACGAAATACATACTCCCAGATTGTCATCCACCACACAACCTGGATCAATAGTTTTCCGACGACTTCTCACTCTGCAAAGGACGGGATGGACACCCCCCAATAAAATGTCCCTTTCTCCCGTAGAAGAAACACCTTCCTGTCTTGCGGCGCACTGCCGATCCCCTCCCTCGGAATGATGTCCCTCCTAACTGCATAGGCTCCTCTGGACTGACCAGGGAACCTCCATTTAAGGGGCCCTAGTAGAAGGTGGAGTCATCACAGGGGGCGGAGTTACCCCGCACCTCTCCCGAAGCCGTCTGTCAATAAAAATAGCAAGGGCCATAGCGGCTTCCAGTGACGTGGGAGGGTCATACTGTGCCAACACATCCTTTAATTTGTCAGATAAACCTTGACAAAACTGGCTCCTAAGAGCCGGGTCATTCCACTGGGTGTCCGTGGCCCACCTACGGAACTCCGAACAGAATTTCCTCCGCCGGACGATCTCCCTGCTGTATCTTACGTAACTTAGATTCAGCAAGGGAGACCCGATCCGGGTCATCATATACAAGACCCAGAGCTGCGAAAAAACCTATCCACTGACTGGAGAGCCGGGGAGCCCGAGGGAAGCGAGAACGCCCATGATTGGGGGTCCCCTTGTAGGAGCGAGATGACAATTTCCACCCTTTGATCTTCACTCCCCGATGACCGAGGTCGCAGCCGAAAGTACAATTTACATGCCTCCCGGAAAGCAAAAAATTTGTCCCGCCCTCCAGTGAACCTGTCAGGGAGAGCTACTTTAGGTTCAGGTCCGGCTTGCTCCAGGGGGTACAAAACCTTGGACTTAACGTCCGCCAGCTCCATGGACAAACTCTGCAACTGCCGAGCTAGACTGGTTACTGGATCCATGGTGACTGGAGAGAATCTTTAGTATGGTCGGTGAAAATGTCACGCTGTCACTGTATACAGGAGGTCCGGGGTCTATGCTGACCCTAAGCTGGGGCCTTGACTAATCCCTCTACCTGGAGGTACTGTTGATGGTACAAGAGTCCAGGCCGCCAGCGTAACCCTATCTCCTGTGAATCCCTGACCCTCTGTAATCTAGTCCTGAGAAGGACCCTGATCACCACCACAGGGAACGGGAAGGTATATGCCTACACACAGTATAAGACGAACGAGACAGTACAAGGGGTAAAATAAAAGACCACCTTGCATACAAAACTCACTCTACAAATACAGAGGGAACACCAACGGGTAAGGAGATAAATAATAAAGCGAGGAGAGGAGAAAACCACACCAGGTACTCTTCACTTCAGACTTCACAATACCACGATCCGCTCTGCTGGTCTGCATGAATGCTTTCACTGACACTTCCCTAGCAGACTGGCAGGTATTTGAAGGAATCTCATTAGTGCAGCATTAACTGCAGCTGGGCAAGGCTGGGCCTCGTCTAACACAGAGAGAGGGAGAATTAACTCCCTCACTGCCGACAAACACCAAGCACCAAAAACTCAGCTGTGAGAAGTCAGGTTGTGTAATCGCGACGATCTTCGTGGCGACACACCCGTGACAGTACCCCCCCTTCTACGAGGGGCCTCCGGACCCTCAGGGCCAGGTTTATCTGGGTGAGTTGTGTGGAAGGCCCGAATTAATCGGTCTGCGTTAATATCCGACGCAGGAACCCACGTCCTCTCCTCAGGACCATACCCCTTCCAATGAACCAGGTACTGAAGGGACCTGCGATTCAGACGTGAATCGATGATTTTCGACACCTGAAACTCCAAGTTACCATTGACCACCACAGGAAGAGGAGGTAAAGGTGATGGTATCACCGGCGCCACATACCTCTTAAGCAACGATCTGTGGAACACATTGTGAATTTTAAACGTAGGGGGAGGTCAAGACGGAATGCCACCGGATTAAT